>OY728167.1:209782407-210428904 GCA_963277665.1 Viscum album | reverse complement strand
TTGATTTTAATCCACCATGGGAGTAGTGGTCTCCATAAAACCTCAAAAGTGTGTCTCAGTTGTTTGAAAATGGAATCAACCTGAAGACTTCTTAGGGACATAAATTCTTCCACAGAGTTGTTGAAACTCCCTTTCGGAATCAACACATCTTCTCGAATAGTGATGATAATCCTCATTCTACCTGTATTAATTTTGAGTGAGCAATTATTGTAAAGAATTTCATTTCTATCACACCAGATCACATGAAGTAGATCTGCAACCCCACCAAGAAACAAGTTCCTAATTTTTGGGAGTTATACATAGCAACAAAATGATTTATATTGGCGTTGATAGAGTCAAGAATCATCCATATGCAATAAAAAATGTCAAAAATATAATTCCAAAGAGATGTAGCGGTAGAACAAGATAGAAATAAGTGATTAGTATCTTCTCTATGTTGATTTCATAGATGAAATTTTGAGAAAAGATGGATTCCAAATAATTGTAGACAAGAATCAGTGGGAACCCTATTGTAGGGAAGACACCAAATAATATTGAGTCTTGAGGGTTTAATCTAGGACTTATCAAAACATTTAATCCATTTAAACTCATTTTTAGAGTTATGGAAGGAGTGATTATAGAATTTTTTTAATTTAGCATCCCATTGTTAGAAGGTTCCCAAACTGAAAGATCCACCAAGATAAAATATGGGTAATTATTAATAATTTGAATAACATTATCAGGAAGAGTATCAATATGAGAATTAAGAACATTGCTAATAGTGGTGCTCATATTTTTAGGGATATGGTCTAGGGGGAATCAAAGAGATAAGAGGATCACCTGTCCAGTTGTCCAACCAGTATCTCAATTAGGATTTTCTAGAGAACATACATCTAGAATTGTACATAATATTTTCTTACATGTTTCTTAAAGAGGGAAAAATGGAAGAAGTCAAGAAATTCCTATCACCACTTTTTGATTTATCAAGGAACCTATTTTTGATGAAAGCAATCGAGGGGGATTCATTGTGAACCAGGTTCCTAGTTAATCTTTATTGAGGGAGCTCATTAAATTGTTTTATTTTTTTATTACCAAGACTACCATTGACTAAAGGTTTACAACATTTAGACCAAGGCATAGTCACATGTTTCCTATCCAAGGTGTTGTCTGCCCAAATATTTTTTACGTACACATTTATTTTTTAATGAGACTAGCTGGCCAATTGTAGACCATCTTCGAGTAGAAAAATTAGGAGACAATGATATACTTGAATAGATAGACTCTCCCAGCCATGGAAAGATATTTTCCCTTCCAATTGGAAAGGTGATTAAGAATTTGATCAAAAATGTTAGAGAAGTATCTTTCTTTGGGACTACCCCAAAAGATCGGAACCCCAAGGTATTTGAAGGGAATATGATCTTATTTGATGTTATGATCATTGATGATACCATTTTTCCTACTAGTCAGATTGTTTTTCCCAAATTAGATTAAGTATTTTTTCCATCCAATGACTTGATCAGAGACCTCCTCATAGTGAGTTAGAGTAGTTTTAATACTTTTGATGTTTTTTATATCACCCTTTAAAAATAGGATGATGTCATATGTGTAAAGGAGGTGAGTGGGAGATTTCAAATTTATGTAAGCATGAATAGGATTGAGCTTGTTTTGGTCAACTAGATGAGTGAGCAGACAACTTAAATAGTCTTCTACAGTAGAGAAAAGAATTACAGATAGGGGATCTCCTTGTCTGACACCTCTGAAGCTATTGAAGTAACCTCTGGGAGACCCATTGATCATGATGGAAAGGTGAGATGAATTAAAGAGGGTTTTAATTCTATAGATGAAGATTTCATTGAATCCAAATCTATGTTGAACATTGAAGATGAAATCACAATCCATTATGTCAAAAGAATTCCTAATTTCCAGTTGTATGGAGATGTTACCAGCTATATTTTTACTGTTTAACATGTTAGTGCATTCAGAGGCAATATAAATGTAGTATTGGATGGATCACCCCTTGAAAAAAATAGGTTCAAGGAGATAATTTTATCCATAATAGTGTTAAGTCTATTCGTAATCAGTTTGGTGATAATTTTACAGAGTGTTGATAAGGGCTATGGGATGAAAGAGATGAATTTTAGAGGAATTATCTACCTCGGGAATCAAAGTAAGTAATTGGGAATTTAACCCATGGGGTAGGCAACCATTAGAAAAGAAATATTTGATGATTTTTCAAACATAACCTTGGATGATATCCCATTATTTCTGATAAAATCTATTATTAAAACCATCAGGACCCGAGGAACTATCATGATTAAAGATGAAGACAATGTCTTTGATTTCATGATCATGGGGAACACCAACGAGAAAAGTGTTTTCAACCTCAATGAAAATTATCGTAATTATATCATTAATTATGTCCTTGTTAGTGCTAGGGACATTGAATGAAGCCTCAAAATAGAAGACAACATGATTTTCTATTTCCTCTTCATTTTCCAAAAGGTTGTCTCTATTTTTTAGGGAAGCTATAGGTCTATAAGATTTCCAAACTCGCTGCGAAGAGTTGTATAATTTGGTATTTCTATCACCATTGGTTAACCATTTCATTTTTAATTTTTTCTTACGAATGTTTTCTTAGAAATTGAGAAGTGAATTATGCATGACAAGGATGTTAATTTCATTAATTTGATCTGAAGAAAAGTATGAGTGAGTGTTGCTGTTTTGGATTTGATGAAGCTCATTATCAAGAAGAAGGATGTCATTATCAATTTTTTTGTCTTTATTGCTACACCAAATTTTAATCTTTTTTTTGAGATATTTTAATTTAAGAGGACAATAATATACATAATCAGAGTGAGACATAGAGGTCCAAAAATGAATAATTAGATTACAACATTCTAGATCTGAGAACCAAGAATTGTTAAATCTGAAGGGAAGAAAAGGTTTTAGAGTTTTGTAAGAAATAGAAACCAAGATAGGATGATGATGAAAATAAATTTTTGATAGGGTGGAACTAGAAATGGTATCCCATTTATCTAAAGAGCGGTCATTAGTGAAGGATCTATCTAGTTTGATCGCAACCAATATATTGTAATGACTCATATAACATATATATTTGACATTGAGGAGAGAAATTTCAATTGGATTGGTGTTTTCTATTGTAACCTTAAAATCCCTCATAGAAAAATTTGAATAAAGAGGACCAATTTTTTCACTTGCAGAAATAATAACATTAAAATCACCAACAACAAACTAGAGAAAATGAATATTAGAGCTCATGGAGAAGATTTAATTCCAAATAGTTCTCCTATCTTGATATCTGTTCTTGGCATAAATAAAGGAACAAAATAGATTACTGCTATCTATTATAAAGTCAAAGGTGAAAATTTGATCAGCAATTTGGAAAAAATTAACATTAGACAACGATGAGTGAGAAAAAAATCCAAATAGTATCAAGATTGGTGTTATTTTGACATGCACCTATGAAGGTGTATCCAAAATGATAAAAATGCACTAAATCAGTGGAGAAGTTTATTTTAGTTTTAAAAATGGAAAAAATTAAAGGCTTCGAAATGTTTACCATTCGATATAAAATAATTAAGGTGTCACAGTTTGCAATACCTTAACAATTATAATATAATATATTCATTAAAACATAAGTTTGGAGTTAGAAATCCCTTTTTATACTATCTAATATTTTATGTATAGTAGATATTTTAATTTTTTTTGACATATTAGGTATTGTATTAGACACTTTATTACCTTTAGTAGAGTTCAAGAAGTTGATAATATTACCTACAGTTGAATATTTCATGGAAGTATCTTTCATGTTATTATTAGTAGATGGTGACACAGTGTTGCTAATTTCCTTTTTATTAACAGCATATAAAAATTTATTATTCAAAGTAATATTCTGAACATTAGTGTTGCAAGTACCTGGCATGGCACTTGGGTCATAATTACCTGATTTCATTCCATCATGAGAAGCTAACCATAATTAATTATTCAAATTGAAAGAGGAGATACTCTGCCTAGTTATTTATTTATTCTTCTTTTTAGAACCCAAAGCCTCTGCATTCAATATTTTGTCACTGGGGACTTCTGGGACCTACTGTAGGAAGGTAGCATTATTTGTCGATTCTCCAATTGAAATGTTAGTTGAGTCTAAATCCACCACCACAGAGCATGATTTTTCTTTAAAACCCTGGATAACATGGTCTCAAATATCCTATATAAGACCCAACATCATAGAGGATTCTTCTACAGAATTAATGGGTTTCATATAATTTGTGAAACTGTCACCAATATGGATTGTCTCAACAAAAATGGGCTATTTATTCACATGAAAATATGTTTTGTTCGAGAGAAAAGGTCTAGTGTTAACAATGCTATGAGTGAAATTGTGAATTTGAGAATAAGAAAGAGGGTGACTACTGGGGCCGGAAACCTTTACCTTGTTACTATATTTATTTTCAACCTCTAGTGTAGCAGAGGTATTCAAGGAGGGGGTGTCCATGATCAGTCCAGTGACCAAAGTTGAGAAGGTGTGATCCTTCACTGCTTTCATAGAAATTATCCCCGGGAAACCTGTTCTAGGACTAGGTGCAGTGCAAGAAAAAAAATAATTACATTTCATTTTAATAGGTGGAGACAGTTTATCCCTCCTACCCAGGTTATTGACATCATACTTGGTGAGTTTAGAGCATGATACTTGCTCAAATGGACAAGTATCAATATCTTCTCTCTCTAGTTACTGGTTAGAGAGTTTGATGGTATCAAGAATCAGAGTCTCTAATTCAGCTAGTAGTTTTTTATCCATAATGAAATTATCTTCCTATTTAGCAACATCATCCCAAGTGACACCTGAGGAGTCACCCATGAGTGTCAAATTTTGTGTTTTTTAACCAAGACATTAGTTTTCATTTTTTTTTATTAAATCCATCATGGGAGATTTATCATTCTTGTTTTTATTTATTTACTTCTATTCATTTTCAATTGGTGGGTTAACTTTTTTCCTAACCACCCTGTAATTAGAAATATTGTGACCAATAATCTTACAGAGCTCACAGAAGGGGTGATTTCTCTCATATTATATTCTGATTTCAGTTTTATAATTATTTTCATTGAATGTAATAGTATTAGGTTGCTTTGAATCAAGATTTATTTTAACCATAACCCTCACAAATAGTCTTAAGTAAGCATTTAATATTCTGCGGTCTATTTTGAGAGGGATTCCTACACATGAAACAATGTCATTAAAAATATTTGGATGCCAAAAGAACCAATTTAGGCAGTGAAGTCTCATCCAAACTTGTTCCATTGTGTTCCTATATTTATGTGGGTTGACGGAAAAATCCCACTCTTATAATCTGAGAAAACCCGGTCTTAGATTATTATTACTAGTCCTACAAAAATTATCATCATCCTCTTATGTGCTTAAAAAAATATGATAATACCCTTGGCCTATAGGTATCATTTTACAATTTGAGAAATTCCAACAGTGAGCAATACGCGAATGTAAATCAGTAAGGGTCCAGGGACGGTCACCTTTGAGGTAGGATATGCGACCCATAATAGAATATTTTCACATTTGAGTGCACTGTAGATGTGAATCTGGGTCTACTTCCACCAAGTAACCTCCCTCATCAAGATTTTTGAAGAGATCCACCTTCTTTGCATTATCATTGCCTAGTGGAGTGCCCTTTAGAACGTCCAATGACAGAACCCTTAAATTGCGCGTTAATTAGTGAAACCTCAATCAGGTTATGATCAAGGAAATGTATCCATTTCCACATTTTTATTTTATTTAACAAAATTATTTTATGAATTATTTTTTAAAATAAATTTAATATCTTTGATAACTTTCATTACACACAATAATTTGTTTAAACAAAATGTGATACACTATCAAAATATTATTATTAAATGTGATGTTACCACTTATACATTAGGTTGGAGGTTATAAATATGAATAAATAATTTACGAAAATTATATGGTTAAAATGTTTAAAATATGAATTATTTGGTTATCAATGAATTAGAAGTCAATAGAAAAGCCTATTGAAAATAATGGAGATGTTTTTCTAAAAGCTGTTTTATGAACATAATGTATGTTTATTTTGAAAAATTAAATTAGTCACTATCAATGAATGATTTCAATGAAATTCATATATTATATAGTCAATAAATTTTTCATCATTCATCTAATATTTTTTATAGCATGTGGATAAGAATAAATCCGGTTTTAGGCTTAAAACCTTATTTTTTTTTCTAAAAGGAAGTTTCATCTCATTTTGTGCACTTATTTTAAAAATAAATTTTACCAATTTTAAAAACTCTATTCAAAAAAATAAAAATATATTTTTAAATCATATTGTAAATATTATACTAGATTTAATTTTTGAGAAGTTAATGAAAAATTAATCTTTTGATGAATAGTGAAAAATATTGATTGTTATTAAAACTTGTCTTCTCATTTAAAGAATTAAAAAAGTTAAATTTTGTTTTAAAATGGTTTTAAAAGTAAAATTAGAAAAATTATTTTACTATTAATACAATTTATACCATTTTTACCAATTTTATATTCAATTTCTATATAAAAACCTTTTATACATATGAAAATGTTTTCTTTGTAAAACAACCTTTTGTCCCATCCATGGGTTTAATTTTAAATTAAATTCTACCAATTATGTGAATTGAATTTGTTAAAAGGAATTAAATATTTGGAATTAGAATAAATAAATTTATTTAATAATTTCATTAAATTGTTTGGTCACAATGAATAATAAAAATAGTAAAAACTAATTATCGTGGTTAAGGTTAAAATGGGGTTACCAATGGGGTTAAACCAAAAGATATGGGCATGTTTTCTAAATAAACGTTTATAAATCCTATTATTTGGACATATTTAGACCCTAACCTATGCAAAATTAATATATCTATAAATTATGATGAATATTTATTAATAATGATTTCATTATTTTGTATTCTTTTAGGAAATTTCCAATCGGGACCCCTACCCGACTTATAAAAGAACACCTCCTCGTATCCCATATCCACACTTAATTATCCTTTTGATTTAGAAAATAACTAGTATAATACCTTAATTATATCCATTACCACATCTTGTATTCCTTGTTTTGATAATAAACCCATCCTATGAAGGATTCTGGTTCAAACTTATAGAGGTTTCCAAAGAAGATGTATAATTCTTAATAGGGCATTTTTGTTTCATTTCTTCTTCTACCTACTTAAAATATTGTTAAAGTATGATGTAATAATAACAAAAATATCTTAAATATAATGATATTTTATTATTTTAATGTAATAACCTATGTTAATCTCCTCTTCTATAAAATGGGGAACGAAATCGTCGATCGTTTGTATGGAAGACTTTCACCTTGTGAACCGATGTAATATATTTTTCATCATCTCCTCCCACAACTATATATAATATTGGATTTAATATATATACATACATATATATATATACACACACACACACACACACACACATATATATATATAATATTTATGACATAATTATTATTCTATAATTATAATATCACATCTACCTTCTTACATTCCAATTCGTTGAAAAACGACAATGTCGCTCATGCGTAGGTGTGGACAACCTCCTCCATGAAGCGATGTGATACATTTTTCATTTTTTTAAATGTATGGTAATAAGGACGTATTTAATGAATATATATGATATATATGATTTAATAATTATTCTATAAAGGTTAATTATTATTTACCATTATTTGTTATATCTTTCAAAAACTGAAAACAATGTTCATGCATAAGCACGACATACCGTCTCCATAAACTATATAATTCATTTTTCTATCTCTATATTTTATGTATTATTATAAAAATATATATAGTTATTATATCTTATATTTATATCATAGTTAAAATTATGTCTATGATGGAACCATGATTAAATTTTAAGGATCAAAACTACCAAACCAAAACATACATGAAAAATAAACTAATTATCATCAATAATAGTGAATTTAACAGATAAATATTAATAAATGTTTAATAAAAGCATATAAGTAAATCATATATGGAATTATATATATAATTATTATTATGGAATAAATTTATCATAAACCTATATTTATTATACAAGATTTTTAAATGTTTAAAAAAATCGAGACTAAGGTAAGGGATTTTTGCAACACCCCACGATTTTGCAAATAAATTTATTATTTAATGAATGAAACACTAAACCTCTAAGAAACAACGCTTTTTTATAACCTAACATGTATACAAAATTTTACCACCTACGTGTTTTGAATTTTTAAAAACTAACACAGACAGTTTCGTTTAGAAGGATATTTAGGGTCTAATAAGAAAAACATAATTTTTGGAAACTAGTAAAATACCCTTATGAATAGTAATATGAATAGTAATATGACCCTTATGAATATTAAATCATATTATTATTTTATTTTCTTAAGGTTATAAGTTAATGATATAGTGATTAATTTTTCAAGGTGATATAAAATGAATTGTAGTTTTAAAATTTTTATTTTTCGAATAAATTATGATTTTATTTAAAAATTAAATTTATAATATTCAAAAAATTATTTTCAATAAATGGAGTTTATTTTTTAATTATACACATTAATAAATGGTTATGCTGAATTTTTGGGATTTATCTGAAAAACTTGAATTTTTAATGAATAGTAAAATATGATAATTTACTGTATATATGCATTATCTGTTAAAATCACTATTACTAGAATAATGGATGATGTAAGTGAAATTTTTACAAAATAAAATGTACATATTACTATTCTTTGTCATAAGAATCGATATTATTGGTTTTTTTGGCAATATAATAAAATAATGAGTAAAATAATGGGAAAACCCTCCTCTCCTCCACTATAAACCCCCCCTCACTCCCTCTTATCTTCAATCTTAAGAAGCCTTGTGACTTGTATAAATTCTAAAACAATATCCTCCCAAGATCCTCTCCCACTTCCAATATCCCTTGGTCTCATAAAAAGACCAAAACCTCTCCCCTTAAGAGGATCTCAAGGAAGATTACCTCAAGAGGTAAATTCCTCTTTTCATTTCTTTTATTTCAAGTTCCTTTCTTTTTTTATTTACTCACCTACTTTCATACAAATGTTACGATGAATCCATTAAATTACATGTACTATAATGCTTTCATTATAATTTAATATTTCTTCATCCACTCTCCTTTCCCCTTCTTTTATACTTGAAATGAAAACACCATCCGAGATGTCTTAACTTATCACATTCAAGGATGGAGGGTTTTCAATTTCTTTTACCATCTTCAATTCTGGTCATGAAACAATTTTTATGATTTATAAAGACTAAAATATATGTATTATAACTTATTTAAGGTTCTTTAATCCTTTTATACACGTTATATTAATTTATAAATCAAAATAAGTTAGTTGTGATCAAGAACCGGCAATTAACCCAAACAATTATCATGAAAATTTTGTATAATGAATCATCTTCACTCTCAATAACCAAATGAATTTCATAAAAATGTAATATTCAGGTTGTTCAATAATAACAGAAAAATTCAATTCTGTATAACCATTCTCATTCTACATGTTTATCCATACATGAATATAAGTAAACCGATCATGAAAACCAAGGAAGAAAACACTCCCAAATAATGAAATTGAATATCTTAACCAATCAAAAGGCCATGAATTAACCTAAATAAGTTTATAAAAAATCAATTAATTTTAGAGTAGGTTATGTAATTATTAATTTATGAACCTAAAATTTTATTATTCAGGTCATTAAGAAGAAGTGAGGAACACCTTTGGACATAAGGTATGTATTTTCCACCCGAACCTCTATTTTCATTAAGGTTACATTTATTATCTAAATACCTCAATTAAATTGTTATTAATTCATATTTACTCTTCATATAATCTGTGTGAATGTTATATATATGTTTTACATCTATAATCATACCTTCATTTATGGGGAGTTATATGTTTTAAAAGGATCTTTCAAAAACTTCTTCCTGAAATACAACCCCATTTCAAAGGAATTTCCCGAATTCATTCCTATTTTTAATGGAACTATATAATCTGTTTTAAGAAAACATTATTTTTATAAAATAAATAATTTTATAATGAAAATAATAACTTACTTAATTTATTTATTTATACAAATACTTTTCAAAAAATAACTCTTCTTTTCAAAGTAAAAGAGTATTTATTTCAAGAATTAGTCCAGGATTTTATAAGAGTATCTTCATCTATTTAAACACTCTTGTTGAATAATATGGAATATTTGGATTAATATATTATGATATCATATACCATATTTAACCGAATAGTTTATTATTAGTTTGACTTTTTATGTTCTATCTTAAAACCATTCACCAATTTAATCTGAATGATTAGTGTTTATGCTTAATTTTTGGGGAAGGTTGTCTATAATTCATATATTAGTTTCAATATGAATGTATATGTTGTTTATATTTATCCTTGTTCATATGAGGAATGAATTGGACTTATTATGTGGTAGGTGGGGCCTGCTATATCCCCTCAGTGCATCGGTAGGTCTCATAAGACAAATAGATACAGACTTGGTCGAGGCGTTGCCCATGTTTAGATATGGTTTTCGTCGAGGACTTAATCACATTTAGATGTGTTGACTGAGGCCTTGATGATATGTTTCAGAATGACCAACATATGAATATCCCACATAATAAATCTATAAATTCATAGTTTATGTGGTTATTCGACTAGTAGAATATCCATGATTATGTTTTATTATGGAAATATTTACTCAACTCCTATTTCTGCCATAATGTGTTCATGTTTATTATATTCAATGGCATGTGTTTTGAATTATTCACCATGCCCAATGTTTATGTTTATTTTATCTTCTACTATATTTCTTTCTCTTACTAATTATTTGATATCACACCTTTCTTATGTTTCATTTTCTAATGACATGAAGAAGTTTATTTGAATGACCTGTTGGGATAAATTTATAGTTGTAGATGTTCCAAATACAACTTATATATTGTATTTCATTTCATGTTTTATTTTTGAACTTATGTATGTATCTCTCTTTCCAAATATTCTAAACTATTTGTTCCTTCGGTATATGAATTTCTTGTAATTATAATAATGTAATTTAATAAGGAACTATCTTTGGAAAATTGGGGTTGGGTCTTTATAGTTGGTATGAAAGTAATTTTATTAGAAAATTTAGAAACTAGATTTAGAAAGTGTATATTAGGGAAAAAACCCCAATGATAGTATTTGATGATATACATACAAGAACATCCTGGAGATTTTTGCAATGAATATATTATGTGGATATTTCTACAAAATACATCCCTATCTGGATACTACAAGTGGATGTGGCTCTAGAAGAGGTGTACCTATGAGTGAAAACTCTGACAAGGAGTTTCGGCCATGACCCATGGTATCTTGGTACATAAAAATGGGCCTTAATACCCACCTTTTTTGACACACCCAGGGAATATTCTTAGGATAATTAACATTTTCCTTACAATCCATTATGATGAATTTAAATTTAATTATTTCTTTAAGGAAACAATGTCTGTGATTATGGGATTATCCATGCATAGGATTTCAATTTATGCTAAGTATTTTTCTATGTTGAGATAATAAATTATAAATCATAACCTATTATAGTGTATGTAATTATTTAGAAATTGAACCAAGTGTATGTAATGGATACCTCATGAACACACGTATCCCATGTAGGGACTTCCCTCCTGTGCAAGATAGTGATGTTGACTCTCAAGCTACAAATGGTGTGGATAAACTTATAACTATAATCGGAAATCTTACTCAGGTTATAAATAATAACCTTACCTATATAGATCATTAGGATCCACAATGTGGAGGAGCTATGTTAGATCACTTTATGAAACAACAACCTCCATCATTTAATGGGACTACAACCCCATTCATAGTAGAGTAGTCGATATGTTCCTTAGAGAAGATATTTATTTCCTTGGGATGTCATGAAATGGAGAAGGTTGTCATGGTAGTTTATCATATGTGGGGAGATGTTAATCAATGGTGGTCACTAATTCAAAAAAAAAGGAGGAGGAAGAGATATAAAATATGGAATTGAGTGAATTTAATGAAATTTTCTTAGAGAAATACATTCCTCATGAATAATGAGCGGATATGGAAATGAAGTTTCTAAATTTAAGGAAAAAGTAAGATGGGAATGTTTCAAAGAATGAATCTAAATTCACAAGGTTAGCAAGGAATGTTGTGGAATATATACGTAATCCAAGGAGAAATATTGATCAATTCTTTGATGGCCTAAAACCATTATTTTGGTGAGTGCTGGTCTGCCAAAAATTCTTATCATACGAAGATATATTCTAATGTTCTATCAAGATGGAAAAGGAGTTCTCTAGGTCTTATGACTTTAATGGAAATCAAGCGAAGAAGAGGGTTTCTGAAAAATCTGGAAAATGAAATTAGGAAATGGGGAATAATGGAAGAGTTTACTTTCCACCCTATGATAATTGTGGAAGGAAACACCATGGTTCCTACTTAAAAGGAAAAGGAGTGTGCTACAAGTGTGGATAAAAAGGCCAACATACTGGTTTTTTCAAGGGGAAGAAAAAATATATTAATGTTCAATGTAATGATTGTAGGGATATGTGACACTATGATAATGATTTTCAAAAGCATCAAGGAAACATGCCTAAGAAAAGTACAAGGGAGCACAGACAAGATTATGTGATCACAAATGTTGATATTAAAGTTCCTAATGACATGGTGGAATGTACTTTAATTATTTCCTAAAACTTAGACAATTATTTATTCGATTCTGGATCATTGTATTCTCTCATATCTTCTCAGTTTTCCAAGAAAAAGATATATTTCCAATTTTATTTTGGAACGGAGTTTCTAGTGAAAACTTTTAAGGGAAGTATTATTGAAATGAAGTTGTGTCAAGCAGTCCCCATTATGTAATATAAACGTGCTTTATCTTCTGATTTTATTTTCATACTTATGATTGAAATTGATATAACCCTCTGTATGTATTGTCTATCGAACCATGACGTGGAAATTTATTGCAAGAAGAATGAGGTTACAATTTTTGAGGATGATGTGGAATACCTTATCTTTAGAGAATAAACATCACCATCTGATTCTCATCTAGATAGACCCCCAGTAGCTCTAATGAAGTCAATTATTGGGGAGGAAGGGAATGAAAAAACTATGTATGAGGAAATGAATTTTCATATAGAGGACGTACCTATTGTGCAAGAATATGTTGATGCAAGGATTTACTTAGAAATTCTCCAAAGTGGGAAATTGAGTTTTTTATTGACTTAATTCCTAGTTCAAGGCCCATATCAAAGACCCCTTATAGAATAAACACTATGAAATTAGTTGAACAAAAGGAAAAACTAGATTAATTGTGTGATAAAAGATTTATTATCCGTAGTGTTTCTCCATGGGGATCCCCTGTTATTTTCGTTAAGAAGAAAGATGGATCTATGAGGTTGTGCATTGACTAAGGAGAGATCAATGCTATAAAAATAAAGAAAAAATATCCCCTACGTCACATTGTTGATTAATTTGATCAAATTCATGTAGCCCAATATTTTTTGAAAATTGACCTTCGACCTGGATATCATTAGTTTCTTGTGAGAAAGGAATACATTCGAAAAAAAGAATTTCGAACCAGGTATGGTCATTATGAGTTTAGAGTAATTCCTTTTGAACTGACTAATTCACCCTATGTTTTCATGGATCTAATGAATAGAGTCTTCAAGGAATATCTTGATGACTTTTTGGTGGTATTTATTGATGATATCTTGGTATACTTCAAAATCTACAAATATCATGAAAATAACTTGAGCACTATTCTGAAGACTCTTAGTTGAAATGAATTATATGAGATGTTTAGAAAGTGTGAATTTTGGCTTCAATTAGTTTTCTTTATTGGAAACATTGTCTATAAGGATAGAATATATGTTGATCCCATGAAGAAAAAGGCTATGCACGAATGGACTACTCCAACATATTTAACTGAGGGATGTAGTTTTGTTGGTTGAGAATCTTATTATTAGTGTTTCGTTCAAAACATCACTCATTTATCCAACCCAATGACCAAGAATACATGTAAAGGGGTTAAGTTCATATGAAAAAAAGAATGTGATGACTATTTCGATGAACTGAAGAGGTGATTAGTGAATGCTCTGATCCTAACTCTACCATCAGGAATGATGGGTTTGTGATCTATAATGATGCATCAATGAAATTACATGGTTGTTTCTTTATGAATAATGATAGAGTTATTTCCAATAAATCAATTAAGTTAAAAATTCAAGAAAAAATCTATCATAATCATGATCTTGAGTTAGATACTGTGATATTTTCTCTAAAAATATGGAGGCACTATCACTATGGTGAAATATGTTAAACATATACAGATAAAAAGAGTCTGAAGTATATATTCTCACAGAAAGAACTCAACATGAGGCAAAGGAAATGGATTGAACTACTCAAGGATTATGATTTTTCCATACACTACCACCCAAGAATGGAAAAAAGCGCAGCAGATGCATTGATCAAGAAGGATCATGGTGTTTTAAACAAAATGAGGATTGAATGGGATCCTGTATTCATGGATCTAATAAGGATGGACATGTGAATTATCAAAGAAGGTGAAACATCACTACTTTTTCAAATGCTTTCCCAACTATATTTATTATAAATAAATAGATCTTCACAGTCTGATGATGAGAATCTTCACAAGAAAATTAATGCTGTGAAATATGGGAAGTTGGCTGACTTCATGTGTGAAGATGGAATTATGAAATTTGATAAGAGGTTCTGTGTTCCCTCTATACCCGAGTCGAAAAGGGAGTTATTAGATTATTATCAAAGCTCAAATTTCACTATAAACCCTGGTAGCACTAAAATTTATATATATTGGAAGGAACATTTATTGTGGGATAACATGAAGAGGGAAATTGTTGATTACGTATCAAGATGTCTAGTCTTTCAACAAGGGAAGGCCGAACGACAACATGTAGATGATTCATGCAAACCCTACCTATTTCTACATAGAAATGGGATGAAATCACCAATTATTTTTTCATGGGATTACCAAAAAATATGAGAAAGAATGATTCAATATGGGTAATTTTTGATCGACTTACAAAATCTGCACATTTATTCGCTATAAGGGAGTATTTTCCACTAAAGCGCCAAGAATGTCTCTATATCAATGAAGTTTTGAGACTTTATGGAGGACATCTCTCAATTGTGTCTGATCATGATCCATGATTTAAATCATTATTTTGGAAAAGTCTTCATAATGCTTTGGATACCAAGATTCATTTGAGTATTGATTACCACCCACAAAATGACGAGAAATCATAAAGGATGATCCAAATATTAGAGGGCATGTTGAGATCATGTTCAATTTACTTTCAAGGTATGTCCGATCAATATTTACCTTTAGTGGAATTTCCCTACAATAATAGTTTCCAATCAAGTATTCAAAAGGAACCATATGAAGCATTGTATGGAAAGAGATTCCATCCACCAGCTTGTTGGGATGAAGTTCGAGAAAGGAAGCTTGTGGGACCAGAGCTTGTGGAGGAAACAACAGTGAAGGTAAATACTATTCAAGGCCATATCAATGTAGCGCAAATTAAGAAAAAAATCTACAATGATAATCTAAGGAAGGATTTGGAGTTTCAAGTGGGAGATCATGTTTTCCTAAAAGTATCTCTATGGAAGGGTGAAATAAGATTTGGGAAGAAAGGGAAAATGAGCTCTAGGTACATAATCCCTTTTGAAATTATGGAAAGAATTGGATCTATTGCATATCGTTTGGCTATCCCACCCAGAATGTCTAATGTACAAAATGTGTTCTATGTATCATTGAGGATAATGTATATTCCATACGCAACACACGTCCTCACTTCCAAAGGTATAGAATTGGAATCTGTCGTATCTTACTGTGAAGAGCCTATCTGGATTTTGGACACTAAAGAACAAGTGTTGTGGAATCAAATGACTTGACTGGTAAATATACTTTGTTAAAATCATAAAATTGAAGAGGAAACATGGGATCTTGATGGGATTATGCTGAATAACTATGCAAATATTTTTATAAGGAAACATTCTGGCAATTTTGAGGACAAAATTTTTGTAAGGAGGGAATAATATAACAACCCAAGATTTTGAAAATAAATTTAATATCAGATGCATGAAACACTAAGTCTCTAAAAAACAAAACTTTGTTATAACCTTGCATGTAAACATAATTTTACCACCTCTGTGTTTTTAATCTCAAAAAATTGACATACACAGTTGCATTCAGTAGGACATTTAGAGTCTAATAAGGAAAACAAAATTTTTGGTTAATAGTAATATACCCTTATGAATATTAATATGAATAGGAATATAACACTTATGAATAGTAAATCATATTATTATTTTATTTTATTAAGGTTTTGTGATAAAGGTATCTTTATTGATATTTCAGGGTGATATAAAATGAATTATAGTTTTAAAATTGTTTTTTATTGAATAAATTATGATTTTATTTAAAAATTAAATGATTAATATTTATAAAATTATTTTCAAAAAAAGGAGTTCATTTTGGAATTCTTTATGTCAAAAAATGGTTAGGGTGATTGTTTGGGATTTTTCTGAAATACTCAAATTTTTGATGAATAGTAAAATATGGTAATTTGCCGTATATATACAATATCAGTTTAAATAAATATTCATAGAATCATGGATGATGTAAGAACACTTGGTTTGAACTAAAATTAAAATATTACTATTATTGGTCACAAGAATCAATACTATTGGTTTTCTTTGGAAAAATAATAAATTAATGAGTAAAATAATTGGAAACCCCTCCTCTACTCCACTATAACCCTCCCTCACTTCGTCTTCTCTTCACTTATCTCAGGCCTTGTACCTTGTCCAAATTATGCTAAAATGTCATATAAAGCACCTCCCCCACTACCAACAATCGTTGGTCGCATAAAAATTCCATAAACTCTCCCTTAAGGAGGCTCTCAAGGAAGATTACTTCAAGAGGTAAATTCCTCTTTTCATTTCTTTTATTTCAAGTTCCTTTTTTTCTTTTTTTTCTTTAATCGCATCCTTTAATAAAAATGTTATGATAACTTTAGTACATTAAATGTACTATAATTTTTTTATGATAATGGTATAATTCTTCATCGTCTCTCATTTCCCCTTCTTTTATACATGGAATGAAAACACCATCTGAGATGTGTTAATTTATCACATTCAAGGAAGACGAGTTTTCAATTTATTTTAATCTTCAATTCTGGTCATGAAACCATTTTTATGGTTGAAACATACTATAATATAATTATTATAACTTATTTAAGGTTCTTTAATCCATTTTTACACAAGTTATTAATTTATAAATCAAAATGAGTTTGTTGTGATCAAGAACCGCCAATTAACCCAAACAATTGTCATTAATGTTTTTAATAATGAATCATCTTCAATACCAATAAACAATTTAATTTTATAACCATGTAATCTTCTGGTAGTTAAATAATAACTTAAAACTTCTATTATAGACAAAATTTCTCATTATACATTTTAATCCATACATGAATATAAGTAAACCGATCATGAAAACAAAGGAAGAAAACACCCCCAAACAATGAAATTGAATATCTTAACCAATCAAAAGGACACAAATGAACCTTAATAAGGTTATATTAAATCAATTACATGTATATGAGGTTTCTGAATCACTGATTTATGAACCTATAATTTTATTATTCCAGTCATTAAGATCTAGTAGGGAACACCTTCAGACATAAGGTAAGGGTTTTCCACCCAAACATCCATTTTCATTCGGGTTATTTTTATTATCTAGTTACCTAAATTAAATTATTATTCATTTACATATAATTCTCATAATTTCTGTGTGAATTTTCTATATATATGTTCCAACTAGAATAATACATTCATTTATGGGGAGTTATATGTTTTAAAAGGATCTTTCAAAAAAATTCCTGAAATACAAGCCTGTTTCAAAGGAATTTCCCAAATTCTAACCTATTTTCAAGGGCAATATATAATATGTTTTATGCAGCCATTATGTTTCTAAAATCAATAATTTAATAATTAAAATACTTTTCCAAAATAACGATAATTTTCAAAGTAAATTATTATTTATTTCAAGAATTATTTGAGGATTTTATAAGAGAATATTTATTTGTTTCAACACTCTTGTTGATTATTATGTATCACTGGGATTAATCTATTATTATATCAGATACCAAATATAATTTAATGGTTCAATATTAGTTTTAATTCGGATGTTATATCTTAAAACCATTCACCAATTTACTCTGAACGGTTAGTGTTTATGCTTAATGTTTGGGGAAAGTTATCTACATTTCAAATATTAGTTTCAATATGAATGTATATGTTGTTTATATTTATACAAATTAATATGATGAACGAATTGGAATTATTATGTAATGGTTGGGTCCTACTATATACCCTTGATGGATCAGTTGGTCTTATGAGAAAAATAGATATGGACTTGGCCGAGTCCTTGCCCATTTTTAGATATGGTTTTGGCCGAGACCTTAATCATTTTTAGTTGTCTCGGCTGAGGCCTTAATGGTATGTTTAAAAATTTCTGGAATATGAATTTCCATCATTATGAATCTATAAACTCATAGTTCATGTGATTATTGGATTAGTATAATACGCATTCTTATGTTTTATTGTGTCAATATTTACTCATCTCATATTCCTTCCATAATGTGTTCAAGTTTATTATTTTCAAATGCATGTGTTTTCAATTATTCACCATGGATAATGTTTATGTTTATGTTATCTTCCACTATATTTCATACATTTACTAAGTATTTAAGCTCAAAACTTTATTATGTTTCATTTTTATAGGACATGAAGAGGTTTATTATGAATGACCTGCAGTGATAAACTTATAGTTGTGGATTCTTCCAACATGACATATATATTGTATTTTATTTCAATTTGTAATGTTGAACTTATGTATGTATCTAGATTTCCAAATCTACTAAACTATTCGTTCCTTCCAGATATGACTTTCTTGTAATTATGCTAATGTAATTTAATAAGACATCAGCTCTGGGAAACTAGAGTCGGGTCTTTATATTCTTTTTCCCAATTTTATTTATATGAGAGACATGAAATATTTACCACTTGTTTCTTTTATGAGATGTATATTTTGTCAATGAATGTATTTTATGATTATGATTATGAAAATTATTTGTATTTAAATATCAATATAAGGTTATTTATTTCATGGGGTTTATGATTCAAAAGTTACAAAAGTTGTAAGGGATTTATGTTTTAATCGTATTTTTAATCATGATTTTTTATACTTGAATTTACATTGTGGAAATTCTTAGTTGATAGATATACTTCACTTTTATTCTCCTCTAGTTACTTCTTGTGAATACATGATTTCCTTTCATTCTCTACAATTTAATAACTCAAGAGACTGAATTTTTTTTTAAGGAAAACCGACTACGTTATACTATTTGGTTGGGAATTGTTCTTTTCAATATCAATGTTTTATAAAAACGTTTTCATGAATATATTTAATATTATAAAATTATTTTTTAATGTTAATTTTTACCCTTGTTTTAAATTTTACAAAATGTTTTAAAATGAATCCTCTTATCATTTTCTAAAGGGGGCACTTTTTGAATTTTTACAATAATATGAAAGGGATATTTTATTTTTAATTGAACTACACGAATAAAATTTCCCATCCACATGACTATTAAATTATTTGAAGCATACTTTATAAGTTTCAAAGGTTATTTTCATTGGAAAATTATTTTCACAATATTATTCAAACATTATTTTTGAAAAGGCTATTTTCAAAGTGGAAAGGTTATTTTCCTAAATAATGTAATAATGATTTTTATGGAATTTATCTTCATAAATGACAGTATCCTTTTATGATTCTTAGGTTTTTCTAGGGATATAATCCAATGGAACAATCCCCATTATTTCAATTGATAATTTATTATTATTGATGATGAGATATTTATTAAACTCATTTATTTTCCATGGGTTATAATATGATGGAATGATGAAATGTTTCTAAAACCCGTTTTATTCCATTGGTTATTCTATGATGGATTAATAAATTTTGTATAAAACCTATTTTCTTTACATGGGTTATGATATGATTTTATGATGAAAATTTTATGATATTGTAGAGCACATATGTATGGTTTTCATTATGATATGGGTGGGATCAGAATAATATATCCCTACATTACATTGGGAATATTTTTATATCTCATTGATAGATATGTGAATCAAATATATTTTCTTGACCTAATATTGAAAAAAAGTAAATTATCATGATATACTATGAGAAATAACTTTATTTTCTTGATATTCTATGTGAAAAAAGTTGATGTGCATGAACCACTATATGAAATAGGTGATGATGCCTCATCTGTTATGATATGGGAAATATGTGCTGATTACGGATCCATTTTGATTTAATGGTCTTAGTAGTGAAAATTGATATATGAAATGGTTTCTATAATTATGATGGAGTGACACTAATATGACACGACTTATGGTCCATTATTTTTTATGATGATTTCCCACTCTTATGATTAATGTATTTTGGAGTGATAAATATTTCCTCTTTTCCACTTGTTAATGATCTTTGAATGAATGGGCATGCAATTTTTATGATATATTCATGATCTCATACCCTTATTCATAAATTATGTTTTCATATGATCAACAATTTATTTATCCTATATTTACCCTTACTCAGTATCTAAGATCACCCTTCTTATGTTTCATTTCCATAGGTTATGAAGAAATATTTTGATTTTGGTATGTCTATGAAGAGTACTAAATGGGGAGATCTTTGTGGGAGATGTTGAAAATATTTCATGAAATAAAAATATTGCTTATCTAGTCTGCAAAGACACTAAACATTTACACTCTTTGAGAATGTATTAGTGAAATGTATTAAATATTCATGTAAAAAGATGTAATATTTATGTATGAATGCATGGGTCTCTATAGTTGGTATTAGAACAAGGTTTAGTTAACATTTGAAAACCTGGATGAAAGGACATGAGTGAGAACCCTTAAGATAATCGTATATATATAATAAAGTCCCAATTTATGGTAAATAAAGGAGTTTGGTTTTTTTAGAAAAAAATCCATATATGGATACTAAAAGTGAATTTTATTTTGGAACAGATTTTTCTAGGTGTAATAAACCAAAAGAAGAGTTGGTCAAGTATATCTCATCCATCATTCTAGTTCACAATTTGTGTGGCCTTACTATACACCTTGTTTGACAATATTTGGGGATGAATTAGTTAATTCAAATTTTCTTTATCAACCATTATGATGTATTTAAATAAATGATAACCAAGGATGACATTGGTTAAAACTAAGGAATTATATGATGAAAAAAAGGTTTCAGGATTTAAAAACACTATAATTTTTTCATGATTATGTGGTTTACCATTATGATTATTGTTTCTCACACTTTTGATTTTGGTTTTAGTCAATGGGAGGAACCAGAAGACATCGTGTTGACAATGAATGTGATAGACATTGGATTAATTTTACAACTAAAAAACCAAATGCTACAGGAGTTAGAATGAAAAATATTATTGTTTTTCTCATTCAATATTATTCATCCATTAATCATGATGAAATTCAAAATTTTAAAAGGAGGTAACACTATTCTATTTAGTCCTTGATAAGTCAATGTACATCTTATTTTAGTGGGTCCAAAGATCTAATATTTAATGATCAATAAATCTATAACATTGAAAATATATTAATCATTCCCCAATGTTTGAAGAATGAAAAATTCATTTAGTTCATCTATTATTTTAAAGATGAAGATGACCAATGATTGAATCTTATTAAGAATATAGGAAAATATTGAGAAATTGACTCCAAGGAGTGGGATGAGTTTAAGGGATTATTTTTCAATAAGAACTTCCCTAAGATTATTCATATGAAAATAGAGATGGAATTCATTAATCTAAAGTAGAAGGACGATGGATCCATTTTTTACTTATGAGGTATTTTTTACATGACTTGTGATATACGCTTCTGGTATTATCATCTAACTTGAAAGTAAGGTTGATCAATTTTTTATTATCATAAAACCAAGTATTTTAAAGGAGTTCTCTATATGAAAATTTAGTAGCTCTGAATAAATCATCCAATGTTAACTTAAGGTATAAATGAAAATTGAATAATCCCACCATTCCCATGGTTTTAATATGAACAGGAAGAAGGATTCTCATAAAAACTAGAATAAATCACATGAATTTGGGAATTAACATCAAGGAAATTTCATTAATTGAACAGATAGTTTTTTAAATATGTAAATGAGGGTTATAAAGCCTATTAATGTCTAAAGGCAATGAATGGGATGATTAATCAAATGGAAGAGAAGAAGATTATAACTAATGCACCACCCATGATCCAATGATTCAAATGAAAATAATATGGTAATTATCCAAACTTTTGTGTGGATAAGAATGTTTATTATGATAATAAATGTCATCATCTACTTAATATCAATGAAAAAGTAAAATCTCATGTGATCTTGACTACCAAAGTGGGTTATGAGAATGACACAGTGAAAGGTACAATTATTATACACTCTAAAATGAATAATGCATTATTTGACTATATATACCCAATATTTACTATCTAAGAATTTTTAAATTGTCATTGAATTAACTTATCAACAATTTGATATTTAGTTAGTAGTGAAAAATCATAAAGGTACTGTGGTCACATATCATGTCTATAGTTCCTCTCCAATTAAAGTTTTTGGGAAAGAGATTCCTTAAAAATATTGTGATTATAAGTTTAATTGAATTTTATGTGATTATAAGAATCTATTAGATTTATATTTATGGATCCCATATGAATTTATGAGGAAGGTTAGCCACATTTGGTATTCTAAATAAACCCATACTCATTTATCGGTGAATGTATGAATACAACCTTCAAATGAAAATTACATCAATCATGTGGTTTTTAATTTATATCCATGAAGGCTATTTGTATTAGATGGTTGGGAAAAAACTAAACATATAAGGCATGATTATCATTAGAGATATTGTTGATGTATTTCATTAAGAATGTTTTCTTCATCTTATCAGTCCAGAAATTAGGGTTTTTAATAGAACTCATACCTGGTTCAAATCATATTTCTATGACTCCTTATATAATGGCCTCTATTGAGTTATAGTAATTAAAGAAGAAACTATATAAGATTACTTATAATGTATTTATTCATCCAAGTGTAACACCATGGGGGTAACTAGTTCTCTTTATTAAGAAGAAAGATGGATCAATGCAACTTTTCATTAATTATTGATAACTTAACAAGATCAATATCAAGAGAAAGTATCCTCTACCCCATATTGATGATTTGTTTGAATAAGTTAAGAAGAATTAAATACATTTTCAAAATGTATCTTCGATCGGGGCACTATATGTTGAGGGTAAAAGGTTAAGACATACCCAATACAAACTTTTGTATGAGGTATAGACTATATAAATTTATAATTATTCAATTTTTTCTTAACAATTTACCATATATCTTTAAGGATTTATTAAATAATATTTAGAGATTTACTTGATCAATTTATGGTAGTATTTATAGAAGATATTCTTATACATTCAGAGAGAAATAAAGACAATGAAAATCACTTGATGATTTTTTTGAAGACCCAAAGGAGGGAGAAACTGTATGCACAATTTACCAAGTTGGAATTTTGGATTCAAAATATTTCATTATTTGGTTATATAATCTCATGTGAGGGTATTTTAGTGGATCCTTCAAATATGGATGTTATTTAGAAATTTCCTAGACCAACCATGGTTACTGAAAACTATAGTTTTCTTAGTTTGGATATATACTATTGGCACTTTGTGGATAATTATTCATAACCATCTAATCTACTCACCAAATTAACTTGAAAGGGATCCAATTTCCTCAGGATATATTAATATAAGGAACATTTATAAGAACCAAAGAGATGTATTGTTAGTGAAACTATGCTTACATTACCCTGAAGTGAGGAAGGGTTTGTAATCTATAGCGATTCATTAAATAATGGACTCAGATGTATTTTCATGCAGAATGATATAATTTTAGCTTATGCCTCATGATAGTTGAATGTTCATGTGAAACATTTACGAACACATGAATTAGAGTTAGCTGTGGAAATTTTTTCACTATGGATATATAGTAATTATCTTTATGGAGAAAGGTGTGACATATATACTGATCATAAATGATGAAATTATATATTCAAATATAAAGAGTTGAATAAGATCCAAATAATATGTTTGGAGATGATTAAAGATCATGACCACCCAATACATTACCACCCTGAGAAAGTGAACAAGTTTTCTAATGTTTTGAGTTGAAAGGATCATGATAGCTTAAATATAATTAGGATAAAAAAGTATTAATATTTATTGATTTCTAGTTGATGGATCAAAAATTTGGAAGGAAGGAAAGATATCTTATCCAGATCAAATAAGTTTTCAACCATATACCTATGTGAGAATTAAAGAGCCACTAACGGAAGATGTAAAACTATATAAGTATGTGATAAATTTCCATGATTTTATCCTTGATTTAAATTGGATAATAAGATTTAGGAATCGTTTATTTATTCCATACATATCTTATTTGAAGGAGCTATTACAGGAGGATCATAGTTCTTCATTATCCATTAATACTAAAAGTATAAAGTTCTATAGAGATTTTAAAGTGTATTTATAGTGAGACAACATGAAGGGAGATATCAATGAGAACACATTTAGATATTTGGTATGTTAACAAGTTAATCATGAGAGGAAAAACCCTAAGGGTATGTTAAAACCATTACCCATACCTAAATGGAAATGGGAAAACATCACCATGGATTTTTTCACCAGTCTCCCAAAAACATATAAAGTCCATAATTATCTTTGGGTTTTAGTTGATATCCTTATGAAGTCAACACACTTCATTTCTATTAAAGAATTTTAATTAATGGATCATCTTTCAAGAATATACAATAAGGAAGTGGTAAGGTGGCATGGGGTTCCAAATTCTATTATATCTTATCAGGAATCAAGGTTTACCTCAATGTTCTAGAGAAGTCTTCAGTAGGTTCTAGATAAAAAAAGATGGTTAGTCTGAGAGAAACATTCAAAACCCAGAGTATATGTTGAGATATTGTTCTATGGAATTCAAATGTGGATGGGACCAAAACCTTCCACTAAAATTAAATTTTAATTGAGAATTCAGATGGTTCCTTATGAATCCCTCAATGGAAATAAGTGAATAACTCCAACGTGATTGAGTGGAGTTGTAGAGAGAAATATATTTGAACCCGATCTATTTGAATAAATGAAAGATAAGGTTAGACAAATTCAACAAATCATAAGTGCAATACAAAGTTGATAGAAGAGTTATCTTGATAATTGATAATGAGATTAGGAGTTTGAATATGATGATATTGTGTTTCTATGAATTTATCCATGAAATAATGTTATGAGATTCAAAATGTAGGAAAAAATGAGCTTTAGGTATATTTTCCCTTTTGAGATTCTTGATCAAGTATGGATGTGAGCTTATCACTTAACACTTCCACTGAACCTCTCACATTTTCATGATGTGTTCCACATATCTTTCTCGAGGATGCATATGTTGGGTCGGAAGAAAACACGGAAAAGAAAAAAGACTTTGGTTGGCCGTACCGGGCATTTTTACAATTACATTCATAAATAAGGTGCCCGGTTTTCTTACAATAATTTCAAAATTTAAAATCGGAGCTCCCCCTTACAAAAATAGTGGGTGCATGGGAGGAGGAAGCTACATTGGTATATCCTAGCCCTTGGGTGGTTCTAGATATACGTTGGGAACCTAGGAGATTGTTCAAATTTTGTTCCCCTTGGGTGAACTTAGCTAGGGTCTCCCTTAGGTCTTTGATGGTTGATTCCATGGAATCAACATTTGGAAAATTTTGGATTTTAAGGGTGAGTTCCTCCTTCTCTTTGAGAAGTTGGTCTTTTTCGGAGGAAAGTTTTTTGAAAGACTTTTTCAAAGAAACAAATTTTGACGATAAAGTATGAAAACCTTTTTCTAGTTGGTCTCTAGCGTGTGAGAGTTCTTCATAAGATAAATGATTTAAAGAATTTGAATTTGAAGAACAAGAGGAGGAGGAGTCGGAAGATGTTACCTCATGAAATGCCATTAGGCATTTTGTACCTTGGTCGCTCGAGGAGGAGGAGAATGAAGAGGTGGAGCTATCACTCCATGTTGCCTTTGAAGCCTTCTTCTTCTCCTTTTTCTTGGCCCTTTTCTTGTGAAGTGGGCAAGCGGGTACGGATTTTGCATCGGGTTCTAGCTTTCGAGCGGGTTCTTGCTTTTGAGCCATGCTAGTACCTTCATGGGTTAGCTCTAAACATTTCCAAATATCATGTGAAGATGTGCAAGAAGAAATATGATAAAAAACATTTCTATCTAAGCCACAATGAAGAGCATTCATGGCTTTGCCATCAAGCTCGAAATTTGCAATGTCATTGGGGGTCCATTTTGACTCATCGGGAGAAGAGAGCGTAAAACCATGCATAACAATTCTAAAAATTGGATAACCAATGCTTTTAAGAAAAGTTGACATGCGGGTTTTCCAAAAAGAATAATCGGCTCCATCAAAGAATGGAGCACGATCCAAAGAAAAACCTTCGGGGGATTGAGAGGAAGAAGCGGTAGAAGCCATCAAAAAAATAGGATCTTTAATTTGAAACCGGTTAGGGAATTATTCAAATACGTCCTTTGATACCAATTGTTAGGTCGGAACAAACGAGGAATGATGGCAAGAGGGGGGGTGAATTTCCTTTTAAAAAAAGATTAACAAATTAAAATCAAAGTTAAAAATGCAGCGGAAAGTAAAGAGGCAAGACACAAGAAATTGATAACGGAGTTCGGCCAAAAACCCGGCCTACGTCTCCGCTCCCAACTCCACCGTTGAGAGATTCCTACCGCTTGCTTTTCAATGGTTTTAGCAAGAAACCCACTAGGCTTTGAGGTAGCACTAGGACCTATTACAGCTTGCTTTTTGTGGTTAAGCCAGAACCCACTTGCTTTTAATGGTTTAGCAAGAACCCACTAGCCTTTTTAACGGGTGAAGGCTAGCTCACCGAAACACAAGCCTTTTAAAAGGAAAGGCTTGAAGAAACCTCTTCACACCTTAATGGTGGCGTGAAACCCAAAAGAAAGGGGGATGAGAAAAGGTTTTGGGGTTTGTAGGCACAAACCTAATTTTAAGCTCAAAATAAATAAAGAATGAAAAACCGTAATGGAGGAAGACTTGGGCGCCAATTGGATGATGGAGTTGTTGTAGCGTGCTCTCCCAAGCTTCTTGAGGTGCTCCTTGGATTGGAAAATGGTTGGAGCACTTGTGGATCCTTGAAGGTGGAGCGCCGGAGGTTCGCCAAATGTGCAACAATATGTCCGGGCGCTTGGTATGTGATCCGATTGATGTCCGGGGCTTCCTTGGCCTTTATTTATAGGCATGGAACCCATTGGGGGCCTTCGGAGCCGTTGGAGAAGTCCTCGGAGCCGTTGGAGGCCAAAAGATGGTTGACTGGTCAAACCCAACGGCTAGTTTGACTGGGCTACCGGCTGACCGGTGCAGGGCCACCGGCTGGCCGGTGCCTTGGAAAAGGGAGACTTGTTCTGTCCAGGCTCCACCGGCTAACCGGTGCCAGAGCCACCGGCTGGCCGGTGGTGAGGCAGAGGCTGGCACTATTTGGAGAGGGTACCACCGGCTGGCCGGTGCTGAGGCCACCGGCTGACCGGTGGTGAGGCAGTGGCTCCCCTTTGAGTGCAGGTGCCACCGGCTGGCCGGTGCTGAGGCCACCGGCTGACCGGTGGTGAGGCAGTGGCTCCCCTTTGAGTGCAGGTGCCACCGGCTGGCCGGTGGTCAAGCCACCGGCTGGCCGGTGGTCTGGACAGAAGGATGCCTTCTGTCCAGGCTCCTATCGGTTGGCCGGTGCACTTCCATCGGTTGGCCGGTGGACTGAATTTCAGTCCACTTTGCCTCCTTTCTTTCTTGGCCCAATTCCTTGGCCACCTGAATTGATTCTTATCATCCAAAAACACTTGAAAAAGTATTAGATAAATATGAGGGTGATTGTGATCATGAAAAATAAAACCTTGAGGGGTTCGAGAGGTACAACAATCTCCCCCTATTTTGATGATCACAATCACCGAGGTCCTAGTGCTACCTCAAAGCCTAGTGGGTTTCTTGCTAAAACCATTGAAAAGCAAGCGGTAGGAATCTCTCAACGGTTGAGTTGGGAGCGGAGACGTAGGCCGGGTTTTGGCCGAACTCCGTTATTAATTTCTTGTGTGATTGCCTCTTTATTTCCGCTGCACTTTCACTTTGATTTTTAAATTGTTAATTAATTTTAAAAGGCAATTCACCCCCCCTCTTTCCATCTTTTCCTTGTTTCTTCCGACCTAACAGCATATACCTAATCTATCACATGTATTGAAATTAGAGGTCACACCACTAGGGAAATATTTATCTTATAAGGAAAAAATAGTGGAGATTATATATTTTAAGGAGAAATTTTGACGAAACAAGACCACTCACCTAGTCAATGTTTTATGGTGAAATTAGTAATTTTACGAAGCTACATGGGAACCCGAGGATATGTTGAGGTAGAAGTATACTTAGTTTCCTGTATTAAAGTAATGAAATTTCAAGAAGAAAATATTTTTAAGGGGGAATAATTTTACACCCCTATATTTCATGAAATATATTTTTAACTATATTTAATTTATTTGATTACTTGTATTACATGCAACACCGAGTTTAAACGAACTTTGACATACTATTAAAATATTAACATTTAATGAGAAAATTATCACATAACAGTTGGGTTGGTATGTATGAATAGGAATAACTAAATTATAAAAAATTAATGGTTTAAATATGTTTAATATTAACTATTCATTTAACAATTAATTATAAATGAAAATAATAATGAATTGAAAATAAAGGAGATGTTTTCTAAAAAAATTGTCTTTATGCATGCAATGTGTGTTTGTATTGATAAATTAAAATTTTTACAATAATGGAATCCATTAAGTGAAATTTATATTATATATCTTCAATAAATTTTTTTATCATTAATATAATAGTTTTATCCTAGGAATATGAAAACAATAAATTTGGTTTTTTGCAAAAAAACCCTAATTTTGTTTTCTAAAAAGAAGTTTCTTCATGTTTTGAATAGTTATTTTAAAATTAAAATTTTACACTTATATAAAATTAATTTTAAAAATTGAAATTAATTTTTGAAATCATTATGTATAATTCTTCTTATACTTTATTTTTGATAAGATTTGTAAAAGATTAATTTCTCAATGAATAGTGAAAAATATTGTTTTTATTAAACTTTACATTTTAATTTAAAGAATTTACAATGTTTTTATCTATTTTAAAATGGTTATAATATTAAAATAAGTTTAATTATATTAATATTAATCCAATTTATACCATTGTAATCAATTTTTTGTTCATTTTTTATGTAAAAACGTTTTATACTTATGAAAATGTTTCCTTCGGGAAAACACCTTTTCCATTTCATCTGTAGGTTTAATTTAAATAAAATTCCTCCAAAGATGTGAATTTAATTCAATAATTTTTATTATCATAATAAGTATTATTTAATATTATTAAATAAAATTTTTCCATAATTAATTGTAAAAATAATAAATATTAATAATCGTAGTTAAGGTTAAAATAGTATTACCAGAGGTGCTAACCACATGAAAATGAAGTGTTTTAGAAATTAACTTGTATAAATCCTATTGAATATTCATATTTTGAATTTATCATATCCCAACTTCAAATATATGTCCATTTGGAAGCATATGGTTTGAGGATGACCTTATCATTTTGTATTATTTTAGGAAATTTCCAAGTGGGAGCCCTCCCTGACTTATAAATGCACACATCCTCTCATACCCTCACCACATATCAATATCCTATTGGTTTATCCAAGACCTACCAAAATAACTTACATACCTACCTTAACACATCCTAAATTTTTTTTGATTATAAAACCCTCTTAGGAATTCTTTTTGTTCAAACCTAAAGAGGTTGTTTGAAGAAGTGAAATCATTCTTAACTGAGCGTTATTGTTTCATTTATTCTTCTACCTCCTTAAAATATTATTCAAATTTTCTTAAATAATAATAGTAATATTTTATATATAATTATATTATATTATATTAATTAAATAACATATTCCATTCTCCTCTTCCATCAAATGGGAAATGAAACCATGGATCGTGTGTTTGGCAGACTACCCCCTCATGAACTGATGTAATTTGTTTTCCATCATCACCTCTCAAATATATATATATATATAATGATTTATTTAATATATATACATATATAATATTTATGATATAATTATACATCTATATTTACAACATCACATCTACCTTCATACCTTCCAATCTGTTGAAAAGCGATAACGCCACTCGTGCGTACGTGTGGACTACCACCTCTATGAAGTGATGTGATAATTTTTTGTTTTTTTTGAAATGAATTTTAATAAGGATATATTTAATTAATATATATGATATGTATTATATATTAATGATTCTATAATTATTAATTAATATTTACATTTCTTTTCTTCCATTTGATGAAAAGTGAATGTAGTGTTCATGCCTACATGTGGTCTACCGTCTCCATGAATAGTGTAATTCATTTTTCTATCTATATATTTTATGGGTTATTATAAATATATATATAAAGAATATATTTTATATTTATATCATGGTTAAAATTATTTATAATATGGAACCATGAGCAAATTAAAATTACTGAAACTTCCAAACCTAAACATACATGGAAAACAAAACAATTATCACTCAAAATAGGGAATTTAACAAAGAATTGTTAATAAAAAAGTGATAAAAGATTATAAATAAATAATATATGGAATGATATATATTTTTATTATATTATATTACCTGTATAATAAGCCTATAATTATTATACAGGTTGTTTGAAAGTGCATGAAGAAAGTTGAGACTTGTGGTAAGGGATTTTGATCTCACTTTCATTTCCTTAAGACAAATGCTTTATTCATTATTATTTTATTTTATGTGGTGTATATAATTCCCATGAAGGTATTTTATTATTATAAATTATTAAAAGCATGGGTATTTTTATATCCATCTAAGGTCTTTTATTTCTTGTGATTTATGATTCAAAAGTAACCAAATTGGTAATGGATTTATGTTTCAATCCTAACTTTAATCAGGATTTTTTATACTTGGATATAAATTTAGGAAATTATATAGTCATTATCTAATAAATATAATTTATTTTTCTTATCATCTAGTTTTTTATTGATAATACATGTTTCTTTTCATTTTCCTTAATTAAGTACTCATGCAACTGAAAGAATGTTTTTAAGGAAAGCTGACTATGTTTTTCTATTTGGTCATGAATATTTATCTTCCAAATCTATGCTTTCTAATAATTTTTTAAATAATATTTTTTATATTATCCAATAATTTAATAAATAATTTTTACCCACTTCTAAATTTTTAAAAATTGTTTAAAGTGAATCTTATTTTCATTTTCTAAATGAGGTAATTTTTTAAATTTTACAATAACATGAAAGGAATGTTTTATTTTAACTTGTACAACATGAATAAAATATCCTGTTATCATGAATAATAAATTATTTGAAGATTATTTTATATGTTGCTAGGTATATTTTCCATGGAAAATGATTTTTAAAATATTTTGAAAAAAATAGTTTTAAAATGTTATTTTCAAAGTGGGAAAGTTATTCTCCTGAAGAATGTTTTAATGACTATTTTATGGAATTTATATTCATCTGAAAAAAATAACCATTATTTTTTATTATATTTTACCTAGTCTATGATCCAATGGTACCATACTTATTATTAATCTGGACGGTTTATGATTATTTATGGTGATATGTTTATGAAACGTAGTTATTTTCTATGGGTTATGCAATGATGTATTCATGAAATGTTTATAAAATCCATTTCATTTACATGGTTTAGGATATGAAGTTATGAAAAATGTTTTATAATCTTGTGGAATATGTATGTATGATTATCATTAAGAGATAGGTGGGATTGAAATTATATAGGTCTCCAATGCATTAGGTATAGTTTTATATATTATGAGATAATTATGGGAAACAAGTCCTTGTGATTGATCAACTATAGGAATCAAGTTGATGTGATTGATCCTCTATGGGAAACATATCTATGTTCTTAATCATCCATGGTAAACAATTTTATGATCTTGATCCCTATGTGAAATTGGTGATGATGCATGATCTGTTATGTTATGAGAAATATGTGTTTATGCCTGGTCCGTTATGATTTGATGGTATCAGTTATAAACCTTGACATATGAAATGGTTTCTATACATATGATAGTTCCATAATTATATTAAATGATCTTATGGTTCATTATTTTTTATTATGATTTCTCACTCTTATGATTCATGTCTTTTAAAATGATAAAGATTTATATTATTACTCTTATTTATGATCTTTAACACATTGGGTATGAACTTTATAAGCTATATTCATGATCTCATAACCTTATTATTATAATATTATTTCATACAATCAATGATTAATATATCCCATGTTTACCCTTATTGAGCATCAGATCTCACCCTTTCTTATTTTTACATTCCTTATGTCACAAATAATGGTTTTAAGTAGGGTATGTATATGAAATGTACTAAATTGGAAGATAATTATGCAAGATTTCTAAGATCTTTCATGAAATACGAAGATTGTGTATCTATCATAAAAAGACACTAAACCTTTATGATAAGTAGGCATGTATTTTTGAAATTTATTGAATATTCATCTCTCAAGATGTAATATTTATGTATGAAAACACCAAGTTCCTATAATTTGTATGATCAACTAATAGGGGAAAGTGGTTCTCAAATATTGATCTCTAGTCTAGTTTCCACTATCTTATCATCAAGGAGTATGAAATCCATAAGGCCATTTTCAAAAGATGGTTTTACCACTTTGAGTATCTTATTATTCTATTTTATCTGACCATTTCTCATGATTTGTTTATGGTTTTGATGAATAAGATTTTCCACTAGTACCTTGATTTTTTCATTATGGTATTTTTGGATGACATCTTGGTTTAATCTAAAACTGATGAGGATTATGTGCTTCACTTGAGAGATGTTTTTCACATATTACAGAATCCATTACATTATACCTAATTGGAAAATTATCAATTCTTGATTCAAGTGGTAAATTTATTGGGGAATTTATTCTCCAAACACGGTATCTCAGTTGATCTTAAGAAGTTGAATGTTGTTATGACATGGGAGGAACCAAAAAATTTCTTTGATATTCAAATATTTTTTCTCTTATCAGGTTATTACCACCAATTTATAAAATATTTCTCAATGTTTGATACTCTATTTACTACTCTCACATAAAGAGGAGTGATGTTAATATGGGATTCAATGCGTGAGTATACCTTTGATTAGTTTAAGCATCATTTGGCATTAGATCTAGTTTTAAATATTTTATATATTGGACAGGGCTATGTGGTATTTTATAATGTTTTAAGATAGGGTTTGGGTTTCATTATTATGTTGTGTAATCATGTATTAGATTATGATTCATTTTAGATTTGGACTCAAGAGAATAAATTTCTCACACATGATCTCAAACTCACAGCTGTGATGCATGCTCTTAAGAGTTTCAAGTATTACCTTTTAATAGAAAATTTTACCCTTTATTATAAGCATAAAATATGGAGTTATATCTTTAAAAAAAATATATTTGAGTCTCTATTAGAGGTTATGGGTTGAATACCTGATGTAGTATGGATTTCATATCATAGACACCCCTCAAAACTGGTACATTGTTTTTGAATATTTCAGATAGAAAGTACCATTCCAAGCCATGAATGAATCATAGGAAGAATGGAATCTCATGTATATATTTTCTCTCAAGAATTTAGTAGTTCGAGAAGACCCGTTTAAGTTTTTTTATTGAGTGTTCATTTGATATACTCTCTTATAGATACGATCCTCTCAAAAAAGAAATTTTATTATTAGTTCCTAGGCCTTAGTAATTATAATTTTTTTGGGGAGACCAATAATGAATTTTATCTGTCTATAGAGGGAATCCATTACTTTAGGAATTTTTATGTCATTCTATCTCATATGAGGTGGGTTGAGTTGTGGGATTTCCATTATTCCCACTTGGTGGTACACCCAAGAATGATGAATATGTTTGTTGATATGAGCATCTATTTTAGTGGAAAATTATGAAATGAGACGTCTCTAATTTTGTTTTTCATTGTCATAACCGACAATGTGTTAAGGTCAAGCATTAGAAGCCTTTAGGTTCACTTTATCCCCTTCCAGTTCCCCCTTAGAATTAGTATGAGATATTGATGGATTTTTCTATTAGGTTTCCACTTACTCTTTGAGTAAAGACTTCAATTTGGGAGGTGATTGACCGATTTCACAAATTATATCACTTTATTTCAATTCATGATATGACAAATGTTGAGTACTAGAGAAATATATATGTGAAGGAGATTGTCAGATTGAATGGTGTTATATCTATAATTTTTATAAGCATAAACAGTTAACATCTAAATTTTAGAGAGGTATCCAAGAGGTTATGATATCCCAAGTTAGGTTGAGCACGTTGTACAATCCTTAGATAGAAAAATAGAATGGACTATACCGATTCTTGAGGACATACTTCATTATTGTGTTCTTGACTTTGGAGGAGATTGATATGGAAATTTGGGGATAGTTAGGTATTCCTATATTAACAAATATCAGTCATCCATTACATTTTCACCATTTTAGGCCTTATAAATATCCATTCTATTGGTCGGTGATTAATGTAGATTCCTTTGTGGGATCTAGTTTGGTCTAAGAGATTATTACAAAAATACAGTTGATTCAATAGAGATTATTGGTTGTGTAGAGATGATATAAGTTTTATTTAGATTTTATTCAATGTCCTTTGTAATTATCAATTAGAGTCTACGTGTATTAGAGTCTCAACTTAGTTGGGTTATCGAGGGCTTTGAAAAAAAGTGAAGTTGACACTATGATTTGTGAGACCATTTTAGGTTGTTGAGTGGTTTGGAAGGTGGATTTCCATTTGTTTTTTTCACATAAGATGAATACGATCCATGAAATGTTTCAAATGTCACAAGTAATAACATATAATTAAGAATTGCCTCATATTATTATTTGGGAAGACCTTGATCTAAAACCTCATATTTTCATGACTGAGCAACCAGTTCAGATTTATGATTATCAGATGAGGTTTCTTCATGGAAAGTCTATACCTATTATTCAGGTTATTTGGAAACATGTCTATAATACACATGATTTGTGGGAATGTAAGGTTTTTAAGAGAGGTCAGTGGCATCATGCCTTTATAGAAAATTATTATTGACAATATTTTTGGGAACAAAAATGAATTATGGTGGGGAAAATCGTAACATCACAACATCATATTTCAGGTACAATGATTTTTTTATTATAAATATTTTTTTTTTCAATTTGGTATTTGGTTGTACTAAATGAATATTTATGGTCATTGTTTTTTTGAGACTTTAGAGGGGTCATGAGATGTGGATTTGATCTATTATTGATAGGTCAGGAGGAATCTAGGTGATTGGTATGATAGTTGATACAGACCTATATCCAAAATTGATATAGGAGATCCACTAACTAATCAGTGTGTAACATCCCCAACCTAGGAGCCACTAAACAAATTCCATAGTCTAGGTTTTACCATGAACTCAACAATGCCTCCCCGTACACCAGAGGTTTCTAACTAGTAGTGATGTTATAATAGGTCACATGGGGAGACTATACCCTCTTTACTAGAGTAAGGAACAACATATAACATGTGAAATAACGGAAAAGATAATCACTAAATAAGAAACATGCATTACCAACCATTTCTCAAAAAATTGTACAAACTATAAAAAAATGATAAATATGAAATGTCATGCTAACCGTTCCAAAAGTGATGAAAACCGAAAATAAATACAAACAACCAAATCCCCAGAATGTGTTCTAACTCCAACTTCAGAACCTCATCCATGAACATCTCAATCCCAACTCGACTCCCTAGCATAGGGACTTTTCCCTTATCCTGACCTACAACCATGAAATATGCTCAGGTACCAAACAATGGCCTAAGAAGGGTGTGAGTACAACTATGTAGGCCACCAAAAATAGTGTCTATAAAATATAAAAGATATAAAGATAATGCATAAAAGTGCTAAATAAATGGAATGGTAATCAAAAGACAACTCAGTTCCATTATTCAACAATATTAAATTTAACCATTTAGATCACCTAATCCATTTTTATTATCTTTTCTATGGGTTAGGCATTACATTATTTACACTATGGAATAATCTGGTAAATTACTATACATTAGGGAATAAGTAAAGTTCCCTATCTCACTAGGGATGGGAATTTCATAAAAAATACATCACACTTACCTTGGTGCCTCATTTAAAGTAGCCTCATCAATTTAAAACCTATGAATTATAGGGGTAGGATTTGAGCCTCAGTCTAACCAGACCCATGGGTGTAGATCCTCAAGTCCAATACCCCACAACTATCAAGCCATGTGAAAATTATTCTTTATCCATTTTCAACATATACCATGTCACAAACAGTACACATTTCAATACATATAACATTCACATCTCTTAATTATTCAACATTTTAATTAACATTAATCCTTAACCCATTAGAACATTTACCAATTACATCGCATATCCCATTTAACCCATTACCCTTTCTCATGACTTAACCCATTAATCATATTCAACAATTACTCTATAGTATCCAATATTCATCAATTACCATACATTAACCCATATTCATAAATTCCCATACATTAACCCATTTAGAAAATTCATCAATTCACATGTCTTAATCTATTTATGCGTTTCCATTAAAACTTATAAGCAATTTTATATATTCATGTTATTCCATTTAACACTTTTTCACACCATCCAAAACAATCCCTTATACCATTTCCAACAATTAGACACAACTAACATCAATTCCTCTTTATAATCCCAAATAACATGTCAACATATTTATCATGGGATCTACTTTATTACACCTCAATTTGATGATTAGCATTACAATTTTCCTTATTCGAGAATATTGGCACAACCCATGGTTGGACCTAAATGGGTCTAATCCACCACAATTCATCCCATGAGTATCATGAAAAATAAAAATCATAAATTAAAAAACCGTTTTACCAAATCCATTTGTAGGAACAAAATTCACAATAATAGAGAACCTTTAACACGACATCATATGCATAAATCAACTCCAATACTGTGGGATATAAATTGAAGAACACCTAACTCAAATCCATAGATGAATGGCCGCTTAACCTTATACTTAGATCCATATTCATGAACCTTTTAAATACCTAGACTAATATCCTCTGTAAATACATTTTTTAGGGCTTTACAGGAAGAATAAAAAAACAACAATCCCTAATCCAGAAAAGAGAAGAAAGAGGAGTGATAGACTCATATGGAGCATTTATTTACACAGTACGACACTTCAAGTATCCTATAATAGATCAAATTCAATCCTTATTAATACATTTTAATTTTAGTTTTTCACTAGGGTTGCTGGAGGAGAAATGGGGGATGGAATCTTATACAACACTTAAAATCCATAAGTTGAAAAATGTTAAAACCCCACTTTTAATGAGGCACATGGTTTGGCCACATGATTTTCCTTACAAAAGGGCCAACTATACGCCAACCTCTCCCCAAGAGAGGTTCATTCCAAAAGGTTTCATATGGATCCCACATGGTTTACCTAACCTTGTACCAACTATGTGACAACCTCTTTCCAATAGGGGTTCATGTCCAACAGTTTCTCGAGGAGACTGCACGGTCTGACAAACTATCCACCAACTGTGTGAACTTCCCCTATCCAAGAACACACAGTTTGGAATCACCCTGTTCATGATTTACTAAACCATTCACCCCTCCTCATAGCTAGAAATTTTTGGGTTCACAATTACAACTAACCACACACCAACCATGAAAAATGCACATGATGACCCAATTTCCCATTATTTCTAGTCTTGAACCACCATGACACCCCCAACTATCCTCCCTTTTTAACTCTTTGAAAACAATTTGGTTCTGAAAATACATAACCAAATATATTCCATAAATACATCCCCACATATTAGTGTCCTTATTTTTATTATAAATCCATCTTAAGAGAGATTTAGAAATAATCAAAAAGAGGCTCTCTGAAGAAGTTGAAAAATTCTTAAACATGTATATTTCAATTACATATTATTTCACATCCTTCAAAATATAAAAAAAAATCTAATAAAATAACAAAAGTATCTAATATATACATAGATTTTATTATTTTAACATCATAACTCATATACAAATCCCCTTCCATCAAATGGGAAATGAATCTTTCGTTCATGTGTATGATAAACTACTATCTCGTGAACAAATGTATTTTTTCAATAAACATCATTAACTAATGGATACAATGAGGGATTTTATATATTTATAATACATTTTTAAATTATTAGACCTATGGAATTATTATATCATATTTTCCTTCTTACAATACACTTTAAGGGGGATATTATATCATTGCTCAAGTGTACAGTGGGCTGCCACCTGGAAAAGCGATGTGATTCGTTTTTCTCTTATAACATACATATATGGTAATATGTAAAATTTTAATTATTATATGAGATAATTATTATCTATCTATTCTATTAAAAATATTATATCTCATCCAACTTCATTCCTTCCAATATATAAGAAAAATAAACATTGCTATTGCTCACATGTGGACTACCGCCTCCGTGTAGGGATGTGAAATTTTTTTCATTATATATTTGTATGGATGATAATTTTGATTTACTTGACTAATTTTAAATATATATATTAAATAATAATGAATATTTAATAATTAATTAATATTTATTTTATTTTTTTTCCATCCATCTGGAATAATAGATACAATGTTCATGCATACGTATGACCTTCCGTCTCTTTGAATGACATAATCCATTTTCTATATCCAAATAAAATATATTACTATACATATAATTAATATATATATTATATTTATTACATGTTTAAAATTCTTTATATGATATAACCATGATCAACTTAATAAGACCAAAATTACTGCGGTAAAACATGAATGAAAAATGAAGCAACTATCAACCAAAACAGTGATTATAAGAATGATTTTTTAAGCAACAAGTGATAAAAGACCATATGTAAATAATATATGTTATGATATATATGATTATTCTTATATAATTGATGTATAATAATCCTATATTTATCATATAAGAGTATTAGAAACATACCAAGATAGTCTAACCTTATGTCATGACCCGTTCCCCAGGGCCCATGCTGTGACATCCCCCAAGCCCGCCTCCCGAAGGCCAAGGGTTGGTGACTAGCACCGAAGGCATCAACCTGCAAGTGGAGGTAATTTTCTTGAGAACCTATACACACAAAAACACAACCATAAACTAAATATGGATAGATAAACATGAATTCTACTAAACAACCACCGAGTAAAAGTAAAAACTGTAGGTCAAATGGGCCAAAATACAAACCTAAATAGAGATGAAATGATAAAAGGAAAGTACAAGAAAACAATGAAAGATGTTTGTTTAAAACCCCACATAATGGGTAAGTTTAGAGTATCTACTAGAAGCCGTAGAAGTATGCCCTGCCTGCCTGGTCTCACTGGGCGCCTCCGGGTCCTAGGCCACCAAGTCCTCCATCCAGGCGGCGGTCTTCTACACTAGAAAGAACACTTTTGGGAAAAGACCATGTAGGAGTGAGTAACAATATACTCAGTAGGGACCCCAAAAACAAAGGAAATACCAAAAGGAAATACACATAGCAAACTACAAAATATGATCACGAAGTAAGATAGCTCACCCTAGGTATAATCTAGAGTATGATAGTTGGACCAACATTTATATCATCGAACACCTTGGGATACTGGAGAAATCCTCCTCATTGAGTAGAGTTGGACTTTCAGGTCACACAGAATCTTCTTTCCACTATCCCTGGACTGATGTGGTTCTCATCCATGATGATTATCATGGGTATTCTAGGTCACACATAATCCACTCCCCACTGTGGGCATGTCGGGTCACACAGAAGCTGCATCCCACCTTAGACATACTGAGGTACTCATCCTATCAAGTACAGCGAGTCTTCGAGGTCACATAGATCCGCTCCCCGCTATGGGCCTGTCATGTCACATAGAAGTCACTTCCCAATGGGCCATCGTAGTGGATCCACACAGGGTTTCTTGTCAGTAGTCTTTAGGTCTCATCCATCCATAGGGTTTCCGCAACTAGTGTACTTGATTCCAGGAGAACCAATCCTCAAGACATTCATCATATTCTAACATCCATGAAATCCTTCAAATCAGTTTGTATGTTACTGGGTTTTTTCTGAAAAGGGGCCAGTTGGGTCTGAGTTCGGTCTATCCTGGTCAGACTGACCTGGACCAGGGTCCATCGACCCAACCCGAGTCCGCTAACTAGCCCCAAATCTAGCCTAGCCTGGGTCCGGCCCAGACCACTGGGGCGGCTCGCACCATCCTGGTATGCTATAGGTGGACCGGCTCTAAGCTAGCATGACGTGGTTGGAAGCTACGTCCACCTCCCACTGCCCCATTGGTCATCAACAGGGCCGCCTCCTCTACCACAGTCAATTGACCGCAGCCTTTTCGACATACAATGTGGCATGGTGCCGCATCCTTGGTGCACTGACGTGACCAGGTGGTTGCGTCTACCCATCGCCATCCACCGAAATAAAGGTCGGTGGATCCTTGTACACCACCATGTCCCGAGCCAGCTGGGATGCTTCTTCTGGCGTGACGTTGTGGTGACCTGCCACCCACCAACAGGCCACCACCGGTGTTGGAACGCCAGCAGGTTCTTCGAGAGACCATTGGGTCTTCTTCGGTGGTCCGTTCATCAGACCACTTGCGCCTACGACCTTTGAGGGATGCCATCTTCCCAGAGATGACCTTGAATCCTCCCTTCAGCCACTTTGAAGATGCAACCATGAAGAACACACAAAACACACAAGGTGAATGGGATCAACCCTTGTTCGTGTTGTACCGCACCCTCCACATTAGAGTTTTAACTAGGAGAGGTTTGGGAAAGAAGTTCTATCCATAATTAAAGAATCCCAGTATAGAAAACCCATGAAAAACACTATCCCGCAAGAAAGAGTGATCCAAGGATCAACCTGTTCTTGGGTTGATCTGCATTCTTCGTTTCAGAATAAAGGATGAGGAAACATGAAACCAAATAAACCCCTACCTCAAAGGTGTTCGTCACTGAAGTGATCCACCTGTGAGGATTCAAGTTCCTTTCCAAGAGGTTGGCATTCATCGCCCTCCAGTCCCATTCATTGAGGTGCATTGATGCCTCTGGAAATTCATCGGCATTATTCATTCATCATTAGAATGGATTTTCACTGTAGTTTCTTCATAGAAATTCTCTATTTTATTCCACAATATGTTATCTCAATAATAGATAAACACATCACATCATTTCTATTACACTGTGTTGCCACATCGTTACGATTTTTCATTAATGAAACAATGTGTCTATTTCACTTCTATTATGGAGTCTTATTAAAGTGGCTCATTTCCACCTCATCACTACACCGAAGTGCGAGCATACCACTACTCAACGGTGAGAAAAGAAAAAAAATAAAATTTTAAGTTATTTTATTATTTTTCAAAATGTCTGAAAACAATATTTTTTGGTCAACCCTCATTAATCGATGTTAAGTCCATTCTAAGAGATTCATACCATTCCGAGTTCAATGGTGCCATCAAATTTTTGATCCTAACATTGGTTTAAAAGTTTGAAAAACCCGCTCACATGTTTACTTAAATGAACTAAAAATGTTCATAATTCTATTTCAGACTCACCGGGAATTGAAATCAGGTGTCGTTAAAACATCTAGTGTCATAATAATTCCATATAATTTAAAAAAAATTACACAGAAATTCTAGGACATTACATTACTCCACCCTTTTTGGGATTCATGTCCTCATAATCCAAAACATGGATAAATAAACAAATGGGGGTACTGAGAATTAATCTGAGCCAATCATTCGCATATGATATCCTGGAGATTCATGTGTTACCACCATAATTACACAAGAGGAATTTACAATCCATGAAGGAACTAATCCTGTCGATCCTCTATCTCTACTGGAAAGTTCTCAAATGTAGCCCCCATCTTCAATGTCCTGTTCTCCCCAGTCGATGGCATGTGATGGGTCATGCATGCACCTCCTCAACTGTGACATGTGAAAAACATCACGCAACCGTTGCATCTTTGGGGGGAGATCTAGACTGTACGCAACCTCACCAAATTTTCTAAGAATATGAAAAGGTTCGATGAAACTTGGAGATAACATTCCGCCCCTACCAAATCATTACAATCCCCAATGGGGTGAGACCCGAAGGATCACATGGTCTCCCTCCTTGAACTCCATGGGTCTCTGTCTCCTATCAACATGTGATTTTTTCCTGCTCTGTGTAGTCCTAATCCACTCCAGGATGATATGAACCTTCTCAATGGTAGCCCGTACAATCTATGGACCCATTTGTGCTGACTCCCTTTGGTTTATCCAGCATAGAGGTGATCTGCATGGATTACTGTACAAGGCCTCAAACAGTTCGATGCTAATGGTGGAGTGATACCGTTGTTGTATGATAACTCCACCAGTGTAAGGTGGTCCTCACAACCACGAACAAAATCATGGATACAATCAAGAAACATGTCCTCCATGGTCTATATGGTCTGCTCCATCTGGCCATCTGTCAGAGGGTGAAAGGCGTTGCTCAAGTGAAACTGAGTCCCAAACACCTCCTACAATCCCATCCACAACTACGATGTATATCATGCATTATGGTAAGAGATGTCCGTCAAAGGAACCTTGGGAATCCACACTATCTCTTAGATGTAGAGGCACCCCAATCCCTCTATCGATCCCTGCTTCCAGATGGGTAGGAAGCGAGCCGACTTGGTGAGTCAGTCAATGATCACTCGGATAGAATCATGGCACACAGAAATGCATGGTAACCCGATCAGGAATTACATAGAGATACTATAAAATTTCCACTCTAGTACCTCTAGTGGCTATACCAAGCCTATTGGGACCTGATACTCGACCTTCACTTGCTGAAAAGTAAGGCATCATGAAACAAACTCTACCATTGCTTTCATTTTCCCTGGACACAAGTACTGATGCCAAATGTCTTGGTACATCATCTCTACACTAGGATATACTACCAAAGGGAATGTATGGAACTACCTCCACACCTCCTTCCACAATGTCACTAGTACCACTATACATCCTCTAAAAAGGATGACTTACTCCCCACCTAGTGAAAATCCATCAGGAGCTTGTCCTAAGGATAAATGAGTACGTCGGACCTCATAGTCAACATCCACAAGTTGTGCCTCCCTAACTCTCTATAAGAGTGGAGGAATGAAATTCATCAACTGAAAGTAAGCTACTCCATTATCATTCACGAAAGATATCTGCATCACAGCTAGCTACTCTGTCACCTCACTCAGAAACTGTATACCAGACCTCCTTTTGAGCACATCTCCCACCACATTCCCCTTCCCAAGAGTATATACTATATAAAATTCATAGTTATGGAGGAACTCTTTCCATCATTGTTTTCTCAAGTTCAGGTTTTTTTTGAGAAGATATACCTAAGAATCTTGTGGTCATAGTAGACGGTAGACCATTCACCAATCAAGTAGTTCTTCTTCATATTAAAGGAAAAGGCCACTGCTGTTAACTCCAGGTCATGGGTCATATAGTTCTTCTCATGCTACCTCAACTTCCATGACCTGTAGGCGATCACTGCTCTCTCCTGCATCAAAAAATAACCCAATCCGGTACCTGATACGTCATAGAGTACTATATACCCAATGCCATCTTCTGGTTTTCTCAAGATATGGGAACTCTTCAGTCACCACCTCAACTATTGGAAACTCTAATGGAACTTCTCCATCCACATAAAGGGATGTACCGTTAGTGTTAAAGTTGATAAAGGTGAATCTATTCTGGAAAAGTAAGGCACAAACCTATGGTAGTATCTAGACAACCCAAATATTCTCTGCACATCAATCACACTCTTGGGTGGCTCCCAAGAAAGCACTACCTCTATCATCACCAGATCCACTGCAACTCCAACCTTTGAGATGAAGTGTCCTAGAAATTTGATCTTCTGAATTGAGAACTGGAACTTTGAGAGATTACCATAAAGATGGTGCTCTAAGAGTGTATCCAAGACTATCCATAGGTGTCTATAATGCTCCTACTCCGATGCAGAGTACACCAAGATGTGATCAATTAATACCACAACGAAATGATTGAGGTAAGACAGGAAGATCTTGTTTACAAATCCCATGAACACTGATAGGGAATTGGTCATGTTGAAGGGCATCCCCATGAATTCATAGTGTCCATACCGGTATCTGAAGGTTGTCTTTAGAACATCTTCCACCTCGTACCGAAAGTTGGTGATAACATGATCTAAGGTCTTTCTTCAAGAACCACCTCGCTTCCTTTAGCTTATCGAAGCAGTCATCAATCATTGATAGTGGATACTTGTTCATCACGATCACATAGATTAGGCACTAGAAATCAACACATAGCCTCAATATCCAATCTTCCATCTAGGAAAACAACACTGGGGTTTCCGATGGTGAAATATTGGGCCTCACGAATCCCTTCTCCTGTAAGTCCTCCACTTGTACTCTCAACTCGTGAAGCATCGCAGGGGCCATATGATATGCTGGTGTGGATATCGGTTCCATCCTTGGTTACATGTCAATGCCAAAGTCTACCTCCCTATAATGAGGTTGTATCGAAATATCCTTAGGAAAGACATACTCATACTCTTCCATAACTATAGAAATGTTTTTACTCCTATCGTCCATTACACTAAGGGTGAGGCTCGCCAACTGGTGAGTGATCAGCTGAACCCCCTCTGAGAAAGTCCATCTTGTGCTGCAAAAGTTCCCTTCTTTCTGGTGAAGGAAAACCTAGTCCCATCCTCACGAACACACCATACTTTTCACCTAATACAGTCGATCTGAGCATGGATTGTGGATAAACTATCCATACCCAAAATGTCATCGTAATGTAACTATGCCGCTACTAAGAGATCCCAGTTGAAGCTCTCTCCTCCTAGAGTAAGCTCACACTACAAACACTAGTGTGTAATCATTGAATCTCCTCCTGTAGGACTCTCTAATCATAAGGATCGAGCCAAAGGCTCCACCAGAATCTCTAAGCCTCGAACGAGGTTCTTGGAAAGGAAATAGTTACTAAAACATCTGTCTATATAAACTGAAAATAAGGTAGAGAAGACACAAATCATACATCTAATCATCACTGGATCATCGTGGTGATAGGCCTCCACTACCTGAAGATGATCTTGACCCTATCCACCTACTCCCTAAGGTCATGGTGGACCACATGGGGGTGGTGGAGGTAGTACCTCGTATATCCACCCACCACTTTCTGCTCAGCCTGCTCCCCTGCCACATCCATCACCCTGAGGACCTCCTTGTTCAAACCTCTGCCTCTGCCTTGGCATTCCATTGACTCTCTGCTAATCGTTTGTGTGGTGGGTCAGGCAGTCACAACCATTTGTCCATGACCGCCGCACATGAAGCATAGCTTGGATCCCTGCTGAATCCCTCTACTCTGGGAGCCCTACACTACTGACCCCAAGACTTGGGGTCATCCCCTAAAAGATATGATGCACTTGGGTCCCCACCACTTATCCCCGCTACTCACTACTGAAGACCTTCGCCTAATGTCCGCTGGTGGCTTCGACTATTGGTACCTCCTCTACTAGGAAGCTCTCTACTAGAAGGGCTCGCTCTAGCTCCCCAGCCTGAGTGGGGATGCAGATAGACACCATGGAAGCCCTGATCTCTAGTATGAGTCCCTACTCAAAGGTCTGGGCCCTGAATTAAGGGTCACACATCATGTCTATATAGTAGCGAGATATATCTTTAATCGTCACAGATTACTCATCTAATGGCATGCTACCCAACTGTATGTGTAGAATCTCCTGTATGAGCACTGAAATCAAGGTCGTAGGGATGACCACCCCCCAAAAAAGATTCTCGAATTCAACCCATGGGAGGGTCTCCCCATCATGAGTTTGAACCATAAAACTTGTCCATCTCCCTACCGATCCCTAAAGATGGCTTGCGACTAAGATCGTCATCCGGTCGAGTGGCGTCCTCACTTAGTAGTAGAATCGCGTCACTACCTCCAGAAAATCCTCAATGGCCTGAGGATCTGTATCTCCTCATAACATGGAGGTCTCTGTCTGTGGAACTCCTGAAAGGAGATGAGCCTACGCACATCCTCTACCTGTAATGCCAGTAATAACTGCTGATCAACGGGTGGTGGTAACGATGATGCACCACCCGGCAGGTCCATCTCTATAACTAGTCCATGAACTGATACCTCATCTCTATGCGGGCTATCCTCACAATCAAACATCAGAATCCTAACTGGCTATTTTCATGAAGGAATCCTGATACAAATCATTATGTACCAAGGTCAATAGATTATACCTACTGAGACAACTCCGATTCAAGAAGAACATAAGGAAACACCCAATTCCTATATGATTCATGCAACCACCATTTTTATTTATAGATTCGAAAAGCATAATTCAAGGTCCTAGGGTATGGCACATGAGTCTCAACCCAATTGGTGAGGACTCCTTAAGTTCATCCAGGTTACCCAGGAACAAATCCAGGGGGAGGCATAATTTCCCAGTCACTGTAGATGTACTATAGCTTGTACCATAGAAGGTATTATTTGGCACTATAGCAGCCAGGAATATTCCCTCGTTTGGGTCTTCGGGCCACCGATTTGGTCCTCGAGTCCTTTGAGGCCTTCAGGCCACCCCAGGCCTTTGAGTCAGTAAGGCCTTCGGGCCACCTCAAGGCCTTCGAGCCACCTTAAGGCCTTTGGGCAACCTTAAGTGCAGATGCAAACAAGACTACCTACAAAGGAACAAGCTCTATAAGGAGGATGAGAAAATATCATTCACCATTGTAGAAGCTAAAAGAATTGCATGAATTAGAGGGTGTGTCACCTACAATTTGGACAAGCCTATGTATGCACGGTAAAGCCTAGCCAAACTACCATGTGAGGGTGGAGATATTATTTCAAGATGAAGATGCTAGGGAGGAGCGGTTCCAAGTAGTTTTTCTGGGTTGTATGTAATGTTTGAAGCTTATGGGAAATGAATTAATCAAAGGCCTATGGGCTATGTAATACTTTTGCCTACGGTCCTTGAAAGGGTTCCACCTCTCCCCTTTAAAGGTGGACTATCAAAATCAATAAAAATTGATGGCCTTTAGGCTATTGGATGGAAGGTCATGTGGTATGGATATGTCGGTAGCCACACCAACCCTGGACTCCCCAAATTTGAAAGTCGAACTTGAAACATTTAACACTATTTCCCAAACCTGGAAAAATATACTCTCGGTCTTTGAGGTGGAACCAAACTTCTATGATACCAATTTTTCATGACCCATCCACTAGGTCCCTTGTCGTGACATCCCCCAAGCCCACCTCTTGAAGGAAAGGGGTTGGAGACTAGCACCAAAGGCATCAACTTGCATGTAGGAGGAATTTTCCTGATTACCTGTACCTAAGAGCACAAAAAACATCCCAAATATGGAAATATAAACATGAATTTCACTCACTGATTAAAATTGAAAATTTTTGGTCAAATGGGCCAGAATACAAACCCAAACAAAGATAAACTAAAAACAGCAAAGTACAAGAAAAATCTGAAATCCATTTACTGAAAACCTCACTTGATGGGTAAGTGTCAGGTAGATGCTGGAAGACATATAAGTATGCCCTTCCTTCTTGGTCTCATTGGGAACCACCATGTCTTGGTCCACTAAGTCCTCCATCTTGGCGGTGATTGTCTGCACCAGATACAACTTGTATGGGCGAACCTCGTGTAGGGGTGACTAACAATATACTCAGTAAGGACCCCAAAACACAAATTAAATTATAAAACATAGTCCATAGAGAGAACCATGAAACATGATCATGAATTAAGATAGCTCACACCAGGTATAATCTTGAGAATAAAATTAGAACCATCAGTCATATCATCGAACACCTTGGGCAGCTGGAGAACTCCTCCTCATGAGTATAGTGGGCCTGCTAGGTCACAAAGAAGCCACTTCTCACTAACCTAAGAATACTTTGGTACTCATCCCTAATGAGTACCATTGGTATGTTGGGTCACACATAAGCCTCTCCCCACTCTGGGCATGCCGGGTCGCATAAAAGCCGCTTCCCACTATTTCCATATTGAGGTACTCCCACTATCGAGTACCGTGGGTTTGCCCAGCCACATAGAGCCACTCCCCAAAATGGTCCTGCTAGGTCCCACAGAAGATGATTTCCACGGGGCCATCATACATAATCCACACTGGGTCTCTTGTCAGTAGTCTTTAGGTCTCATCCAACCGTAGGGTTTCCACACGCAGTGTGCTTGATTCCGGGAGAAACGATTCTCAAGTGATTCATCATATTCTAACATATATTAAATCCTCTATATAGTATTAAAAAAGATCCACCTCTTCATGAGGGTTCCAACTCCACAAATGGCTCGTCAATAAGATGCCTGATTTGTGAGTTATTGGTGTTTTTCTGAAAAGGGGCCGATTTGGTCCAGGTCCGGTCCGATTCGATCGTCCCGACCCGGACCGAGGTCTATCGACCCGATCCAGGTCTACTGAACCGACCTGGATCTGGTCGGCCCACACCTTTACCATTACGCCATAGGAGGGCCGAATCTCAGCTAGCCGGGATGCGGCTAGAAGCTGCGTCCACCTCCCCCTCCCCTGTGGGTCATCCATGGGGCCGCCTCCACTACCACAGTCAATCGACTGCGGTCTTTGACGCATCCAAAATGGTGTTGTGAACCGAAGCATTCGAGGGAGCATGTCTGCCTACCTCCAGCTTCTGACATGAAGGTTAGTGGCTCCTTCCGCACTGTCAGAGCCCGAGCCGGCCGCAGTGCTTCTTCCTGCGTGTCATCGTGGCGCGCGACTACATAGCAGTGACCACTGTCATCAGTTCTGGCATGCCGACGGGTTATTCCGAAGAACACCGGGTCTACTCTAGTGGTATTATCTTCACGTAGCTTATTCTAATGGCCTCTGGGGGATTCCATCTTCCCTTCGATGGCCTTGAATCCTCCTTTCTTCCACATTGAAGATGTGACAATGAAGAACATAGAAAACTCACAAGGCAGAGGGGCTCGAGCCTTGTTCGTGTCAGCCCGTGCCCTCCGCATTAGAGTTATAAACATTGTGAGGGTTGGGATTGAGGTTTTATCCCCAAATAATTAATCCCAGTATAGAAAACCCAATAAAAACACCCTCCTACACGAATGAGTGATCTGTGGATTAAATTGTTCGTAGGTTGATCCACATTCGTTGTTTTAGAATAATGGAAGGGGAAAATCTAAAAAAATAAACCAGTACCACAATAGTGTTCGTTATAGAAGAAATCCTCCTATGAGGATTCAAGTTCTGTTTGGAGCCATTGGCATTTGTCGCCCTCTGGTCCCATTCTTTGAGGTGCCTTGACGTCACTAATGATTTTCCAGCGTTCTTCGTTCGTTGTTGGTTAAGATTTTCTCCGTAGGATCATCATAGTAACTCCCTTTTTGATTCTGCAACCTGTTATCTCATTAATAGAGAAACACGTCGTAGTGTTTTTTTACAGTGCGTTGTCACATCGTTACGTTGTTTCATTAATGAAACAACATGTTTGTTTCACTTCTGTTAAGGAGTCTCATAAAAGGGGCTCATTTCCACCCCATCGCCGCACCGTAGTGCAGGTGTTCCACCTCACAATGGTGAGAAAAGAAAAGAAAATAACATTTTAAGTTATTTTATTATTTTTTGAAAATTATGAAAACTATCTTTTCAAGTCGACCCTCTCCAGTCAATGTTACGTCCATTCTATGAGAATCCTTTCATTCTAAGTTCAATAGTGCCCTTCGATTTTTGATCCAAGAATTGGTTTAGAAGATATAAAAAACTTCTTGCATGGTTACTTAAATGAGTTAAAAAACACCAAAATTCTATTCGGGGCTCACCGATACTCAGAATTAGGTGCCTTCAGAACGCCTGGTCTTGGAATAATTCCATACAATTTTAAATAAAATTACACAAAAAAATATGGGACAATACACCTTTAGTAACAATTTCTCCACTCACATTTATTCCGATGAGATGTATTCAATATTAATATCTTATTCCCTTGTGGGGTGTATATACAACTCATTTTCATATGTTATATCATGAATCAAAATAACATCATTGTATTTTATGTTTCATGTTATGTAATTTTTTTCATTAAGCTTTTGATTGAGAATATAGAAAAGCTTTAAGGGTTTATTTTAAAATGTCATCATTATGTGGGATTTTTTTGTTTATGTCTCCATTGGGGGAATTATTTGATATTTATTTCATAAAATAGATATATTTTCTTATCCACTGGTTATTAATGAATATTTCATATAATATGAAAATTTAATATTAATTGTTATTTAAAATGATTGATAATTTTTTTTAAGAAAATCAGACTTCATTTCTCTCTTTGGTAAGAATACTTTTCACCCAAAAACATGTTCCACAAATGATTTACTAAAGAAATTATTACCCATGTTTCTCATTTTTACAAAATGTTTTGAATGAAATATTCATTTATTCTGTAAACAATGATTGTTTGGATTTAAAAAAATGTGAATGTAATCTTTATTTTAATGTGTACAACATGAATTTAATTTTATACAACCATGACCAGTAAATGTTTTAATTCTTGTTTGAAAATATTTATTTTGTTATTTTCAATTAAATAAATTTTCAAAATATTTTTCAAAATATTTTTTAAAATATTTTCAAAGTGAAAAGGTTATTTTCCACAAACATGTTCTTAATAAAATTGTATGGTATTTATATTCATCAAGGACATAAAAAATTTATTATAATTATGATCCAATAGGGATATTTTTTTTTGATATCATCGTTAAACATTTTTGGATGGTTTATGATCAGTTTTATTATGTATGACCTATTTTATTACCATTCATAAGTTTACTCTAGATCTTTTATGATTTTAGTTTTTTGATTGTAGTAAGTATAATATTTTGAATGATAGTTTTCAAGAAAAAAGGATTATTTTATTTTTTTATTCCTATTTATATGTGCAATGCATTGGAATTAGTATTTTATGGGAGGGTCTTGCTTATAGATATCCCCTCGATGCATCGATAGGTCCCACAAGATAAATTAGTTTCCCAAATGAAGTGGGTTTTACCAAAATATTTAAACCATTATGTCAAAGGTCTTGATTTTATATTTTATATTTTTATAAATATTAATCCTCTTATTATGCGATTTTATTAATGTACATATGATTATTTGATTAGTTATAATATAAATGGATATGTTTCAAGCTTATATGATTATTTATATTACATTATTTGATCATCATTTACTGTTACAATTTTATAATTAATTTATTTATTAAATAGAAAGTGTTTCAGTTATTTAACTTTCCACATTGATTATTCATATTTATTCATGATAAATAATGATGATTAATTATCGTCATTGAGAATATGATATCACCCATTTCTTATGTTTTATTTTCTCCATGATACTATGAAGTGTTTTTTGATTGATATACTGGGATACGATTTGAGGAATGATGACGTTCTCAAATAAAAAACTTCTTTTTTTATTTTATGTTTTCAATTATAATTTCAATTTTAGTTCTGTATCTAGTTAACCAAGACTACTAAACTATTCATTCTTTTAGGAGGTGATTTCATGTATCTTTGGAGAATTTAATAAATTAACCACCATCTCTAGGCTACTGGGGTTTGGGTCTTTAAATTTAGTATCATAGGAAATTTATTATAAACCCTAAGAAATATATATTGGAAAACATTGATTATATAAAATAACCATAATACTGAATTTTAGGATAAGAATAATTATAGGTTAAAAATGTATTTTTTCGAAAAAGTAAATATTATGTGTATTTCCTATCTATATATCCATGTATTTATACTATATGTGGATGTGGTTTTTGACATATATGTACCTAGGGGAAATAACAGCAAAAAATCTGTGTCAATGTTGACTCAAACATTACCTAGAACACGACAACATGCCAAACTATGAACCTAGTTTGAACCTCTTATGTGATGTTATTTGAATAATTAAAATCTCTTTTATAAAAGAATCATGAAAGATATAAAAATATTTTTATGAATTAAAAAAATTACTAATGAAATCATGTTTTTGTTTACGAGGATATCCATGACTTAATATTTAAATTTATGGTATGTTTTGCACCTGTTTTGCGATTATACATTAATTTTCATAATGTTATGATAGAATATAGTGTATTACATTATATAGAAATTTATCCTAGAAGATGTAATGGGAACCATTTAAATGAACATAATCCAATGAGTAGGGATGATCATTTCATTATGGGCATAAAACAATATTTAAAATGGAACTAGTCACCCAAAAATTCTCATCGTAAGAGGAAATTCTATAATGATATATCTTGTGAGATAAAGAATTATAAAAGTATTATATCATCTAAGGGAAGTAAGATAAAAAGAGGAAATAATAGAAAAAGGGATAAGGGGAATATGGTAAAGAGGGGTTCTTTTACAAGTGATAATTGTAGAAAAAAAACAATGGTACATTTTTTATGAGAATGATATTTTTCTATAAATGTGGAGAGAAAGAAAAACATGATCACAAATAAAATGAAAATAAAAAAAGGTTCCTATTTGTAGTGTTTCAACTATGAGTATATGGGGAACTTTTCAAATGAATTAATCAACCAACAAGGGAATAAACTGTTTATTAATCAAGAGGATCAAGTAAAATCTTATAATATTACTATAGATGAAGTAGAATGATTATTTTTATTTTTTTTAGATTAAATAATTATATTATAGGAATATATTATCAATAATATTGTAGGTATATGAATAATTAATTTTATAAGGGTTTTACTACAGTAATTTTTTTTCTGGATTTAGGAGCATGTGTTGAATGCTACAATTGTCCAAGAAAAGAAATTCCGTGGAAAGTTGAACATCTGGGGGAAAATGATTGAGGGAAGATAACCATTAATATGAGATTTATATTTAAATTATAATCAGATATATATATTTATGGGATAATATTGGTGACCATTAAATTGGTTAGTGATTTTATGGTTTATGTTATCATTATAATAAGATGGTGCATGTTTGGGTTTATGCGATAAATTCTACATATTGATATTTTTTTGAAGCATGCATGTTTTCATTATATTTTTCTTATGATCAAGGTATAAACTTATTTGGAATGTGACATGAAGATACAAAGTATATTTTCTAGGGAATATAATATTGATTTAGTTACCTTCCTTATATTTTTCTGGATTTCGAATTGGTTGGACATTTTTTGTGTGAGTATTAAGGTTAACCATTTAAGAAATTTACTGAACCAAAACATTTAGGAAAAATGAAGCAATTATCACCCAAAATAGTGATTTTGACAAAGAATTGTTAACAAATGGGTAATAAAAGAAAATAAGTAAATCCTATATGGTGTGTTCTATTTGTGAGTTATTCTGAAATATATTTATAATAAACATATATTTATTATGTATAAGTTTTAGAAACATATGAATGAAGTCGAACATTAGGTAATGATTTCTCATCTCACATTTACTTCTCGAAGACATATTCCATATTCACCACTTATTACTTTATGTGGTTTATATAATTCCAATTTTGTTATTTTATATTGTGAATCTATTTATATTTATTGAGTTTTAAGATTAATTTAAATTTCTTTCTTTCATGGGTCTTATGATTTAAAAGTTGCTAAATTGGTAATGGATTATTTTACAATATCATAATTATTGAAGATTATTTTTTATTAAGATTCCCATAGAGGAATTATTTTAATTTTTTATCATAAAATAAATATAATATATTATAATATATTTATTAATGCAATTTTTAAGTAAAATTACTTATTTACACTCTTTGGTACTTGAAATGATTGACAAAATTATTTTAATAAAATATGAATTCATTTCTCCCTTCCGTCGAAAGTTATTTTTCTTATAAAACCATGTTTTTAAAAATGTTTTAAAAAATCATTTCAAAATTATAATAATATTTTATTAAATATATTTTTAACCATGTTTTATTTATTTACAATTTTTTTTGAAACTAATCTTCTTGTAATTCTCTAAAAAATTCCCATTTAACTTTTACAAAAAAAATGTGCAAGGAATATTTTTTTGTCATATGCAACATGAATGAAATTTTCTAAAATTAGGAAAAATAAATTTTTAAATATTATGTTAAATTTTTTAAAGATAGTTTTTAATTAAATGAAATTTCAAATTAATTTTTGATTTTGAATTTTTATAATTTCAATATGAAAAGTTTATTTTCTTTGATAATGTTCTCATGAATTTTAATGGTATTTATATTCATCAATGATATCAACCATTTATTGTACTTATTATCCACAAGGGATATATTTATTTTACATCACCATTCATCTTATATTCGATGGTTTATGATTAGTTTCATAGAGTATCTACAAATATATTACTATTCACCTTATTACTCTGGATGGTGTAAGATTATGTTTATTTGATTTGGGTATGTATTAACATTTAATATGTTATTTTCTTCAATTGGAATCTTAGTGTTGATTATTTTTCACCCATTTCATAAGAATAATTCATAGTAATTAATAACAAATGGGGGTTATGGTTATAGATATCCCCTAGATGCATTGAATGGTGTCACAAGGGAAACCATTTGGATGAATTAGACAAGTTTTTACCCGCAAAATTATATAGTCTTCTAAATGGTCATGAAATTTTGTTTTTGATATCCTTCATCATGTATTACCTCATTATGAGATCAGTTATTTATGTCAATGTGATTATTTTATTATTTATAATATCAATGGATATGTTTCAAGCTAATGTGATAATTTATATGGATTTATTTTATCATTTTTTATTCCTATAATAGTATGATCATTTTTTAAATTATATGGAATGTACGTCAGTTATTTACCTTTCCATATTTATTGTTCTTATTTATTGATTATAGATACTGCTTTATGCATACCATTTCTCAGCATTTAAGCTCACCCCTTACTTATTTCTTTCTTTCCCATGGGATACTAGGAAGTGTTTTTATTGATAAGCAGATATACACAATGAGGAATAATGAAATTATCAAATAAAATGAATTATGTGATTAATTATATAGGAATAAACAATATTTTGAGTTTTTGTGTATGTTAATTTTAGGCTCTAAAAAAGAATTTTATCTAATTTTATCTTCTATTTAATTTTTAATTTTTATATAATATTAATATCTTCAAATTCAAGAGATTTAATAATAAAACATAGATTAAATATTTGGAATCATTTTTTCCAAATTTGGAAAATTGTTCCCTTTTATTTCTCTCCATTATTAATTGTAATCGTAGTAAATATATGTCACCTATATAGGTGTAAATATGGTAATTATGGTTAAAAATAATGTTATATTACTTTAAAAAATCATGTGAAACATGAATTTTTAATTTTTATGAGTTTAATTCGAAAAACCCCTTAATATATTCTAAAACATGGTATTCTAGTTTCATTTCTCATGGATAAATATTTTTAAATTATTTTATGTAATGTAAATTAAAAAATATCACTTTCATGATTTTACATTTTCTAAATATGAGCATAAGGAGAATAATATGTTACAATTTATCTAAATGCTTATTTTTTTACATAATAAATTATTATTGTTATATTAATTTAATTTTTTACGATATATTTCCTTAAATGATTATACAACGTTGACTCAATGCTTTCATAAGCTATAAAAAAATTATCATAAATTATTTTAATAACATTAAAAGTAAAATTTATTATATTAATAATGTTGTCACATGAATTTTATGGTTATTAATAATGTATAATTTAAATTTTAAGATTTTATATTCAAATTACAAGAATATATGAATTTTTTCAAAGTCAAAACATGTGAATAGATCATAAAAAAACATTAATAGTTTTTTTATGTTAATCAATATATTATTAAATGATTTAAAATCCATATAAATATTTTATTCATTCGAGTGAATTAGATATGGTTAGTAATTTCAACAATTTTACACCTATTTGTCAATTTCATTTTGATTTTAACTTTATTGGCACCTAATGTGTATAAACCATTGATATCATTTTACTAACTGAATGGTTTAATGTATGGTTAAAACTAAGTGAAAAGGGTGAAACAATCACCTAAACATGTGAAAATTCGATTATATGAGATTATATTGACTCATAAACATATTATATATATATATATATAATTTTTTTAATAATTTTCTATGAAAACTAATTTATATTAATTTAATACTTCATGTAATTCCAAGAGTTCTCCTCCTGTCACTTATAAAAGGAATCCTCCTATATTCCCTTACTAAAAAAAATTCATAAATTTAATTCATTAATGAAATAGGAAATTAACTTCCCAAACATCTTATAATAGACCTAATGTAACTAGTATTATCAAAATACCATCATAGAGGGATTAATGTGTAAGAAAAAGTTTTTTTTTCTAAAGAGGTGGTATAAAAATAAAATGAAAATTTTGATTTTACTAATTCTTCTACATAATTAAAATCTTATTAAACCATAATGAGATTATAAAATAATTATCTTCACTATACATAAGTATTATTATGACAATGTTTATACACTATTTTTTTTCTCATTTTTAATCAAATAGTGAATGAAAAAAATGTTCAAGTGCACTTGTGGACTAACACCTCCACGAAGCTTTGTGTTTCATTTTCCAACACCGCCTGTCATGGATGTTTATAATTATAGATTTATTGAATATATATTATTATAATGATATAGTTAACTTTATATGAATATAATATATCATATATTTTCTTACCCTACCATCTATTGGAAAATGATAATGTCATTCATGTGTATGTGCAGATTACCACCACCATGAAGCGATGTGATTCATTTTTCATATATGCGTTTAATGGAAGATTATAAAATTGTATTTCATATAAATAAAATAAATATTTGAAAAATATTATAATTTATATTATTTTATTATCACAACTTTAACCATGTTTAATACACTAAAGTTGTTTTATATGTATGAACTGAATGTCATCAAAATGTCCAATACAAACTAAAACAATTAACTATTTATAATGTGTATTAAAATATTTTATTTAATGATAAATAAACAAAAAAATAAATTTTTTTAATTATAAAATAATTATCCTATGTTTATTATATATGATTTTGAGAATTTATATTGAATACTCAGACTCAATGTAAGGATTTTCTTCTCCATTTCTTGTTATTGAGGCACATTTTAATGGTATATATTTAATTTATTTTCAATGGGTAATATACTATCAATTTTTTAATTTTTAAAATTATTAATTGATACCTCATGTCAATATATTTTACAATTCAAATTATATCATCATATTTTATTTGAATTGAATGTTTCCAAGTGGTATGGGGATTCTTAACTAAACTTATATTAATTAGTTTATACTTCTTCAACATTGACCATGTTATTCTAATGATATTTTATGAATGACCTATTATTTTATTATTTTTTATCTAAACTTTTTTGGGTTTTAAATTAATTTCACATAATCAATTCATTTATTAAATCTAATTTTAATAATATGATATCTGTAAGAATTATTCGTCATATATTTGTTTACTTGACACATGTCTAGTCTCATGAAATTATTTCCTTTTATATGGTTTATATGATAAATATTGAGATATTATATAATGAAAGAATCTTTTATAATGACATTTATTGTTGCCCTAAAAATTAATCTAACATGAGATATCGATTCTAAATTTATAAAATTTTAAATGATTCTCGTAGTCTAAAATTAGACTATTTGAGACATAATTCCAATTTTGAACTATATTTTATTATATATGGGGTAATTATATCCCCATTAAGTTTAGTCACATATAAATTCATGGAAAGTATCATTTTTATAAAGTAATGTTATTATCCTTCATTTAATTTCTTTTTGACTCAATCAACACCCATGTTGCAAGGGTATCACATCTTAAACATCATTCATTGAGAATGTTTTCATTGATCCACCTATATTGATTTATATGGTGTATAAAATATCTTTTAATAAATAATATAATGGATCCTTTTTATGTGTGGTATTTTACATTCCATTTTTTTATCCATTTATATAGTTTTCAGTTTTCAATTCATGGAAAATGTTTTTCCTATTAAAATGTTGTTAGAATGATTTTGATGATTTTTTACTAAAATCATCTTCATTTTTTAACTTATTTAAAAATATTATTTTATAAAATAAATAATTGAAAAATATATTTTTTTCCATGATACTTTCCCTTATTTTAAAGGTTTTCAGAAATATTTTTTTTAATGCTTTCAACATGGGTAAATTTTGACTCACTTTACAACAGTTTTAAAATAATGTTAATTTTTTTACTAGATGAATGTATTTTCTCACCATCATGTATATTAATTTATTATTTGATCCCATTATAACTTTCCATGTAAAAATACATTGTCAATATTCTTTGAAAATTTATCTTGTAAAGGTACAAATTGAATAGGACATTTTCCCTTATTTTCTAATAAATGATTTAAATGTTCTTTTAAATGTAATTTCATCAATGTCAAAATTATATAACGACTCTTATTATTCCCTAGGGAAATGATCTTATCATACCATTCACTTCACATATTTTAATGGTTTATGATGATGTATTTTTAGATATTATCAAGAAAACCATTTTATATTCATTGGTAAATCATATTATGAAAATTTTGATGAAATGTGAGAATCCATGTGGTTTGTTTCATCATATAATAAATGGATATTATTAATGAATGTGAGATTGGGGTTGAGAAAAAATTCCTTAAGGGAAATTTTATAATGTGTGATGGGTCAAAATGTTATATCCATCCAATGAATTGGGTAATGGGGTGGAGTTAACATTAAGGATGTTTCTCCTAAGAGATGACATAGTTATATTAATTATAAGAGGTAATGAGGTTTACTGGTTATAGGATACACCAAAATAATATAGTAATTATCAAATCAGTTGATTCCATGATGAATTTTTTATGTTCCAAAATAGATATATTTTGTTCAATGATTTCTATATGTTATAATTTATCCTTTTTCAAGGGTTGGTTTCACATACATCCTAATTTCTGACTTTTATGTATTTGCATATTTTTAAATATTTATGCCATATATCATGATTTATGATCCAAATTTTAGTTTGTACGAATGATCTCATGTAATTATCATTCAAATTTATTATTTCATCATACACTTTTTGTCATCTTAATCTTAGTGATGGAATTAAATAGGTAAATCTTATGTTTACTATTATTGGGAATTTGAGCTTACAGTTCTTATGTATCTTTTTTCCAGGTTTTGAGAAATATTGTTAGATGAATTATTTATAGAAGTGTTTTAAGTATGATTAATTTTATGGGATGTTTTTCAAACATAATTTTGAATTTGAACACTTAGGGATAATGGAGAAAATACACAAATCAAGATTTGAGTATTTTCATGTATGATTTTGTCTTAAATACCTAAAATAATAAACCATAAAATTCCATAGGTAAATAAGTGATCCATAATTTTCATATAATTTGGTATGTTTTAGAGAGATAAAATTGGACAATATTTTTTAAATACAAAGTTTTAATGTTTATTTTTCTACAACATAATCTAATGGTGCGAGTTTAGGGTTATTATAGTTGTTATAAGAGTAGTGTTTAGATAATTTTGGATATTATTATGTTTTCATGTGATGTTTAATTTAGAGTTATGAAAACTATCACACGTTTAAAATATTAAGGTTGATCATATGTTCAAATTTATATATACCGCATTTTATATTTTAAATGATGATATTTTGAGGTGGTTAATTATATTTCGGGAGACATTTAATTAGGTTTAAGTACAAGTAATCATTAGTTGTATCACATGATTCAATAATAAGGGTTATTTTGAGAGAATTCCATTTTAATTTTGGGGGTTTATGCTAAAATTTATGAAATAACATTTTTGGTTAAAAATTTATATAATTTTGAAGTTATTGAGATTAATTTTAATATAATTATATATATTTGTGGAATGTTCTATGTTGAACCTTTGGGGTTATTATTTAATTTTGGAGATTAAGTATTATTTTTGCATATGAATGTTAATTCAAATGGTTATTATATTTTAATTTTCTATAATTTTTTCATTGTAAATAGAGGAAGAATATATTTTCATCCTCTTATATACATCATGGTCAATCAGATGTTGATAATAGTTCTTCATGCATTAAATATTCATCTCATCAGTTTGAGTAAAAGATGAGATAAATGTGGGAACTAATTGGAACATGAAACCATAGGATAAAATATAATTTATAGATTCAAGGTAAATCAAGAAATTATATTTACTTTTTTATCTATCTTCATATTAATGTAATTACTCAAATCTAAGGAAATGATGTTGAAATAAAATTTTTATCCAACTGTATTCAATTTTGAGGAATATATGGCCTTATTAATCCCTTATTCATATTTTATTTATTATTATTAAATTTACCGTGATGCCATTACATGTCACATTCCGTCATTTGGAAATTAAATTTCTCCTCCACAGCTATATTTTCATGTAACAAAAATTTTATTCTATTTGAGAACCCATTTATCTATTATTCGAGATGAACTAATTATTCCCATCTTCATCTTTTCAAATGAAAATTTTATTAACCCAGTTAACAATGCATGTCTTCAAAAAAGGTATTGATAAATTTTAAACCCTTGACTAAAAAGGTCAATTTAAAATTATGAGGATGTAATTTATTAATGGGGGGATAATATAAACCCCCTTATATTTTAAAATAAATCATTTTTTATTAGTGCTTCTGACTAAAAAAATATTTTTAAACGAACAAAGAAAAGTTTTTTTTAAATATGACTGTTTAAACCACCCCATTGAATTAGTGAGTACGAATAAGAGTAACCTTTTTAATATATATATATATATATATATATTTCTTAATTAATACAAATTTATTGATTTATATTTAGGAAATAAGAAATCAATTTTTAGTAAATTGAATTTGTTATTACGAAATATGTTTTCTTAAAAAATTGTATTTATTTATTTTTATGAGTCAAAATATTAAATATGTTTTAAAATTTTACAATTTTTTTTGATAAATTTTTTTGGTTTTGTAAATCAATTAATCAAAATCATCTTCTTATGAAAATTTGTGATTTTTTATGAAAAGATTAAATTTTCAATGATTATTGAAAAAATAGATTTTTTGTAAAACCCACATATTTTTAACTCAATAAAGATATTAAGAAGTTAAATATTAACAAAATATAATGTTATTATCATTAAATTATAAATAATATAATTAATTACCATGAAATCATCATTATAACTGAGTTTGGTATAAGTTCATTTTTAGGTTTAATTTTTTTCTTCTAAAAACTATTTTCATTTTTTTATATTAAATTAATTTATATCACTTATAGATGTTGAATCAGAAAAAATGGATTCCATATTTCAAATTATAAGGTTATAATTTGGAAAATAGTTACCTTTTATTGTTGGTTATTCTTAATAGTGACATTGTTAAATATTTTCCACCTCGCTAAGGGTAAATATAGTAAATAAGGTTTAAAATAACGTGTTAGGGATTTAAAAATATAACTAACAACTAAATTATTTCTATTTAATGATTTTAGTATTAAAAAAATCTTTTTATATTATAAAAATACTTTAGTTTTGATGGAATTTTTCTTTGATAAAGTCAACTATATTCTTTAATGTAAAGGGCGATTCAAAAATTTCACATTCATTCTATTAATTTTTCATATATGTTCACATAAGTAAAATTATATGTTATGAATAATTTTTTTTTATTTTTAATATAAATCATTTATTTTTATAATCTATTTTATTTTTAAATATTTTCGATGGAATATTCACCTTAAATTCTTACAAAATTATGACATAGTTCTCGTTTTTGTAGCAGATAAATTAATGTAAATGATTTTATAAACAATATAAGTAATTATTTTTTAAGATGTATGGGGTCACATGAATTTTGGGTTTTTCAATAATGAATATATTTTTATAATTATAATATTTTCATATTCCAAAAGATTCATGATGTTTTTAAACTCAAAATATTAGAATTGTTAATAAATGAACATTATGGTATTAGTACCTGTATGATATTTTATGGGACACATGTACATTTATAGTATGTTTATTGAATACTTAATAGAAAAAAGCTTTGATATCTCAGTAATTGTGAAAATGGTTAATGGGGGGATAAAACATAGAGCTAAGGGTGATAACATCACATATAATTTCAGAAATAGTATATTACATAAATTTTTAGAATTATCAACATCCTATATTATAAATATATCAATTTTTACCAATTTAAATTGAAAATTAATATATATTAATTTAATAGTTTATGTAATTCCCAGAGTGACCCTCTACACTCTTATAAAATGAGACCTCCTATCCTCTATTCCTCAAAATTTCTGAGAACTATAGTTTTGAAATCTATAAAAAATCCATTATCAACCTTCCTATACATTATATAGATGTTCTATTCTCAGAAAAATACAGACCTTGAAGGAATAATGTATAATCCACTTGTTGTATTCTAAAGAAGGGGTAGAACTCTTAAGTGTGTGTTTTTATTTATTCTCTTCTTATACCTCCTTATTATATTCTTAAACCATGATGATATTACAAAATCAGTTACTAAAAATTATTTAAATTGTATTTTTACTATTTATGAACATTTTTCATCTCTTTTACATCAAATAGGTAATGAATACACAATTATTTTGTACATGTGGACTTCTACCTCTATGAAGCGATGTGTTTTGTTTTCCATCACTACCTCTCAGAGATATTTATAATGAAAATTTTCTAATATATACTATATTAATTATATTTTTTTAAAAGGTTGGGGATAAAGCCTCATTTTTATTATTAAATCAAAGAAAAGACCTCTTTTTAACTGGGTAGAGGGAAACCCATTACATTGCCTGAAGGCCCCCGCATGCCCAAATTTTTGGCCCAATTCACATTCTATGAATAGTAACCCGCCTGCTACAGTACCCGCACAGTACCACCACCGTTACAATACCCTTCCGCCGCTACAGTACCCGCTGATGAACAGTGCCGTCACTGCTACATTACCGCTACAGTACTGCTACAGTACCTATGCCCAATGGGTTTTGAACCCCCATTTTTCATGTAGGATTACGGGGTTCTTACTACTAAGACAAACCCCAACAACATAAAGTGTTTAACGGTTTACACGTGTATAGGTGCGGCCCTACACCACCCGCATGCCACACTTCCCCAGCTAGGCCCAAGGTGGCCAACCCTTGGGCTTGGGCCATGTAAAAACCCGGTTCTTGTTTTAGAGGTACGAGCTTCTTCCTTTCCTTTTCCTTAAGTGTTTTTGAGAAAATATGGAAAATGGGGAAAAATCCTAAATTTTTGGAACTACACGCCGTGTACTTTATCCACACGCCGTGTACTTTTGGCCGTGTTGGGATGAGTACACGGGGCATGTGGCCATGCCAGCGACGAAGGGTGTAGGAACCAACTACACGCTGTGTAGTGGTACCTTACACGCCGTGTAGTCAGTCGGCATGCTTAAACAGTAAGGCGGTGGTGTCGCCACCAGCTGGGTGACAGTACACGCCGTGTACTCGAGAGTACATGTCGTGTACTCATGTCGACGTATGAACAGTGTGACGGTGCCACCATTTGAACAGTTAAATGAAGGTAGTACATGCCGTTTACTTGGAAGTACACGCCGTGTACTTTGTTTTTTCAGCTTAAAACAGGAAGTAGCTTCCTCATTTGGCAGAGGAGGCACTTGAGCCATTTTGGAGCCAAAAGAAGAGGCAGGATCTTTGAAGATCCACCGGGCGTTCGTCTGGAACCCATTTCAGCTTTGGGCGATCTTGTTGGAACCGTACGGGTGAGCCCTCTCCCCTCCTGGTACCGTTCTTGCCAATTCTTCTCTGAACGTAAGTTATTTACGTTTGAATGAGTTTTGTTCTTTGTCAGATCTACGCCGTTCTTGGGTGTTTCTGGAGTCAGCGTTCGGGTATAGCATTCGTTGGCGTATAAGGTAGGTGGCTTTGTGATCATTTTCCACCTGTCGTGCGTTTTTGTGCGTTTTTGTGCCACGAACCCATTTTGGGGTGTCGTGTGGCTGAGACCGTTGCAATATTTAATGCCTAGAATTGCATAGGTGATTAAATTGTGAAAATAAAATGCTGTTTGGGATTGTTGCTTGGATCCAGGACCATCCCGAGGGGTGTGTTCCTCTGTTTAGCCATTTGGCCAGGGTACCCAAGGGTATGCTTTAAATGTAGTAACTATAGAATTGCCTTGAGAGGAATTTATTGTTTATTGCATTTTGATATGTTGGGCATTTCCCGATTACCGGTTAGCCTGAGGGCGTTGTTGTGATTGGCCTGAGGGCGTGACTGTTTTAGCCCGAGGACTGTCATTATTCCACCTGAGGGAAACCTTTCGTGCCTGAGGGTTTGAATTCTGTGCCTGAGGGCGACACTTCGTATGCATTAGGGCGACAATTTCTATTACGCCTGAGGGAAATACCTACGGGTTGGATTCTGTATGGCCCGAGGGCAAGCTTTAGGGCATGGTTACTATTTTAGCCTGAGGGCACGGTACTGGTTGGCCTAAGGGCTTGGTGCTGTTGAGCACAAAAATGTTACTAAATTAAAGGAATTAAATGAATAATAATATGGAAATTTAACTATTAAGTTAGTTAATTTTTAGTACTGCTTAGTTATTAAATTTTACTACGGCATTATTGTTGCATGTTTTACACACAGTTGAGCACGGGCCTTTGGTGGGTGCCTACTGAGATATATTTCTCACACCCTGTTTGGGTCACAATTTTCGGCCCAAACAGATTATGTTGCTACAGGTGTAGATAGGGGCAAGTGTCCCTATACATGTACTTGACTGTTGCTGAGGAGTAAGAGGGCATGGGACCGAGCCTAGGCTCGCGATGCCGCTGCCAGCTGTTTTTCTTGTTTTTCTATACTCTGTTTTCTGCTGTACTATATTGATGTATAACATGTTCTGGATGTTTTCTTTGAACTTGAATCATGTAGCATCATCACCTATATACTGTTGGTTATATCCACTGCTGTAGTTATTTTAGTTGTGTATGTTTACTGCTTCCGCTGTTATTGTATGTTTATTTTGGTATTCCGCTGCGCTACACTTTGACAAATGAGGGCATAGTTTCCCCACTATCAGACCTGGGCCCTCGCTGCTAGTCGGAAGCCTCTGGCATTTGGGGAAATGCGCTTGAGGTCAGGTGGCGAACCGGGCTCGGGGCACCCATTGCGTGGCACCCGGGGCCGGGACGTTACAAAGTGGTATCAGAGGGGTTTCTTTTCCTTGACTTACTATTTGGAGCCGTAGTCAGGGATAGGATAGAACAGTAGTTGGTAATAAGTTGTTCCCAGGTGTAGCTAACCCGTGTACATGGAAAATCCAGTCTACCTCGTATTTTTCATTATTTTGATTTTTCAATTTTACGGTTGATATGTTTTCACCGTTGGGTGACGCACTTTGAGATTGTGAAGTTTATATTTTATCTATGGGTTCTATTTAGTTGCAACCCAATCAGATGAGGGTATGTCATCTCATGCATCATATAGGCACATGCTAGATATCACATGCCATGCTTAGTTTCCATGCCATGTAGGTGCATTAGAAATTCGCATGTTGTTGTGATAGTTGTTGTGCTAATAAAGCATGCTGCTGTGATAGCTGCTTGATAAATACCTGCCTTGTGATATGGTATGTTTGTTTGAGCTTGTTTATAGAATGGATGCCAAACATTGGTTTTTGGGGAGTATGGGCCCCCATTGACCAGAATTTGGTGGATCATTGACTGGTTATTGGGTATAACACAAATAAGATGTCAAACTTTGATTCGTGGGGTGTATGGGCCCCCACGGTTCAGAATTTGACACTTAGGTGTTGTTTTCAGTAATTTCTCGGTTCTGGAGAAGTTTCTGAGGCATACTGTCTGGAAAAACCAGGATACACGCCGTGTAGGACCTCATACACGCCGTGTGTGTTCTTCTGTTTGGGAAGAAAAATGATCTTTTTGAGTACACACCGTGTACCCAGAGTACACGCCGTGTAGTCTCTTCCCGTGTCACAAACCGTGTGGGCGGCGACACGGGGTAGGGAATGGGTTGGGTAAGACATGCCGTGTAGTTTTGTACATGAAGTGTAGTGTTGACCCGGAGTCCGGCCGTGTAAATAACAACACAGGTCGGTGAACTCCTTGACAGAACACACTGCGTCAATTATAGACACACCGTGTAGTGTGACCTGGGGACTCGACCGTGTAAATAACAACACGGGCTAGTGTCACCTCTCCCTGAACATGTCTTGTACCTGTGGGACACGCCGTGTAGTCTTGTTCAAGGACAGACTGTGTGGAGTTAGCCGTGTGGCTGGGGAAAAGGGATGGTGTACACACCATGTGCGGGTGTAACACGCCGTGTAGAGTAAAGCCGAGTAGTCGGCCATGTCACAGATGACATAGGCAGTTGGAAAATAACACAGAACACGCCGTGTAGGTATTATACACGCCGTGTAGTTTTGTTGAATGGAAGCCGTGTGGAAGGACCCGGGCAGGGGAAGGGAAGTCAAGTACACGCCGTGTGGTCATTGTACACGTCGTGTAGTCTTGTTTTGCCAATTTCGAATACCTTCTTCCTCTTGTTCCCTTTGTGGTTCCATCGCTTTCAGTATTAATAATCTTGAATCTGAGGCGTGCTTTTGAACTTGTAGAGTCATGCCGCCTAGACGACCGTGAGTTGTTCGCCAGGAGAGAGGCGAAGATTATACTCTAGAGATGGTGGTCCATGGGATACCAGTTGATCCACCAGTAGAGCCAGATGCGGCACCAGCTGTTATACCAGACATAGGCATGGAGGCGCAGTTCCGTGAAGGCTTATTGTAGTTTATGCAGACCATTCAGGGAGCACCGCAGGCTGCCACATCTATGGCCGAGTTGACGCGTATCTTTTAGTAGCAGCATCCGCCTACTTTTTCAGGGGATGGCGGACCACAGGCTGCAGATTCTTGTCTAGGATCGATGCAGACTATTTTCGAGCATCTTGAGACGCCTCTAGGGCGGAGGGTCAAACTCGCGACTTACATGCTGCGCGATTCCGCCAAGAGACGGTGGGATGTTACCACCCAGTCAGAGAATCACAGGGACATGGCATGGGAGGATTTTCAGGAAGTCTTCTATGACTTCTTCTTTACCGAGACACTGAGGGCAAATAGAGCTCGAGAGTTCATGAATCTGCAGCATGGCGCTATGTCGGTGATGGACTACTCTGCTCGTTTTACGGAGCTTCAGCGCTTTGGACCTGTAACAGCCCAAGATTTTATAAAGAAATATTCTTTTTAATTTTATTAATGTCTTGTGTTGTACGCTACACCAAAAGGAGCTTGCACAACACACATCCTTGACTTGCCTTGCATTACACGCAATCGCGACCTTCCTCGATAGCGTGTGTAATACGCAATACTGAGTTTCACTAAACAACGATATGCTATTAAAATATTATTAAAACTAGCCGTTATAAATAGTAATAACCACTTTTTGAAATTTTGTAAATTTTATTTTTCAAAATGGAATTCATTTTTAGATTCGGAGTATCGAATTTAGCCTAAGGTGAAATTTTGGTACTTTTCGGATAACTTTCATATTCTGATGAATAGTGAAAATTACTAAATTATAATTAAAAACAACTTTTTTAATCGAAATAATTAATAGTGATAAATCATTAATTCGAGTGGTTGTAAAGTATATTTAGAATATATTTTTACAATTTAATACAATGTTGGTCATTGGATGTAATTGCAAATTTAAACCAGACATAAACAAGTGTCAATCTTTTGATAGATATTGTTTCTTAAAAACACGCTATTTGTTTTAACAGCGGGATTTAATTATAAAATTAATTAATGCAACTTTTATGTTATGAATTTGGTAAAATAGACTTCATTTTTGAATTCGGAATATGAAATATAGCTTGGGATGAAATTTTGGCATTATTCTGAAAAACATCAATTTTTGATGAATAATGAAACTACTAAGTGGTAGGTTAAAAACTGAATTTTGCATAAAACTTAATTTTACCGCTTCTGTGAATGGAATTTCGAAAATCCGAGAGACACGGTTAATATCAAGGACTAAAATGTGGTTCAATGAGATGAAAATAATTTTTGGTGAATAGTAACTTTTTACTTTTTTTTACCACAGTTAAAAGTAAATAGGGTAATTAAGGGTAAAGATGATATTATTATTACCCTAACACATGTCCTAATTCTATTGGACAAGTGTATTTCGACCAAAAACAAACTTAGGAAAAAAATATGACCATTTAGGCCCACTTGGATTAGATTAGGACATTTATTATTAATTTATTTAAAGAAGGGTTAAAATAGTTAAAATCAAAGTTTAATAAGTAAATCATTTTTAATATGGGGTTATACATAAGATAAATTCGATTGTAAATATTCATTAGAAAGCTAAAAAGATTTCCTACATGATGGTATTTTATTTGTAATTTTTAGACATCAAATAATTTAATTTATTTATGACACAAAGATGATGCAGTAATTATCTTATTAATGAAATATTGACATAATTGATAATATAAATACCAAAATAAATGTAATTTAAGACTTTTTATGAATTCCACTAATTTTATAGGTTACTATGATATATTAATGTTGATTTAATAAACTTGGTTCGAACATTTAATTCTGTTATGACTTTCCCAAAAATCATATATCAAATAGTGTCAAAATTGACACAAAATAGTTTTTAAATAAAATATTATATTATTAATTGTTATTTTATTCCTAAAAATCTAAGGTTCGTCCAAATGACTTATATAAGGATATATATATTAATAATAAACAATTTGGGGTTCTTTTGGCATGTTATAGTAAGTATATTAACCATATAGTGAAAGAAAACAAAAAGACACGGTAAAAGTTAAATTATTTAACTTAGAGTTAAATCTAATTGATAAGGTTTAAAATAATATCCAAACATGTCTAAATTTGATTTGTTGATGAGATTAAAACCCTATCTCATCTAAGCTTCGAATATGAGTCATTTTTGGAGGTTTTTAAGTGGGGTTAGATTTATTATAAATTAATATTTTTAAGAATTCCTAAGGTGCCCCTCTCCTCCCCTATAAAAGGACACCTCCTCCCCCTCCTCCTCACACCAATTTTAGCACTCAAGCTCGTCCAACCCCTGCCAAAATCTCTTCTCAACTTCCCTAGCAACATCCTAGAGGTTCTGGTCTTACTCAAAGACCAATTTTAGTTCCCTAAGAGGAGGTCTCCAAAAGGCGCTTCAAAGAAGAGGTAATTACCGTTACCAATTCTTTCATCTTTATTTCTTCTTCCACTTCTTCTTATTAGGTTGTTTCATTATGAAGTAATAACATCAGTATCAATCATATACTGATATGTTATTATATGTATGAAACAACCCTATTTCACCATCTATCCATCCTACGGAAAAAGAAATCACCGCGCGTGCGTACGTACGGAATACCGTCTCCACGCCGTGGTGTAATCTATTTTCCACCACCACCTTACATGGATGGGTATAATGGTGTAAATAATAACTATAAATAGTTATTACAACATCATATTGATTCTGATATATTGTATAATACACTCCAATTCAATTCAATATTTATAGAAATAATATCATCGCTCGTGCGTACGTACGGACTACCGTCTCCACGACGCGATGAGATTCATTCTCCATGTTAACCATTTAAGAATGATTATAATGTATATATAAGAAATAATAATGAAATATATGACATTATAAAGCTACTGGATTTATGTATATATATACATATGTATGTCATCTACTTACATCCATTTCAAGACAATAAGGAAAGAAAAACAGCGTTCATGCGTACGTACGGACTACCGTCTCCATGAACGATGTTTTTCATTTTATTTATATATCTAATATATATATATATATATACTGAATATATATGATATATAAATCATATTTTATATTCTGGAAGTAAGTAAATCATGATATAAGTAATAATGATGTCAAGAACAAGAAGTCAAAACACCTACGATAAATGAAACGATTTTACCCAAAACGCTTCTTTAACATGGAATTTACAAAAGAACGGGTAATATAATGTCATAAGTAAACCATATATGATATCATAACAATGAATATGATTCTGTAATAAGTCAATGACATTATTTAAATCATTATACAGGAGGTTCGGACACATACGAAGCAAATTGGACCTAAGGTAAGGGAAATATCACAATCTCATTTTTATCCGAGATTGTTTATACTTTGGTATCTACTGGGGTGTATTTTATCATCCACATCCATGTTCCCTCAATATGAAATATTGTTTCCATCCACTTGCAATAGTTTAAATCCAATTTTACCCTTAGGTGAGTTTTTAGTAAAGAATGTGAAAGGAATCTTTTGTCGTTTTTCCGTACGAGGTACTTTTTGACTTTTCCGACAAAAGTACGAAAAATGTTTTTTTTAACTTATACGGCACGAACGGATTTTTAAGGTTTTATAAAGCCTTATTTTCATGAACCTTCCTCCAAAATATTTCATGACTATTTTTAATAAAATATCTTTCTTTTAAAATTGTATGATGTTTTGTGAAAAGAAATTGATTTTGAAGAAGAAAGGATATTTTCCTCAAGAATTCATTTCAAGTGTTTTATCAAAATTATTTTCCATCTAAGATAATAAAGTGTTCTGTTTCTATCCATATTTTTACATTGATTTGACTATGTTGTGATGGAATTATGTTTATGAATTCCTTTATCTTATATGAATGGTTTTATGATGTCATGTTGTTTAAGAATCCCATTTTTATTACATGGGTTATGCAATGATGTATGATTTATGATTTTGTGGCACACATAAGAAAGGATTCATTAAGAGATGGGTGGGACCTATATCTCCCTCCAATGCATTGGGTAAAGATTTCATATCTCATGAGATAGACATGGCTGGAATGGTAGGTTATACCGGTTCAGTGAAACAGGACTGAAACGAGGATTACTCGATTCAGAAAGGGACTTTGTCCACTAAGATAGTCTTGGAAATGAGTCTTGACTAACAAGAAATGATTCTCTATGATTATGTGTGTATGCCACAATGAGTAATGTTTTAAGTTATGATTTCATTTCACTACTATGATTTATCCCATGTTATGAAATTATGCTCTCTTTTGCAGGTTAATATTTCCAAAAAAGTTATGTTCTTATGAAAATTATGTGATTGATATTTCTTTTGTTTACCCTTACTGAGCATTTGAGCTCACCCTTTTATGTTTTCTTTTCCCCAGGATATAAAGAAAGGTTTTAGGTAGAAAAAAAAAGAAGATCTTTATGGGAGATATTGAAGATCTTTCTCCACGATTAGAAGATTACGTTCCGAGTTTCCAAAGACACTAAACTATTACGATCCTTGTGTGTGTGTTTTTGTTATGTACTAAGTATTCCGCAAAAGTAATGTAATGTCAATGTACGATAAGATACGGGTCTCTACAGTTGGTATCAAAGGAAAGGTTTAGTCAACCTTTGGAAACTAGGATGCGAAAACGTTAGTGAGATCCCTAGAGGTATTTCTAAGGTATGTCTAGGGATGTCCCTAAGGTTAAGTATACGTATAGGTTATAGTACTAGAACTACGCTAACGATCATTGAATTAAACCTAAGATGTTAGATGTTCAAGGTACTCCCCCTTTATTATGTTGTTTTCCCTAGCATGATTTTTGCCTCTCACGCTATTCTTTTTGGGTTTTAGAAAATGGCTGGAAACAAGGTGATTCACGATAATGGAGGAAATGATGGACAATGGAATGATATTCTTTATGAGCAACCAAATGAAATGGGATTTGGAAGTCCAAACATCATTATTATGCCGAATCAGCAATCTCATAATATGATCAATAAAGTAAAATTTGGTAAGTTTCCTGACTCGGCTAATAAGAGAAAGATGGAGTTTCATGATGATCATAGAGGAAAGAAAGTTCAATTTCCCCTATGTAAATCATGTCGGAAGAGGCATCAAGGAGAATGTTTCAAAGGAACTGGAAGATGCTTTGGGAAAAGAAGGACACAAAGCCAGTAAGTGCAAAGGAAAAGGTTCAGTTAATACTAGGGATGAGGATAATGGTATTGCTACGACATCAAAAATGGTTAAGTGTTTTAAATGTGGAATGTATGGGCATTATGCAAACAAATGCCCTAAGGGAAAGACTCATGAAGAGAATCAGTATGGTCATATGGGTAGTATTTATGTGGATGATGATGAAGAGACTACAAATGATATGTGAGATGAATGAATTTTTGAAGCTCGGTCAATGGTTTGAGAATGTAGTGGAATGATTACATGTTTATCATGTGTGATTTTGGAATAAAGAGACATCTATGGATTGTTACACTGTTGTCTTTCCTTGTGTTTTGAAAGTATATGATTAATGTTACCAGTATCCATGAAAGGTTATTCAGATATTTTTGGAATGAAGATGATATGCGCATAATGAAGGGATAAGGAGAAAATTAAATGTTTGATAGTATTCATGAGCTCATGATTGATTAAGTGATATCATGGTTTGAGTATATAGAATTTTGAGGATTTTGGTATGTGGAAAGGGTTAACTTTTAACTGCACTCATGTTTTCACTAAGGTATTCAAGAGAATACATGATTAAGGACTTTGAATGTTTGGAATGTGACCAACAAGACATATCTTATGATATGTGGGGATCAACGACAGTATTAAATCTCTGGTAATCGTTGTCACTATATTATGAGAGTGGACTGCAGTATTATGTATAAGACTAAAGATTAGACTGGATTATGTTGGACATAAGTTAGTATTGTTTAAGGATAGAAGATTTTCGATATTATTGATGGGATGTTATAGTAACAGAAAAAGGACAATCTGCAGGACGGGCGACAACCCATCGCTTCGGACAAGGCTGTAGGAATCGAACCCACAACCGAAGTGCGACTGGCCTTTATCGCCTACCACTGGCCTACAAGAAGTCCCTGTTTAGTAGAAACTAGTTTTATTATATTAAGCAGTATGATATATGAAGTATAAGTCCATTTTAGGAACCATATATGATTAATCCCACTATAGATCGACTTATGTATATAAATTTTGCTAACCTTTTGAGACAGATGGAATGACCCGTCATTCTATCACATGATTTGCTAACACTTCACGAATAACAAATTCAACTTCATTTAAGAGATGAAGTGGAAATTGTTCTAGGCACGAACAATAGTGAGATTGTACCAAAATAAAGAAAGTATTTATTCCAATTCAAATTTTCAACTTTAGGGAAATGATCTTGAAAACCAAAAAATGTTGTCCTAGTGATCTTATACCTGATGAATAGGATGGTACCTTAGATCGTCACAAATTTATGGATTTGTGATTATTGGCTTTTCCATAGCCATGTTCTCTACCACTCTCCATCAGAACATGATGGTTAGATTTCGCTTCCATATCCATATTTTCACCTATGTGGAAACCCAATGATTAGTTTATTTGGGTAACCGTTACGTTTCATACTTTTGTTTTTAAAGATTGGTTTTGATATTCCTTTTTACAATGTGGGTTTCTATTAAAGAAACTTTCAAATAGTAAACCATTTATAACCCCGACGAATTTCGAGGGCGAAATTCATTTTAAGGGGGGTAGAATGTAACAGCCCAAGATTTTATAAAGAAATATTCTTTTTAATTTTATTAATGTCTTGTGTTGTACGCTACACCAAAAGGAGCTTGCAAAACACACATCCTTGACTTTCCTTGAATTACACGCAATCGCGACCTTCCTCGATAGCGTGTGTAATACGCAATACTGAGTTTCACTAAACAACGATATGCTATTAAAATATTATTAAAACTAGCCGTTATAAATAGTAATAACCACTTTTTGAAATTTTGTAAATTTTATTTTTCAAAATGGAATTCATTTTTAGATTCGGAGTATCGAATTTAGCCTAAGGTGAAATTTTGGTACTTTTCGGATAACTTTCATATTCTGATGAATAGTGAAAATTACTAAATTATAATTAAAAACAACTTTTTTAATCGAAATAATTAATAGTGATAAATCATTAATTCGAGTGGTTGTAAAGTATATTTAGAATATATTTTTACAATTTAATACAATGTTGGTCATTGGATGTAATTGCACATTTAAACCAGACATAAACAAGTGTCAATCTTTTGATAGATATTGTTTCTTAAAAACACGCTATTTGTTTTAACAGCGGGATTTAATTATAAAATTAATTAATGCAACTTTTATGTTATGAATTTGGTAAAATAGACTTCATTTTTGAATTCGGAATATGAAATATAGCTTGGGATGAAATTTTGGCATTATTCTGAAAAACATCAATTTTTGATGAATAGTGAAACTACTAAGTGGTAGGTTAAAAACTGAATTTTGAATAAAACTTAATTTTACCGCTTCTATGAATAGAATTTCGAAAATCCGAGAGACACGGTTAATATCAAGGACTAAAATGTGGTTCAATGAGATGAAAATAATTTTTGGTGAATAGTAACTTTTTACTTTTTTTTACCACGGTTAAAAGTAAATAGGGTAATTAAGGGTAAAGATGATATTATTATTACCCTAACACATGTCCTAATTCTATTGGACAAGTGTATTTCGACCAAAAACAAACTTAGGAAAAAACTATGACCATTTAGGCCCACTTGGATTAGATTAGGACATTTATTATTAATTTATTTAAAGAAGGGTTAAAATAGTTAAAATCAAAGTTTAATAAGTAAATAATTTTTAATATGGGGTTATACATAAGATAAATTCGATTTTAAATATTCATTAGAAAGATAAAAAGATTTCCTACATGATGGTATTTTATTTGTAATTTGTAGACATCAAATAATTTAATTTATTTATGACACAAAGATGATGCAGTAATTATCTTATTAATGAAATATTGACATAATTGATAATATAAATACCAAAATAAATGTAATTTAAGACTTTTTATGAATTCCACTAATTTTCTAGGATACTATGATATATTAATGTTGATTTAATCAACTTGGTTCGAACATTTAATTCTGTTATGACTTTCACAAAAATCATATATCAAATAGTGTCAAAATTGACACAAAATAGTTTTTAAATCAAATATTATATTATTAATTGTTATTTTATTCCTAAAAATCTAAGGTTCGGCCAAATGACTTAGATAAGGATATATATATTAATAATAAACAATTTGGGGTTCGTTTTTCATGTTATAGTAAGTATATTAACCATATAGTGAAAGAAAACAAAAAGACACGGTAAAAGTTAAATTATTTAACTTAGAGTTAAATCTAATTGATAAGGTTTAAAATAATATCCAAACATGTCTAAATTTGATTGGTTGATGAGATTACAACCCTATCTCATCTAATCTTCGAATATGAGTCATTTGTGGAGGTTTTTAAGTGGGGTTAGATTTATTATAAATTAATATTTTTAAGAATTCCTAAGGTGCCCCTCTCCTCCCCTATAAAAGGACACCTCCTCCCCCTCCTCCTCACACCAATTTGAGCACTCAAGCTCGACCAAACCCTGCCAAAATCTCTTCTCCACTTCCCTAGAAACATCCTAGAGGTTCTGGTCTTACTAAAAGACCAATTTTAGTTCCCTAAGAGGAGGTCTCCAAAAGGCGCTTCAAAGAAGAGGTAATTACCGTTACCAATTCTTTCATCTTTATTTCTTCTTCCACTTCTTCTTCTTAGGTTGTTTCATTATGAAGTAATAACATCAGTATCAATCATATACTGATATGTTATTATATGTATGAAACAACCCTATTTCACCATCTATCCATCCTACGGAAAAATAAATCACCGCGCGTGCGTACGTACGGAATACCGTCTCCACGCCGTGGTGTAATCTATTTTCCACCACCACCTTACATGGATGGGTATAATGGTGTAAAGAATAACTATACATAGTTATTAAAACATCATATTGATTCTGATATATTGTATAATCCACTCCAATTCAATTCAATATTTATAGAAATGATATCATCGCTCGTGCGTACGTACGGACTACCGTCTCCACGACGCGATGAGATTCATTCTCCATGTTAACCATTTAAGAATGATTATAATGTATATATAAGAAATAATAATGAAATATATGACATTATAAAGCTACTGGATTTATGTATATATATACATATGTATGTCATCTACTTACATCCATTTCAAGACAATAAGGAAAGAAAAACAGCGTTCATGCGTACGTACGGACTACCGTCTCCATGAACGGTGTTTTTCATTTTATTTATCTATCTATTATATATATATATATACTGAATATATATGATATATAAATCATATTTTATATTCTGGAAGTAAGTAAATCATGATATAAGTAATAATGATGTCAAGAACTAGAAGTCAAAACACCTACGATAAATGAAACGATTTTACCCAAAACGCTTCTTTAACATGGAATTTACAAAAGAACGGGTAATATAATGTCATAAGTAAACCATATATGATATCATAACAATGAATATGATTCTGTAATAAGTCAATGACATTATTTAAATCATTATACAGGAGGTTCGTACACATACGAAGCAAATTGGACCTAAGGTAAGGGAAATATCACAATCTCATTTTTATCCGAGATTGTTTATACTTTGGTATCTACTGGGGTGTATTTTATCATCCACATCCATGTTACCTCAATATGAAATATTGTTTCCATCCACTTGCAATAGTTTAAATCCAATTTTACCCTTAGGTGAGTTTTTAGTAAAGAATGTGAAAGGAATCTTTTGTCGTTTTTCCGTACGAGGTACTTTTTGACTTTTCCGACAAAAGTACGAAAATGTTTTTTTTAACTTATACGGCACGAACGGATTTTTACGGTTTTATAAAGCCTTATTTTCATGAACCTTCCTCCAAAATATTTCATGACTATTTTTAATAAAATCTCTTTCTTTTAAAATTGTATGATGTTTTGTGAAAAGAAATTGATTTTGAAGAAGAAAGGATATTTTCCTCAAGAATTCATTTCAAGTGTTTTATCAAAATTATTTTCCATCTAAGATAATAAAGTGTTCTGTTTCTATCCATATTTTTACATTGATTTGACTATGTTGTGATGGAATTATGTTTATGAATTCCTTTATCTTATATGAATGGTTTTATGATGTCATGTTGTTTAAGAATCCCATTTTTATTACATGGGTTATGCAATGATTTATGATTTATGATTTTGTGGCACACATAAGAAAGGATTCATTAAGAGATGGGTGGGACCTATATCTCCCTCCAATGCATTGGGTAAATATTTCATATCTCATGAGATAGACATGGCTGGAATGGTAGGTTATACTGGTTCAGTGAAACAGGACTGAAACGAGGATTACTCGATTCAGAAAGGGACTTTGTCCACTAAGATAGTCTTGGCAATGAGTCTTGACTAACAAGAAATGATTCTCTATGATTATGTGTGTATTCCACAATGAGTAATGTTTTAAGTTATGATTTCATTTCACTACTATGATTTATCCCATGTTATGAAATTATGCTCTCTTTTGCAGGTTAATATTTCCAAAAAAGTTATGTTCTTATGAAAATTATGTGATTGATATTTCTTTTGTTTACCCTTACTGAGCATTTGAGCTCACCCTTTTATGTTTTCTTTTCCCCAGGATATAAAGAAAGGTTTTAGGTAGAAAAAAGAAGAAGATCTTTATGGGAGATATTGAAGATCTTTCTCCACGATTAGAAGATTACGTTCCGAGTTTCCAAAGACACTAAACTATTACGATCCTTGTGTGTGTGTTTTTGTTATGTACTAAGTATTCCGCAAAAGTAATGTAATGTCAATGTACGATAAGATACGGGTCTCTACAGGACCCGTGCTGGTGGGTGATGAGACGCTGAGAGCCAGACGTTTTGAGGATGGTATTTGGTATGAAATCCGAGTGCCGGTGAATGTTTTCAGGTTTCCTACTGTACACGCGATTGTGAACCAGGTGTTGATTACAGAGAGGAACCGGCGAGAATCTAGTGGTGTGGGCCAGGGCGGTTCAGCACCAGTTACTGGTACTATTTCCGCTGGCAAGAGGAAGTGACATATGGACTTCACTCAGGGCGGTAGTACCAGCCATGCAGCTTCTTCAGGTGGCTCGATCAGGTGCTACCAGTGTGGCAGAGAGGGGCACAAGAGGCCGTAGTGTCCACGAGACCCAGTGGAGTGCCGAGCATGCGGCAAGATGGGTCATCTGCATCACTTTTGTAGGGCATTTCTACCAGTGGCTAGTGAGAGGGGTTCTGTTCAGACTCTGCATGTGGGAGCAGGACCAGTGGCTTCTTACCTGTCAGGGAACTGGAATACGTCAGGGCGTGTAGGCAGAGATGGTGGTCGTGGCCGTGGTAGCCAGACACCAGGATCTCAGAGGCAACAGGGCGGGACAACTCAGGGTAGCCAAGCTCTGTCGTAGGGCTGCGGCACTGGACATGCATATGCAGTGCAACAGACCCAACAGGAGCAGGATCCCGGACCTTCAACAGTCAGAGGTACTATTCTATTAGCTTATGTCTTGTCTTCAGTACTTTTTGATACGGGTGCTACACATAGTTTTATATCTGTACCCATTTGGGAGAGCCTTGGGCTCAGTGTTTCTACTTCTTCTGATATCATGACGCTAGAAACACTGTTGGGGACTAGAAAGGCTGGTGTGCGTCAGTGCAAGGAGTTCCCCCTTGAGGTTGGTGGGTGTCACTTCCTTTGGGAACTCTATGTCCTGGAGATTACGAGCTATGACGTCATTCTCGGGATGGACTGGTTTGTTCCCTTTCAAGCCTTTGTAGACTGCTATCGTAGCAGGGTGCGTTTCACGTCACCAGAGGGTGGGGAGTTTCTATACAAGGGTGAGTGGGATGTTCAGGCGAGTCGAGCTGGACCAGAGCATCATGGTCGAGGTGGAGTCACAGCCCAGATTGCGAGCTTATATCTGGATGACCAAGAGACTTGTCAGATGGATTTCCCTCTAGTTTTCGATGGTTTCAGGGATGTCTTCCTGGACGAATTTTTAGGTCTACCTCCGGTGCGTGAGGTGGATTTCTCAATCGAGCTTGTTCCAGGAGTAGCACTGGTGTCCATTCCTCCTTATAGGATGGCCACACCTGAGTTGCAGTAGCTCAAGAGGTAGTTAGAGTTGCAGGCAAAGGGTTTTATCCGACCCAGTACATCTCCTTGGGGTTCTCCGGTCCTTTTTGCGAAGAAGGCGGATGGTACCCTTAGGCTTTGTGAGGATTATCAGAAGCTGAACTAGTTGATGGTTAAGAACCGATATCCCTTGCCGAGGATAGATGATCTGTTTGATCAGCTTCGTGGAGCACGAGTGTTCTCAAAGATTGACTTGAGATCCGGATATCATCAGCTGTGCATTAGACCATCTGATATACCACTCACAGCTTTTAGGAGTATGTATGGTCTATATGAGTATACAGTTATGCCGTTTGGACTCACGAACGTTCCATAAGTTTTCATGGCTTTGATGAATCGTGTGTTCCATCCGTATCTTGATTCATTTGTAGTAGTATTCGTGGATGACATCTTGGTGTACTCTCATAATCAACACGACCATGCCACCCATCTTGAGATTGTATTGAGTACACTGAGAGAGCATCAGTTATATGCTAAGCTCTCGAAGTGCCACTTTTGGATGGACCAGATTCACTTCCTGGGTCATATCATCTCAGAGGCAGGAGTTGCAGTGGACCCAGAGAAGGTGAGAGCAGTAGTTTTCTGGGAGCATCCCAAGAACGTGTTTGAGATACGAAGATTCATAGGGCTGGCTGGTTACTATAGACGCTTCATACAGGACTTCTCCCGCTTAGCAACACCATTGACAGGTCTGACTAAGAAGGGTGTGAAGTTCTTTTGGTCAGAAGCTTGTGAGACAGCTTTTCAGGACCTGAAGGGAAGGCTGACATCAGCACCGATCCTGATACGCCCAGAGCAGGGGAAGAGTTATACAGTTTACAGTGATGCATCAGGGATTGGGCTGGGAGCTTTTTTGATGCAGGGCGACCGAGTTCTGGCGAACGGGTCTCGACAGTTGAGGCCAAATGAGAGGAATTACCCGACGCATGATCTCGAGTTGGCTGCAGTTGTGAATGCGTTGCGCTGTTGGAGACATTATCTATTGGGAGAGCATTTTGTGGTTTTCACTGAACACAAAAGCCTCAAGTATATCTTTACTCAGCATGAACTGAATCTGAGGCAAAGAAGGTGGGTCGAGTACCTACAGTCCTTCAATTTTGAGCTTGCCTATACACATGGTAAAGGTAATGCAGTAGCCGATGCACAGAGCAGGAAGACTCAGATACAGGCAGTGAAAAAGGCCAGTGGTGAGTGGAAGCTTATGGATTTGTTCTCTGAGATGCATCAGGAGGTGCATGACAGTCAGGGGAAGGCTTATCTTTCCTCGTTAGCTGTGACTTCTACCCTCCTGGACAGAGTGAGGATGAGGCATCCATCGGTTTCAGAAGGCCTAATTCTACGAGAGTTAGTGGCAAGTGAGGACCCTCCTTCCAGTTGGATGATAGACGATGACGAGGATTTGCGTTTCCATGGACGTGTATGGGTTCCAGGGGATATACGCGAGGAGATGATGTGGGAGTTTCATGCTTCATCATGGGCAGTTTATCCTAGGGTTACCAAGACGTACCGTGACTTGAGGCATCAGTACTGGTGACCGGGTATGAAGAGGGAGATAGCTGGTTTTGTTACGAGGTGTTCCACCTGTCAGCAGGTGAAGGCAGAGCATCAGAGACCAGCTGGGCTGTTACAGCAGTTGGCCATTCCAGAGTGGAAATGGGATGATGTCGCGATGGATTTCATGATGGGATTGCCAAGGTCACCTCGAGGCAACGACGCCGTATGGGTTGTTGTGGACAGACTTACAAAGGTAGCTCACATCTTCCCGATCAAGGAGACCTTTTGTGTGGACGAGCTCAGAAGGCTGTATATCCGAGAGATCATACGTCTGCATGGGGTCCCTCATTCTATCATTTCAGATAGGGACGCCCGCTTTACGTCTCATTTCTGGCAAAGTTTTCAGAGGGCTCTGGGTACACAGGTGCTTCTGAGCACAACATACCACACTCAGACAGATGGCCAGTCAGAGCGGACGATACAGGTTCTAGAGGACATGCTGTGCGCATGCGTCCTAGACTTTTGGGGCTCGTGGGAGAATCATATACCCTTAGTCGAGTTTGCCTATAACAATAGTTTTCAGGAAACTATTGAGATTTCACCATACAAGGCTTTATATGGTAGGCCATGCCGATCACCTTTGTGTGGGTTAGAGGCAGTTGAGGCAGCTTTACTGGGGCCACAGATCGTGCAGGAGACATCTGAGCAGGTCCAGTTGATTCGGAAGCGGATGGCTACCACGCAGTCTCGTTAGAAGTCTTATGCTGATCGCCGCAGATGACCTTTGGAGTTCGTGGTTTGGGATCAGGTTTTCTTGCGTGTTTCGCCGAGGCTGGGACAAAAACAGATCAGGAGACAGGGTAAGCTTTCACCGAGGTATGTGGGACCATTTGAGATTCTGGAGAGAGTCGGGCTGGTTGCCTATCGGTTGCAGTTACCGCAGTGGTACCGATCCATGCATGACATCTTCCACGTGTCTTAGTTGCATCACTATCATCCAGACCCGTCTCGCACCTTTCAGCCAGAGGAGGTTGAGCTTCAGCATGATGCGTCCTTTGGGGAGCATCCGATCTGTATCATTGATAAGAGCATGAAGGTTCTCCGAGGCTGGTCAGTTCCTCTCGTACGGGTGCTATGGAAGCATGGCCGAGTGCAGGACGAGACCTGGGAGAGGGAGGCCGACGTACGTGCTCAGTGGCCAGAGCTGTTCTGAGCTTTCTCTTCGCCACCCTTGGAAGGGAAATTAAGGGACGAATTGCTATAAGGGGGAAGTTTGTAAGAACCCGGTTCTTATTTTAGAGGTACGAGCTTATTCTTTTCCTTTTCCTTAAGTGTTTTTGAGAAAATATCGAAAATGGGGAAAAATCCAAAATTTTTGGAACTACACACCGTGTAATTTATCCACACGCCGTGTACTTTAGGCCGTGTTGGGATGAGTACACGGGGTGTGTGGCCATGCCGGAGATGAAGGGTGTAGGAACCGACTACACGCCGTGTAGTGGTACCTTACACGCCGTGTAGTCAATCAGCATGCTTAAACAGTAAGGCGGTGGCGTCGCCACCAGCTGGGCGATAGTACACGCCGTGTACTCGATAGTACATGCCGTGTACTCATGTCGACGTATGAACAATGTGATGGTGACTCCATTTGAACAGTTAAATGAAGGGAGTACACGCCGTGTACTTGGAAGTACACGCCGTGTACTTTGTTTTTTTTTTGGCTTAAAACAGGCAGTGGCCTCCTCATTTGGCAGAGGAGGCACTTGAGCCATTTTGGAGCCAAAGGAGGAGGCAGGATCTTTGAAGATCCACTGGGTGTTCGTCTGGAATCCATTTTGGCTTCGGACAATCTCATTGGAACCGCACTGGTGAGCCCTCTCCCCTCCTGGTACCGTTCTTTCCAATTCTTCTCCTAACGTAATTTATTTACGTTTTAATGAGTTTTGTTATTCGTCAGATCTACGCCGTTCTTGGGTTTTTCTAGAGTTTTCATTCGGGTATAGAGTTTGTTGGCATATAAGGTAGGTGGCTTTGTGATCATTTTCCAACTGTCACGCGTTTTTGTGAGTTTTCGTGCCACAAACCCATGTTGGGGTGTCATGTGGCTGAGGCTGTTTCTATATTTAATGCCTATAATAATATAGGTGATTAAATTGTGATAATAAAATGCTGTTTGAGATCCTTGATTGGATCCAGGACCATCCTGAGGGGTGTGTTCTTCTGTTTAGCCATTTGGCCAGGGTACCCGAGGGTTTGATTTAAATGTAGTAACTATAGAATTGCCTTGAGAGGAATTGCTTGTTTACTGCATTTTGATATGTTGGGAATTTCCTGGTTACCTGTTAGCCTGAGGGCGTTGTTGTGATTGGCCTGAGGGCGTGACTGTTTTAGCCCATGGGCTATCATTATTCCGCCTAATGGCAACCTTTCATGCTTGAGGGCTTGACTTCTGTGCCTGAGGGCGACACTTCGTATGCCTGAGGGTGAGAATTTCTATTACGCCTGAGGGAAATACCTACGGGTTTGATTCTATATGGCATGAGGGAAAGTCTGAGGGTGTGGTTACTATTTTAGCCTGTGGGCACGGTACTGGTTGGCCTGAGGGCTTGGTGCTGTTGTGAACAAAAATGTTACTAAATCAAAGGAATTAAATAAATAATAAAATGGAAATTTAATTTTTAAGTTAGTTACTTTTGAGTACTGCTTAGTTATTGCATTTTACTACTGCACACTTGTTGCATGTTTTACACACAGTTGAGCACGAGCCTTTGGTGGGTGCCTACTGAGATATATTTCTCACACCCTGTTTGGGTCATGCTTTTTGGACCAAACAGATTACGTTGCTGCAGGTGTAGATAGGGGCAAGAGTCCCTATACAGGTACTTGACTGTTGCTGAGGAGTAGGAGGGCATGGGACCGAGCCTAGGCTCGCGATGCCGCTGCCATCTGTTTTGCTTGTTTTGTTGTACTCTGTTTTCTGCTGTACTGTATTGATGTAAAACATGTTCTGGCTGTTTTCTTAGAACTTGAATCATATAGCATAATCACTTATATAATGTTGGTTATATCCACTGCTGTAGTTATTTTAGTTGTGTATGTTTACTTCTTCCGCTGATATTGTATGTTTATTTTGGTATTCCGCTGCGCTACACATTGACAAATGAGGGCATAGTTTCCCCACTATCAGATCTGGGCCCTCACTACTAGTCGGCAGCCTCTGGCGTTTGGAGAAATGCGCTTGAGGTCATGTGGTGAGTCGGGATCGGGGAACCCGTTGCGTGGCACCCGGGGCCAGGACGTTACATGCCAGTTCCCGTAGAGTCAATGGGACAAGAGGATTGCTGGCGTATGGTGCATGTTACCTTTGCGAGGACTCGAACACTGAACCTCAACGACAGGATGCCACCGCCTTGAACCAACTCACCCAGCCCCCGCTGGCAATATATTAATTACATAATTATAATTTAAAAAGTAAAATATATCATAATGTTTCTTATCCTTCCATCGGTCTTATAATGATAATGCCATTAGTGTTTATGTGTGGATAACCACCTCTATGAATTGATGAAACTTTTTTCATGAATGTGTTTAATATAGGGTTCTAAAATTTTATTTTATGTACAAATATGAAAATGAATAATACTTTTTTTTATTTTTTTTTATGATGGAACAATTTACACTTTAAACTTTTACAACAAAAAAAGTGGATTTTCAACTATGAACCGAACATCCTCAAAATATTTAGTGAAAACTTAACCAATTATATAATTATTTATGTCATTAAAAAAAAGTAAATAAATTGGTTATTGATAATGTAATAAAACTATAAGAGTTTATTAAACATGTTAATAATTAATATAATTTTGTTAAATATGAGTAAAAGAAAATACATATAAACTCGAGACATGAGGTAAGATATTTCTTCTCAATTTCCCTTATTGAGGCATGCTTAAACGTTATGACCACAATTTTCTTATATGGAGTATATATTATAAAATTTTCATTACATATAATTAATATTTTATGAAATATGGTATTTTATGTAATAATTCAAATTATTTTATCCAATGGAATTTTACATAAGATTTAGCAAGTGGTATGGGGTTTCCGAACTCAATTCTCAACAACTGGGTTATACATTAACTACATTGACTATTTAATGTAAGGATTTTATGTGAAATGGCCTATGATTGTATTATATTATATATATAATTTTTTTTGTGGTTTTATAGTGGTTACACAAAATCTCCACATTGATTATTTCTATCTTCAATGGCATAATTATTGCATTGATTATCTAATAAATATTGGTTCTTTGAGACATGTCTTTTAATATGCACCCACATCAACTAAAAGGTGTATATGATTAATTTTGAGATAATATATGATGAATTAATAATTAATAATGATATTTAATGTTCTTTAAAAATTCATTATTTAATGAGTTACCGATTCAAATGTTTTAAAAGTTATAAGGGGTTTTTGGGCCACCATTTCAATTCTTTAAGACATAATTCATGTTATAAAACATGTTTCAATTTATGTGGTGTAATTAATTACCAAAGATTTTTTTCAAAATTTTATTTAATGAAATTAATAGTTTCTATATAATCATTCAATGTTACATAATTTAATGGATTTATTATTCATGCACTACCAGTGTTCCAAATGATTCTTACCTCAAACACCCATATTTGGGACATGTTTTAATTAATTCACATAGATGAATTTATATGGTGTATATAATGAATCATGAAATATAATATAATTTATTATTTAATAATTATGGTATTTTATATTATTCTTATGTTATTAAATAAAAATGTTATTTGGGTTTAAATGTATGAAAATGTTTTCTTATTTGAAAATATGTTTTTAAAATTTCTGAATATTTTTAACAAATCCCTTCCGGTATGTTATTTATCTTATTCAAATAAAGTTATTTTATTTATATAAATGATATCATAACTTTATTTTCAATGATCCTTAAAAAAAATTAATATTCATTAAATGTAATTTTATTAATGTCCTTTACATGGTTACCTCTTGAAACTCATTACAAAATATTAAAAATAATGTTTTTTAACGTTTATAGCATGAACATAATTTCAACTATAAAAACCATTCTTTTAATTAAATTATCATTTATATATTTAAAGGCAAATTAATTTTTTTAATTATTTTTGGATTTTAATGTTTATAAATATACTAAAAGGAAAGGATATTTTCCACACCTTAAATGGAATGTTTTAAAATTACATTTAAGGTTATTTTTATCAATGTAAAAATATAATAATGGATCATATGCTTCACTGGGGATGATACCATCACATAAATTCTCTAAATGGTTTATTATGATGTTAGAATGTAATTTTTCAATTTATTCATCTATTATTACTGGGTAAACAATGATATGAATTTTTAATTAAATGAAATAATCCATGTGGTTTTTCCCATTATATTGTACTAGGAATATTTTTATGATAGTTGTACTGCAGATTGAAATGAAATCCTCATGGGACATTGTCCGTTATTTGATGGTTGGGTCCTTTATTCCCATAAAATGCATTAGGTATGAGACTTAGTTAACTAAATAATGTAAATCCTTTGATATTATGAAGTTATGTTTGTCCTAAGAGGTAAAAAAGTATACTAGTTATGGGTTACTCCAATGAGACTTGGGAATTGTCAAGTTATATCATTATATGATGTTTTTTTATGTTCTATGGTACCTAAATTTTTTTTTCTAGGATTTATTTGAGTTTTTATGGATCCTTATACCATGGACTATTATCACATGTCTCTTTATTGTTGCAATAAATTACTTTGGTATTGTGTGAATGATTTTTTCATGTATTATGATTTATGATCCACATATTAATTGGAATGAATACAATTATGTTATGCTCATGAACTTTGATTATATCATAATTCCCTTACGATCATATTATTCTTAGTGATAAAATAAATTTTTTATTCCATATGTATACCATGAAGATCATTTTAGAAAACTCTTATTATGGTACATTTCCAGTGTTTATGAAGAAAGATGTTTAATGAATTATATCTATAAATGTTTTAGGTGTGAAAAATTGTTTGGGAGATGTTTAATACTAAATATAGAATATTAAAATCTTGGTATACATGAAAAAATAGTCAACTAAAGACATGGTTATTTTCATTTTATAGTTTTTATTAATTATATAAAACTCTAATCCTAAAAGGACCATGGTTGTATATGTGGTCAAATATTTCTAGTAAATGTTTTATGTTTTAGATGGCTAAAAGTTGTTCATGTTTATCAAAGATATAAATGTAATGATTATTTTTTAGAATTAAATATAAGACTGAATGTTAGGGGTTAAAAAATATTTAATGAATATATATGATATTTATAATATTTTAATGACTCAAGAATGTTGATTTATTAAATATATTTATTTTTTCAGCCTATTGAAATTTTGAAGCATCACTTCTTTCTGTGTATGGATTACCATATACTTGAAGTGATGTAATTAATTTTCCATCACATAATTATATGAATAATTTAAACAGATTATATAATGATTAAATATGATACTTTTGACATGATTAACATTCCATAGATGATGGAATACTGATCAATTTCTATGGACCATAACTACCAAACTGAATCATAGATGAAAAACCAAACAATTATCACCCATAAATGAAGATTTTAATAAATTATTGCTAATAAAAAAGTATTAAAAGGTTATAAGTATAATATATATGATATTTTAAGTGAAAAAATGGTTCTATCATAGAATTATAATAATTAAATGTTTATAACACATGATTTTATAGTTCTTAAGAAATAAAATCATATATAAGGTAAGGGTTATTCATCCCAATATTGTTTCATTGAGACATGTTTGATGTTATTCACTAGTTTATTTTTATGAACATTATATAACTCACTTTTGACTAGTTATATCATGTATCCTTTAAAATTCCTGATATTTAATGTTACAGTTAGAATAATTTTGTCCATGTGATTTTTAGTTGAATATTACCAATGTGGTAAGGGTTTACTATTTCAAATCATCTTGTTTGGTAAATATGTTATTTTATACACCTATATTTATTTTCGTATTGAAAATAATTCAAAATTGCTATATTTTATTATTAATGACTTTATTTCCAAAGTATTTAACATTTCATATTATGTTATTTATTTCATGGGACTTATGAAACATAAATTACCAACACACAGAGGGATTTATGTTAAAAACCCAATTCATTTGAATATTTTCGATGATAAATTAACACTTTATAAAATTAAATGTATTTTATACATTAAATATCATAAACATTATCCCAGCAAGTTACCCATGTAATTCTCATGTAATAGTACCATTTTACACTTTTTGGTAATTAACATGGTCAAGAAAATGTTGTTACGAGAAACATATTTAATTTCATTTTCCGTTGGGATTCTTCTTCATATGTGTCTATGGTTTCCATAAAATGTAATATAGAATATTGGTATTATTATCCAATGAATTTTTAAATAATTGTATAACATTTTTTAATCATTTAAAAAATGTTTAAATTTATTCCTATTTTCATTTTCAAAATGTGGTACTTATGAATTTTAATATAAATTATCAAAGGAATCATTTCTTTAACATAGGCTGTATAAATGGATTTTTCCATAATTATGAATTTTCAATGGTATGAATCTTCTAGTACATGTTTACATGGATATTTTAAAATAAAACATTTTTCTTATAACTTTATAATATTTATATTCTAAATAATATATTTCAAAATAAAATTTGTATATTCCTCTTGAAATGTTGTAGTGATTGTTAAAAGAAATTATCATATTCTATATAATTATTTGATGTTACATATTATTCTTTGGGTATATTAATTCTTGGTATTATAATTATTATTTATATAGATTATTTATGGTTATTATGATGAAATATTGATTATACCCGTGTTCTTATTAATTTGAATAGTTAGGATTATCGATAACTATTTTCATGGACATATAGCATACATATGAATGAATTAAAATTAAGTTATGAGCATGTCTGTCATATCCCTCCAATTAATTAGGTAATTTTTAATGTTTTATGGTCCCAATGCATATATAAGTGGTTATTCCGATCCTAAAATAGGGTATATGGGATGTTATACCCATCCAAAAAGTGGGTACATGGGAAGTTATCCAAATAATGAAGTATGTACATGGGTGGTTAGCCCAAGACAGACATCTATTCAATGTATATGTCGATAGATTTTATATAATATTCTTATTAATATTATTATACAAAAAATTACTAATCTATCAAGGCATGATCATATTCCAATGTCATATTATTATGGATAATACACCTTAATTCAATTATTATTCATAAATTATGAAATTCCAAGCATTTTTATAGGACTCTTGAATGATATATATGAATTTATGGTCATGATTTTAAAATATTATTCTCATTTTCCCATACCCTTATGCTCATGTTTTTATTAAATGATCACGGATACCTTCCTTGCATACCCTTATAGAGAATATAATCCCACCATATATTATGTTTCCTTTTTTGAGAATATAATGAATGGTTTTACATAAGATATCTCTAAAAAGGGTGTTGGTTGGGAAGAAATAAGTTGGGTGTGATATATACCACATATAAACATGCGGTTTGTGTATCAAGGATTTTAAATACACTAATAAAGTATAGTTATATAGTGTATTATAATGATGTTAAATGAATATTAATATAATAAAATTTAATATATATGTATAAAATGCATGGGCATCAAAAAATTTCTTCATGTGTTTGAGCATTGGATTTTATTTAATTTTAAATTCAATTAATGACATGTGGTTGGGTTCTATGTGAAGATATACAGAAATTATCTTTTTAGTAATTGGTGGGTCATAAAATTTTTATATCTTCTGATGATTAGATTTTTTTTTCAAGAATACTCGTGACCCTTCTAGAAGGAATTATGTGGAATGAAAAATCTATAAGTGTTTACTGGGGTCCATATTTGAGGTCAACAATTGTATGAACCATCAATGGTGATATTCCATTTAGTGGCTCCTCCATGCATATGGAAGTAATATGTAACCTATATGAAGAGACAGGTATACTATAAAAGAAAGTGGGGATTGGCCCAAAATTGTGGATAGTAGTATGGAAGAGTAAATTTGAAAAATCCACAATAAATAAAATATTAAAAGATTGTAAAATTGTATGTAATTAATTATTTTTGATGTTTTTTGAATGTCAGTGTTATTATTTTGTAATTTTGTTAATATAATGAATTATTAGTTGTTACTATCATAACTATTTGAGAAATTTATGATTCACATTAAACCATCCTATGAATATTTTTGGTATTATTTACATATTTTTAAATTATTACCATTTAATTTATTTAAATTTACTTTATTGTTTCTATTGAGGTTTTTTTGTGTGAGATCAACTTACAGTGGTTGGTATGGTGACGTTACATACATAATCCAGTGAACATAGTCAATGTGGAAAAATAGTTCTATAGGTTTAGTTTTATGCTGCATGGATATACACTTGAACATCTTGTGGTTCAATGATTTTACCTCTCTTGGAATACCAGTAGAAAATGTTATCAATTTTTCATCACACCTAGGATTATTTCCACAAAAATTTTGTATCAAATGGTTGGTTCTTATCTCATTTTTTAAACATTGGTAGGAGAAATAGGCCTGAAATTAGATAAAGGAGTGATATATATTGATAGATTCAAATGTGGATATATTGAATTTTGGCCATTTAAAATTGAATACTCTAAGATTAAAAAGGACATAGAATTCCCTTTTATAGGGTAATCCGCACCTAATGGCTATATATATTAGGAATTATTTGATAATAATGAATTGAATATAGTATCAATAGTTATGGATTTTTTTAATACTTGTTAGAAGAATACAATAGAAGATTTTCGGAATGTGTTGGTTAACATGTATGAAAAATATATTGTACTAAAAAATTCATTATTTGGTTTTTGTGTAGATTATTGTTTTCATAAAGAATATGATTAGTAGTTCATCTGAATGAATTAAATATGATTCAATGGAAGCTGTAATGAGTAATGGTATTTTATTCATTTCTTATTTTTTACTTTTATAATCACTTATAAAGTGGTGGGTTGTAATGGTTTCTGTTGTTTTTAAATTAGTAAAAAATTATCTTATATTTGATGATTTCCAAAACATAGTCTAAAAATAAGAATTATGTATGATATATATTCAAATACTAACATACAATTACATTAATACATATAGAATGGGAAGGAAAATCATTACATAAAAAATAAGAAATGAATAAAATAAAAGTATCTAAAAAGATATTGATTTAAAGAGGATTGTCTTTTTCTAACATTCATGAAGCATGGGATGAAATGATATATCAGAAGGGACTATAAGTGTATAAAATATGACTTCAAAATGGAATCAACATCTGGTAGTTCATATTGTATCAAATCAATATAAGAAATAAAAATCTATATTCTGAGTATGAAAACTATAGTAGAAGTTGGGTGATTGGCTCTAAAGAATAATATCATTCAACAATAGAGTATAGATGCATACTCAATTATGTTCCTTGGATATATTTTAAGGTATAACTAGATAATGGTGATGCCCTAGACTGTATTTCAAAGTGATATTTCAATATATGATTAATAAATGGAGGAATCATGAAGTAGATATATGTTTGTTGTATTGAAAAACATATAAGAAATCAAATTTTCATTTGGAATCCTAATATTGGAGGCTCTAGGAATGCCATTGTAGGTAGGGTATGGAATGTTACGAGTTGATCGATGATAGATCCACAAGGATTAAAGGTCGAGACCATTTACATTATTGGGAAATTTAGTTTGGAATCTGGATTGTAGAATTATATCTTATGATGATCTAAAAGTATGGCACTACATGTTCAACCACCATAATCAAATGAACATGAATGTTTTGAAGTCATAGTTCATACTATAACTTGATCATAAAGAAATTTGTATTTTTTTTATGTTTAGTTTTGTGAATGTAGAAAATATTTTTCTTTCAACATAAATTGTTTGAGTCCCATGATTCAAAAATTAGATCTTGTACACATATGTGTTTCGGAACCTACCATATTCAGTTCTACGATGATTTTCTATACATCATGATATTAAATGATGTTGATTCTAGGAAATAAGAGATTTACATATTCAAATATATTTACTATGTATTTCAAGTGTTTACATAATATATAAATAAATGGATAGATAATTAATAATAAATTTTATTTGTATATGAACAAACAATAGTGGTGGGAACACCAGAAATAACTATTTGAATTTCTAACAGAAAGAAGGTATAAGGAAATATAATAATTTTCCAATAACTATATAAAATAATGGATTAGATGAATATTTTTATCATACAATGATATATAGATTTCAAATTATGAGGATGCACTCAGGAATACTTATAGAGATAAGAGCATAGGCACTCAATTGGGTGAGATTTATTATCAATAAAAGACTATAAACGGTAGTTAAGTCCCATCATGTGAAAGATTTATTTAATAAAAAATGACCAAAACATAAAAATAATACTTTTTAATATATTTTAGTATATATATATATATTATAGAGATAGAGAAAAGTTACATTCAAAATACAACATAACTTTTTTACTTTGTTATAGAAATGATCTTTTTGGATATCAATTATGGGGGCTGATAGGAAAAGGTAAATCGGAATAATTGATTTCATATTTAATGAGAAAATCCTATGTAATGATCAGAATATGCTTTAGTAGGATACTGAATGAAAATCAATTATTTTTGTCATGGTTTATCAGAGTACTAGTATCTTACAAAAATAGGATAACTCAGATGTAGGTGTTGAAGGAACAAATAGTCTAGAAGTCAGTGTATCCAAATGATCAAAATGTTTAAGAAAGAATGAGGCTCATGGGTAAGAAATAGATTTATATACCCTATAACAATGAGTTATGGGTGATCCAGTATCGATAAAACTTATAGAGCTAATATTACCATTTCAATGAATTCAAATGAGGATGTATAATTGAATCAGGAGACTAGTACGCATATCTAAGCTTGATTTAAACATTCTACTCCCAATTGATGTAAGATAAAGTCAATATCATAAGGAGAAACCTTCTCTATGTGACTCTATTTAGTGGGAGTCAACAAATAATGAGGATATAAATTCATTAAATTTTAAAAGAACACCAAAGAAAGAAAAACATATGAATTGTAAAAGCACGGTTGAAATTAACTTGTTTTTCCAAATTAAGGAAGAAGTTAATAAAAATTAAATATTTAGAGAACATCTATTATTGAAGTGGTTTCAATATAAACAGTGACTACACTTCTCGAAAATAATCTCCCTAATATTTAAATTATTTTCCTTCTAAATTGTGACATGTATGTTGATATCAGAAAATATATATCATTAGTTGATGAATGTTAGGTTTGGTTCCCTCTATGGTGACGTTGAAAAGGGTATTCACATATAATAATGAATATGTGTACTACATGTTCAATATCATTATTTTTTATTTAATTTTATTAATATATAGTGTGATATGAAACAATATTTCCTTTAGTGGAATCATAAATTCGATGGATTTATGGAAGAAGAATGCTTTAGTGGGAATCACACCGACCATGTTTATTACAAGAAACAATGATATGATGGGATTTTCAAACAAATTCAATTTCAGAATGATGAAATTTTGATTGTTAGATTTTATGAAAAAATACTTTTCAAAATTAAAAAATAAATTGTGTCAATGTGATGACTATACATGGTATGAGGATAAAAAGAGATAGGATTACCAGAATATTGGTTCTATCATAATAGTTGTATATCCAAAAAATCATTGAATGATGTTTCATTTCTAAATAAAATCTACCTTCTACCTCACATAAAAGGAACTTCAAATTATCTTAGGAAATATATCATATAATGAAATATGATCATCTATATTTGGAAAGGGTGACTTATGTTCCATATTTTATATTTATAATATATATGATGATTTGTAATCATCTTGATAATTTAATTTTCATGGGATTTGTCAGCATACTTATGTCCAAGAAAAGAATAGAAAATTTTTATGTAATTAAGTGGTTACCTTAGTATTTAAAAGAAGATATATATTTGGATAATTTTTTTGGGTTGTAAAATCTGTAATAAGGTTATTTTGATGATAAATTTATTTTAGACTCCATCTATCAGAAGATCAAAAAAGGGTTTATGTTTAATTATAGGTGAGAACTAAATAGTTGGATTTCATGGCCTAACAATTATTGTTATATTATATACAAAAAAATATTTTTATGTAGATGAAATAAATTATTAGAAGGTGGTAGTTTGGTTTATGATGTTTCTGAAATAATTAGTAATAATTTGGAAAGGTTGAACTCATTTCTACGGTTTACAATATGCAACCCAATTGAAAAATAATTACATTTTCCATGAAAAGACATAAAACATCAACCCTATGTACCATATCATAAGATCCATGTTATAGGAAAGAGTGTTGGATGTCTAAAAGATCACTGATAGAAAAAAATAGATGGACATGTTCACCCATACCTTAGCTTAAGAAATTTTGTGGTAGAATCATAGATCAGTGTTAATTAGGTGAGAAGATAAAGAATAATTTAGAAGAACACTAATACCAAAGAGAAATGAAGACAATTGTAGACAGTTTCTGAGGCATCCCAAGGAGAAATTATTCAAGTGGAAAATTTTTAGTATGTGAATCCTATTTCATACAATAATACGTTAAGTGAACCAGATGCCTGACTAGTATATTTATGTTCATTAGAAATTTATAAAATGGTTGGTGACTAGGCTTTGTGTGAAGGAAGTGATAATTCATCTCTTCAGCAATAGTAGGGTTATTATAATTTCTTATCTTCTAATGACATAAAGTGTTGGTCATAATGTCTTGTATCCCTCTATAAGGATTTATATGGAAGGACTAATGTAAAAGTATTTATGGGTGATATCATTTAATGTAAATTATGTTATAAGAAACTAATAGTGTTATTCAATTTAGATGATCCTATGTGTATATGGGAATACAACATAACCTGTAAAACTATTTATGATTCATATAAAAGGATATTGGGGATAAAAATGAACAATAGAACTTATTATGGAATAATAAATATGATTCTTGCATAATTAATCAGTGTTTTATAATGTTTTAACCATTATGTAATGAAATATTACTAATGATGTTTTCTAATTGATAATATTAAATTTTTTACAGTAAATAATATAAATAAGTGGCAGTGGATACTCTCATACATGTAAATAATTTTTTTTAATCTTGTTAAATTAACATCTTATCATTTATTATGTTATGACCATAAATTTTATGTATTAATATTTATTTATTTTAGTTACATTTCTTCATTCTAATAATGTTTGTGTTAGAGATCTACTTAGTGTAGTGTGTAGCATGACATGTCTTCCTACTTCTAGTACACTTAGTCAAATGGGATGTGATGCTCAGGATGTATGGTTTCCCATTACACAATTGTACTTGTGAAATTCTTATGTGGTCAATAAGAATACTTTTAGTGGTATTATAGTAGTAAATAAATTAATCTTCTCATAATCGATAGGTTTCATTCCAATATGATTATAATCGATCATTTTAAGTGACTCAATAATGATATATGATCTATGGGTTACCTACCAATCATTATACATATGGAATGTTATTTTGTTGTTAAGTTCAATTGTTTAACCATTTTTTGGACACTTGTTTTGTCTCTATTATCATATAATCCCCCTATTTTATGAGAACAAAATTATCTATCATGGAAAGCAACTATTATGATAGCCAACAACACTATAGAAAATAATTGGATTGAATCAATCATGTGCTACAACTCAAATGGTTTTACCCTATGACCATATAAATTATCTGAACACATATTAAAATATCTTATATCGTAAATCAATTATTATGATATAGTGGTTAATAATTTTCCACATCATACTATACATTATTATATCATCAGAATAACAATATGATATAAATTTTCATCAATAAATCAGTAAAAATCATGATATTATGAAGATTATGGTGTGTATGATACAAGAGATAGGTTTTTTAATATTATCTTCTCCATAGGTAATACAACATTCACTATATTCCTTGTATGAATCAAGGGGGTACCATTAATTATAAAATGGGTCATAACATTCAACAACAAGATAAATGGAAAATATGGAATGAATAGAGTTTTTTTGAACTCATATGTTTTCATAGAATAACAATATAATGAACCAAGACATTATATATACCTAATTAATTTAATGAATAATTTAAATATTTTTCTCATATTTCCTTGATGTACACAAGTGTTACCCATAACACATTCTTTTTTTGGGTATAAAATCATGTGAAAAACATAAATTATTATAAAAAGTATTCCATTACATAAATTAATCATATTGACGAGTCATACCCTATTATAATCGCTTACGTATGATTCCATAGTAACTAATGATCATGGTCACATATGAAAAGACATATAATATAATATCATTCATTCATCAAATTCATATAAGGATATGTCAATATCGTTGTCTGTGATTTATATATTATACATATCACAAATCCTAGGTATATCATAAAATACATAAATACTATTTCAGTGAAATCTTAAAAATCTACCCTTTCACTAAATCCACATTAGAACTTGATAAAAAAATCACAACCCATTCTGATTCCATACATCCTATTTTGTATACTATTTGATCAATCTTTCTTAATTTGTGGTCAAAATATTTTCCAAGACTTTATCCTTATTCAAATAAAATTTTATGTGAAACTATGGTTAATATTACCTTGACCTACAATCCTTTTCTAGTGCTAAATGTACAAACGTTAAACATATTATAATTTGTGTAGAAGAACCCACATACTTTGAATCATATGAATAATAATAGAAGTTCTTTCATAAGAGTATTGGAAATATGATTAAAATGTCCATAGAAGACTAATGAACCTAAGGGAAAAAAATCTGCGCTTATGTATTAGTTTGTGAACATTATTGTGTGTGGACCAATATCCCCAAAAATATATAGACTGTAAAAATTATTTTATTTTCTTTATTTATGATAATTTTAAATGGAGAAGATACTGGTAATACCTAAAAAATATGACCTCTTTATGAGATTTACAAAATATCATTAATTGGAAGACAAAAAAATCAAGCTGAAAATTTATATTTTATAGTCTAACAAAGATAGTAAATTTAATAAATATCATGTGAAATAATATCTCATGAATGGAATGATAAGTTACAAGGTTTTTAGGATATATATTCCTCATCAAAATTGATTCGTTTAGGGGATAAAACGATTGTCTATTACACGGATTATGAAATGATGATTGAGGGGAATCTAAACAATACATATTAAAAAATAGTTATTCTTAAATAAATTATTATTTACAATAATGAATTATTCTACTCTATTTTATATATCAAACCATACATTTTTTTATAAATATAAAAATAATGTATTTTATAATTTATATATTTTAATTATTTATTCTCAATAATGAGAAGGAATAAATTCTTGAATCTAGTGGAGGGGAATGAAAATTTTATGGATTTACGAAATGAAAAATGCATACAAATTATAAAAAAACATGTTTAGAATTATTTTTTGAATTCATAATTTAATGGTCACATATGATGAGAAGAAATACAAATCGGTGAGCTATTTTTTAGAAAATAGTTATCAAATTTTATAGGAGAGTTATGTTGATGTGATTAGATAGTGGGGAGCTCATTTTGTTGATGAATATTCCAATAATGACACAAATTATTATAAAACCATAACATGTTAGTAAGATAAAATGAAGGTAGGAATAAGAGACTAATTTACTAAACTAATTTTTCTTAGTGATAAGATAAGTATAAAGAAAACACAAATAACAAATACTCTAAAAAACTTTTCTGTTGATAGATATTGATTATATGATTTATTGAACTAACTTCCCTATATGAAAATTTTCTCAATGTGATCCCTTACAAGATTTTTAAAATTAGGAATAATAAAACATGGTAAATTTCCATTATCATAGAATAAAAACATATATTCAGAATAATGTGTGTGTTTTTAAAGAGAGATTATAAATATAATGTAGTGACTCTAAATAAAGTATTATATGTGTGTAATTGGTTTTCCAAAATAGAGGGACTTTTTTTTTCATGAGAAATTTTGACTCATTAACCAATTTTGACTATTTGATATTTCATTTAAATTTAATTTCTGTAATGATTCAAGGTGTACCAAATTAATGTAAAATTATTATTCATCAATGGGGTTATTTATAAGGAAGTGTACATAAATAAAATAGATAGATTTATTATATATTAATATAAGAGAAATTTTTATTGATTTAATATTTTTTTTCCAAATGAAACAACAAAGAGATATGTATTTTATGAATGATCAATAATAAAAAATTCATAGATACTAATATGTAAGAGTCGATCATAATCTCTGCATCATGAGCTGATATAATATAAGGTTTTTTTATTATTAATGTGGAAAATATAAGTTTTATAGGATTAAATGATCCACAATATAATATTATTATAAAATATATAAAGTTTTAGTCTCAAATTCCAATTACTTTCGAATATATCTTTTTACATGGTTTTTAGGTTACTCAATGGAGGAGGGGAATTTTTATTCATCAATAATAATATGATAAAATATTACTCATAAGGTTTTCAATAGAAGGCTCAAAGTTAATCACAACAATGATGGCTACCCAAATGATGTTATCAAATGTTAATGATGACAATAATTTTGATGCAATATAATATTGAAAACTTACTAGTAGCCTATTATATTAAATAGTTTAGCTACATGAGATTGGTTTTTCAACATATTGTCCCATAAAATAACAATCTTATCCCTTTCAAATCCACATTATAGCAGTGTAATTATTTCATAGATGCATCAATACCATAACAGAATCCAATATTTCTTATCATAGAAAATTACATATTGATGTGTTATAATACATAGATAAATATTTTGTTCGGTCTACAGGTGATCACAAGTCAACATTGGGTGGTGAAATCTAGCATTTTGGAATATGTATTTCATTTCTGAGAAAGAATAAAAAATGAATTAAACAAATAAAATTATAATATTAATATATACCACAACTCATAAATTAAATCAATTACAATAAAAGTGATAATAAATTGATTTTGTTGGATATGATGTTAAATCTCTTATCGGAAATTTTTTTGAAAGCTCATGTGAAACTAATCATAGAAAATATCCATTACAGAATTGTAGGATAGAGTTTATCTATGTAAAGTAGAATTTTATTTCGGATAATTTTGACCATGATTTTTTGAAATTTGAGTATATCCCAAAATAAAATATGACTGTGAATATCATTATGATAACACTTCCCAAGGCCGAGTTTGAACGGAATCTATGGAAACCTATAGTAAAACTATCTTTATCAAATTTTATATTATGTATAGGAGATCACCGTTACCCAATAAAATTGAAAATTAGAATAAATATATGGCAACTTTATCAAGAATTTAATATTTATGCATTTATCCCTGTCTTATAAAAAATCATAGAAGTGGTATTTGGTTTCATTGAAAAAGGTGGAGAATCGATCAATCTCTTATACATGGTACGATTATACCATGGGTGTCCTAATATGTTTTTTCCATTTAATAAGATTATTATTTATAGGAGTGTTATTTTTCATTTAAATAGGTTGATAAATCCAATGATGTTGATTTAGAAATGGGAAGAGTTTATGATTGTTAATTCAGTATGAGCGCTATCATGATGAAGTGTTTAAGAGAAAAAAATTATTGATGTGTTTTCACGAGAAACATTTCATATTAATCATCATTATTATGATGAATATGACATATGTGAGAATAGAGTTATTCATTATTGAATCATTGATGAACTATCTAATTGAAGGAAATTGTAGACTATATAGAGAAGGTAGATTTCAATGTTTCCAACTACAAATTTCTTAATTTCCATTGTAAATGATTTTGAAAATCCTAATGGGAGATACTATTAGGAAAATATCCCTTGGAGTGTTTTTGGGATTATATATCTTTACAAGGATGTTTACTATAATGATGGTGATATTTACAAATGATCATCCATTGTAATTAGACAATAATAACGAAGTTTAAAATGATATTTCCATAACCCAATCCCCCACGAGGTAACTATATTACTCCAACAAAAAAATGAGACAATTAACCATGCATCCATCATCCTATTGGTCCCAGGTGGGTGATAAGAATTGAGGGTAGAAAAAGATCATAATTAAAAGGAATTACAATCAACTGATACTGGATTAAGGGATTGGATAAAAAACCCCAAGACAATCTAATATATAATATAAAAATAAACCCAAAACTTATGACAATGCATAATAAATTTCAACATATACATAAAATACTCTCAAGAGTAATGTATCCAACGATAGATTCTATGGTAGTGATTTAACTATAGCTCCAAGAAAAGATAAAAATACTATCTATGTCCTTAATGTTCAATTGGAAATGTTAATAATATTTTATATACATAGGGTGAGATTCATAGACTAGTTAATAAGATAATACTCAATGTATTAATTTCACATGTGAAAATTGAATACTAATGTGCTAGTGCATAAGAAATAGAATCAACAACCACCAAAACTGCCCAACTAATCAATTGTAGTGTCACCATGGTTTTCTAACTAAATCATGAATAAAATATAGTAAATCACTAACAAGGATACAATTAGTCACCCTACAACGGGTTCCCAAATGATTTCATGATACCACTCCACAATGCCAAACATTATTTGATCACATCCATTACATACATATCACATTACAACACATCTCTAATATGGGTCGATATGCATCTCTATCTACCCCACCCTCATAAGGTCTATCATCAATTTCTACTATCATTCGTCGATATATCACAATAAAGCTCTACCAAATAGACATGGAACCTCACATCACATATCATCATATAATTAGTTTAGTTAGGTATCAGGAATACAGACATAAACCTCATTCTATCATACTACCACACATGATCCCCACAACAAATGAAATCACATCACATCCTCACTACATCACATCTCTCCGGATGACATCTAGGACATCACTATTTCGTAATACACAATAGAAACCCGTATCATCAATGTCCAAGGAATGAAATGGAAGAGTTGGTTGACATACATCGATATCACCACCATCCTGGATGTTGGGGAAACACCCATAATCTAAAACCATTGGGTGTTGGTATGGTTATCCAACTAGACTATGATGCGTACAGAAATAATATGAAATACTTGGTATACGAATAGAACAAAATACCCAAAATATGGGTTCAAATAATCTAAAGTAGGATACACCACCCCCATCACCATAGTACCATATGTAAAATATCATAGAAATTTCCACCACTAAATTCAACACAGCACATAACCATCACACATTCTATAAAAATTATACTTTCAAATTACATGTCTCCCCATTTCAAGATTTATTGATCTTCCACAACTCCAAATCAGAATCCATTTTATTTCAGAACAATATCTCCCAATTATTTATCATCAAATTATTTTATCCAATTATGAACCAAATAAACCTACAAATTTATATTCATTTACCATCCCATTCATATAATTTTCATCATCATTTTTTTTCATTTCTAGATCGGCTACTAACATAATGAAACTACAAAAAAACACTTCCATTACACGTTAACCATTATCACAACTCCACTTTAGCCAAGATATCCACACACACAAATCCACCTACGAAAACCAATACACCAAAAAACCACCATACATCACCACACACATCACATCCACAATGAAACACCACCACACATCACAACCACACAAACTCCCACATCACATCCCATGAATATACCATCACAAAACATACCATATAAATAACCTTACTATAATACTATGAAAATCACCACGAAGAATATCCCACATCGTACCCTATGTCCACACCACCACATCTAAACCCAACACATCTCACAACACAGCTAGTCGCCACCACCACTACACAACATCTCATAATACATAATGTATCATCTTAAAAACAACCACACAATGAATCACTTCAAAATTTCACAATTTATTGAAGGTATTTCATAATTAAACTTCTTTAATTTTTAGGGGTAACATCACGGAATCCATATTTTATTGGGAAAACATTTATTAGTCATAAATAAATTCTTAAACCTTTTATTTATGTTGTTATTAAATAATAGAACAATAAGGTTCAAAAATACACATTGACAACATCGCATGAAAGGCTCCCAAGGATATTTATTTTAAGTAATGTAAATATAATAAATAATATTATCCATAATAACATAAAGGTAGTAAATAAAGATATTATCCATCATCCCCGTCAATTTCATAACTTGCAATTATTTATATTTATTTATTTGATTCATACTATCCACCAAAAGGGAGGGAAAAGAATGAAATTCCAATATGACCCATATTAAATGATTGAGAATGATGATTCCATATCAAAAAGAATATTTCTTATTTTTGGTATACAATAGGGTGAATATGAAACAACCAGAAAACCTAAACTACAATATGGAACCCATGATCAACATGAACCATATCAAAGGGAAATTAAATCATATCCCCAACACATACCAATCCAGGTAAATACCACCATAGTGAATCTCGTAGAGAAGATCGAAATTAAAGAAGGGTGAATTAGTAAAAGAAATCACTTTGGATCACCAAATCCGAAACATTAAAACCTAAGGATCAATACTAGAGGAGAGTAGGAGGGAAATAATATTAATATATCTTGGGATTTTACAAATCTGATAGGAAATGGGTGGTTAAAGAGGATTATATCTAAATGATAAATTTAATAACATGTTATATATTTCCTTATTCGTGTTGTAAATCCCATATTCAATTTATGAAATTTCAGTGTCCATGATATATATCTTATGAATCCATTTTATGCTATGAATTTCCAAACATTACATATCCCAGAGATTTTTAGGGACTCTCAGATAGAATTGTTTAATGTCTTGAATTAAAATTTCATTGTATGAATTAATATCATGCATCACATGTCACCCACAAAAAAGTAAATAAAATACATGAATAGATTCCATGAATAAATGAGTCACATATTGAATCACTCCTTTAAGATATGAATTTATTTCTAAAATTCATATTTAGCTCCAACCTCCACAGAAACTCCTCAATCCTCCTCCCAATCACCCCTAACACATGAAATTGTAATGTTGTAGTCTACTAATTCAATGACCATTACATTAGATTCATCTCAATTGATTCTCATATTCAAAAAAAAAATTTAGCATAAAAAGAAACAGAAAGGATATGAACAACCAACCCTTAAAAGATACCTCCTAGGGACACCTTTACACCCCAAAACATGATTGCTATCCAAACAGAAAACTAGTATTGCTAAAAAACACTATATAAAACAACATCACTCTCCCACACATGGTGAATCACCATATCACTAAGCACCAACCACAAAACAACTAATTTAAATTTAACTATACGTAGAACTATCTCTTACTCAATATATTAAAATAAAAAACTACCACAACCAACACACAACACTCCCCTGAGATCAAAAATCAATTAAATCCACATTCCATATCCTGATATTATCCGCATTGGGTGGAAGTAACTCTACCAAAGTGTTTTAAACGTGTCATAGTATATTGCATTGTGATTATAAATCATGTTTCACCTCTTCATATTCAATATTATTATCATTAAGTGAACATCACATCTCCTAAAATATAAATTTTGAAATATCACATTATTAAGAAAAATATAACAAGGAAAATATCAAAAAAAAAAATCAGGGTATGGGTCATGAATATGTGTCCCAATATTCCAAGTAGACTCCTCCAATCTACCATGCCTCAATAACACATGAACCAAAATGATTATTCATCCATGCATCACCTACTCTCAATGATCCTAAATATCCACCAATTTCACAATGAATGTTGCAACATCCTTCATATCCAACTCTCCCTAGTTGATTATGTGGGAGTCATTAGAAATATGTCCATGAATATTTGAATTTTTTAATAAGTCATGGATCATTTATAGCCATGGTTGAAACACCAATTGATATGGAACCATGTCAAAATGCCCCAAAACCTCAAAATTACCACTGAGTTGAGGATAAGTCTATGTCCAACTACCAAACACATATTTCCCCCATCAAGGAGAAACACTTTGGAATACATGGTCTCGAACCTCAAATTATAGGGGCCACCATGTATGGACATCATAGGATATATGATGTTATTTTGATCCACACATGCTCCCAAAAACTAAATAGCTCATCTTTGTCATGTTCTGAACCACATGATGCCTAATAACTCGCAGCCCTCCAATATCCATCCAACATAATTGATAAAAACATGCACACCTATACATTGACTCCAAAAATTCAATTCAAATAGATGAGTGACAACTATTTTTATATTCAAACGTTAACCAAGGTAGGTTCCATAACCATGATTTGTTGATGTCAAGGATGAATGTTTTCAAAAAATACTATAGCATCTAGATAGTATACTCATTCTTCCCACCTTTATGAGGATGGAAAGAATTTTAAGTTTCACCTATGATCTAAAATAATGTTCTAATCCCCTATAGACCTACAATGCGAAATGGTCATCCTGATCATATATAATGGTCCATGGTACCATATTAATCCGAACTAAATCTCCTATATACCCCTTTGACAAAAGACAATTTGAAACTAAAGTAAAAAATAACCATAACATTTTCCATCTTTGGTAGTTGGTAAACTATTACCTAAACTGAAACAAAAATTCATATGATTGAGGTAAACTAGTGAAGAAATCCATTAATATGTCTTCTAATTTCAACATTATAAACATACAAGGACCTCAAATGACCTTTATGAGAATAGTTCCCCTCATTAACCTAATGAAAAACTAGAGACCTTTCCAAAAACTATGATTCTAACCATAAAATACATAGAAATAAAAGTTTTCTCCTCAATTCATGATACATCCATATCACACAATGATGACATGTTAATAGTGAGATATGAAACTCATAAAAAACTCCATCACACACTACCAATGAAAAAAACCTCCAATAAAATAATTCCATGTTCTAAATTTCCTATGACCAACCCTCTGGAGCATCACTATGGGTAACACAGTCACACATCACCTCTGAATCTATTTCTCCCCTATGAGACTCCTCCAACATCTATATAAAGGATGATTTCACAATCATATGATAATGAAAACCAAGAATAATACTCAATACAACATCATGATGAATTTTTGTATGATCTTTGTGCATTTCCAGACATCCAAATAATCCCAAATCACATTTCCTCAGAACATATGACTTAATTCATCGACATCCACATTCCCATTCCATTGGGTGTAATAGATATAAACATTTTAAAAAAAGAAATAAAATCATACTAACCTATTATAGATTAATAAACCTCTAGTAGAACAACATATTTTAGGCCCTTATGGTCTGTGAAAACAATAAACCTCTAACATAAGAGGTAATCCCACTAGATTCTCAGTGAAAAACAACCATTACTATTTCCAAATCATGGGTGGAATATATATGTTTATGGGGGAATAAATTTATGTACCCTTAAGAGATCACCACAAAATACTTCATCATTATTCTCCATAATCCTAGTGGGAATACATTATAGAAAACAAAAAACATGACATCCTCCTCGGGTAACTGAAGCAATGGGGGACTGACTAAACTCTACTTTAGTTAACAAAATGTTTTCTTGAACTAACCATTCCATATGAATTCATGGAATTCATAGTAAATGATTTTATTAAGGATGTATATTTATTATAATTATATACAAACCATTAGTAATATCTCATCAGATTAGAAAACATTAAACCTATTCCACATTCATGGGTGATTCCTAAGAAAAAATTACATGTATCATCCATGGGTATATATACACACCAAGTAGAGGAACCAAATTCCAAATGATTTTAACCTCTTGAATAAAAAATATATATTCTGAAAAAATTCCATTTAAATAGTGGTGTCGAAGTACATGAATGACAACTCTGAGGTTCTCAATATGCTCCTCCTCTAACTCAAAGTAGCTCAAGATATCATCGATGAAGGAAATGTTTAACTAGTCTAGGAACTCATAAAAAATGTTTTTTTATCACTAGAATCATGATTGGGTCATTTTTTTTAAACCAAACATCTTGTAAACAAACCTGAAGAGCACATACCTACATCTAATGGGTGTCCTCAGGATATCCTCTTCATTAACACTCTTTTGTTGATATTCATACCACACGTTATCCTTAGAAAATCAAATGGCTCCCCTTAGTTAGTCAAAAAAATTAAATTATAAAAATAGGGTTACTATTGTTGACCATTAAAATTTTAATCCTTTTATAGCCCATGATCACCCTCATACTATTTTTTACTTCATGGTGAACAAAAAAGGAGAAACTCAAGGAGAAAAATAGGGTATGATAAAACCCCTCTATATTATAGCATCTACTTGTAACCCTCACCTCTAGCAGCTTTGTATGAGAAATTCATTTGTGTGAAATTAAAGAAATTTATGCTTTATGTTTTATCTCAATCCCAATATCGGCTTCACTTGAGGGGTGTATCATAATTTCGGCTGAGAAAAAATCCTAGAAACCCCCTAAAAGCAGTAGAACATTCTCCCCCTGATCTTACACTATAAATTCCACCAACTTAGTCTAACTAGTATCCAATTTCCTTCCATACATATGATGACCTTAGTTTCCAATGAATTCCACTCACTATCCATCGACATCAGAAAGAGAGACTATCATCTAGAAATAGTTGTTGACACCAAACATGGAATTTGACCAGTCCATGTAGTGTATAACATCATATTTTCACATCTAAAATAAGAAGAAATCTATCAATTACTATTGTATTCCAAACAACATTATATCACCCCATCACACATCAAAAAAAGTATCAAAATAACAATTGGGCATAGAAGAACCCAATGGAAATAGAAAAATCAAACAAAGTATCCTGACCTCTAACAAGCATCGGAAACTGGAGCATAGATCTGGTGCACCACATGATTTCAGGCATGGTTCCCCACACACTAGATGCTGCCGACTAGTAGCGAGGGTCTAATGATACATATAGAAATACTATATCCACCTTATCTGAGTAATCCACAGAAGATAAATAATAAATAAAGTGAAATTTATAATCAATAAACATTCATCACAAATCCATATTCCAAAATAGGTATATGTCAATAACCAATAATAAATATTCTATGTCATGTATTAAAGTGAAAAGTGTATAGAAAGAACCACAAAATAATGAAAAGCTAAATAATCTCAAAAGTGGACCTTGAAAGAAATCTATTTTTACAACCCATACACTTCCCTGAGTCCCAAATGAACCCTATAGTGTAGGGACTTTTCCCTTGTCCTGACATACAACCATGAGGTTTACTTGTGTACCCAAGGGTGACCTAGAAGTGTGTGAGTACAAATCAGTAGGCCACCACCAATGGTTTCTATAATATATCCAGTATAAAAAATGTATTCAAAAGTATGATAAAAAAAGATGAAAAAATGATAAACTATGATCCATCAGGTAACATGTTTTACATTTTCCACTTTCATCATTAGTTCCACGTGTTTCCCATATTCATCATACATTCTTCAGCCCCTAGTGGTCATCTTAACAATGTGGAAGTGGAGTATTGTTACCTAAATCACATGGAAATTAATTTCAATATATAATATATATAAACTCACCTCATAGCTTTAGTCTAGATAATCATACCATTTTCATTCGTTAGGGGCATAAAGCCTTAGTCCGAAAACCAAACCCATGTAATATTGGGGTGGGTCCTGAAGCCTCAGTCTAGATTGAACCATGATAGTAGATCCCCATTCCAATAACCCACACATTAAACTTATTCACATGAATATTATTCTTAACCATTTAACACATTTACCATTTACATGACATTACTCATTTAACATATTCATGTTAGGCCAAAGACTGCCTTATTTCATGTTAATAAGCTAAAAACAATTATCATTAGTTTAATTTCATAAAAAAATCAATTTCTTTTTTTAAAAATCCAATTACATGTTCAAGGGAGTGGAAAACCCCATGGATTTCCCTCAGAATTGGTTATTTAAACTCATTAGATTCCATGGGGATCATGATGGGATTAATTCATCATTCAATTAACCCAATTGTCATTTCCAAGAGTGGGAACCCTATGGACAATAAGAAGGTACCCCAACAAAACCATTGTAAGATCCCTACCTTTTTGGAGATATATCATACTCATGTTCTAATATTATTTTACACTTATTTTACTCTTACATTCATTGAGTATTTTTATAGGAGTGCTCGGGTGAATTTTTGAAACAGTTGTATGGGTTTTGGGAAATGTAGAGTTGGCACATGATTTCCAGATATCATATTCCTAACCTACGAAAATGAAAAATATCATATAGTAGTGAAATGAACAGTTGGAACATGATTTGTTAATCAATATTCTACTTATGATAAACTATGATTCCTGGACAATAGGGGCACTTGGATAGGGTACCAGGTGTGGAAAATTGTATGAACCTGTTATGGAAACCATTCAAGCTGATAATTAAATCTTCAAAAATTTTATTGTAAAATTTGAGTATCGCTGAATTTTATACCAAATCATCATAGATCGAATTATTTAAAAATATTTTTCCAATATACTCCTGATAAGATTTCAAGTCCCCTCAGACTTCTTCCTGTGTAAATAAAATATATGGATAATGAGATCGTACCATCAACGATATATAATCTATTCCTTGTTTGTATTCCATATCTCCCATTACTATTCCAAATTTTAGAGGACTAATTTTTCTTCCATTATCACTTGATTAGATCAAGGTTTTTATAGATCATATTTCTTTGGATCTTGATCACAGTTTTTGAACCTCGATTATCCGTCCATTTTTGAATCCAGTTGTTTTTCACCAACATGAAGATTTAGATTTGGATAGTTTTCATTAATGATCTTGAGGTAGGTTGTCTAATTACTATTTTAAAATAGTACTAATTATGATTTCATTTATATTACTATGAAATTACATTTCCATGCTTGGAAAATGAAATTTAATTTGAATTAATGAATTGATTCCCTTGGAATACAAAAACCCTCCACAGACCCCATTGGAGTCATTGGTGTTTTCAAACTAGAATTGATGTAAACCCATGCGGTGTGCCAATTTATTTAAAATGATGACTATATAAAGTGAAAAAGGGAATGATGGGTTGTTGGAATAGAAATTACTCCTTTTTTCATGTTGATAATGTCAATTAATAGGTTGGTTTTTGTAAAATTGAACAGATAAAGAAATATGTGATTAATTGATGACAAATGGATTAATAATGAATTTTTCATATTATTCCATGTGACTAAAGTAAAGAATCAATGGTTTTGTTTGATAAATTAAATTTTGTACTATGATTTGAATGATTTAATATAGTTTAATGATATTTAACCTTGATATGAATGTGACATATGTGATATCGATGATTGATTGATAAATGGGGTGTGGGTTAGGGACTGATACTCTAAATAACCATAGGGTTCCAGAATGAGGCTACAGGACCCAATGCATGAATGTCAAAAATAAATTATGGGACATGGATTAATGGTACAAATACAAATTGGGTGTGGTATATGGAATTATGCTCTAAATACCCACTGGGTTCCAGAATGATGGTCTAGTCCCCCAACATATTGGAACATTAGTAGATTCTCCACAACAGAGGAAATGAAATTCATATTAAATGAATAATTAAATCCCATGAAATAATTAATAGTGATATCCCTGTGGTTTATTGTTTAGAAATTTGCACATGTAGAAGTAGGTATTGTGTTTTTTATTAAATAATATTAATTATGATTACAATTTAACTTATCATTTTACTTTATTACTCATCCAAATCCATAGAGTGCTATAGATATAATATTTATCTAGAAAACATTGGTGTGACCTACTGAGTTGTGATGACACCATACATGGGTTTCATGATTGGTAACCAGAAAGAATTCATGTTTTTATGAAAAGATAATTGGAATAACCATAGGTCCCATTGTTGAGTTGGGACTCAGGATAGATCATGGATAAGGGGACCAAACATGGTGTCGGGGCCCGCTTGTGATATGGTAGTGTGTCTTTATGTTGTGTTTTTATTAGAAACATTATTCATATAAGTCTTGATATATTTAATGATTTGGTTTTTTTTCTTTTTTTTTGTTATGGGATTATCAAAGAATATGGTTCTTTATTGATTATGATATTATTTTGTTTATTATTTATTATCATTTGGATATTTTTTATTTCTCACTTCTGTTATTCTTCTTTGATATGAAGTGTATCATCTAACAACTTTATATATCAGAACCTCATTGATAATCTGTACATTCATGTATATGGGAAGGCATGACACTAGTGATATAACAAAGTGTCTTGGGGAATAATTATGCGGAAGTTAGGTCAGGAATATTCAACCACATACAAATAAATTTGGGCATCAAGAATATGGGATATAAATTATATTCCATGAACCTCGTGTTTGTATAAAAATTATCACATAATCTTATACATTTATTCTAACTGAAACATCATTCAAATACCTATATTTAAATCCACTAGAAAAATGTGTATTACAGGCTTTGGAAGAAGAAGATACAAGGCCTCTTCTAGAAAATAGAGGAATGATGAGTGTTAGACTCACCTGGATATTCTGTTTTCAACCTCAATCTCAACTTCATCAACCTCGATCAAATGAGAAGCCTAGGGCGATACTACTGGATCCATGACACATGGAAAACATTGTTCACACTACTGTAATAATGTGGAAGATCCAACCAATATTCCACCGATTCGGTCCTCTCTACAATTTTAAATGGCCCTACATCCATAGGAACCAACATGAACTATTTCCAAATCCATCAGTGACCCAACCTTGGAGACACTAGAAGGAACACATGGTCACCCACCATAAACTGAATAGGTTGATGGCATTGATCCTCATTTCAAATATACCTTCTATGATTCATATCCATAACTTTTTGATTCAACTGAACATTCTTTGATTTCTCCTGGTTGAGACTTGCTCCCAAGATCACAGGTTCCCTAGCCTCCATCCAGCATAATGAAGATATTCATAACCTACCATTGAGAAGATCTTATGATGACTTGTTAATTATTTAATGGTAATTGTTTTAGTAGGTGAACATAAAAAGTTCCTAGTTATTTTCAAAAGATCAACCAAATTCTAGGAAGCATTACTGTAATATGTCCTCTATCACATTGATAATATGCTATGATTTTTCGTATGTATGTGGTGAAAATATATGATCAGAAATACCTGAGTACCCAATACCTTCTATTAACCTTTCCAAAAGCATGAAGTAAAATTTGGATCATGATAAAAAAAACATTTCTCCATAGTACACAATGAAAATATAATATCTTCTACACATAAGTTACACCCAATTAGTTAGTGGTAAAACTCTATTGAATCAGTATGAAATGTGACACCATGGTCAACTGATCCACAATTACCCATATCGTGTCATTATCCTAAGGTTCTCTTGAGATACCTACCATGAAATACATGGTGAAATCATAAGAATTATATTATAGAATGGGAAATGAATGTCGCATATCATTTGGTTTTATATGCGTGGACTTTACCTGCTGATAGTTGTAGAATCATGTCTGGAAACCTGTAACTTCATTCTTTATCTAGGGACACCAATATATTTAATGAATATCAAGATAAATCACTATTAAACCAGGGATTACCTCCCACTATGAGGCATGGAACTCATGAATTATATGTTCTCACATACATATAGAAACAACAACATGGACACAAATGTAAATGATTTAATCATCATTGACAGTCCAGTTAGAAGGTGACTAAGACCTTCAGGGATTTATCTCATGGAAAAACACTATGGATCCTTATATGAGGGTCATATTTCCCTAGCCTTCTTATAATTGTGTAATAAACTAAAAAAATATATGAGGGTCATATTTCTGTGGCCCTCTTGAACCTCTATATGAATCTCCTCAAATAAGGACATCATCTTCCACTAAGAACATGCCTCTTAGACTACCTATGTGTGTGTTTTTTTGGCATGAATCATCAGTGAAATTGGTCCATTTTCCTTACATATAGTCCAACTAAAAATTGAATGATTTATTATACACAAACCATCTCTGCTGTCGGATAATTAATTCCCATTATGAAAATATTTACATTATAATTTTATGTTTTTTATATAAAATAAACATTTCACCTAGTAAGTAATTCCTCAAATACTTCAGAGCGTAAACCATAAAAAATTACATGAGGTTGTTCATAGGGTAATTTCATTCAATATGCCTCAAATATCATTAACCATACAGAAAAACTTAATCTCTCTACATCAAGAACACCCCATTTAAGATACAGAATATATAACAAAATAAGGTATTATCCATACCCATATCATGTAGGATCAAAATCAAAGCACCATTCAAATTCTTCTTGAACATCTAGTTATCATTATCACATACCCTCGAACACTTGAAAGTGACACCATTCTTGGTTAATACTGAAATTAGTGCTTCGATGAACGAAAATTCCATGATGAATCTTTAGTAATATCCCTTCAATACCAAAAATATCCTGATATAAAAAACAATCACAGGATACTCCCATGATACAAGAAGATTCAATTTCTTGGTGTCCACTGAAACACCATCCTCTGATTTTATGGGACCCATGACATCTACCTTATATAATTGAAATTGAAAATAAGATAGCTTAGTGTATATAATATGCCCTCTTAGTGTACTTTGGGAAATGTCACGATGTTTGGAATGATCATCATGATTCGGGGAGTACACTAAGGTGAAATCCACAAAAATATCTATAAAATGATCTATGTAGGGATGAAATATTTTATTTATTACGACAAAAAACAAAGCAACAAAATTCATCAAACCAAAAGGCATTATGAGGAAGTCATAAAAACCATACCTTCCCCTAAAATTGGTTCATGGTATATTAGAAGGTATCACATTCAATTGATGATACCCTGAACACAAATAAACATTGGGGAACATGGTATCACATTTCAACTAGTCAAAAATATTATAGGTAAACAAAATTTGATATTGGTTCTTAACTATCATTCAGTTTAACTTCTAGTAATTTACCCACAAACGCAACGTCTCCTCAACCTTATAATAAAAAATATATATCCACATGTTGACATAAATGGATAAATAAACCCTTTGATATCTAATTCCTCCAATTGAGTCTTATGCTATTGAATTTATTCTAATACCATTCTGTATAGATGAATAGATATGGGTTTTTCACATATAAGTAGATGAATCATGAACTCAACCTCTCTCCCATGAGTCATCCCTAATAAATCCTTCGGAAACACTTACTAAAAACTATCCACCACATGAAAAAAGGAATCCTACTATACTCCCCCATCTTCAATCGTAGAAAATTATACTTGGGTTGGGAGATGATCTAATTTTTGATTAACTATCTCTACAACACCTTCCTGGATATCATATTCCCCATACAAAACATAAGTGTCACCCATAAAAGGAATAGAAATTACCCTTATCTGGTAAAATTCAATATGATTTTTATAAAAACCAACCAATACGTCCAAAAAATCATGTCAAAACCTGAAATCTTGAGAAAAAACAAATCACAAATAAGGAATCACCCACTAACCTTGAAGGAACACTCCTTACATTTCTAGATATTTTCTACTCATACTCCTAACTATGTGTCAAACAAATTAACCCCACATATATATTCTACCAGTATACCAAATACATTCAAAAAATGAGAATATATAAAATAAGGTGGGGAACTATACCACATAAAACACTTGAAAGAATTGAAGCTACATGAATCATACATCGAATAATCGATTTTCCATCCTCCCCACCATTATGTGTAGGCTGAATTTCATGGAGTTGACCTTACCCTACCCATTGGGATATGACCCGAGTTCTTAGTGTTTCACTAAGTTGATGACAAAGATACTATTTTCCTGAAGCACCATGTATGCCACCACACCCGATAGGTCCAGTATAACCCCAAATACCTTCTTGGTATGGGGTTGTAGACCCTCTTCATCCACACTGTATTGGTCTTGACCCTATATCACTACGTACTCACTAGGGGTTCCTACAAAACCTCTGTACATGTCCCATCCCACCACACATTCAATACTCTACTAGTGGTTATAGAAATTGACCACATGTGTGTCCTAGATTTCTGTACTGATAAAATAACACCTAATAAATACCCTGATAGGTCTATCCTCTTCCCTAGCTAGTTTTTCTACCACTTCCTTGGTGAAAACCCTAAAGACTATGCATCCCACTATTGGAAGTCATACCATTGGACAACCCAAATGAAATGACATGTCCACCACCATAAGCCTCATATAGGTTCTATTGTGAAATGGGACCTATATCCACCCCCTAAATAATACTCCTTAAAAATAATATATTAACCTAGTAATTTGTCTCGTATCTATGTCTCTCTGGAAAATGTCTCTCTATAGATTACTCATCCCCTACTAATGCAGGGATAGAGTGTTGAACGTCAGTGATGTGGCATGAATAATACTTCACAGAAATAGTTCCATGTTTCAACCTCATAAACTACATAGATCTCTCTTGTATCATGGTCACCATGTAGAAATGTTCCTGAACCATTTCCTATAAATATATCCACATCATACCATATGTCTGGTCAATTTATACTAGTTTATTCCACCAGCACTTTTCTAGTACTCAAAACATATAAACTTACAACATGAATCTTATATTCATAGGATTCTATAAGTGACAATGAATCATTTCAATGTACTCTATTCATAACATCCCTACCTTGGGTCCATCCTCTCTAGAAAATGTTTTGGCTGTGACACCTGAAACTCTCTTATCATGTCAAATGTACTCATCATAGCCCACCCTAGGTCTCCATCCCTAATCATCCTAAAATGAGGAAATTTTTCATAGAACTATCCTTCCCATATTTTACCCAAAAATAATGTGGTTATTTCCACACTACCGGGGGAACATTTTTTGTGGTATCCTAATGTCTCCCAAACAGTAGGCATCATTGTGGTGGAATCTATCTATAATTCCAGACACATGTATCAAAACACATGACTTAAGGTTTCCAAAGTTTTTTAAAAATAATAATCACTACTAGACATTAAAATTAAACCTCATATAAAATATCTAAACAAACATGATCACATCTATATCACTACCCTTAACCATCCATATGACGGGTCATGAATAATATAGGGAAAATTTACTTTCACATTTCATATTCTCATTATACACCATACAAACCCATTCTCATTAAACATCATTTAATTCATTAAATGGATAAAAAATTATCATTTGTAACCATTTATATACAATTATCAACATTTGAAATTATTCATATCATTATAAAATCTTTATTGGACTCTTTTTCATTAAAATCATAATAGTATAAATATGATTTTCCAATTCCCATACCCGACCACAACAATTTTTTCTCGTGTGTTTCGAACATGAGGAATGTAACACATATCCCTATGTTACTAACTTGATGCCTGTATGAAAAAACTCATTCCATATTATTACCTAAGAAAAATCCTATAAAACAATAACATCACACATCAAGTGCATCACCCAAGGTGAAATAACATGAAACTATAACAATGAACATTCAGAATAACAATCCCACCCTAAGTACTTTGGTTTTTCCCAGTAAATTGGTTTAGAAACCCCATCCATGCGATCATTTATAGGGATAAAACATCCTAATTTACTATTTAACACTCCCAAATAGTATGTTATCTAAAGAGAAAAACCTCTCTAATAACACATTATAACCTCCCAGCCCTCGAAGGTACTAAAAAATTTCCCAACCAAGTGTGCCACATGGCCTTAGGAATGCCTCCCCTTATTTGAGAGGCTACCAAATAAAATCAATGGACAAATTAAACAAGTGTACATACTATACCATCTTTATCAGTGAATTTCGCATCAAATAAAACATAAAATTTTAGAATCATTATAAATAATCAGTAAGAATAAAAAATTCAATCCCCAAAACATGGCACATGATCACAACTAAGAGAAAGTATATAATGTCATGCCTTATAGCGCCAAGTGTAAAAGATAAAACAAAATTAAAGACAAGCCATAGAATCCAGAAAATGGGTCTTGACAACATGTATGGTTCCTTTATCCATGAAAATCCCTATGTTCCAAATAAAATGTCAATCTTATAGCCTTTCCTTTGTCTTGAACTGCAACCATGAAGTATTCTTAGGTAACTTATGGTTGTCCGAATAGTGTGTGTGTGTGAAAATTAGTAGGCCTTTACAAACGATGTTCAAAAAATATCCAATATAAATAGTTTATATAGAAGAATGGTAAAAAAGACGAACAAAAGATAAATCAGGTTCCATCAATTAATATGTTTTACATTATCCACATTCGTCATTCGTTCCATGTGTTAACCATATTCATCAAACATGCTTTGGCACAAGTCGGTCATCTAAACATTAAATAAGGGGATTCAAGTTCCATATATCATAGGGACTTTCATTTCACCAAAAAAATATAAATAAACATACATCAGGGCCTAAGTCTAGGTAATCATACCATGGAAATTATAAAATGGAATAGAGCTTAAGTATGAAACCCTAACCCATGAAATTCGAGGGTGGGAACTAGAGCATCAATCTAGCCCAACCCATGGGAGTAGAACCTATGTACAATACCCCACACATACCACATATTCACATGTGCCTTCTTCTTAAAATTTATCACAATCACCATCTATGTTCTATAACTAGATTAAAAGATTCATCTTAGACCAAACACACCCTTATCCCCTATTAAATAGATATGAAAATTTATAATTAGTTTTATTTCATAAATATATATATCCCTTATTTAACATACCAATTCCATGTTCTAGGGAGTGAAACAACCCATGGGAGACCATTATCATGGTGTATTTAACCTCAAAAGATCCGACGAGGCTCATGATGAGTTCATTTCATCATTAAATTGACCAAATTATCATTTCCTACCAAGGAAACCATATGTACAATAAGAAGGTACCACATCACAAACACATACACATAAATTTTGGAATCAATACAATGTGATATAAATTATAGACCGCTTACCTAATGTTTGTAAACGAATGATCACTTAACCTTATCATGTGATTTGAACTAAAAAACCCCTCAAATCCCCAACATAGAATTCACTAGAAAAAATGTTTTAGAGGATTCTATAGAAGAAGTGGTATTATACAAGGCCTCTTACATAAAATATAGGAAAGGATAGTGTTAGAATCACATAGATTTTTTATTCAAACCTATGTAAACTCCAAATGACCAATAATCAAAGGATAATGACCCTTGGGAAGAATAGTAGGGATATTTTCATCACCTAGCAACTATATAGTGAAATAAGGGTGAAAATAAGGTTACGAAATTTAAATCCTAAGGGGGAAAATTATAATTTTTACCATTTTATAGGGCGCCTGATTTGGACGCATGGTCAACCAAACCATGAACGAACCATGTGGATATCTCTGTATAAGATGTGGAAAAATTTCTTGGCCTCCTTGGGATTCGCACATGGTTTCATAAAACTTGTGGTGCTAGTTTGACAACCTCTGTCCAAGGGGGAGCTCTATTTCATGGGTTTTTAGGGAATCCCTAACAGTTTGCAAACCTTGCATGGTCTATGAACATGATTTTATCTATGACACCAAACCCCGACACATTTATGTATCACCGTTATGCTAACTTCATGTCATCCATGCACCTACATTGGATGGCCATTAACTCCATAATTTTCATCCTGAACCCCCAGGACCCTACCAAGTACGATCATATTCCCATAAACACTTTATTATCCCTTTTAATGGAAGTTAAAAAAAATTTAAACAAGAATATTCCTCCTATAATGCTTGGTATATTATAATAAAATAATAATCCATATCCCACTTACTATTTTTGTCCTATAACCAACTTATAACCCCATTTCACCTCAAAAAATGTATCTTGGCCTCAAATAGGAATAGAAAGCTATCGAGAAAACAGAATCCTATAAATTAAGTCACAAAGAATGGGGAAAAATAGCATTAAAAATGATCTAGAGGCTCTGGAATCATACAAATAAAAAATAATGGTAGTTGATAAAATTATTTCAGCACTAACAACATCTAGACTGACTAGGGATGCTCCTAAAATTGCCTGCATAAGACCACAACCATCTCCTATGACTCTCTGTTGTTTTTCTAAATGACCAGACTCTTAATTAGGTCCCCTCAGGATGGTACTAAAATAATTTATAATCATCTAACTCCATCTGCTCAAAGATTTTGAACATGATATGGTTATCTGAATCACTAAAACTATATAAGATATATTTTACACTGTAGTAGAAAAGGGTCCTAAAACCAATATGAAGAACTATTCCATGATAGATCATAAACTGAACATAATAGTTTCTCTATCCTCCACACACATAGATTGAAAATTGGAACCACCATTGGAAACCTAAAAACCACATGCCCATGTTGGTTGAAAAGGGAGTTCCTATTTTCAACTCCCCACTGATCAAAACCCCATGTGCTTGAATGGAAATGAACCACTACCCAAAACCCTTATCCTCAGTGCACCCTACTATCCACTCCTCTAATGGTAAACTCCCAAAGAGTGAATCTAATTGATATAATATTATATCAGTTGAACCCCTAGGTAGTTTAAATGAAGAAATGGGGTGAATTTATATCTGATCACTAGGTGAAAGACCTCCACTATATACCATGATTTAGTTTCCTCATCAGGAATGAAAAACCAAGAAAAGAAATAGTTCAATAAACCTGATCTTAATCTCCCACACACTTAGGATCCCCTACTAATGACTGAGAATCTCATGCCACAAATATTCCTTTTTTAGAAATGAATGGGATTCTGAATATAACTAATTTATAAATTATATCCTCAAAACATCTTCAAACATTTTCTCATTAAGATATTGTTCCCACAAATGAAGATTAGATCCCCTCAACTGACTAACTTGCAATGAAATCCTGTATATATCCTGATAACAAATCAAACAATAAGAGATCTAATGGTCCTTAATCCAATAAATCATCTCCATATCAGGGATGATCCCATTACACTTCCCAAAACTCTTTTTTTGGGAGTCACACAATTCCCTATTCTAGACCTTATCCCCTTCGATCGGATCAATCTTATGAAAATCAACCAAACAAGCCTTATAAACCTCATCCTCCTAAGCCTATCAAAGTATAAAACACAAAAAAAATTCCTATAATGAAATGGGGACATTATCAGCTAGATAATATTGAATTTTTTCATAGGTTTATTGAATAAATTCATTTTACCATTTCTAATATCCAGAAATTAGTAATGCAGACAAAAAAAATTATTCATGTACCTATTCAAGGTCTCTACCATGAAAACAGTGCACCTCACCTAGAAATTCAATAAACTCAGAGTTCATGAAATAGGTCATTTCATGCCTTAAAATATACTATTAAAATCAGTCTCCCTAGACCATGTCATTCACAAAAATCAATTATAACTATTTACCTACCAATACATGAAACCCTCTCAGTGACTAACACTAAAATCCACCTTATATATCTAAAAAAATTTAATACCACTCTTTCATGATCCCATTCCTCAAATAGGTAACCCTCATGGGCTAGAAATGAAAGGAGATAGAGAATGACCCCCCACTGAGTCCTACCATATGTAGTCCCTACGTTAGTGATAGGCACCAAGGGTATAAAAATATCACAAATATCAGGAATTACAATATAATAATACATGAACAAGGTACATGATAACAAACCACATATGAAATCGAGTTTATAATATAAAAAAACAAACCACAAACCATCCCACAATATATATTCAATTTCAGATGATTTAGATAAATGCCTCTAATGTAATGTTCTAAAGGAATTGTTCAATTGTAGTGACCAAATTGATGCTTCAAAATCGAAGCTAACAAAGTCCAAACAGGTCTTCAAAATCCATGTGGAAACCAAGATAAAAAAATTATATACATTGTTTGGGAATAAAATTATACCTAGGAGTATCATACCCATGGTCACAAATGCACATGGGAAAAATTCATACTCATTATTCAGTGAACATACATAAGAAGTGACATGAACCTAAATTGGTTACATGACCCACGAAAACAACACCATGGATAATTCACAAAAATAACATATAAAATATTATAATATATATGATGAATTCATAATGAGGAACCCATTTACATCTTCCACAATGATTTAATTCACTCACTCCCCAACCTCGAACATATTCTACTCCCATAATTTTGAAACATATCACATCACGAAAAATCTCTGATTTGGGTCCATATGTATCCATTCCTATCAAACCCTCTCACGGTCTGGCATAAGGTTCATGTATCATCCATCACCACATCATTACATAGTTCACCTGAATACACCATGTTCATCAAATCACATCTCCTCAAATAATTAGGTTACAAGGGTATCACAATCATGGTGGACATCAACCTCATGACTTGCTCTTACTGTGCTTGTCTCACAACACATAATTAATCACATCACATCCTCATTGCATCACATATATACATAAAACAAATCTCTAGTCACTTATAATTAATCTTCGACACCATATTATATGTATAAAGAAGATAAAGAAATATATGGTAGCTTTCCATCTGTATATCCACCATTCTAGATGTTGAGAAAACAACTTAAACCAAAAATCATTAGGCATTAGTAATGTCATACAACTCTGGTGGGAATGTATATATAATAAAGAATACATAATTTCAAAATAGTAAACAATACCCATCCTATAGGTCCACATCAATTGAAATATCCTACACCACAACTACACCACACATCAACTACCTCAACCTTTTACACCACTATATAAAATACACCACACAACCACTAGAAACCCCAAAAAAATTACACATTTAAATTACAGGTATCACCAATTCCATATTTAGAGATCTTCTACAACTCCTATGTACAATATTTTTAATTTCACATTTACACCACCAATTTATTTATCTTTAAAATATTTTATCCAATTAACCTATAAAAAACAATCCAATTTATATTCATGTAGTAACCCATTGATTTTATTTTCATCATCACAATTTATTTCATGGATAATTTTGATACCAACACAATCACATTGTAGAATACAATAACCATCAATCATTAATAATCACTCTAACAATGCATCATCTAGTCCATCTCACCAAAACAAACACCTATTTTTACCAGTACACCTCACATCACCATAAAAATTAAAACCACCACAAAACAAATCTTGAAATCACAAACTAAAAAATCCCCCATAAAATCCCTTGAATATACAATCACATTACTACCTATCTCAAATACCTCATGCCACAACAAACACCCATCCCCAAAACACAATATCCCACATCATACCCCATGTACACAACATCACATATATTCCACAAACATCTCATATCCTAGATGATCACCACCACTAGAACACAACAACCAAAAAACAGAAGGTAGAACATCAAATGTAAGCACACAATGCATCACATATTTCTTTTATAATGAATTCTAGTGTTTTATTATTTCCCATCATTGTATATTTGGGGTATAATAATTAAAACCTTATTTCCATGGAAAAAAATTTATTAAAAATATATAGGTTCTTAATCCCTTTATTCACCATGTGGAAAAAAATAAGGATCACACATACACATCAATTACAACACAATTATGGATCCCAATAGCCATAGTTCTCAATATTGGAAATATAATTCCTAATATCATTAGAAATAACATTAATTTATTAAAGTATGTGACTCATCCCAATCCCCATAAATTTTAGATTTTACAAATAATTATATATATTAGGAAAATATATAATACACACCAAATGAGAGAAAAAATATTGAAATTATTACACATTGAACCCAAAAATAGAGTGGATGAGAATACCCTACCTCAAATAAGATTTTAGACTATATGTGAATGATATGGTGAAAAAGGTACAACAATATTTTATCCCAAACATGTCAGATTGGTCCTTATGGTTTATTTTAGGGGGTTTAATATAGTTGTACAATCTATTCATGTCAGGTTCCATTATTTTGATTCTATAAACACCCAACAACTTCAAAATTCTAAACAAGAATTGAGAATTATTTTTATAAGAATATGTTCATTGGAGTTTCATTCCAACGAATCTAATAAACTCACATTAGTCAAGGGGATGACAGGTTGTTCTCATAATTCCATTTTTTCAAAATTATTTCCTAATATATTACACTCTTATTGATTTATGATATGTTCATTAATCATTCTAAAATCCCCATAAAGGACTGGTTACCCTATAAAAATGATCGACCGTTGAATCAATGTACATATAGAAGGGAATCTTATTAATGAAAAAATATACATGAATCATATATTTTATATATTTTAACCCATTATTGATAAACAAATAAGGTGAAATATTTTTATTTTATGCCATATAATTGGGTTCCCTAGGGTTTACTGCCATATAGGGAGGTGATTATAGTTTTGATATTGGGATCGATCTTCTAGAAAGTGCCTGACAAATTTTTTTACCATTACATATAGTTTATTAATATGTGACATTGAAGTAGATGATGGTATTTATGAATTGGATATGATGATATATGATGGAATCAAGTGCATTGGAATAACCTATGGTGGGTGATGAATTTAATTTTATTTAAATAAAATATATCAAAACCAAAAATTGGAATTTTTATTGTTAAATCGATAACATAAATTATTTATATTTTATGACATTATTTACCATATATTAGGATTATTCCTTCTATCTATATAATGATCATCTAAAAACCAATTTTCAAATTAATTCTATTTCACTATATGAATTCATGCAAAGAATCTCTTTAGCGATGACCCACATGTGATCCTTTGATATCTGATAAATGAAAACTTATTTCTATATGATATCATGGTAAATTAATTGTATTTATTCTTTCATGCTGATCACTCATACTTAAATCCAAAATGAATCTCTCTTTTTATTCTTATTCTTGATATAGTGAGAGAAATTGGAATTTCAGAGAGAAATATGTTATATGAAATGTTTCTCTGTTTCTTGATTAACCCTACACAATATACATAATGGTCTATTTAAAGAGCTTATGTTTAGGTTAAAATATTATTTAAGTCAATGTACAACCTTAAATTACCTTATAATTCTTATTAAACCCCATTCCAAAAAATAAAATATTAATATTAATATTTTAATAGAGAGCACACTAACATGCATAATAAATAATATTAATTTAATTTCCTATATGTTAATATTTATTACCAGATACAATATTGGTGTGTTCGAACTCTTCGAAATTAATTAAATTCCTAAATAAATATTTTATTTTATAAATTAATATTTTATTAAAAATCTATTGACTAAATATTTTTCATATAATCACACAATAAAATAAATTATTTATTAATAAAAAATTAATTATCTATTACATTGTGAATATTATTAATCAAAAAAACATGAATTAAATTAATTCTGGGTCCAAAGAATAAAATTTATTCCAATAATTAAATAAAAAATAATTTATTCCAGATCAATAAAAACAAATATTTTATGAACCGATAAGATTCATTATTTTTGGAAGTAGGGGTGGGGGTTTCCTAAATTTTATGATTACCATCTATCAATGTTTCAAGGAAAACTAGTGAAAGAACATAATATCATAGTGTCAAAAGCCACATATGAATAGTCACTATGTAATATATTCCCATTGATGAAATATCTCATCATCTTGGTTTCACATCCATGTCATCAACCTATATTCCCAATATTTAATTCATTGAAAATATGACATTAACATGTCATTAATCCACGGTCATGAAAATTAATGCCATAGTTATATTCCAATCAATGTTCTTAGATATCTGCTTCTATAAATATGGGAGGGAAAAATCCTTACTCAAATTACTCAATAATATGATGTTTAATCATGAAACACACAACATATCAAAATTTTCCATTTAATATATCATTTAGGTTTAAAAAATAAATTTATGCATGTAAGTTGTAACATGCATTAATAATAATCATAAATTATAAGGACTAATATACACACTCACAAATAAGAATATATTATAATACAATAACATGTGGAATTTCTCTTAGAAGGTCTATTTTCATAATCTCTTATTTTGGAAATTAAAAAGTTAAAACTTCATGAGAAAAAGAAATATCTACTTATGAGTTCTTGTAACTGACATTCACTTTCTATATGCCCCATAATATAATTTTATCTTACTATAAAACTATATTTAAGAATATTTTGCGGAACTGCTATGACCTTTTCAATGTAATAAATTTTCTAGTACATTATTACCTTAAATTCATGAAAAAATATTTATTATGCCATATGATATATTAATAATAATCAAATAATTTAATATACATCTATCCGATGAATAATGTTTTGGTCCAAGAACAACTAATAAAAAAATCCAACTTAGATTAGATCCAAATCCTTTGACATTATTTCCATTATACCTCATATGATAATCATATTTCTACTAAGTAAATGCATTATTAAAGTTGTTCTCCATGTTTTATTACATATAAATACTACTCATTACAACCTCATCATTATGAGAAAAGTCCCCCAGGAGATGATACTTCATATCTATATATTTCATCAATTGATGTGACCTTAGCTCCTTATAAAGGGAAACTGCTATGGTATTATCAGAAGAGGGTGTGATAAGATCATTACATATAATTACCACATCATTCTCTTGGATGAATTTTCATATCTGAACTACTTCATTAGTTGTATCTAAAGAAAAAATATACATGTACTGTGCTATATAATCTTTTACCACAACATTCTTTGAAACCTTCCATCTCATAGAATCTCCATTCCAATTGAATATGTATCCCATTTTGGATTTATTATCATCATTATGTATTTGGAAACTAGAATATACATACCCATTTATGACTAGTTCATCATCTCCGCCATAGAATATGAACATATCTTAAGTGCGACTCATGTAATTAAGGACAATATTGATTTTCCTACAATGTTGATCACCCAAGTTTTCTTGATATATGTGTATTTCACTTATTGTGTATGTGAAATCTATCCAATCACATAGTATATCATATATGGATAACCCAATCACCAATGAATATGGAATTATTTCCATTATTTTTCATTCCTCATGTGTTTGAGGATATATTTTCTTGGAATTTATAATTCCATGTGTCACTAGAAAGAATCCCTTGTGGGATTATTCTATACTGAACCTATTCATTATATTTTCAATATATGAACTTTTACAAAGGGTGTTAAACCTATTTTATATATGATGATGGATAATGATACCAATATTATATGCTACCACACCTATGTCCTTCATAGAGAATAATTTATTCAACTATTCCTTAACAGGTTGTATGTCTGGTATATTGTTTCTATTATGTAATATTTGATCAACATATAATATTAAGAACATGATAAAATTACCAATAAACAATTTATATACACGAGGGTCTCATTCATTCATTATGAATCCAAATTATGTTATGGATTCATGGCATGACCTAGATGCTATCTTTAATCAATAATTGGATTGTTAAAATTTGTATTTCATGTTTACATCCTTTGGAGTCAGAAGAACTTCAGGGTTGGGTCATATAGAGGTATTCCAGAGGATTCCCATTAAATAAGGTTTTCTTACAAACATTTTCTTAATATAATATTCTTCTAAGGAAATGATGTAAAATATAATTTTAATTTATTTCAACATTGGAACTGGTGAAAATATTTTATCGTAGTTAATTCCTTGACACTATTTAAACCCATTTGAAACCATTAGTCCGTTATATGTACTGAATTTTCACTCCATGTACAGTTTTTTCTTGAATACCCATATATAACAAATGTTCGTTACCTCTAATAGAGGGTTAACCAAAATCCATAAATTGTTTTTGGAACATGGAATCCATTTCAAAATTCCTAGATTCATTCCACATGGAAACAACATCTCCACTGAGTAATTCCTAGTAGGTTATAGGATCATTATTATCAATTAATAATGAGTCACAGTTGTCAAAAACAAGAAAACCATACTTTTATGGGTTTGAAAACTCTCTTATACTAATATAAAATATTTCTATCATAGGAACATCTTCTTCCATGTGTCATTGAGTAATTTTTTCATGTTACAACTCTTATTTATCTTGATATAGGACTTTTTAATAGATTATCTCGTTCTCAATTTCTCTTTTAATAATACAATCCGGCTTTGGAAAAATGGGATTTCTGTAACCGATTTTTCTTTTGTTTTATGGATTGTATAGGTATTATCCCTATGATTCTTTAGGATATCATATAAAGATAAAATTTGGGCCTCAAGGTGCAACGTAGTTATATGAATATTCCTTAATAAACACTTAACATCCCGACCCATGTATGTATGAAAACTATAAGGCCCCAGCCTTAAACCTTACTTAATCTTGAGTTATTACAAGATTACACATTGAGGATCTTTTCGGGTTTAGAGTTTTAGAGAATTAGATCATAAAACTTGCATTACATTCCACATATAAACAAAGTGGTTACATAAAGATAGTATTCTTCATTCCCATCAATGGAAACACATTTAAAATAAAACATGGATTAATTCTTGACACATCCTTGACTCTATCATCTTATCATGTACCATTCCCTTGACCTGTGAAAAACATTTCAAAAACTTGGGATGAGCATAAAAACTCAGTATGGGTTATAAAAAAAAACATGGAAAGGAACATGAGTTCATATATACATAAGAATGAAATCATACTTTACCCATAAAACATTGACACTTTAACATACCTCATAAAATCACGAATAAATCATAGATATCATAAGACATAAAGGTAACTTGAGGCATTCATAACATTCTTACGTAGGGAGTAACCCTCTTGGTTACGTTTGGAATACCCATCACAGTATATTCCCTAAAATATCTTCGGAGAAACCTTAACGTTTCACTCCTTCGCGTTACCCAATGCATTGGAGAGCTATAACGGGCTCACCCGCCCTTAGTTTATCACGGAACCACCCGTCTTCATAATAATGCCCAAGAACCATAACATAATCATATCACATAAAACATGAATAAAGGAAACATAACATTTCCACATTTCAATCACGAGATATCAATACAATACATTGATATAATAAAAACATTATGAAAACCATTTTCAATACCAAAGTAAAACATGGTATTTATTTTTCTTTTAAAAAAGAAGGTATGGCTTGTAGAGGAAGCCAAAACTCAAATAACGGTTACGACGGCAGAGAAGTCGTTGTCGCCGCATACGTACGACAAAAACATTCCCTTTTGTCGTTTAGTAAATGCTTCGTATAAAAAAGATTCCTTTTGAATAAACGTAAAAGTCAAAGGGGTTTATACACCGTATAAAAGAAAGTTGTGTATAAAATAAAATATGCCTCAATGAAAGGAGATTGAGACGAAGTCCCATACCTCGTATCCGACTTGACCCGACCGTTCTTTAATCTCCTGAATAATAAACTTGAGTTAATCTCTACTTTCTTATGAATCTTTGTCATGTTCATTATTCCTTTTATACCATGTTATGAACATCATGTAATCATTTAAGTTAATAATGTTCATTTTGTCGGTATTTGGTTCTTAAGTCAAAAATTGACTTCTTATACTTACATGTTGTTAATTTGGTCAAAGGTTCATTATATCCAGAATGGTATTCATGATGTAGATATCATATATGTCATATATATCCAGTACATACATTCATTTATAATATTAGATCACATTTAGAGGTAAGAAATGAAATGCACCGTTCATGGAGACGGTAAGCCGTACGTACGCATGAACGCTACTTCCATTTCTATTTCATATTTTCTGGAATGGAGTCATAATGATATAAGAGTATATTATAATTCCAGTAATAACATATATAATATCATTAACTTTATCCTTTACACATCCCACATATGGTATTAACGAATCAAATCACTTTTAGGGGGCGGTAGTCCGCACTTCCTAAAATGAAGATATCGTGTTTTACCCATAATGGAAATCATAAAGGTATGCCCAAAATGAAAAAACCAGAAGCTTAAGGAAAACATAAACATATTATATATCATATATAAAAATAGTGACATCATAATGGCCACCTTTGAAGGTGTTAAATGAGTATTGAACAATCATCGTTTCGGGAGGCAGAATTTCGCCATCCACAGAAAACATATGTTCTTTAACCATTTGATGTAGTTGTGTGAGAGTGTAGCTCAAATAAATCTTATAACAACATCCTAGTATATTGAAGATACTGGTGTTGTTACAAAAGAAGTAAATAAAAAGAGTTTAGGGGGTTGGAGAAGCAAAATAAAACAAATGAACATGAGAGAATGAATTACCTTTAAAAGTGTAACTCCTTTTGAGTTGAGCCTAAAGGCTTCCTTTGAAAGGATTCTGCCCAAAGGGAATCCTCTAGGATGAGGAGAGGGATGTGGAGAGAGCAAATGGGCAGGGTTTGGCCGAGCCAAAGGCTTGAAGAGTGTGTGAAATGAGGTAGAGGTGGGGGCCTTTTATAAGGGGAGAGGAGGGGCACTTTTGGAAAGTAAAGAAACATTACTTTATTTGAAAATGTGTTTCGGTTTTAAAAGGTCCCACATTGATATAATTCGTGGATAAGGTGATAAGGGTTCGAAATCCACTCATCCAATTGGTTTTGGACATGTGTAGTTCATATATTTTACATTATCTTTCTATTTTATTTAAATCGTCATATAATGATGTCATCGCCGCATCATTATTATGTCATAAATAATTAAATTTATCTAATGTCTAAAAATTATAAAAAAACTACTATGATATAGGAAATCTTTTTAGCTTTCCAATGACTATTTATAATCAAAATATGGACTTGTATAACCCCACTTAAGAATTTTTTTCGTAAAACATATTATGTTTGTGTCATTTTCACTTTAACATTAAATAAAAAGTAATTTATGTCATTTCCCAACAAAAGTGGATCCATGGGGTCCCCAAGTTGACCCATGGCTTGTCTTGGTCGGCCATGACACAACCAATAAGGTTGGGACATGTGTCTAGGTCATTTCATTTTATTAAAGTATTATTTATACCTTAAACTACCCTAATTACTACTAATCGCGATTAAGAACTTAATAAGTTACTATTCACCAAAAAATTATTATAATCTCATTGAACCACATTTTACTTCTTAATGACAACCATGTATGTCGGATTTTTAAAATTCAGTACACATTAGTGGTAAACTTTCATTTAACTGAAAAATCAGTTTGCTTGATTACCACTTAGTGGTTTCAGTATTCATCAAAAATTGAAGTTTTTCAGAAAATTACCAAAAATTCACCCTAAGCTATATTTGATATTATGAATTCAAAAATGAAGTCCATTTTACAAAATTCAAATCATATAAGTCACATTAATTAATTCAATAATTAATTCCCGCTGCCAGAGCAAATAGCGTGTTTTTACAAAACAATAAGTATCAAAAGATTGACACCAGTTTATGTATAATTTCAAAGTGAAATTGATTCCAATGACCACCATTGGATAAACTGGTAAAAATATATTCTAATTTCACTTCAAAACCAATTCAAAACATAATCTAATCATATAAATAAATTAGATTAAAAAGCAGTTTTGATGTAAAATGCAGTATTTTTCACTATTCATTAAAAAATGAACATTGTCAGAAAAATACCAAAAATTCACACAAGGTAAATTTTGATGTCCCAATCATAAAGAATAAGTTTATTTTGACAAACATAGTTTATAAAATTGTCAAAATTTTAGATTCAAAAATGGTTTTCCATCAAAAGGCACTAAAACAATCTTTTAATAATATTAGTGTATTCCATGCTTTAGATTGGATTTATTTTCATCTTAAGCCTCTAAAACACTATCTCAATCATTAATAGACGTAGGTAAAAATATCTATTATTCATTACTTACTTGGGATGTTACAAAAACAGGGGATTCTTTCTAATAAATAATTTTAATGGAATATCATTTATCACTTTAATGGGACTCATTTTAGTATATATGATGTTTTTTTGTAATTTGTATCCCGAATTAAATAGTGAATGACTCGCATGAATCATCAATGATCCCACCATGTCTAATATGGGTTGGTTCCTCCTTTTATATTCACAATTCCATTCAAGTTTATAAGGATGGGGTATTTGAGATAAGATCCCAAACACCCATATGTAATCAATAGATTCTCAATTGAGATGTTATCCACCACTATCTGAGAGGGTGTTCATAAAATTATTACCATTATGGTTCTCAATTCCATTCCTTCATTCCATGAATTCTTCAGATGAATCCAACATAAACATCATTAAATATAAATATACATATCAAATAGTCTCCTAAATAAAAGTTATGATGTATGATACCCACCCCTTTATTCAATAGGAAATGGTCCAAAAACATTGGTATAAACTAATTTAAGAATATAATTGTCCATTAACCTTTCTGAATAAATGGGGCATTGGTCATTCTATGTTGTAATAATGCATTACATTCACAAATTAATTTTATTTGAAATGAATAAAAATATCTATCTGGTTAAAATTTATTGATTTTTTTTATTTTACACAAACTATGTGGTGATTCCAATGTTGGGTGTGTTATGGGTCACATAATTTAGTTTAATTATATATATTCATAATATATTTTTTTTTGTTTTACAACACATAAACACCCTTTTTTAAATGTTCCTGACAATAAAAAATGTTATATTTATAAAAGAAGCAATATTTATTCCAAAATTTGAAAACAAATCCATTAGTATCATGTATGGATATAGAAATAATCATATTGGTAACTAATGGAACATAATAAATACCATTTAAAAAAAGATAATTAATGTTGGAAACAGAATATGGCACTCACCGATAGCCACAAACACCCATCTAACTCTATTATCTGCTGGTAGTTCTACCACACCAAGGTCAATCATTCTGAATCTTTGAGGTCCATATAGCTGAATACATATTTAAGAACCACATGATGTATATAATATGAAATTTGTCTAAATAGATAAATTTGACTTGATAACAAACAAAGTTGAAACATTTACTTTATTCTTAGGTTGGGTTCATTTTTTCGTATACTGACCCTTCTTACCATAAGTGAAAAAACATCATCCTTCTCCCTTACATGACTCACATATTTATCTAATTGTAAGGGAATAAATAAATTTTTTACATAGTTATCTTATATTTCTCTTTTATTATTCACTATAATGACAAAAGGATTTTTCTTCTTCATCTCCACATCAACATGGTGATGATGATTGGACATATTGGGAGAGGCTTTTCATTAATGTTCTTCATAAAATTAAAAACAATTCTAGATAATTTATGTTGGAGTGACGCATGAATGAGAGTGTTTCATAGATTTATAGGGATTCTAAAACCCAGAACATCTAGTCACACAATGTTGATAATTAGTATCACTTTTTGTGGCCCAGATAGTGAACCCTCACCAATAATGCAGTGAAAATGTGACTTGGAGATCTCAAACAATTTCTATCCTGTTCTCTCCTAGTATAGACCGTGGAGATTTAGGAGAATGTAATAATAACCCATTTTTTCATAATAGTTCATGAGTTCAGTAGACATATATGGAATCTTAAAACATTGAAAATTGATTTTATCTCTAAAACATTTTCCATATACAAGTTAATATTCAATACTCACATCCTTGGTAGGTGGATTAAGCATCAAGGGCACCATCAGATGTGATTTTTTTATTGTGTAGAACAACCTAAAGGTGCCTAAACCACTCCAAGAAGTTACTACCAGTGATTTTATGGTATTTCTCTTATATAATTCATCAGGATAGTGTGGAGGATGAGGATTCCATTTATTTATACAATTTAAAAGAGTTTATTATTGGTACATTTATAGATTGTAAATTATGTGAGAAATAATAATAATAAATTTTATTAAATCACACACTATTTTATCAAGTCTCAACAACCATCACCATTGAACATTTAATTTATATTTTCATTGAAACTCTACTTACAAGGACCGATATTTACCATTCTGATAACCTAGAAAATTTTCATCAATACCATTAGATGGTATTTATGTATGGTCCTTCCCAACTGAGGGATTACAATTCCTTGATATGTTGATTGGACTCCGCAATCCATAAATCTGAACATGGAATTCATCAAAACATGGCTCTAAATTTGTATTGAATAGACTTTCGTCATCCAATTCGATATAAATTCAATTAATTCAACCCCAAATCATTGTTTAATATCTCACTATAATTAAAAATTCCCCCAAATTTTTCCAAGTCGACACTTTATCTATGGATTTATTTTAATTTAGATGATGGAATACATAGAGACTTAATATTTTTAGGGGATTTAAAATTATTATGAATAAATTTAATTTATCCGTTACATGTCATGTAAATATTATGTGTATTTTAAATAATTAATTAATGATGTTGGATAAATAATTTTCGGATAGTTAATTTTTTTTATATTAAATCTTTTCATATTTATTTATTTATTTATATGTATGCGTTATTTTATCCATAATATATAAAATGAATAAGATATAAACAAATAAATGAACTGATGATGATATTATCTAATTCTAGATTTGGTGATAAGATAATAAATAAAACATCCTCTTAGGGGAATAATTACTTATGCTAGGCTTGGAATGCATTGAAACATTCCCCTTATCCACATGTGTATCACCTAAGTTTGTATCATTATACATCTATCTTGAACCACCTCCACAAAACATGGGATACTCGATTTATTAAAATTATATATAATGCAAACTTTGGTGGAGGAATCCAATGAAGGGTTAATGTGGAATAACATAAATCTCCTAAGACACATAGGTCCTACAAAATAATGGAGGTAGGGGTGACTCACGAGCTGTTTGTCTTTTTAATAATAAATAACTTGGAAAACATGGGAAAAATAAAATAAAATTATAAAAACACATGCAATGATATTGGTCAAACTCATGATAATCCATTATCAGTAAATTATTACAAATTTAATATAAATATCTATCATTTATTTTTATTTATTTTTAGAAGATAAAAGGTGCATGAATTAATCTTATTAATTTCATAATATTCGATTAATTCATTTTATCTTATTTCATCCAATCGTAATTTAATTCATATATTCAATGACATTAGATAATATTTTTTTATTTTATTTATAACTCAATAATATTGTTTATAACTTTTTTCATGTATAAAACATAGCGATTAACATTTTGAAATACTCGATATGGTTTAATTATTAAAAATGAACCCATACGTCATATTTTTTACACAGCTAGTGTCTTAATTTCACAGTATGGAATATCAACTTAATGAACCATAGAAAACAAAAAACAATTATGTGGCATGTACAATTTAATTCACTGAGTCTTAATTGTACAATAAAAATACATGATTCATAGACTCAAATATTTTGTGGAACTAATTAAACATTTAATATAATATAAAAGAAAAATAATGTTGTGAATTTTCAACTCAATGACTCATGAAACTCTAGTAGATAATGTATAAGGAGTAATTAATTAATCTAATATTTCCATATAAGTAGTTAAAGTAAACAGCATGTACAAGCCAACTACATGACATCTATTTATCTTCATTGTATATCGATTGTACATGCAGATGGACTCGATGTGTACTTCTTGTGAACACTTATGAAATACATGATGTATATGGAGGATACAATACATGTACATATTAGTATATGATTTGAAGTCTATACACATTAGGAACGAAATAATCATGGTCTTTTAATTACACAACACTATTTGACTCAGTGTTTTCCATCTTTAAAACTTCTGCACTACATGGAGTTAGTGAAACTACACATAGGGTACTCCAGAAAAGTCATGTTCCTATATGGATAGTCTATAAATAGTGTGTTCATTTCACATGGTGTGAAAATATTACTCAACAAATACAAATCTATCTAGGTGTCCTTTTTTGATGAACAAGTATTCACATATTATAGAAAAGAAGTTCACACTGTGTACTCCTATATTATCCATCCATGACTCATGACACTTCCATATGAGATATTTATATGTAAAAATAAATAATATTCAATATATATTTATAATTTATGTGAGAAATAAATAAAATGAAGAATATATATTTATGATAAATCAAGAATCAATTTAAAAATGAAATGAATCTAAAATTTTAAATTCCCAAAACAAAGTAGTCAAATAAATAATAAAAAATTTGAAATTGATCATTATTACAACACTTGATGTTTCTAGGAACATTAGAAGTGACAATGGTCAGTGATGAATTTAATATTTATTTAAAATAAAATTTCCTGGAAACCATTAGAGGATCTCTACCAATTAAATTTATAATTTAATTTATTTATATAGGAAGAAATGTGTTTTCATATCTTAGGATCATTTCATCAATTTTTATGTTGATCATTCAAAAACAATTTTATAGATTAACTTTGTTGTACTATGAGTATCTAAGTGTAGAGTCATTCAAGTGGTTATCCACACTTCTGTATTTGATATTCAAGAAATGCCAGTTGATTTACAAGAGTTGGTGATGTGAATAAATTGTATTTAGTTATTAATGTAGATAACTCATCCTCTCATATTGTATTTGATGTTCATGATAGGGAGAGAGATATAGGAATTCAAGGGATAAATCTATTGTGTACAAAGATTCACTAATTATCAATTAACATTACACAAAAGAAATAAACATATATTTATAGTTATAGGATTTAGGTTAAAATATCATTTAATTATAGTCAACCATTAAATAATATAATAATCAATTTTATTCCCAATTCCTAAATAATAATAATAATATTTTTATTATTATTAACATTTTCATTAAATTACTTATCATACACAATAAAAATATGATTTTATTGTCTTATAAACTAATACTTATTATCAGATTCCGTCTTGGCCAGTTTGAAATCCTATGTATTTATTTAATAATAAAATAAATATTTTTATTAATTAGTAAATATATTATTCAAAATCCAGTGAATACATATTAATGTATTCAAATAAAATTTTAAATTATGTACAAATATTTATTTATTACTATTCAAATATAAGTGAGCAATCAAAATGAAGAAAATTATTCCTATAAATAAATTCAAATTTAATTTAATTGATATCAATAGAAATAATTAAAATGTAAACCGGTATGATTTTTTCTCATACGAAATCAGAGGGATTTCATATAGTCCAAGAATAATATTTAATAAAGGGTTAATAAAGACAAGGGAAAGAGAATAATATTTCAACACCTATAACCACATACAAAATCTCAATGTGTATTATAATCCTTTTTGTCACAATATCTCATCAAGAAATTTTTACATCATCATCATCAACTGATATGGATGATACACCATTGTTTAACTATTTTGAATTATCATGTTGTTACACCACATCCATTAAATTTAATTTACAGTTCAATTCCAATAAATGGGCTAAAAAACTAGCTTCCAAAAAGTGGTTAGGGAAAAATCCTTCCTTAAGTTATTCATTAATAACATGTTACTCAGGACACACCCAACATATTGAACTTTACAATAAACTAAACCATCACGGTTTATGAAATACATCTATGTTCATGAGTTTTAACATTTATTAATAATAATTTTAATATATAGGGACCAGTACAGACACTCAAATTTTGGAATATTGGATGACACCAAAACATGAAAAATTCCTAATTTTGGGTCTATTCTCACAATCTCCCATCCTGGAGATTAGTATGTGAGAAATTAATAATATGAATCCTCATTAGTTTATGAGTACTCATAGTTGAAAGTGACATTTTATATGCACCATCATTGAATGTTACCTAAAGGTAGCACATTATTTAAGAATTTAATCATGAAACATTAAGGTTATCATCTTAGAGGGTGTTTGAAAAAAAATATCCATGGGGAAGAAACTCTAAGAAATTATTACATTAAAATCATGCATAACACTGAAGAATATATAATAAGATATATTATTAATAATAAAATCATCAAATATAATTGTAACCAAAGTACAAACTATTGAACCTAGGACACCAAATCCATCACTTTAGACTTAGGGGGACATACAATATTTTTTTATAATAGGAATTTGTGTAATTGTAGTTCCATTTTTATGGGTGTATGCATCATAAAATATGTAATGATAGAGTTTCGAGTGAAACATATTCATAAAAGGCAGAAAAAAGTTTCCTCATCTAGAGTATGTCCCTTTTGGTGGAGATGATATGTAGTCGGACATACATAAAAAAGGAGAACCATATTTGGGGTATCTATATCATGTTATATGTAAAATCATTGCAGTATCTAATACCACATGAGTCAAACATGATGTGGTAAACAAGAGATAATATAATATTTTAAACATTTCATGATAGAATATGATTGATTTTATGTGCATCTTATAAACTAGGGATGTTATGATTTTTTATAGGGGCTTACAAACAATGTTTCCAATGATATTATTTTAGATTTATCATGGAAAATATTTTACAGAACTTGGGCCTTAATAAGATAATTTACATAACCTATTTATAAACGGAATCAGATTCCTTGAAGTTAAATTATTCCCAACCCACTGATGGGTGATGAAAAAAAAATTAATTCCCATTAATATAATTTATATAGATCATTGAATATATAATATCTCTTTAGGAGGAATACACTAAGGTGAAGACCCATGTATGAACCCACCACCCATTCACTAATATATGAGGATTTATTGAATACTCATATATTAAATTGGGTCCTATGAGCTATAGTATTGGAAATTTAGAGGTATTTATGTCAAGGTGGATTCAAATGTTAAATATTCATTCATTATCATATGATAGGAAAAGTGATAAATATTTATTCATCATACTATAATATTCTAATATATATGATGTTGATAAATGGTCTATCAATTTTTTTAATTTTTCATATGGACCATTTTAACAGTGTGGGCCATCACATGGTTCAAGGGAACATGTTTATATGTTCCTTACAAACAAGGATGACATGTATGGGGGATCTTTCATGATCTATCAAACATGTCTGGGGACCTTCATATGGTCAATGGACTAATCATGTGAACAACGTGATCCTTCTAACCATTTCAAGGGTGTATTTATTTCAATTTCAAATGACCGAGGGATGTCATAGAATCTATATAACATTTCAAGGGTCCATCCTCTGATCAATGAACTGATTTATAGAATATGAAGAAAACCATAACATCCCTAATTATATGATTCTATCATTTACATATTTTCCTGAAATGAATCCCACTATTCTTGTCCACTGGTTATCCATTAATGCATCATGCAACTATGAAAAAGTATATAAAAGAATTCATGTGATTTGGTCAACCTTTGTAATGGAATTTGCGTGATCAATTTGACATGTTAGAGGCCTTTACATAATCAAGAGGCCACCACATGATTGACAATTCCATAAAATATTATCTATGTTTCCAAAGATACTCAATAATAATTTCTAGGAACATGATTATAAATATTTTATGATCACCTCACTCAGGAAATTCATCTCTTATATGTCTATGTTTTTTGATCTTATAAGAGGGTTTTTTATATACAGTGTCACCCAATTTTCTATGCCTCTTTTCACAGTGGTGAATATGTGTACCTTGGATTAATTCAGGGGAATGATTGTCACTATTTTTCGACATCATATCATGAAATTATTGTGATTATGTTGTGAAAAAATCACTAAAATGAACCCTTTATCACACAATAATAAATGGTTCTATTATTGGCTTATAATTACTAGCTTCCTCAAACCTGTTGTACATTTAGTGCCACACACAAGAAAAAGGGCACAAAAAAGGCGTTGAGCTGTAAATCCAATATCATATGTTGGAATCACATGATGTCCAAGTAAATCTTGGAAATGATCCTTCATATGAAGTTGAATACATGCATTAATGCATTAAAGTTATTAGGTTGACATGTTGTACTACCTTTATGTGATCATGATATAATTGAATAAGATACTTCAGGTGATTAGTGAACTTCTCACGTGGACTGTGTAAGACCTTCACATATATAATAACATAACTACTATCACATATTGAACCAATCATTCATAAATTTTACAATGTGAGGACTTTAATATTTTTGATTGTTTTAATTCTGGTATCCCATCAGGGAATTTTGTAATCAATTGGAAGATAACACGAATCACATGCATCATTTTAAAGGCCCATTTTTCATGATGTCAATTTAATATCTCCAAGATGAAAACATAGGATTAATCATGGATATCACATCAAAATTCAAACTATGCCTTAGAAAAACCTATTTTGTTACCCATGGATGATTTCCTGATGCTTCACGAGTTATACATTCATCAGTTTTTGAGATGGTCATCCTGTTAGCTAACCTCAACACATGAACTCCAATATAATATTACATACTTGGTGTCCTTTTTAGGATAATTTTTATTTTTCATTGGTTATTTTAAAATAAAATATCATAATTATCAAATTCTTGGTCATTAAAAATACTCCCCATGAAAATTTTAGATGAAGGATCAAGGACTCAGTTCTGATGAAGTAAATGCCCACCTAAGCCCCTTGGCACACATATGGTTCATATCCCAAGTGTCTATTAGTATTATGAGATACATTTTTCATTTTTTTTCATATTCCCTATAAATAGGAAGGTTTATTTCCAAGCATTTATCTTTTGATTCAAATGTTTTGAGAGATCTCAAATTTCATCCTCCTTTGTGTGACTACTTCAGAAGACGCCATCGCAAGAAATAATCACATGATCTGATCATGTTATTAAAATCATGTAACAAAATTTCCCTTGGGATTTGTAAAAAATATATAATATCTAATAAATTGTATGTTACAATATCCATGGAGTGCTTCCTTCACTGTATGGTTACTTCATGTGATGTAATTGGGAATCATACAACTACATACTAAATTATGTGATTCATGATACTTGAGATTGTTCATTCACTCTACATTAATCCTTCCATGTCATATTATTTATTCAATTTATGTGGATTAATTGCTATCAAATAGTCATTTGTTTCACATGACCATCTAATTGTCTCACAATTATGAGCCTTGGGAAAAGTATTTCAATCACCTAACTCAAGACAAGTCATGTGCTCCCAATGATTTAACCATAGCCAAATATTTCTGCCTTTGGATCCACCCACATGAATTTCATCTAATTTATACTAAAATCCAATTTTCTCACAATTAATATGTATTCCATAAATTATTATTTAGTGGTGGAAGGTCGCCAAAATTCATTGGTTTCCAATGTGGTCTCAAATCAGTGTTAGTTTTTTCAATCATCTTAGAGGTTGAAAGTGAACATTATGGTGGCCAATATCATCAAATATCCATTATCATATTAGTTTTCTCTATATATATTTGACCGATAAAATGATTCTCCTTTTCTAAAACCTCAATTGATCGTGTTTCCTCCTTCATATATTTTGAAGACTCATAATTCAGTCGGGGTGATCTCTCTCATGTAGGGACCAATATTTTAGAGGATAAATGTTCTAATTGGTATATGTTCATGTCTAAGAAAATATATTTCAATGGGTATTTCCATGAGTCTGATCCTAAAATCCATATATACCACTCAATAATGTGTATGTATGTGACTAACATGAGGTTTGGATGGTTTCCATGTTGGGATATGTGATTATGGTGGTTCTTTAGAATGGGCTATGGTTGGCCTATTCGAGTACAACATACCACTATAGTATTAATTTCTGAGATGAAATAGATCTGGATGAATGAAGCCATATGGATTTACATAACCATTCCCGACTATAACAGGGGTCTTATGAAATACCATTCAATTCAGTGGACTCTGGATTAAAACAAATTTCACCTGATGGATGTAGAGGTCGAAATCAATCACTGTGATGTTGAGAAAATTTATGGAATAACAATCATGGGGATTTTTATGATGAGTTTGTTAGCGCATCATCATCATGGTGTGATGCAGAGTACAACCCACCCATTTCGAGATAATTAATCATCCTGGATAATAAATACCTCCAGAAGGATCTATGGGAGAGACCATACCATTCAAGGATTTGTCCAGATACATTATCAATATGACTCATTGTGATTCATATATCAAGAACCTAAAGGCCTTCTCCTCAGGAGATTCTCATGGGAAAAAATGTTTTTACTAGCTAATAGTTTAAGAGTGATTATTAAATTGTTTTTAGACATGTGGTAAATTCCATACTTGATTGAATCATTCTTATAATAATAATCTATGTGATATAATTGCTTAGGAACATAATCCTAGTATTGGAAAACTGTGTAGTAATAGTTTCCAACTTCATGATGGTAGTGACAATAGTATGGGGAGTCACATTGGTTGTCGATTCATGTGATGGCCAAACATTATCATTTTTTGCACCATGTAAATAGGGGAATCCCCCCATATAGAGTTTTCTGACCCTTTTATGTTTTATTGGGTTATATGGATGCCATATGTGTGGATATGATTATATAGATTCCAAACTTTCTTTATCCCCTAGTTCAAGACCTATTTATAAAGAATCTGTGAGTGAGGCCCATTGTGGTAAAAAGTTCATAGATGATGATTCAATTGAATCTTCATTAAAATTTTCCATTCATTCCATACAAGGTACCCATTTGTAGTACAATTGATAAAGGAAGGGGATACCTTGGGAACATACCTTTCTGATTACCATCCATGGTTGAATCATCTAAACAAAAATTGAGGGGAAAATCATTTGGTAGTGGTATGCATCATGCCTATTTGGGTTGATGTTTTAGTGTGTTAAATGAAAATTCCCAGACCCTCCACATGTATTCTTATAAAAATATCCAATGGTGGACCAATAATTTTTTTTGGATTGTCACTGTGGATGGAACTCAAACTGATGTGACCTTTCCCCAAATAAGTACATAGATTGGCATTTTAAAAAATAATGCTGACGCATGTATTTGTTCTTACTCGAAATGCAGAATAGATATACTGGTGAAAAAATATATAGGGATACAACCAATGATAGGGGATAGAATAATTCCAATGCCTTTTAACAAGACATCATCCAGTAGATAGATGACTCCAATGATGCCACATATGCATGTAAGTCATTTGGTGTCAACTTTAACATCGGGGAAGGTTCTAATTGATATTTTATGAGAAACTCCAATTCCTCCATCAAATTTCCAATTTTATTCTATTGATTAGATTTATGGGGGAAGGATAAAATGGTCACCAAGGAATGGGGATTGTTGTTTCATATGGAGTTTGAATTGGATGTCTTTGTGTATGGAACTACTCCATGGCTAAGAAACATTAAAAATCTGTCCCCTGAGGTTATAACATTCACTTTGGACATAAATATACCAATATAGAGTGTGAGGTAAGAAATTTACTAATATACATGGGAATAGAAAATGATGATATCTAGAATAGTGGGTGTGGTAGCCGAGTATAGGGAATACCCATGATATTATGGAAAACAGGTAAACCATTATTTTTTTTCACATTTTCCTGAATTATTGTCAAAATAAACTACTAATTTTCATCCTTGTTTGATGTTATAGGAGTATAGGGAGATCAGTTCACCCCATAAATCCCAAGTGTATTCTCCTATAAGTAAGTATTGTAACACCCCAAGGATTTATAAATAATATAGAATGCACGGAACACCAAGTATCTATAAACAAAACAATGTTATTATAATTATTTGAAGAAGATAATTATAACAAAGCTATTAAACATAGTAATATTAATAGTAATAACTACTATTAAATTTCATTTATAATGGTATCACAAAAATAAAACATATTTATAATGCAATGTATAATTTTTGGTAAAATATTTATATATTTAGAAATACTACTTTCTTGAAAGAACTACTCTTTATGTCCTTATGTGAACGATAAAAAATAATAATTTTACACTCATAGAAATTGAATTTGGTAAATTAAACCTATTTTTTTTATTCAGAATGTCAAAATTATCATATGTTGAATTTTTAGCATTTCTATGAGAAGTTTTTTTAAATAATGAAATATACTGCATTGTAGTTAAAAATGGTGTATTTCATTTAAATAATTATTATACGTAAAATTGATTTTTTAGGATAAAATAGAGAAATTATACATAAATTAATTATCTTTAGATCATTGGAATTAATTTATTATTGAAATTAGATATAAATACTTATTGAACTTTTGAAAGTTCTTTTACCATCCTTATTGACACACCTTTAAGATTAGCATTAACCAATTTTTTCTGCTTCTGTGAATTTAATTTCAAAAAACGGTTATACACGGTAGAAATAATTATGATATTTAGAGTCTGATAGGATCAACAAAATTTTTGGTGAATAGTAACTTGACCCTTTGGAATTGTAATGTTACACTTATGAATAGTAATATGACCCTTATAAACAGTAAATCAGGAAAATGAGTAGTAACATCACCCATAAATGTATAAATATAATTTAGGCATCTCATAAATTAAATTTTTATATAATTATATCATAGTATAAGTATTTGAATATTTTAAAAATTATTAATCAAATGATGGTATTTTTGTGAGTGATAAATATTTAATTACAATTTTATAATTAATAAAATTATTTAGAAGGGAATTAATTCTCATAAATTGTAGTAAAAAATAACTATTTTTTTGTCTTATTTTTTTCATAATAATTTTATGAGATCTCTGTTAATTTTTTAGAATGTTATAAAATAAGTTATAAATTTAAAATTTGTATTTTTGAGAAAATGACGATTTTAATTAAAAATTAAAAATATCATGTTTGAATTTTTTTTTCATAAAATGGAGTTCATGTTTTAATTCTACACACTGAAAAATGGGTAGGGTGACTTTTTGATATTTTTCTAAAATACTTGAATTTTTACTGAATAGTAAAATATGACAATTTTTGATAAATGCTAAATACATGATATATTAAGTCATATGTAATATATGGATAATTTATGAGCATAATATATAAAAAAACATCATTATTTTAATATATTTTATGATAATTCTCATACTATTCATAGTCTTGAGACAAAATATTAAAGTAATGAATAAACTCTTCATAAAACACCCCTTTCCTCCATTATAAATACTACCCCTCACCACCCCTTCTCCTCACACCTTCCAAAAATTGAGATTTGTCAATTTTATACCCAATACTCATACCAAGACACTTCCCCACGTCAATGATCTCTTGGTATCATCAAAATCCCAAATCCTGGGTGCCTTATGGCGGTTTTCAAAGAGGGGAATTCATGAGGTAAATCCTCTTTCTTTTTTCTTTTAATTTCCATTCAATTTACTTTTTATTTTCTTATCCTATACTCAAATACTATATAAAAATGATCCTTATATCTATATAATCATATATATACTATAATTGTATCATGTTAATGGAATATCCTTTATAAAAAATCTCTCTCTCTTTCTCTCCCCTTTTTAAAAAGAAATCATCGTTTATGAGGTGCAAATTTACAACCTTTGGGGATGATGAATTTTCATTATTCAATTTCATATTCGGGTATTATCATGAAACCATTTTTATGGATAATAAAGGCTATAATTATGTATTAAAACCTATTTAATGTTCTGTAAATAGTATATATACATAATATTAATTCATACAACAAAATAGGTAATTGATGATCGAAAAACCGCCAAAATAATCTAAAAGATTGTCACTAATTTGTTGTATAATTATTCATACTCATAACATATAAAAAAAGATATATATATATATATATACATTTATAATTTTTTCTTTCTCATAAATAACATATAACTCAACTTTGGGAGAATTATACCCTTATTACATGAACTCCATTACTTATAACCAAGTGAACTGATCTTGAAAACAAAGAAAATGAATACTCATGAATGATGAAATTAAAATCTATAACTCATCAATAAGGATAGAAATGAAGATAATAAATCAATAATGAATTAAATATATGTATATAAGGTTCTTAATTAATTAATTAATGGATTCAATTTGATCATCCAGGACAATAAGGTCAACTATAGAACACATTCAGGCATAAGGTTTTAGTTTTATCATCTCACTTTTATTTCTGTGATATATTCTTTATCCCCCACTATTTCTTATTTGTGGTGTATGTATGCATCCCTAGATGTATCATATCATTAAATTTTTAATTTTTTTAAAAGTTTGGGGCCGAACCCTCATTTTATTATTAAAGAAAATCAAAGACCTCTTTTAACTGGGTAGAGGGAGACCCATTACATAGCCAGAAGGCCCAGTGGGCTTATAGCCAATTACATAGCCCGTAGGCCCAATTTTGTGGCCCAATTTCCATTCTGTGAATAGTAACCCGACAGCTACAGTACCCGTACAGTACCGCTGCTGCTATAGTGCCCTGCCGCAACTATAGTACCCACCGATCTACCGTACCGCCGCTGCTACAGTGCCGCTACAGTGCTGTTATAGTAAGCTACGCCCAATGGGTTTTGAACCCCCATTTTTCATGTAGGATCACTAGGTGCTTACCACTAAGCCAAACCCCAACTACAATCATTAAATTTTTAATATTCATGGTATTCAATGTCTTATTTTATTATCATTATTTTTATGGGGAATATGGTTTGGTTGTTTTCAAAGTTGTAAGGGTTTTCTTCCCAAACATCCTATGTTATTCAGGTTATGATTTCTCCTAATAAAAACCTATATAATTATTCAATATTTTTATCTAATAATTCTAAATTATATATATAAGTTCTAAAATCATATATCCAAATAAGTTAATCTCTCTTTTCTCAGTAATATAGGTTTTATAAGGTTCCATTTTTCAGTTCTTCCTAATACATAAGCCCGAATAATGGGGACAACTTGAATTCATATGTATTTTCATGTTCACTGTATAATATATTTTAAGAAACAGTTATTTTTCTAAAATCACTCATTTTATTATGGAAAAACTATCTTATTTCACGTCGTTTTTTATAAAACAAATTCCAAAAGAACTCTTCTCTACAAAGTAAAAAATAGCATTTCTTCAAAGAATTCCTCGACAATTTTATAAGAGTATTTTAATCTATTTCAAAACCCTAGTTTAACCTTTTGTTTTGTTGGGATTAATATTTTATAATATCATATATCATATTTTATTAGATGGTTTATGATTATTTTGACTATGGATGCGTAATCTTAATACCATTCACTATATTACTCGGAATGATTAGTGATTATGTTTTCTAACTGGGGATAGTTATTTATATTTCATTTGTTATTTTTAATATAAAAGTATTTGTTTATTATGTTTTACCCCTTTCATATAAGGAATTCATTGATCTTATTAAGTGTTTGGTGGGACCCTCTAGAGCCAATCAGTGCATCGGTAAGTCTAATGAAACAAATTGGTTTGGGTTTTTACATGTTTATGTATTGTCTTGGAACAAGGCCTAGATGGTATGGTTATGAGTCCCAAATTATGCATTACCTCATTGAAAAACTTGTGATATATAATCCATATTATTTTTCAACTAGTATAATATCCATGGTTATTTTTTATTATAACATTATTCATTAATATTTTATTATTGTCATATTATTCTCAACATTATGTGTTAATGGTATGTGTAATTTTATTTATTCACCGTGCCCTACTACATGTGATTTCATTATATTTTTTACCCATAATAAGGACATGATCTCACCCCTTTATTATGTTTTATTTTTCCACAGGATGAGAAGGTTAATATTATGAATGACTTATAGTGAAAATCTAACAGTTCTTGGGTTTTATCAATGGAGTTTCAAGTTTTTTTTCTTTGAATAAATAATGTAATGTTAATGAATGTAATATGGTTTCAAAAACTTCTAAATGGAATGGTAAATAGGTATGTGATTACTTGTAACCATACCAATGTAATAAAGTAAGGCGCTGCAACCAGGCTACTGGGGTTGAGGTCTTTACAAGGATGATGTGGCCGACTTCGGTGATGATTGGGAGGCTCACGATGAAGTAACCACCCATATAGGTGGATTTGATGATTATAATGACTACTAGATATAAGGTAGGAGGATCTACATTTCCATCAGTTTCACCATCAATGGGATTGATATCCCCCCTTTCAAAAAATACTCCCATTCATGACTAAAGGACGAGGAAGTAAGAAAATTCACTAATGTTCTCCCTACCTAGATCGAAAATTAAGATTTAAACATTTTATACTCCTGTCCATTATTTACACTATGTTCCACATTTGTATCATTTCCTATCACACTTGGTTATATAGGTCCATGATGAGTTATTTTAGAGTAACGTTCAATTCCTGTTGTTAGGGAGATAGATAAACTATTTATTTTCATAGTGTAACCACATTCATCAATAATTCTTTATAGAAAATTAGTGGTTATTAGGTTGTAGGTTATACCTAAACCAGTTTCTATCACCGATGCATCAGTGCTTACATCTATTGAATCGACATAGTCAAGTGTACTTTTAGAGGGGACTGATTATAACACATTTTCTTCCACATACATTGCCACGATAAAGGTATCACTAGGTTAGTATATTCACTCCATTGGAGTATAATATATCATCCAATCAATATCATGTTGTTTAACATGTCTATTAACTGATATCTATCAATGGTGGATTTCCTAACACATTGTTAGAAAATACATTATTTGTTCTATTCGGTCACTCACTACCAAAAAGCATCTCCACCTACCATGAAGGTGGAACAAGGATGATAAATGCCACTGATGACACATTATAGGATGTTATGTTATTTTTAACATGATCTTTTGTTATATAGTAGCACAAAATAAATTATTTTTTATTGAAAATTAAATTATAATGATTATTTTAGTATCATTGCCTCAAAAAGTTATGGCCTTAGATCCTCCTACATTTACTCCCCACCCAACTTGAATGAATCGTACAGAGACCAACACTACACCAATCCATTCAGAGGATGAGATTACAAGATCATTCTGTTGTGATTTTTCCTATAATATATTCTTGTTCATGGTCTGAGCATAAGTTGAGGATCAAAAAATAGAATATTTATTTCATAGATGCATCAAAAAGTACAAAGAGGTAAAAGTAGATTGATTATATTGGTCCCCTTCAAGGAGTCGGAGAGACAACTGGGTCACCTAATCTTCATGTTCACTACCCCTGATTATGGGGAGTTTTACTATCAAAATGTTCAACCAATTGTTAAGGACATGGTTTCTATATGATAATAGAAATTATACCTTGGGATGATGTTCTTGGTAGCATAGGCCTTATATTCAAAAATAATAATGTGAGGTTGAATCTATTGATAAGGCCTCCCAATGATCTGAAATATTATTGACCCACCAATTTATTTCAGTACTAGGAAGGATAATATTAGAAACCTACATTCTGATTTCGTCAGGCTACAGTATGCAATGTCCTAGTAACAATATATGTTAAAAACCATACTAAAAAATTGTGGTGGTGAAGAAAATCCCAGTTAATGTGGTGGAGAAGGATGGATAAGATGCTATATTGATAGTGGAGGCATCAAAACTATTTGGAGATGAAGTGAATTAATCCACCAGTCAATTGTTCTTATCCATAGTATCCCTAGTGATACACTTCATAGAGAAAAAAAAAGAATACATTGAAGAAAAATTTGTATTGGTAATTTACTTTTAAGATCGTTGGGGGGGGGGGGGTTGTGAAAGGTAAACAAGTTCTCGTAAATTCCATCCTTTTATTGTTATTTGTCAATGAGAAAATAATTTTAACTCCATATGTTGTTTTCATGACTTCATTTGTTCATTAGGTTCAGGGAATTTTGTTGTCTTGGATTCATATATATCATCAAAGGGAAAAATATGTTAGTAATACTATGTAAAAACCAACTCAAACTCAGATTCTCTATTCATAAAAAGACCTCTAGTGGGAATTACCCATGAACCATTAATGATATTATAATCCCCATTGATGTATCATTAATAGTCATTTTGAGAATACGTATTCTAAAATCTACATTTGGAAAATATTTCTTAGAGGAAGTTTGATAATTTTTTTTCCTATTATAGGTTCCTAGGGATAATAACTCAACTTCTACTTCTACCATATGGTATTCCCTACATGATTTTTATCATTAGTTTTTAGAGATTTATTTTTCCTAATCCATGGAAAGAGAAACCTAATGGGAATATTATCGACATTTTTTGGATTACCTTTATGGTATTTCATCCACTCAACTATTTCATCTTATCAAATTGCCTGTTTATGTTCTAGTAAGTTGGTCCAAAGATTTCATTTTTTTATATTGAATATATTGGACTTTAATTTTCAATATTTTATGTTAATATATCTCATACACTCTCTTACTACAGTTTATGGTCGTATAACTCATACATTCTGTTGTTGGTATTTTAAGGTTGTATAAATAAGACCTTTTTTTATATAGTTTAAGGTCATCCATGTTGGACAATATTTTTATATAGTTTAATGATGTATTACTCGAACCTTTTAGTAAGGGTAATGATGGATGGGTATACATTTAGAGAACTAACAATCTATATCATTACTAGATTTTTGAAGGATCAATATCCATTAAGGGTTTAGGAACCCCACGTCACTGTTGTGATAATGAAGGATGGATATTCATGAAGGGTTCAAAAACCCTATATCCCAACATGGATGGGTATGGTCGATAGTGACATAAAATTAATGACACCGAATTTTAACATCCTTCAATCGCAAACTCTCTCACATGGAAAAGTCAGGTTGGTTTCTGGAAATCAAGTGCACCTCCTTATACCCCAGAGGTTGTCAACTATAAGTGGGGGTGTAGAGGAAATATTGGAGAGACTATAAACCAATTACATAGTAAAAATACATTAAAAATAATAAAAAATATGAGTGATGAAAATAGAGGAAACAATATAACATATATGATAAACCATTGAATAAAATTAATGGAACAATCCAATGGTAATAATAAAATTATGTAATGACAAGATATAATCTTACTAATAGTCAATATAAAATTCATATAGATAAAAGATGAGGCCAGAATAGATAAAATCCTAATAACCTAATCTCAAACCGCACATCGGTCTCTTATCGACACTTCAACCCATCTAACAATAAAAAATCAACAATGAGGAAATTTTTCCTTTTCCAAACATGTATCCAGGTAATCTTCTCATGTACCAAATGGTGGCTCAAATTGGGTGTGAGTGTATATAAGTTGATCGAAATGACAGTGTCTAAAAATACTAGTCTGAGAATGAATGCATTTAAAAAATCAAAAAATGGGATTGTTAATGAATCAATTAATAGAATATAACAATAAACTTTTTTTGGAATCATGTTGTAATATCTGTGAGTATGCAACATTTCTATTCCAACCACAACCAAAATTATGTGGAATAATAACATAACCTAGATAAATCCCTTCATGTAATAATTTCAATATATTTTGTCTAAGCCTTATAATAATTACATCATAACCTGGCCAAGCCCTCTATATAAAATTTTTAGCATAACCAGGTGATGGGATCTATATAATAATTTCAGAATAATTAGTTGAAACCATCTATATAAGAATATGTGCATAATTGGGACAATTACTCTATATAATTATTTTCTATAACTCGTCCAATCCATCTATATAATCATTTCAGCATATCCAAAACAACCCCTAACTATATGCATTATAATATAACTAAGCCAACCCATAATGGATTGAAAAACACAACATCACATCATAAACCAGAATGTTCAATTCAGCTAATTATATTTTATATTTCAATTCCATTCCATTAATTATTTTATGTCATAACCCATTAACATTCTAGTGTACACAACCACTTCATATTAACGTATCACCATTAATTTCAATAAAAAAGTAACACATTTTCAAAAGAGATCCTTTTAAATTCAACCACCTATGGTCAAATTTCGTTCTAATTCATGTTTGAAAAAATATATAGTTCATTATTGTACAGTGGTTGGGTCACCCTATGGGTAGAACAAGCCAGGTCTCTACAATATGGATTCAAAGGGACCTAAGGAGATGTCTAGTCATTTCATTATCATCAACAATTATTCCATTAGTCAACACTCACATCTTATCAGTGAAATATCACTGTATTACACATAGATAAATAATTAGAAATAGACCATAGGGATTTTTTTCTAGACCTCTTAACTTTATCTTATGATCAATGAATAATTATCAATAGGGGACTCTAATGAAAAATGAAGTAGAATTAGATCACATAGAAAACCTAAATCAAAAAACACATATAGCAAAACCTGATTTAATAGTGGTCAATAGTTCAAACCACAAGAAAGGAGAATTTCATAATAAAATTGAGGAATCCAAGGTGAAGGAACTCACTCGATATCAAATTAAATATTTAGAAGTCTGAAAGGGGAGGAATCACTACAATATCACCAATAATATTCATAGCATTTGAGTAAAGAAGCTGAAAGGTGGATGAAAATAAATTCATACACACATCATGGTTTAAATTTTTTAGTCCCGACACATTCATAATGTGTACCCCTTTCATGATTTCAATTTTCATGATTAAAATATACTCTACAAACACATCACCTCGGTCTAAAATAAACATGATCTACCATTTCAATATGTGAACATACTTCATGATTTGTAAAAATTTCACTCTCTAAAATAGTTCATGGAATATACCATGTAATAGGTTCACAACATGTAACATGATCACAATGTGAAAGTATCCATTGGAAAGTTCACATACATGATTCTATAGAAAAATCCGAATCACCTATGAAGCATTTCAAACCAATATATAACCCATGTAATCCCCTTGACACATTTATACCTAGACTCCATTGAATCAAACAAACATACATCCATGAACATAAGATATTATTATACTTGGAAAATATCTCCACCCCCAAATAATAGGATTGATCTCCAATTTTAATGTTGAAATGGAATGCCAAAAAAATCAAAAAATACTCAAGATGAACATAACTGGAAAATAAGGGATCTTACATCCTCTCCACCATATAACAGGTCAACCCCTTGCTACTCCAAGTTTCACGATGGGGTATCGAGAAACCGGTCTGGGAAATTTGTCTAGCTATCAGAGTCCACATCATTGGGTTCCTCTAGATACTCCCATGAGGTCAATGCATGTGAACATGAAGTATGGTCCTTCCCTGGAGATACTTCTCACAATGGTCTAGAATCTGCATTAGATGATCCTCAAAGAAAACATCTATACATTGATTGATTGCATAAATGTTAACCTTGTGATAATTCATAGGAAGATATCTCTAAATAATTAACATGGAAAACATGTCCTTTATGGAACTGTGGCAATGTGGAAGGGATAATCAATAGTTCACTATACCTACACATTCCACTATCTCAAACGATGCAAAAAACCATGGAAACAACATCCCCCATTTTCCTACTGAGGAACCATACAAATCTGGGAGAAATTAGAATGAAAACATGACAACCAACATAAATCTCCATTGGTCGTCACCTTTGGGATGCGTTTGATATATTCTTACTCTTCGTAGTCACTAAATAATTTATGATCAATTCAACCTGCTCAGATGTCTCCTGCATGAGACTAGTTACAACAAATGATGAATCACCTTTCTCTATCCCACAAAGATATTAAAAAAATTCATCTATAAAAAATCCTAAAAAGGATTTGTTATGTTTAATTCCTAGAAACTATCATTGTACACAAAATCTACGAGTTTCATGTTCTTCTCCCATGACCTACTACAATAAAAAAAAACATAACATATCTTCCAAATTCCAGATAGTCTATTCTATTTGACCATTAGTGTGTGGATGATAAGCTATACCAAAAATAATTGGTGATCCTGGATATTTACGAAGACCCTATGATAACTAATATTTGAAATAAGGATCTTTATCAGAAATGATACTCCTGAAGTCGTCATACAAGAAAACTATCTCTTGCACATTAAAAATACCCATGTCCTTAATAGTGATGGTTCCCTAATGGGTAAAATTTGATATGTTCTTCTATAGATCAATTATCACCCACACTATATCATCCTTGTGAGGTGTAATGAGTAATTTTATAAGATATTCAATATCGACATCATCCCAATTCCCTTCCAGAATGGGAAATTTCTAAAACAACCCAGATGGCCTTTGGTTCTTGGCTATCATATGTTGATAGTTGAAGCATCTCTCTAAGGATCCATCTAAATCCAAATTCAATATTTATCACAAGTAATTTATATTCATATCATAATACATATTTTTCATCCAATGTATGCATCCCATCTATAAGAATCAAAAACTCTCATCAGATCCGTGTGTTATCCAATAAGAACCAATCCTCATCCATGTAAATGCATAGAATTAATGATGTTAATAGACTATATTATTGGTGGATCCCCAATATATATGCTTTCCATCAATGATAATCCCTTCAGATCATATAACTTATTAATATTCATCCTGTGAAAAAAGAACTGATGTAATTGATGTTGTTGTCAAAGCTACTAATCCATTTGACTAAGGATCATATTGATACATATATACAAAGAGTTCCATAATCCACCACTCATAACAATACTATGAAACACCCTCCACAGTCATATTTAATCTCATGGATTGGAAAATAATTTTCCCTCTCCGAGGGTATAATACAACTTGAAGTAAAAATATTGTATATATTCGACCATGCTTTTTTACCAAAGTTTCAGATACTGGTTTGAAATGATTTACTTGAGACTCATGTGGTCTATGTACACAAAAAAAATTTCTCCAAAGATAGCGTCTCCAGTATTTTTGGGTATATACTACCATAATTAACTCCATATCCTATGTTGTATAATTCATCTTATGAAGCCTCAATTGTCTAGATACATGAGAAACAACATGTTTCCTCTACATCAGAACTACTATGAGTCAAAAATTGGATTCATCATATTACATATATTATGACATAAATAGGACATGAAAGGTGTGGATTGGTGTTCAGTTCATGCTTATCTTCATCTCATAAAAATTTATCTTTCATGAATTTAAAAAATCAAACAACACCACTTTCTTGGGAATCCTGGACATTGATGTTTCTATATGGGAGATTTCTTGTATTAAACACCTATAATAATCTTCTAAATCCATAAATCATTGAATCTCAAAGTCATTATTAGGAAAATATCAAGATACCATATTCACAACCTTCTCTGGGAACACTGACTCTCCTGCTTCTAAAATGATTTTGCCCAATAAGGGTAATTAATCAATATAGGAAGTATATTTAGAAAGATTGGATTAATTTCAATTATCTATAAAAATAATAAAATGATTTAAATATTGTAGTATCAAAATAGTATACATATATTCTCAATTATAATAGGGGTAGGGGTGAATCATAGATTTAAAAACATTCATTTTTATCCAAATGGAAAACTATTTTTAGAAAAGTTTAACAAGGTAAATTCATAAACCCTCTTGGGTTCTTAACTATACAACAAACATTCTTAGGGTTAGAGAATATAATTATAGAAAAGAAACATAATAAAATTTTACTTATAGAAATATTATATCTTAAAGCATATTGAATCTTAATTATCAATGTATGTAAAAATACAAGAAATTATAATAAAGTTAAAATTTATTTGTTTATAAAAATACAACAAAAATAAAATGTGAATCAATATTAATTAACAAGTAGAAAATATTTTATCCCAAAGAGTAGGGTATCCAAAACCATTGGATAAAGGTCCCTTGAATTATATATTCAAGAAGTTATGCCTTACCCACATTAGGGTAATCCCTCAATAAGAATATTAGAATTTGTCTTGCTATCCCCTCAAGCCCTCGATCTTTAAGGTAGTTGAATCCTCTGTATTCCTATCCCTGGAATCCCTGAATTTTACTCAGAAACAATCAGAGTCACATGAAGCAAGCTGAAAAAGTTGTTCACGGATGGTAAAGATGTTCCATAAACACACATAGAACGAGAGTATCTATCTAGAAATGACTTCGCAACATCACAACATGTAATCTCTAGATCGATATCGATATCATTCGAATGAGTTCCTATTTATAGGAAAGGATTAAAATGGTCAGCTCCCTCCTCCAATAGACATATTTTTACTTGAGTCTTGGAGGGACCTGTACACGTTTCACTCAACCAATGGATAGATAGAAATAAAATGACATCATTTCATAATAAAAACATGTGTAAGGAAAATGAAGTAGCTTAGTCAAATATGAAAAATTCAGAATCTATGGAAAAATTTAATTTAGAGTCTAAACATATAAACAATCAGATTCCAGAAACATGGATATTAAGAGTTTGTTTTTCAAAGAATTAGGAATATGAATTCTATAGTTTTCATAGTCTCATTTTTGATGATTTCAGAGTCTGAATTCTGATGAATTCAGAGTCTGAATTCTTATGAATTCAGAGTCTCTATTCTGAGGAATTGAGAGTCAGAATTCAAAGAAATTCAATATTTGTATTCTGAGGAATTCAGAGTCTGAATTATGTGGAATTTGGAGTCTAAATTCGGAAAAATTCAGAGTCTGAATTTCAGAGAATTTAGTGTCTTCAATTTAGAGAATTCATAGTATGAATTTTAGAGAATTCAGAGACTGAATTTCAGAGAATTCGGAGTCTTAATTTTAGAGAATTTGGAATCTAAAAATATAAGACTTGATATCCAAGGTACTATACAATTCCTAGGTTTTAGATAAGTATACGAATTTTTGAATTAGTAATAAAATAAAATTGGTTTTTAGAAAACATTAATAAGACATTAAAAACCAAGGGAAGGATATAAATTTTCATTGAGAAATGAAATTTTACTTAAGTGAATAATCCTTAGAGAAAGATAATTTTCTTTGATAGAAAGTTTTTTTGATTTTTAAAACATAAAGGAATTGAAAATTCATAAGCAAGCCTTAATGATTCAACAATATACCCCTTTTTGGAAAGCACAAACATCCTTTCGAAAAAGAATATAAGGAATACGAATTTTTCTTGTTGAACTTTAAAAGAGAAACGTATGTCCCTTTACTTATTAACCATGATGAATATGACTAATTACCCCTTAGGTTTTGAAATCCATAAGGATCGTATTCCTGTCATTCTTTGAGGAGTTAATTTTTATTATATAAGAAAGTCTTATTTATGTATACTCCCCCTTAATTAAACTCCCCTTTACATAAACTCCCCCTTACATATGGAATTAAATTATTTTTACTTAATATTATTTTGATCATTCTTTTCTCCCCTTTCTGATTTTCAAATATGAATAGATAGAATAAAAAAAATTTACTTGAAAGATTAGAACTATACACAAAAAACAAAAAAAATGAAGGAGCCTTTTTTTATGATAGAAAAAATTGATATAGGGCAAAAAATACAACAAAATATTTTAATTTCAAGCAAATACCTCATCCTACGTTTCCTTCAACATGATCTTCCTCAAGGTAGCCTTCAACTTCTTAAGCACCTTATGATCATCCTCAAACCGCTTGAGCATCTATTATTGATCATGACTCTTCTTTTCCAGAGCCTTGATTTTTTCATCTTGAGACTTTAGTATTTTTACACGAGACATCACTACTTCTTCATATTGATTGAACTTTTATTGAAACTCTTCCCTAAGTTCCCTTTATATCTGTAAATTTAAAGCAAGTGAATTTAACTTCCCATTAAGATCATTATCCTATTGCTTCTCGGCTATTTTCTAAAGATTTAAATTCTCTATAAAAATTTTTGTAAGGTTTTTGATCCTATCATCTAACCTTTAAAAATAATCTTTCACTGAATGTTGTAAGTCATGAAATATTCTCATGTCTTCAATCATTATTTTAGACCATTTTGTTATTTCCTTACATGATCTCCTATGATCATCATAACCGATATGAAATGTTTTAATGTCTGCCTCAAGGTTGATAAAATTTTACCTCATCATACATAATGAATATGAATTCTAATTGAAATAATTTTAAAGCAACTGACATCTAAAATCAATATTAGGAATCAATGGTGTTGTGTTCCCCAACTTCTTCAAAGACTTAACAAAAAATGACCGAACAATCGAAGATGAGGATTCAAAATCTGATTCCCTTTATAGGAGAGAATACATTATTTATCTCTTCAGACTTCCTCTTATATAAAGCACCAACATCCTTATTAACAACCAAAACCTTCTTAGGTATATCATTAACCACATATTTACCTTTATCGACTTTGTAAATAACATTTTCATCACTTGGATACTTGTGATCACTATCAGAAAGTTGAACTACCTTATCTTCTTCAACCTATTCTTTCTCAACATCTTATTTATCATCAATAGGGTGGATGAATCATGATTTCTACTCTCATCATCCGTAGTTTTTTCAACGCCTTCTTATCCATCATCTTCATTCCCTTGAGAAACAATTTTGGTCGAATTAACCAGGGAAGTTTAGATTGAAAGCTTGTCTAAATAACTTTCCTTCTCATGATATTCTTATAATATCTTTATCACATCATCACTCTCATATTCTTCTTCCTCTTGTTATTCTTATACTTATTATTATTGAACTATTTCTTCTTCCACAATAGGTTCCAAAATTGAAATTTTATTTTCGGGAGTTTATAGTGGAATAGGTTATTGGAGAAAAGATTCTAGTAAATGAATTTCTAGAGAGGCTTTCTTTGTATCCTTGAGAAGTTCTTGAACGATCTCAGCTTTAGAAATTTTCTTCTTTATCTTCTTCTCCTTTTGTTGCCTTTCTTTCTCTTCAGTAGCTTGAATTTTCAAGGCCTTTACCTCAGCAAAATATAGCCTAAAGCATGGATCTCTTTATTTCTTTTTCTTCTTATGTTCCCTCCACTTTTCTACCACTAAATCCATTAATTTTTTTTTTCTTTTCTAGCTTTGGTGGTGCTGACTGGCTTTCCAAAACTATAAATATTTCTTTGATTTATAGTTCCTTCTCTTTTATTTTCTCCTAGGATTTCTTGGAAGTTTATACTACTTCCCATTTCATAGATAAAGCTTCAATCTCACTTTCTGAAATCTCATAAAATTCTCTTTATTTGGTGTTGAAAATGACTTTCATCCTCCTCAAAGTATCATCTATCAGCAACATGATCTTAACGATTCATGGTTTAGAACTGTAGGGAATTCTATTGGATTCTAAGTAAAGCACCATGATCTTCGACAAGATCGCCAAATGCATGATAATCTGAGACTTTAGGGTTACATTATTAATAATGGTGATTGTCAATATGATGTACATCAAAATATTTACCTTTCTCAGGTTAACCAAAAAGTCCAATATAAAGATAGCACTTTTCTTTAATGAATCCTTGTCACCCTTTCTCAAAATGAGTAAACCATGTAACCATATTGCTGACATTATGATGTTCTTTGAAATGTCATTTTTCATAGATGAATTTACTCCATTGAGTCAAAGGAACTTTATTTGCTTTTCCTTCGCATATCATCCTTACTGATCTGAAAACTTGTTGGAGCAGAAAATTGGCTCACGTTCATACAGAATTCCAAGAATATTTTCTTCCATATTTAAATATAAGGAATAGGTTTTACAATATATTTTTAATGAAAACATATCACTTTCAACTTCCTCATAAAATCTTAATGCATCGTAGAATTATATATGCTAGTTAGGATAAACAAGATCCCATGTCTTTGGCTTAGAAAAAAAAACTCTCCCATCCATTCAACTTGATATTATTCGCGATTAAGGAATTATACTTAGAAAATAATTTTGGGCCAACCAACCTTTACCTGTAGATTTTCCAACCCTTAATTTCATTAGTTGAAGACAACCATTTCTGCGAGGAGGCTTCCAGTGACATTTGTAGTGTAAGAAAACAAGGAAAATGAAACGATCTATTTAAAGAGGAGCATAGATTCGACACACAATGTCTAGAAAACAAATGCGGGACATGGAATAGGGGGAGGCCTTTATATAGGATTTGAAGCAATAGTTCAAATTCCCGATTTGATTCAATGATTGAAATACGTACGATCTAATCTGACGGTTGAAATGAATTCCAAATAAGGATTTGGTAGGTTCCGATCTTTTGACTATTTAAGGAAAAATCAGATTCAAGGAAAGTGAATCTGAAATAGTTTTCATAAAACAAGATAAAAATAACAAAAGAAAAAAAAATAATTACAAAAATTTATGCAAGGAAACAAACCATACATATTTCTTATAAAAATTGTTATTATAGATAAGGTTTTTCTTGAACAACATACATTCCAAAAAAATTTATTAATTGGAAGAAATTTTAGATTCCGGAAATTTATTGTTAAGCAAAAAAAATTTTGAATCTAGAATTTTGGGTTTAAAAATAAATTTGAGTAAAAAGGAAAAGAAAGAAAAATATTTGGTTACTAAAAAGTTTTATTAAGGAAAATAACATGGTTATGGAAAATTTGATAAAGAAAAAATAGATTCCAAAAAATTTTATTTAAGAATGAATGTTTTTGGAAACAATAATGAAATGTACCCCCCCTATGAAATGGAGTTTATTAATGTTAGGAGATATGTTTCAATAAAAGGTTAATATGGAATATTATAATACATTTTTAATTCCTAAGATTTTTAAATTTATTCAAATCTGTTAGAGGGTAAATATTTTCTAGAAATATCAGCAAGTTAATCTTCTGGTCTGATAAATTGAAGAATGATATCTATTTTAGGTGTGTGATCCCTAAGATAGTGATGCCTAATATCTATGTGTTTTTAATGGGAGTGATGTATAGGGTGTATTCTTACATAAATGGAACTTTTATTATCACATATTATCTATGTTTTGGTAAAACTCATTCCATAGTCTGTGAGTGTGTGTTGCTTCCACAATACTTGAGAAAACAACTTCTAGCTGCTACACATTCAAGTTCAGAAGTGGAAATTGCTACTGAGTCATTCTTCTTCCATGATCAAGAAAAAAATAAATCTCCCAATAAATGACATGTTCTATACATAATTTCTCTATATATTTTACATGCACCAAAATTAGCATCCGAAAAACCTTTTAAACAAAATAATTTCGAGAAGTATAGAAAAGTCCCAAACCCATTGTTCCCTTTAAATAGTGAAAAACTATTCACTGATTTTAAATGAGATTCCTTTAGATTAGATTTATATCTTTCACATAAGCATAATGAAAAAATTATTTCTGTAAAAATAGATTTATGTATAATAAACTTCATACCATACCTCTAAAAGATGTTTTATTTACTATTTTCCCAGTTTCACCAAGATCAAGAGAATTTGAGTTACTGAATGGAGTGATTATACTTTTAGTGTTGTTATATCCATAATTTTTAAGAAGATATTTAATATTATTATGTTGAGATATATAAGTTCCTTTTGGTTTTTTAGAAATTTTAAAACCTAGGAAAAATGTTAACTCACCAATCATACAAATTTCAAAATCATATTTCATAATATTAAAAAACAAATCAGTTAAATATTGCTGAGTTGAATCAAATATAATGTCATCAACATATATTTGAACAATAAAAACATTTTTCATATACTTCTTTATAAATAGAGTTAGATCAGCAGTTCCCTTAACATAATTGTTTTGTAAAAAAAAATCATGCATGTCTATCGTAAGAGGCTATAGGGGATTGTTTAAGCTCATACAAAGCTTTTGTAAGTTTGAAAACATGTTCAGGATGTTTTTTGTCTAAATACACAAGAGTTTGTTCAACATAAAATTCTATTGAAAATATCCATTAAGGAAATCACACTTCAAGTCCATTTTAAAACGTTTGAGATTGGAGAATGATAAAAAGGAAAGTAAAATACGAAAAGATTCATGTTTAGATATTAGAGAATAGGTTTCCGCATAGTCTATTCCTTCTTGATGATTATAGACTTTAGCAACTAATATATCTTTAATTATTACTATGATTCCATTTTCATCACATTTATTTATGAAGACCCATTTTACTCTAATTACAGAATTTTCTATAGGTCCTTCATCCATGGTCTATAATTTTTTCCTTTAAAATTCATTTAGCTCATTTTCATGGATTTAATCCAATCATCATCACCTAAAGCTTCATTAATGATTTTTTGGTTCTAATTGGGAAAGGAATGCTAGAAGTTATACTTCATTTATTATGGAACATATAGTCCTTACAGGTTGATTTACATCACCAATGATAATATCACTAGGATGGTTCTTAAGAAACAACTGATTTCAATTTTGTAAAACATGTTCATCAACATAAGGTAGAAAATATTCTGGGGGAAATAATTCAGAAACATTTTCTAGAGTATTTTCTTTATTATAAGAATATTCTATCAAAGGTTGATAATTAGTTTTTAAAAACACATCGGAAGATGTAGTTTGGTGTTGTTTAAAAACAAAAGGATCAGTTTCATCAAATTTAACATGCACGGTTTCTTCAACAGTACATGTATTTTTGTTAGAAACTCTATAAGCCTTAGAAGTAGTGGAGTAGAATAAGGAAATCCCTTTATCATATTTGTGTGAAAATATATGTAATAAATCATTAGTATTTAGAATGAATACTTTGTATCCAAAAAACATGAAGTAAGAAAGTCTATGTTTTCGACTAGTCCACAATTCATAAACTATTTTTCTTTGAAAAGGTATAATTTAGACTAGATTTATAGTATAAAAATCAGTACTAACAGCTTCAACCCAAAAGTGTTTAGAAATTTAATATTCACTCAACATGGTTCTAGTTAGTTCTTGCATAATTAAATTTATTCTTTCAACAACACAATTCCGTTGAGGAGTTCTTTGGAGCTGAGAAGTTTTGAGTAATTCCTTTCTTACTACAAAATGTTTAAAAATATGAATTTTGAAATTCTCCCCCATGATCACTATGAATAGTTATAAATGGAAGATTTTTATCATTTTTAACTCAGGATCTAAAAGTTTTAAAATAATAAAATTAGTCACTTTTCTTGACTAGAAAATTAACCCATATAAATATGGTGTAATAAAAAACTAAAACAAATACATAATATTTTCTTCTAATATTTCTGGTTTGTGTTGGACCAAAAAGATCCATATGCACTAACTGTAATGCATCAGAATTTGAAACTTTAACAGTTTATTTAAAACTTTATTTATGTTTCTTTTAATATTGACAAGTATCACAAACTTTTGATGAATCAAATCTATGTTTTGGTATATCCTTAACAAGTATTTTCTTCGAGATCTTCTATTGGTTTCTAAGTTCATAGTGTCCTAGTATTCTATTCCATAACTAAGATTGTTCTTCCATTACACTATGTCAAGGTAGGGCTTGGATCTTAAGGTCTCCTATGTTTAGGGTATAAACATTCTCATGCCTATGTTAAGAACCAATAAACACTTCCTTGGAATTTTGTATTAAGAATTTTTCATTCCTAAAGAAGTTCTTTTACCATTCATATACTAGGAACATCAATTATCCATGTACCATGTATTGTTATGGGTACATTATTTATTTTCCTGTGAATAAAATAGTTAGACTTTTGGAATCCAAATTTTCATGGATTCATAAATTTTAGAAAAAAATGTCTTATGAATCCACATTTTCATAGAAAATTATGCTTTATGAATACCTAAAGATTGTGTTTTATTTAAAGAAAATTTCATTCCCAATGTGCACCACATTGACCTTTATTACAAAAGTGATCACTTTGAGGTATAAAATAATTGCTCTTAAAAACTGGTTTTGAGTGAGTATAACCAATTCCTAAACTATTTCTTTATAGAATGATCAAATTATTTCCTTCCTGAAGTAAAATTTTACAAAATATTCTTTAAGGAAAAAATTTCAGATTTTAGTCGGATGAATGAATTCTTATCCTCAATGTCATTAGTTTTAAAGCCTGGTTTATTCTATAAAATATTTTTTTAGAAATAATATTCTCAAGATTATTGAATGTTTATCCTTTTCAGAATTAACTTCCTTATGGTTTTTAGAAACACTTTCAAAATCAATGTTTTTTGGATCAAAATCTTAAGATATAATTGAAAATTATTTTGTTAAAAAATATATTCTATAATTATCTTACATATTTTTTATCATACAGTTTTCAATCTCAAGATGTTTACAAAATCTAGATACTTCTTCAAATTATGGTAAAGTATTGTCTTCTGATGAGGAATATACATCATCTGAAGATTCATAATATTCTTCATTTTGAAAATTAGCATTTAAAGAAATATTGGTTAAGGATTCAATATTTTTTACCTTATCCATAAGGAAATGATTTTTAATAGGTAATCTAGTTATAAGACCAATATTGTTATGAATAGAAGATTCATAATTTGAAGATTCATATGAAGAATCACCACGACTAGCACTCAAGGTGTCATTTACTTTCAGAACATTATTATCTTTAGATTTGTAATACTTCTTTCTATTTCTCTCAGAATGATTTTCCTTCATGTCTTTTCTCTTAATCATAGGGAAATCATGTCTGATATGTACATCACATTTACATTCATATCAGGTTACATTAGAATCTTTCTTTCTATTTATATATTTTGTCTTATATCTGTACTGGAAATATATTTTCCCCACAATCTTTTTCTTACTTCAAGAAAGATTGGCTAATTAATTTTTTGAATGATCACTTTGACTTTATTCTGATATAACAATAGCTTTTTTAGCTTTAGATCTAGATACCCTTTCTGGAGTCTTGGCTTTAGATGTATTAGTGAAATCTACACTTTCATTACCGCTCTTCATTTGGTTGAAATTAGCATCTATGTTCATTCTAGTTTCACCCTAAAGAAGTGTTCCAAATAACTCATCAAGAGTAATATTAGATAATTTTGGTTATCATTAATAGCTGCCCGTTTTTCCATCTCATTGGGAATGATGTCAATTATTTTATTTACAATAACTTCATGATCAACATGTTTCTCTCCCATAGATTGGATACTGTTGAAAATGGTCATAAATCTTTGTTGTACATAGGAAATAGGTTCCCCATATGGAAATAAGAATCCATGATATTCATCTCCTAACATAGATCTTCTAGTTTCTATCACTTTAGAAGTCTGAAAATGTGTAACTTCAATTTTCATAGAGAAGAGGTTTTTATCTTAACAATATGATATTTGAATATATATATATTCCTAGTTCTGGAACACAAAAAACTATTTTGTACCTTGTAATTTAGCTGATATTCTTGTTTTTAATGATTAGTGAAGGTTATGACTTCTTTTTCTAGAATTTTGTAGTCTATAATGAACATTAAAAAATTTTCTACTCTAGTGTTAATGAAAATAGTGTTCATTGTAGCTCTCTAGCACTTATAATCATTACCATCAAAGATTAGTGGTTTGGTACAATTTATGTTATCATTGTAAACAACATTTATACTTACGAATCTATAAGAAAGTACTTTTCCACAAAACTTTTTAGTAGTAAATGATTATAAGAAAACATAATTTTTTTTAAGAAAAACATGAACAAGAAAAGTTATGAAAGAAAAACTTGATCAAGAAAACTTATATTTAAGTATAAGTATTTCAAATAACTCCTTGGATACCAATTGTAGGATCGAAATAGTATATGTAGATGCTCAATGACAAGAGGGGTGAATTATAGATTTAAAAACATTCATTTTTAACTTTAGAGAAAAATATGTTTAACAAAGTTAAACAAGGTAAATTGACAAAACCTCTTTGGTTCTAAACTATACAACAAACATGATTAGGGTCCAGAAATAGGAATCCGGAAAAGAAACTTAAGAATAGTTTACTTAGAGAAAGATTCTACCTTAATGTGTATAAAATCATAATTATCAGAGTAAGTAAAAATACAAGAAACTATAAGAATTTTATAATTTCTTTCTTTATCAAAATATAGTAGAAATAAAAATTGAAACAAAAATAGCTAAAAAGTAGGAAATCTTTTAACCCACAGAGTAGGGTATCCATCAACCATAGACACATGTTCTTTGATTTATACATTACAGAAACTCTATCTTAACCACTCTAGGGTAAGCCCTTGATAAGAGTATTAGAATATGTTTTTCTATACCTACAATCCCTTGAACTTTAAGGTAGTAAGCACCTCTATCTTCCTATCCTTGAAAACCAGTGATTTTACTGAACAACAATCAGTGCTGCATGAAGCATGCTGAACAAGTTGTTCACGGATGAATACGATGTTCTATAAACACACAAAGCATGAGAGTGACTCTCTAGAAATCACTTCACAGCATCACAACATGTAATATATAGGTCGATATCGAGATCATTTGAATAATATTCTACTTATAGGAAAGGATTCCAACAGTTGACTCCCTTCTCCAACAGTCATATTTTTTCTTAAATCTCGGTGAGACATGTACACATGTCACTCAACCAACGGTTAGTTTGAAAAAAATTGTACGACATCATTTTATAATAAAAACATGTGTATGGAAAATGAAGTAGCTTAGCTAAATATGAAAAATCCATAATCAAGGGAAAAATAGAATTCAGAGTCTAAACACATAAACAATTGAAATCTAGAAACATGGATATTTAGATTCTATGTTTCAAAGAATTCAGAATCTAAATTCTATAGATTTCAGATTCTGAATTATGATGAATTTAGAGTCTGAATTATGATGAATCTAGATTCTGAATTATGAGGAATTCAGAGTATTAATTATGTGTAATTTAGAGTCTGAATTCTGACGAATTCAGATTCTGTATTCTAAGGAATTCAGATCCAAAATTCTATGGAATTCAGAGCCTATATTCTGAGGAATTTGGAGTCTGAATTTTAAGGAATTATGAGTCTAAATTATGAGGATTTAGGAGTCTGAATTTCAGCGAATTCAGAGTCTGAATTTTAGAGAATTTAGACACTGAATTTTAGAGAATTCAGAGTCTGAATTTTAGAGAATTTAGGGTTTGAATTTTAGAGAATCCGGAGTAAGAATTTTAGATAATTCGGAATCTGAATTTCTGATAATTTTATGTTTAAAAATAGAAGACTTGATATTAGATGAACTATAATATTCCGAGGTTTTATATAAGGATCCATTTTTTTGACATAGTAGTAATTTTTTTAGAAAACATTGAGTAAGACATTAAAATCCAAGGAAAGGATAAAACTTTTCATAGAGAAAGGAAATTTTCATTAAGTGAATAATCCATTTAGAAAGAAAATTTTGTTTAGGAAAAAGTGTTTGTGATTTTCAAAACATAGAGGAATGTAAAATTCATACGGAAGCCTTATTGACTCAACACATATGTTGGGAAAGATCATCTACTAATTGGGAGTACGCTAATATTTCATCAATGAAAACCACCAAAAACTATTCCTGGAAAGGATAAAAAATCTAATTCATCAAGGTAATAAACACTACTAGTGCTTTTTTAGATCTAAACATCACCACCATAAAATAATATTATCCAAACCTTCTTCTAAATGTTGTTTGGGGTATGTCTAATGGTATCATCCAAAACTGGTGGTACCCTAACCACTTATCGATCTTGTAGTAGATATATGCACATGTTAGCTAATTGAAGAGATCATTGTTACATAGAAGGGGATACCCATTTGAATCCATAATCTTAGTCTGTCTTCGGTAGTATGTAAACAAGTGAAAATTCCCATCATCCTTGTTGGAGAAAATTATTGGAGATCCCAACGGCGATGTACAATTTCTTATGAAACCTTTAGATTTAATATCTTATAACCAAACCCTCAAATCTTGAATCCTCACTAGTTTCATCCTATAAGGGTTGACAGAAACTAGCTATGATCCTAAAAAACTCAACCGTGATCATGATATACATATTATGTGGTAAGGCATGGAATTATTTAGACAAAAAACATCTTGAAAATGATCTACCACTAGTGGAAACGTATCCTATTACATTTCAACATCATCTTGAGAATGTACCACAATATGAACCCTAAGAAAATTCAATTTACATTGAATTTTTCTTACATGACTACAAGATGATCCCACTCACCCAGTTGATAATTGATCCCTCATTTTGGAGATATAATGGGAACTATCATCTCCTAACAACTGATATGATGCCAGTACACAAGTATCCAATACATATCTATAATCCAATGAAATCCATTAATTTATGACATAAAAAACTATGAAATTAAATTGAAACCACTAATTTATTTATACCTCGTCTAGAAATGATTTATATTGTAGAACCACAATCATAAAAATGTGTCGATGGTCAAGAATACATCCATGATTTATATATCGAAGCCCATAAAAAAAATATAAAATGAAGATATAAAAGAATGTGATTCTTTTTTATCAAATAAAACATGAGGTAAGGTAGAAGATACTAGAATCATACCTCTGATGGTATAAGGTCATACATTCAATATATCTATACTATACTACATAAAATTCTTCTATCTTTCCCATCCTCCCTAAGATCCCATCCGCCCCCAAAGGTATTCCCTCTTCTTGGTAATACCACTCCATCACGAGAATAACATGTCCCTTACCTTAGCATGAATGTTCAGTGGGACTCTATCTATCAATATTCTATGGGTTATTTGAGTCATTCTTATAAAATGGTACATATAATTATCCCCTAACACTACACTACTATAAAATTTCACTAGGAAATCTCTACATGTGGCTCAACATAACGTAAAGTTTCACTCCAATGTAGGGTATGTACACTGATTCCTCTTATGTCCAAACATTCGATGCAGATAGCACTAAAATATAATATGGTCTTGTTATTGATTCCCACTTCACTAACAGCTCATACCACTATTTCCTAGGTGATAGTTGTCACAGTGGCACTTCATGACACCAGAAGAAGATATATATGATTTCCCTATTGAAAGAGCATAGCCAATGTTAGTGAATTATATTAGATTCCATTCAGTGATGAGATCATTATTCATCATGTATAAATTCTAATCAAGTGTAAAATAGTTACTTGTAACATTATATCATAGAGAAGACCATCTATGGAATGCCTCTTACTGAAAATATCATCAACTTCTACAGTTGGAGAAAATAACTGAAAGTCGATGAAACTTATGGTATAGTCCATCAATTAAAATCCCTCATATGTGAGGTTCAATTTCATTAAATCCTTTTCATCCCTCAACATTTCATGATAATCATTCATTTGAAACATTTAATCAATTTCCTCTAGGTTAACTCCACTTTCTTTACAGGGTTATCTAAAATGTCCCATCAATGATTATTTGGTCCAAGAGAAATATATACAACAAGAATAATACTCTTACATATGGTTTTCATGAGGTGTGTGGGGATTTACGAGACATAACTAATAAAGATCATTCAATCTCGGGGGGCCTCCCTCCATAGAGAACATATATGGATGATACTTCTAAAACTTTCTCATTTTTTTATACATTGATGTCATAGTATTAACTATAATAATTTACATGGATCTCATTTATCTCAAGAAACTATCTCAAATATTAATATCAATATTATCTTTATAAGCTACATGAAGTTATGGTTCAACTGTATTAGGATCATTCTCATTGCTTCTCTCTTGACATTCAATTTGAAGATAAAGAGGTCGCATTTTCTATACAAGGGGAAAACACTCCTAAGAACACATGATAACATCATTCTCAACCAAAACAAGTAAAAACAATAGAGAACCACTAGATCATGCTCTCATTAAGCATGGATTAAAAATTTTATTGTCATTACATAATAGATCCATCTTTTAATTTATTTGATATAACAGTGATCTCAATTCACAATATACAGAGGAAAATATTTCACATAGAATAAATATGTCCATATAATGAACAATGCATGTATATATATAAATATATCCAAACATGTTGATCATGATGAATGCGAATTCATATAATGAAATATCAAGATATGAGTATTAAATTTGATATATAATAACATTACATAACAACGGAATTAGCCATGGTAAAATGATATCAACCATAATAAGTGAACAACATGAACAATAATCCCATCTCTAGGAAGTAATATTTTCCACCATACATGTTTTAATGACTCCCATGCACAATATGATTTCTAACTATGGGGAAAACATAGTATAAATTCAAGATTTATCAAATAAAAAGGAAATAGACTTAAAAACTCAGCACCTTTGATAGCACATTGTAACATCCCTCGATCCGGAACACTATAACGTGGAAAACCAGTTGAGTTATTTGACCTCAAGCACACTTTCCTATATGAAAAATGTTGACGACTAGTAGAAGGGGTTTAGATAACATAGTGGGGAGATTATAACCCATGATAAAAAGTTTCAATACAGTATAAATAAGAAAATATATCAAAGTGAAATAAATATAGGAAGTAACACAACACAACACATAAACCAAATAATAAAATCAACCTATAAATCAAATGATAATAACTGAATGATTTAATTCCATGGAGGAATGTAAATAAATTTTATGATAAAAGTTATACTAATAAAATAACAACTTGATACAGATACACTGAAAATACCTGAACCTTGAACCCCACATCAATCACATCTCCATACTCCAACCAATTAAGAGATAAACAATCAACAATAAGGTATTTTTCTCTAGTGAAAAAATACATCCATGTAATATTCCTGGGTACCAAATGAAGACCCTAATAGGTTGTGATCATAACTCAGAAGGTCGAGAAAATCGTGTCTAAAAAACCAATATGTTAATAAGTGCATGAGATAAAGTGATAAAAAATGAGTATCAATTCATCAATTGATATAGTATTACAATAAACTTTCTTTTTCACAGGGCCAAAATATCGTTGATCATAAATCATTACTTTGACAACTACAACCACAAGTCCACGACATAATCACCTTAATGTCATCATAATCAAGCCAAGCCCTCTATATAATAATATCAACATAACCATTCCATTCCCTCTATATAATAATTCTAGCATAATAAAGTCAAGCACTCTATATAATAATTTCATTATAATCGATCCAAGCCCTATACATAAGCATTTCAGCATAACTGAAGCAATCCATCTAAATAATCCTTTTAGAACTACCAGGATAATTAATTGATATAATCATTTTATCCTAACTGGTCCAATACATTATATAAAGTAGAATTCAACATTATATGATAAACCATAATGGTCAATTCAGACAATTACCATTTATCTTTCAATTCCCTTTCATTCATCAATCTATTTCTTAACCCATTAAAATTACAGTGTACAAAACCATATCATATCAATTATCCACAAGTAACTTTATTAAAAATTAATCTATTTTCCAAATTGGTCATGTCAAAAGAAATAAACTATGGTCTCATGTCATACTAATTCATATTCTAAGCCAATATTTAGTTAATTATTATTTCATGGTAGACTCATCCTATGGGTGGCCACAAGAAATATAAGGCCCCAGCCTTAAACCTTACTTAATCTTGAGTTATTACAAGATTACACATTGAGGATCATTTCGGGTATAGAGTTTTAGAGAATTAGATCATAAAAATTGCATTACATTCCACATATAAACAAAGTGGTTACATAAAGATAGTATTCTTCTTTCCCATCAATGGAATCATATTTAAAATAAAACATGGATTCTTTCTTGACACTCCCTTGACACTATCATCATATCATGTACCTTTCCCTTGACCTGTGAAAAACATTTCAAAAAAACTTGGGATGAGCATAAAAAGCTCAGTAAGGGATATAAACATATATTGAAAGGAAACATGGGTACGTATATACATAAGAATGAAATCATACTTTACCCATAAAACATAAGCACTTTAACATACCTCATCAAATAATGAATAAATCATAGAAATCATAAGACATAAAGGTAGCTTGAGGCATTCATAACATTCTTACGTAGGGAGTAACCCTCTTGGTTACGTTTGGAATACCCATCACAATATATTCCCTAAATCTCTCTGGAGAAACCTTAAGGTTTCACTCCTTCACTTTACCCAATGCATTGGAGAGCTATATCGGGCTCACCCACCCTTAGTTTATCACGGAACCACCCTTCTTCATAATAATGCCCAAGAACCTCAACATAATCGTATCACATAAAACATGCATAAAGGAAACATAACATTTCCACCTTTCAATCACAAGATATCAATACAACACATTGATATAAAAACATTATGAAAACCATTTTCAATACCAAAATAAAATAAAAATAAAACATGGTATTTATTTTTCTTTTAAAAAAAGGTATGGCTTGTAGAGGAAGCCGAAACTCAAATAATGGTCACGGCGGCGGAGAAGTCATTCGCCGCATACATATGACAAAAACATTCCCTATTTTCATTTATTAAAAAGCTTAGTATAAAAAAGATTCCTTTTGGATAAACGTAAAATTCAAAGGGGTTTATACACTGTATAAAATAAGGTTTTGTATAAAACAAAATATGCCTCAATGAAAGGAGATTGAGACGAAGTCCCATACATTGGGTCCGACTTCACTTGATCATTCTTTAATGTGCTGAATAATAAACTTGAGTTAATTTATACTTGCTTAAGAACCTTTTTTATGTTCATTATTCCTTTTATATCACTTATTTCCATTTCATGACCACTATGCAATTATTTAAGTTAATAACGGTCATTTTAACGATCATTGGTACTTGAGTAAAAAATAAACCCTTTATAATTACAAGTTGTTCATGTATCCATTATATCCAGAATTATAATCATGATGTATATATCATATATATACAGTATATACATGCATTTATAATATTCCATAATCATTTAGATGTAAGAAATGAAATGCACCGTTCATGAAGACTGTATGTCGTACGTACGCATGAACAATACATTCATTTCTATTTCGTATTTTATAGAATGGAATCATAATTATATAAAGGTATATTATAATTACAGTATAATATAATATATAATATCATAGTTCCATCCTTTATACATCCCACATATGGTATTTAACGAATCAAATCACTTTGAGGGGGCGGTAGTCCGCACATCCTTAAATGAAGATATCGCGTTTACCCATAATGGAAACCATAAAGGTATGACCAAAATGAAAAATACAGAATCTTAAGGAAAAAAAATATTATATATCATATATAAATATAGTGACATCTTAATGGCCACCTTTGAAGGTGTTAAATGAATGTTGAACAATCATCGTTTCGGGAGGCATAAATTCACCATCCACGGAAACAGTATGTCCTTTAACCATTAGATGTAGGTGTGTGTAAGTGTAGCTAGAATCCTTCTTATAAAAACATCCTAGTATATTTAAGATACTGGAGTTGTTACAAGAGAAATGAATAAAAAGAGTTTAGGGGGTTGGAGAAGCAAAATAAAACAAAAGGACTCAAGTGAAGACATTACCTTAAAATCGGGTAACTCCTTCTGGTTTGAGCTCAAAGGATTCCTTGGGAAGACTTCTGCCCAATGTGAGGCTTCAAGGAGTAAGATAGGGAAGTGGAGAGACAAAATTGTCAGGGTTTGGCTGAGCCAAAGTCTGTGGAAGTGTGGGTAAGGAGGTAGAGGTGGGGGCCTTTTATTAGAGGAGAGGAGGGGCACTCTTGGAAAGTAAAGAAATGTTACTTTATTTTAAAATGATTTTCGGATTCAAAAGGCCCCACATTGATATAATTCAAGGATATGGTGATAAGGGTTCTAAATACACTCATCCAATAGGTTTTGGACATGTGTAGGTCATATATGTTACATTATCTTTTCATTTTATTTAAATCCTTTATTAATGAGGTAATCGCTGCATCATCATGATGTCATAACTAATTTAATATATTTAATGTATAAAATTATAAAACAATTATCATGATGTATGAAATATTTTTAGATTTCTAATGAATATTTATAGTAAAAAATATGACTTGTATAACCCCATGTAAAAATTGTTTTAGTAAAACATCTCATGTTTGTGTCATTTTTACTTTAACATTAAATAAAAAATTATTTATGTCATTTCCCAACCAAAGTGGCTCCATGGGGTCCCAAAGTTGACCCATGGATTTTATTGGTCGGCCATGACACATCCAATGAGGGTAGGACATGTTTCAAGCTCATCTCATATTATTAAGTCATCATTTTTACCTTAAACTACACTAATTACCTTTAATCGCGATTAAAAACTTAATAAGTTACTATTCACCAAAAAATTATTTTAATCCCATTGAACCAAATTTTAATTATTAATGACAACCATTTATGTTGGATTTTTGAAATTCGAAATACAAATATGGCAAAATTTCATTTAAACGGAAAATCAGTTTTTATAAGTACCACTTAGTGATTTCACTATTCATCAAAAATTGATGTTTTTCAGAAAATTACCAAAAATTCACCCTAAGCTATATTTTATATTCCGATTTCAAAAATGATGTCTATTTTACAAAATTCAAATCATATAAGTTACATTAATTAATTTAATAATTAATTCCCGCAGTCATGACAAATAGCGTGTTTTTATGAAACAATAAGTATCAAAAGATTGACACTAGTTTAAGTCCAATTTCAAAGTGAAATTAATTCCAATGACCACTATTGGATTAAATTGTAACAATATATTCTAATTTAACTTTAAAACCAATTCAAAAGATAATCTAATCATATAAATAAATTAGATTAAAAAGCAGTTTTGATGTAAAATGCAGTATTTTTCACTATTCTTTAAAAAATGAACATTGTCAGAAAAATACAAAAATTTCACACAAAGTAAATTTTGATGTCCCAATCATAAAGAATAAGTTTATTTTGAAAAACATAGCTTATAAAATTGTCAAAAGATATATTTAAAAATTGGTTTTCCATCAAAAGGTAGTAAAACAATCTTTTAAAAATATTAGTGTATTCCATGCTTAAGATTGGATTTATTTTCATTTTAAGCCTCTAAAACACTATCTAATTCACTAATAGACATAGATAAAAATATCTATTATTCATTAATTACTTGGGATGTTACATCCTTCCCCCTTTAGAATATCGCGTCCCCACAATTTATTTACTTATCGAATAAATGGGGGTACTTATCCCTCATTGCATTTTCAGATTCCCATGTTGCCTCTTCCATCATGTGGTTTTTCCACAAAACCTTTACCTGATTAATCACCTTATTTCGTAACACTTTCTCCCTGTGGTCAAGAATCTGGACTGGTTGTTCCTCATAATATAGGTTCTCTTCCAGCTGAACTACCTCTGGACTCAAAACATGAGATGGATCTGGCATATACTTTCTCAACATCGAAACGTGAAAAACATTGTGTACCTGAGATAAACTCGGAGGTAAAGCCACCCGATATGCAAGTGATCCAACTCTCTCCAGAATTTCATATGGTCCAATTAACCTTGGACTCATCTTTCCTTTCTTACCAAATCGCATCACACTTTTCCATGGTGATACTTTGAGAAAAACATGATCACCTACCTCAAAAGATAGATCCTTCCTCCTGTTGTCTGCATAACTCTTCTGCCTACTCTGAGCTGTTCTCATGTGTTTCTGAATCAGCTGAACTTTTTCTGCCATCTCTTCTACCAATTCTGGTCCCATCAACTTCCTTTCACCCACTTCATCCCAGAAAGCTGGAGTTCGACACCGCTTCCCATATAACGCCTCAAATGGTTCCATCTGTATACTGGAATGAAAACTGTTATTATATGAAAATTCAACCAAAGAAATATGTTGGTCCCAACTTCCCTGATAATCCATCGAACAAGCTCGTAGCATATCCTCCAAGGTCTGAATTGTTCATTATGACTGCCCATCTGATTGAGGATGAAATGCTATACTAAAATTTAATTCACTACCCAACGACTTCTGAAGGCCTTTCCAAAAGTTAGAAGTGAACCTGGGATCACGATCAGATACAATGGAGAGAGGAACTCCATGTAACCTGAATATCTCTTTAAGATACAAATGGGAAAGTTGATCTAGGAAAAAAGTATCTCGTATAGAAAGGAAATGAGCAGATTTAGTCAAGCGATCAACAATAACCCAGATTGCATTATTACCTCGAGATGTCTTCGGTAATCCTACAACAAATTCCATGGATATACTCTCCCATTTCCACTCTGGCACTGGTAAAGGCTGAAGTATCCCTTTCGGTAACTGCCGCTCTGCTTTAACCTACTGACAAGTCAAACACTTCATAGTAAAATCAGCAATATCTCTTTTCATTCCATCCCACCAGTAATACTCCCGCAGATCTCTGTACATATTAGTACTGCCAGGATGAACTGAAAATGGAGAACTATGAGCTTCACATAATAACTCTCTCTTCAACTGTGAATCACAAGGCACACACAATCTCTTCCCAAATCTCAAAACGCAATCATTAGCAATGTTGAATTCAGGAAACTTACTTTTCTGAACCAACTCTACCTTTTTCTGCAACTCATTGTCTTGCTTCTGTGCTTGCTTGATTCTATCTGATAGAGATGATCTCACTGATACCTGAAAAAAAACAGAAGAACTTCCTGCACCAACAACTTCTATGCCAAAGTTCATCAAATCCTTAACCAAAGGATCACGTTCCAAACACAACATTGCTAATGAAGCATTACTTTTTCGACTCAAAGCATCAGCCACTTTATTTTCTTTTCCCGGATGGTAATGAATTGTACAATCATAATCCTTGATTAATTCCATCCATCTCCTCTGTCTCATGTTTAACTCTTTCTGAGTGAAAATATACTTTAAAATTTTGTGATCAGTATATATTTCACACTTTACTCCATACAAATGATGCCTCCAAATTTTTAAAGCGAAAACAATAGCAGCTAATTCCAAATCATGTATAGGGTAATTTACCTCATGAGTTTTCAACTGTCGTGAAGAATAAGCAATTACCTAATCATTCTGCATTAGGACATAACCAAGTCCTTTCAATGAAGCATCACTGTATATAAAAAACTCACCATTCCTAGAAGCTAGTGCCAAAACTGGAGCATTCACCAATCTTCTTTTCAATTCCTGAAAACAATCATCACATTCTTTTGTCCAGATAAACTTAACACCCTTTCGAGTTAGCTTAGTCATTGGACTAGATAACCATGAAAAATTTCTAACAAACCTTTGGTAATAGCCTTCCAAACCAAGGAAGCTACGAATCTCAGTTACATTTGTGGGTCTTGGCCAGTCTTCCAAAACTTTTGTTTTTGTAGGATCAACAGTTATCCAATCTTTAGAAACCATGTGACCAAGGAAAGAAATTTGTTGCAACCAAAACTCACACTTGCTGAATTTTCCATACAGTTTATTTTCTTTTAAGGTTTTCAAGATAACCCTTAAATTTCTTTCATGCTCCTATTTACATTTAGAAAACACCAAAACATCATTAATGAAAACCACCACAAACTTATCCAAGAACTCATGGAAAATTCTATTCATTAAGTCCATGAATACAGCAGGTGCATTGGTTATCCCAAAATGCATTAATACAAATTTAAAATGGCCATATCTTGTGCGGAACACGGTCTTTGGAACATCTGATTACTTTACCTTCAGCTGATGGTACCCCGATCTCAAGTCAATCATTGAAAAATACTGAGCTCCCTGGAGCTGATCAAACAAATCATCGATATGAGGCAAAGGATATTTGTTCTTAACAGTGATGTTATTCAAGGCTCTATAATCAATGAAAAGTCTCATTGAACCATCTTTCTTTTTAACAAATAAAATAGGAGAACCCCAAGGTGATGTGCTAGGTCAAATGAAACCTTTCTCTAATAAATCTTGCAATTGCTCCTTCAGCTCTAAAAGTTCAATTTGAGCCATTCGATAAGGGGGTTTTGAAATTGGCTTAGCATTAGGAACTAAGTCAACAGTAAACTCAACTTCCCGATCTGGTATTATTCTAGGAAACTAATCAAGAAAAACATCAGGATACTCATTTACCACTAGAACTTCATTAATATGAACAGTTCCTTTATTTTCAACGATGTGTGCAAGGTAACATTCATTTCCATCTTTTACAGGTTTCTTGGCCTCTTGATAAGTTATCAACAGTAAGGTTTCATTCTTGTACACAAACTGAAAGTCTTTCTGAAAAGAAACTTCTTTAGCTCTACAGTCAATCTTAGCATGGTAAATAGAGAGCCAATCCATACCCGGGATAACATCAAAATCTACTAGAGGTAGAACAATAAGGTTTTCAAGTAGGTTCTTTCCACAGATAAGGATAGGAAGATTATTATAAATTCTTTTTGCCTCAACATTTCCCCAAGGTGTTTTTACCAAAGGTTCAGGAGTCATTTCTTGAGATGGTATTCCCATTTTACTAGAAAAGTTTTCAGAGATGAAATAATGTGTAGACCCCGAATCAAACAACACACTGGCATAATCTGAGAAAACAAACAAAGTACCAGATACAACTTCATTTGATGGCCCGACATCTGCTTAAGCAGTTGCAAAGGATTTCACCACCCCTTTCTGCTTGTAATCTAAATGCTTCCCATCACTCAAGCTCTTTGTTGGACACTCGTTTGCATAGTGACCCATCTCATTGCACTTAAAACAATTCACTAACTGTAAATCAAATTTGGTCTTACCTTCACCTTGATCTTTTTCAGTGCAATCACGAGCCTTATGTCCCATCTTACCACATCGGTAGCACTTTCCAGAATTCAGAAGACATTCCCCAGCATGCCTTTTGCCACATTTATCACAAACTGGAAACTTATATTTCTTAACATCAGACTTTTTTGAAGAATTATTCCATTTCTCCTGCCACCTTGGTCTCTTATTCTACTGGTTGTTATAGAACACTTGATCATCGGAAAACTCCATTTCCACCTTCTCAGCACATCGAACAAGCTTTTCATAACTTTTAAACTCACGAGAAGCTAATTCCCTTCGATATTTTGGCTTTAATCCTGAGTAAAAACGATTGATTTTACTATCAAGGTCTCAGATAAAATTTGGAGCATACCTTGCCAATCGAGTGAACCTTTCTTCATAGGTAGCCACTGAGTCTTCCTCTTGCCTCAATTCCAAGAATTGTTTTTCCATCCTAAGTCGAACAGCCTTAGGAAAATACTTTTCAAGAAACAAACCTTTGAATTCATCCTTGTCGAGAGCATCAATCTCATCAGCGTCCCTGATATTTTTAACCATCGACCCCCACTGATCTGCTTCACCCTCCAAACGGTAAATAGCAAGACTAACCTTTTGATTTTCTGAACACCCCATGACGTCGAAAATCTTCTCCAGTGCTTTAATCCACCCTTCAGCTCGCACATGGTTAGATGATCCTCTGAATGATGGGGGATGTTGCCTCATGAAATGTTCCACCACTGACATGTTCCTCTGCGGTTGATCTGGATGATCTCGTGTATGGATACCACCACCATTTATCGCTTGATTCAACGACTCCATTACTACAACAAACTGTTCAGTTCCAATTCCGACCATCCCAGGATGCTGATTCGGAAGGTTATTTCCTTCTACATGCCTTCCTAGCACTGATTCTCTATTTCCTCTGCGGAAAACCATTCTGAACAAACATGTCTTAGATGAAGCAACATGGTAATCTTCAAATACTATATCACTTCAATTTGACCATAAAAAAATATTTTTGGATAATCATTTAATAGAATTCTAACTCCTAAAGTTATCTAAACTGACCTATGATACCAAATATAAGGCCCCAGCCTTAAACCTTACTTGATATTGAGTTATTACAAGATTACACATTGAGAATCTTTTCGGGTTTAGAGTTTTAGAGAATTAGATCATAAAACTTTCATTACATTCCACATATAAACAAAGTGTTTACATAAAGATTGTATTCTTCTTTCCCATCAATGGAAACATATTTAAAATAAAACATGGATTCTTTCTTGACACTCCCATGACACTATAATCATATCATGTACATTTTCCTTGACCTGTGAAAAACATTTCAAAAAAACTTGGGATGAGCATAAAAAGCTCAGTAAGGGATATAAAAATATATGGAAAGGAAACATGGGTACATATATACATAAGAATGAAATCATACTTTACCCATAAAACATAAGCACTTTAACATACCTCATCAAATCATGAATAAATCATATAAATAATAAGACATAAAGGTAACTTGAGGCATTCATAACATTCATATGTAGGGAGTAACCCTCTTGGTTACGTTTGGAATACCCATCACAGTATATTCCCAAAATCTCTTCGGATAAATATTAACGTTTCACTCCTTCGCGTTACCCAATGCATTGGAGAGCTATATCGGGCTCACCCACCCTTAGTTTATCACAGAACCACCCATCTTCATAATAATGCCCAAGAACGTCAACATAATCGTATCACATAAAACATGCATAAAGGAAACATAAAATTTACAACTTTCAATCACAAGATATTAATACAACACATTGATCTAAAAAAATTATGAAAACCATTTTCAATACCAAAATAAAAGAAAATTAAAACATGGTATCTATTTTTCTTTTAAAAAAAAGATATGGCTTGTAGAGGAAGCCGAAACTCAAATAATGGTCACGGCGACGGAGAAGTTGTTCGCCGCATACGTATGACAAAAACATTCCCTTTTGTCATTTAGTAAAATGCTTCATATAAAAAAGATTCCTTTTGGATAAATGTAAAAGTCAAAGGGGTTTATACACCGTATAAAAGAAGGTTTTGTATAAAACAAAATATGCCTCAATGAAAGGAGATTAAGACGAAGTCGCACACCCCGGGTCCGACTTGACTCGATCGTTCTTTAATGTCCTGAATAATAAACTTGAGTTAATTTATACTTTATTATGAACCTTTTTTAAGTTCATTATTCCTTTTATATCACTTATTTCCATGTCATGAACACTATGTAATTATTTAAGTTAATAACGGCCATTTTAACGATCATTGGTACTTGAGTCAAAAATAAACCCTTTATAATTACAAGTTGTTCATGTATCCATTATATCCAGAATTATAATCACGATGTATATATCATATATATCTAGTATATACATGCATTTATAATATTACATAATCATTTATAGGTAAGAAATGATATGCACCGTTCATGGAGATGGTAAGTCGTACGTACGCATGAACGCTACTTTCATTTCTATTTAGTATTTTATAGAATGGAATCATAATGATATAATGGTATATTATAATTCCAGTATAATATCATATATAATATCATAGTTCCATCCTTTATACGTCCCACATATGTTATTTAATGAATCAAATCACTTTGAGGGGGCGGTAGTCCGCACTTCCTTAAATGAAGATATTGCGTTTACCCATAATAGAAACCATAAAGGTATGCCCAAAATTAAAAATACAGAAGCTTAAGGAAAACATAAACATATTATATATCATATATAAATATAGTGACATCTTAATGGCTACCTTTGAAGGTGTTAAAATAATGTTGAACAATCATCGTTTTGGGAGGCATAAATTCACCATCCACAGAAACAGTATGTCCTTTAACCATTAGATTTAGCTGTGTGTAAGTGTAGCTAGAATAATTATTATAACAACATCCTAGTATATTTAAGATACTGTAGTTGTTACAAAAGAAATTAATAAAAAGAGTTTAGGGGGTTGGAGAATCAAAATAAAACAAAAGGACTCAAGTGAAGACATTACCTTAAAATCGGGTAACTCCCTTTGGTTTGAGCTCAAAGGCTTCCTTGGGAAGACTTCTACCCAATGTGAGGCTTCAAGGAGTAATAGAGGGAAGTGGAGAGACAAAATGGGAAGGTTTTGGCCGATCCAAAGGCTTTTTAAGTGTGGGTAAGGAGGTAGAGGTGGGGGCCTTTTATAAGAGGAGAGGAGGGGCACTCTTGGAAAGTAAAGAAATGTTACATTATTTTAAAATGAGTTTCGGATTCAAAAGGTCCGACATTGATATAATTAGAGGATATGGTGATAACGGTTCTAAATATACAAATCCAATAGGTTTTGGACATGTGTAGGTCATATATGTTACATTATCTTTTCATTTTATTTAAATCCTTTATTAATGAGGTAATCGCTGCATCATCATGATGTCATAAATAATTTAATATATTTAATGTCTAAAATTATAAAAAAAATATCATGATGTATGAAATCTTTTTAGATTTCTAATGAATATTTATAGTAAAAAATATGACTTGTATAACCCCATTTAAAAATTGTTTAGTAAAACATCTCATGTTTGTGTCATTTTTACTTTAACATTAAATAAAATGTTATTTATGTCATTTCCCAACCAAAGTGGCTCCATGGGGTCCCAAAGTTTACCCATGGATTTTCTTGGTCGGACATGACACATACAATGAGGGTAGGACATGTTTTATGCTCATCTCATATTATTAAAACATCATTTTTACCTTAAACTACACTAATTACCTCTAATCGCGATTAAAAACTTAATAAGTTTCTATTCACCAAAAAATTATTTTAATCCCATTTAACCACATTTTACTTCTTAATGACAACCATTTATGTTGGATTTTTGAAATTCAAAACATAAATATGGGAAAATTTCAATTAAACGGAAAATCAGTTTTTATAAGTACCACTTAGTGATTTCACTATTCATAAAAATTGATGTTTTTCAGAAAATTACCAAAAATTCACCCTAAGCTATATTTGATATTCCAATTTCAAAAATTATGTCTATTTTACAAAATTAAAATCATATAAGTTACATTAATTAATTTAATAATTGATTCCCGCTGTCATGACAAATATCTTGTTTTTATGAAACAATAAGTATCAAAAGATTGACACCAGTTTAAGTCCAATTTCAAAGTGAAATTAATTCCAATGACCACTATTGGATTAAATGGTAAACATATATTTTAATTTCACTTTAAAACAAATTCAAAAGAAAATATAATCATATAAATAAATTAGATTAAAAAGCAGTTTTGATGTAAAATGCAGTATTTTTCACTATTCTTTAAAAAATGAACATTGTCAGAAAAATACCAAAAATTCACACAAAGTAAATTTTGATGTCCCAATCATAAATAATAAGTTTATTTTTACAAAAATAGCTTATAAAATTGTCAAAAGATAGATTTAAAAAATGTTTTTCCATCAAAAGGCAGTAAAACAATCTTTTAAAAATATTAGTGTATTCCATGCTTAAGATTGGATTTATTTTCATTTTAAGCCTCTAAAACACTATCTAATTCGATAATAGACATATATAAATTTATCTATTATTCATTACTTACATGGGATGTTACAAAAAATTTACCAAAACTATTGGACATAAAGTGATCTAATGACTAGAACAAAAATATTATTATAATCACCCTTTAATCCATTAGTAAATTTTCATTTTGTGTCACTCAAATCACATAGTATTGTACAGACTGAAACATTTAGAAATAGACCATAGAGCATTGTTCTAGACTACCAACCATTATTAGTTGATTAAAGAAACACTATAAATAAGGAATTACAATAATGAATGAAGATGACAGAGTTCACAAAGAATACCTGGATCACAAAAACATAATGATAAATATAATATTCTATAGTGGTCAAGTGATCACACCTCTATAATGGATAATTGAGAATGAGAAAGGGGGTAACCAAACTGATGGAAGTCCCTGAGGACTAAATGATAGACTGAGATGAATGAAATCAGAGTAATCATTCAAATATATCCTAGTGTGATCCTAGGTTTTGAGAGAGGAGGCTTCATAGTGGATGGAAAGAAAATCATATGTACAATAAGGATTAAAATTCTAGTTGAAAAACATTCATGATGTGAACCTTTTTACCAAAGTTAATTTTCATTATTTAAGGATATGAAAAAAACATGTTGAATCAGCTTAATAAAACCCTAATTTAAAATTTCATGACTTGAACTAGTTTCATGGATCTTTTATATTTCACTCTCTAAACTAGTTCTTAACATCTTTTCGGTAATAAGTTTACATCATTTAATGTGTTCATGAGGTGAATGTGTCTATCAGACATATCACAAACATGATTCTTCTACAATTTCTTGAATCACCTCTAAATTTATATAAATCAACTAATTACCCATGTAAGGCCATGTCAACATTTATACATAGACTTCATTAATTCAAAATTCATAGATCTATGAAATTTAGGGAATTTTCCATGATAGTGTCCATCCACCCCAAAGAAAATTCTTGACCACTAATGTCTTAAGAATAAAATAAATCCCAACAAATAGAGGTTCAAGTAAAACATAAGAGGGACATACCTAGAAAATATGGAAACTTACACTAATCTTAACAGATATTTATATCTGAGGATATGTAAATCACATCAAAAACTTTTTGAAAAAACTCTGATGAGATGGGGAAGAACAAATGGATGATCACAAAAAACATTGATGTTTTGATTTCTAATGTGTGGTTTTCATGGATAAGGAGGACCAATGGTCCATTATTGAATAGAATAGACACCTCTAGTTGACTTTTTAAGGACCCTTATACATGATTCCTCATTATCTTACATGAACTTCCATTAATAGTGGGATTTAAACCATTTTTAGGGATATGGATTCTTTATGAATATTCATGTAGCTAGACAATAAAAAAGTTTATTGATGAAAAAATATTATAAGAGGGTACTAGAACCCAGAGAATATTTTGGTTTATCATCTTGATGTTTGAAACCATATATTATGCAATTTAGGATGGCGAAATGAGGACACCAAAAAGCTTCAGGAATGAGGTATCACATTCCTAATTTGATAGCGGTAAGAGTACATGGTAATATAACATCAAGGGTTTGAAAATAATCATAATTGTTTGGTTCACAAGATAGGTAAATTATAGTTTGGGAATTTCAGATGGAATGAGGAATTTAGACTGATGGGTAAATGTTAAAAATAGTATTACACATATTCATGGAAATATCTCATTGATTTATGGGGGGAATTATTCTATGAGAAAAATTTCCAAAAGGTATAATCACTCATTAATTCTGCTATTTAATGGTTAATCCATGTGGGTTTCTTTCAGAGTAGTCAGTCCATATTACCAACTAACTGATGTAAAGAACTAATACAGATAAATAATGGTTTGGTATTTTAGGTGAATTATAAAATCTCAAGGAATTTATGTCTATAGAATTAGGATATCATGATAAAGGTATTTATTAAATCATTATACATTGTTTTCCATGGACCAGAGGGGTCTATTGAGAAAGGATCAGCTTTATTAGGGCTAATGATGGTCCCCATGAGGTTTGTTCCACTTAAATTATGCTTTAAATTTTTCCTAAAATATAGAGATTATGTGTTTAAGGAAGAAATGCTTGAATTTTTCTTAGACATCCCATTATGGGTTTCCTTCTAGATAAAAATTATTTATCATTCAATAATTATTTAGATTCATGAAATTTAGTTTATCAGATAGTAATTTTTTATTGTTGTAGAGCTTTGACCCATGTTCACATAGTCTATGGTCATACTACATGCACTACTACAAATATGGATTATAATAGCGCTAAAACCCTCCTTTAACAGCACTAAAAAAGGGCTATTAATCTCAGTAGAGATAAAGGTGGGGGGGTCCCCTTTTTCAGCGCTAAAACTAGCACTGATAAAGGGTCACCTTTATCAGTGCTAAAAAAAGCACTGAAAGAAGTGCTCCTTTATCAGCGCTACGCAAGTACTGATAAAGGTAGTCTTTATCAGTGCTAATTTCAGCACTGATAAGTGTATAATATATCAACGCTAAAAATATCGCTGATAAACACTACATTTATCTGCGATATTTTGAGCACTGATAAAAACTACCTTTATCAGCGCTCAAAATAGAGATGATATATTATCCATTTATCAGCGCTTAACTAGCACTGATAAAGGCCAATGATCCTGTGAAACACAAAAACCTGCACAGAACCTACACAGAACCTGGAAAAATTATAGCACCTGCACACATCACAAACAATACCCGCACACAGCACAAACAACAACCACACACAAAGCATAGAAGAACAAAAATTCTACACACATTTAGTTGAAATAATGAATACAAAACAACACACTACTATATACATTTCAATAAATGTTTAATATGGTTACAATTACAATTAATCAACACAGTTAAAAAATAATAATGTTCCATCCTTTTTTCATCCATCCGCTCTAAAAAGTTTCTGTCCATGGCGGAGATTTCCGAACAAAGCATTCGAACTGAGGAAAAATATTTAACCTACATAACAAAACAAATATTATGTTAGTAATACAATAATGAAATAAAGAATGGGGTTGCTAAATGGAATTATACTAGTGAGGCACAAAACATAAAATAACCAATTAACCAAGAGACATAATTAGGTCAACACCCTTACCTCAACCAGAAGTCCAATAAACTATCTTCAGTTCATACCAACCACAACTGAGTCCATGATCACATGTATTAATTTCCAACAAAATTAAATTACATAATTAGTTAATTTTAACCAAAAATCCAGAAAGGTATAATAGGATCCAAACTCATCGTGTAATCCAACAAAGCCAGAATGCTGAGAAACTAGGTGCGATCAACTCTTAATGCACCCCTAAGCCTAGAAAACACTAAATCCACAATCTATATTAGTAAATTTATGACAAATTTATCCTAAAGTTTTGAAAACCCAAAAATAAATCTTCCACAAAATATAATCTTCATCAAATAATGATTGATTACTAGTTTATGAATTTTCGAGACATGCTCTAAGAGTCATATATAAAATTCCCATGAAGAACAATGATTTATCCATACTATGGTATAATAATTACGCCTAGAACCCTACAAACTGAATGAAAATATTTGAGAAAGAAGTTAGAGAAGCAAGGAATATGTATGAGAAGATACCACATTGATTTGAAATGACGAACAACCGATAATCCACTTAGGTCTAAGGGGAAGGAAGGAGGGGAACGGGGTTTGGACACCCCCTAAGAACTTGGTGCCCAAACGAAGAAACCTGAGGAGGTTTATACATTATAAACCCATCACCCACATAAAAATAATTTTTAAATCATGTTACATGAAATGAACCAAGTGGTGACTGTTGGAGTTGGTGGTCTAGAACCAACTACTTTGTACTTTATTCATTAAATAAAAACCTTATCACATCTTGATTGTTCTTCTGCATGACATGTCATGTGATAATGTCTTAATGACAGCTATTGCATTAAAGGGTCATAGCGGATCCCTGCTATGATGAGAACCTAGAAGTGCCATAACACTGTTCTTGAATGTATGTTCTATGGACGAATGATATTATTTGATGGACATAAATAATACAGGTCATTAGGGGTGAAGACTCATAAAAAATTGAGGCACCTTCTCATGGTGTGCGCCCTTGGTAATATCCAGGAGGATATTATGAGAACGAGACCCGCCAGTAGGAAATCCACATTTCATAGTGTCATTGGATGTTCCTATCTGCGGACGTGTGTATTGGTCCTTAGACTTTAAGATTATTATTAATGGGTATTACAACTCACGCACTTAGATGTATTGACGAAAACTGTGATGACACACTGTTCGCAGTGAGGTAGGATACATTGGGTGCGTCACGAGTAATACCACCTTAATAGATAATGCGAGAAAGGATTTGTCCCTTCCGTTCCATAACGGAAGTAGATATCTCAGGCCCTTAGATGGAATTGATATAACCTAAATAAATCCATGGCCATGGTAAGGTATGGGAAAGTTCAATTCTAGGAAGTCAAAGAAAGAATAATCAAGCACATGGGTTGATGGCACTAGCATGCAACCCGCTTGATTGGAGATATCGAGACAAAGAGATTATATTACACGGTAGGAGTTCGTAGGAAGTGACACGTCATTGCAGCGTTAACTTCTTTCTCTATGGGTGCCTTGGCGTGTTGCTAGACGCTAACCTTGGAATTTAGGTAGGCTCAACCTAATGCCACCGAGAAAGAGGCCTAGAGGGTCACACACTAAGTGTGTCCATGTATCTTAGTTAATTATTAATTTAACAAATTAAATAAATATTATTCCCGACTGTTGTTTAATAATTATCTAAGGATGTCTGATCGCATTTATTTTGACACTAGTTATTCGAGAGAATATATTGTGGATGAAATAATATATTTATTAGTGAGTAATGCAGTTACATTTATTTAATAAATAAATAGTCATTACTCAAGGTCTAATAAATGTGGTGGAGAAAAATGGAAAATAAAAGTACACGTCGTGTATATTAAATATACATGCCGTGTAGTTTTATGGAAAACAAGTACACACCTTGTATTAATTATTACACGCCGTTTAGTTTTTCCGGTTGGGATTTTGGGGATTTAATATTGTTTTATTAAATGATATTTATTATAAGCAGCGTCGGCGCATATCAAGGAATTAATAATTCGACATGGGGGTTTTCAATAAGAGTTAATGAAATAAATAAAATGCGTAACACATTTATTTATTGTCATAACTCTATTAACCTCAAACACAATTATAAATATCCTCACAACCCCAACATTTTAAAGAGGCATTGTTGTGCACAACGGATTTGGAAATACTCTCAATCCAAGAGAGAATTCCATTTATACCAAGAACACCCTCATGTTACGAGATCAAGATCCTCCACCAGATCAAGGTGGTCGAAGGCGGACATCGCAAGTGAAGGTTCTTCCGCACTAGCACCCAGAGATCCCTTCGGCAACGTCTAGAGATACATGACACACGTGTGGATCACCACTAGAGGAATCCTACACTTAGATTCTACGATGCAACGACGAATCAACGAATCGTGACCGGACACATCAACGAAGAAAGAATTCCAACGAGGTAATTATTATGCATTAATTAAATTAATTATAATCAACATATGATGATCCTCCTCAAGGATTCCGGGACTCTTCTTTTCTTTTCGTTCTTCGTTCTATTCCGAAGATTCGGCATTTTATATCGTGACAGATCTCGGATTGAACATTGTTTAAAGTTAAAATTAAAGTTGGGCTAACCCACCAACGCGCTTCCGCTGTGCCCGGAACCTTCAAGTGGTATCAGAGCGGTTATATCGTTGATTATAATTATTTAGTTTTTTCGTTGGTAATTTACGCATATAATAATTTAGTTATTTCAATTCATGTTTAATCGATATGGAAATCTGAATATCGAGATATATTCCTCCTCCCTCGTTTCTCATTCACCTCACAAAAATGATTTCTTATTTTAATTTTGATTAAAATAAAATAGAGGAACTCATCCGGAGGAGCAAAACGTTTCTGGCCGTATAACACCAGAATACATGGCGTGTATTCGGAAGTACACCCCGTGTAGTCTAGGTTCAATTCATTGACTGATCCGCCAAATCAGGTCGTGTATTGGATTCTTTCTAAGAATTTAAGACACCGTTTGTTGACCAGAAACAGGTGGCACACAGTTTCCGGAATACACGCGGTGTGGTCCAATGAACATGGCCTGTAGTCCCTTCGGGTCAGGGTTGGGTCGTGTACTCCGTACACGGCCTGCCCGGCTGGAAACTGTGTAACGCGGAAACTACACGGCGCGTGTCCCACTGTACATGCCGTGTACTCCGAAAATTTCCGAAGTACATTAACAGACCTATCCCCGGGTGTGTACTTCGGATGGACAGTGAAGAAAAGTACATGCCGTGTAGTCGGAACTACACGCCGTTTACTCACCAAAATTACGCAGATTTATTAAAATTTATTATTATATTATACAAACACTTGAGACCTGTACCATGGTGCAGGCGTAAAGGTGAGGCACAACACGTGATATGTGTTTTATATATATGTTTTTAATTTAACATCTACATAATAAATGGGAATTCACCAGGTTTCCTCCAAGGTACAAGTTACGTACAAGGATAATTTTAAATGAATTTATTTGTTTAAAATTATGATGGATGAGAATCTCAAGGAAATTTAGAAAAAGGGATTTAAGATAAAAGGATTGATTAATTATAGAAAATTAATTGATTCGAGCGTGATTAATCTTAAACAAGAACGATTAAAGAATTGAATGCTAGTTTTATTTATGCGTAAATATCATTGCATGTATGGATGATCATGAGCTAGACCAGGACCTTTGTATGTGAATGGTTTCTTTTAACTAATTTATTTAAATTAAATTTATTGGCCTGAGAGCCATCTCCTCATTAATATGTAGGGCCTGCACGCCCAAGGATTATTTTATGTAAAAACCTAGTTTTCCCCACACCTACATGTGAGATAAATGCATATGTAATGAATGGAGCTCCCAAGCTAGTGGAGGCGGCTCAAGTCAGGAGCCAAGGTGAAACCAATCCAAGAAGATACAAAGGTGGACAGGTGGAGCGCTGTAAACACGAACCCGAAAGGTTCAAGCTGTTTCTCCCCTAGGTCTTGGGTTAGTTTATCAACTGCTAGATAAACTAACCAATAGAAAAGCTCATGATCATACCATTTATTTTATTTCTGTCAGTTACATGGTTTATTTATTGTGGTGTGTTGTCACGATCACACAATTAATGAATTAAACGAGCATGCAAGATGGAACTAAAATAAAACCAGCTTATACGTATATATTATCTTAGACATGGTTAATCACTTAAGTATATCCCACTTAATATTAAAAAGCATGTAATCAAAGATAATAAAATGGAAATTTACGTATAAGGATAAAATCCCTCAAAATAAATATTAAGTCGGCATAGCCTTCCATAATCTTGGTTAGAATCGAACCATAGTTCAAAGTGCTTGACCAACCCTAGTTGGGGTGCTTTCAATTATCGGGGAATTCTAATTCAAGGTTTTGGGTTGAATTGACTTGGTTCGCATCAAGCGTAGACTTCCACAGTAGGACTTGGTGTGACCAAGAGGCAAAGGTTGAGGAAATCCAAAAAGGATTTCAGGATTGGGGAGTCCACTCAGCAGATCAAGGAGCTGCGAGTTAATGCAGTTGGCATTTGGAATGCCTACCTAAAGCCCTTAAAGTTTCCTGACCAAACCTAGTTGGGGTAATGCGAAGGGAAATATGGATCCTTTCCACTAGAATATTCACGCAACAGAATATTCTGAAGTCAATGGTGAGGGCTATTGTATTTTAATAAAATAGTGGGAGACTAATAAGTATTAATTTATTTATTTGTCTCAATTTTTGTAATAAAGTACTAAACCTTTGCTCATCTTAATTTGTAGAAATGGCAAGAAAATGACATCAAACATATCATTGCACACCATACTCAAAAAAGAAAACCTTTTCACCAGCACCAATTTCCAAGAGTGTCAGAGGCGTTTACGCCTCGTCCTTCGCCACAAAAGGAAATTATATGTGCTGAAATAGCCTATTCCAGTTGCGCCTGGGAAAGAGGCTAGTGATGAGAAATTATCTCTCTATATGAAACACATGGATGATGCCACAGATGTCCAGTGTTTCATGCTATCGTCCATGTCTAATGAGCTCTTGAAGCAACATGAAAACATGGACGCATATAGCATGATGTCTCACCTTAAAGATCTCTACCAAGAGAAGGTGAGACAGGATAGGTATGAGACCTCCAATGATTTTTTTACCACGAAGCATGGAGAGTCTGCGCCAGCTGGGCCTCGTGTAGTAAAGATTATTGGATACATTGAACGCTTGGACATCTTAGGGATTAAATTCCCGGATGATTTGCTTATAGATCTCATCCTATCATCACTTCCCAAGACCTTCTCTAGCTTTATTGTCAACTATAACATGAGTGGAAATGAGAAGAGTCTGTCAGAGCTTCTGACCTTGATTCTCCAGGTAGATAAGGACATGGGGCGTGACAAACCCATGGTCCTTATGGTGAAAAAGAAAAGGAAGGACAAGGAAAAGGGGACAAAGACTTATAAATGGTCTGAAGCCCCAGAGCACCGTCCCTCTAAGAAGGGGAAGATCCAGAGGCAGGGCCAGGAACGGGAGGCAGTGTGTTTTTCATGTGGCAAGCAGGGCCACTGGAAGAGGAACTACACACAGAAGCGTGGGGATGTTAAAGGTGCGTTCGTTATCGAGTGCAATCTTTCTATTTCTATGCATTGGGTATTAGATATAGCTTGCGGCGCTCACATATGTATTCAAATGTAGGAACCAAGTAGATTTAGAATGATCGCCAGAGGAGAGGTGGATCTTTGAGCTGCCAATGGCACAAGGATGGATACGTTGGCTATTGGAGACTACCACCTCTCATTGCCGACTGGGATGATTTTGGTTTTACATAACTGTTATTCTGTGCCTAGTGTTACCAAGAACATAATTTCTGTATCTTGTTTGGATATGGATGGATTTGTTTTCAAGGTCGGAAATAAGGGTTGTATCTTTTATAAGAACAACGTATGTTATGGTATGACACATTTGAATAATGGTTTGTATGTATTATATTACTAAAACCATGTGTTGGAAATCGATAACGAAACAAACTCACATGACTCATACATCACCCAACTGTGGCATCACCGCCTTGGTCATGTAAACGAGAAGCGCTTGACAAAGATCTGTCAAGATGGCTATTTAGACTCTACTGAGCTAAAACCACTTGATAGATGTCATGCTTGTTTACAAGGTAAAATGACCAAGCCGCCTTTTGGTGGACAGGGTGAAAGGGACACAGAGCTTCTAGGATTGCTTCCCACGGATGTATGTGGACCATTTCCAGTAGAAGCTAGAGGTGGATATTCTTACTTCATTACTTTTACTGATGATTTGAGTAGATATGGATTTTTCTACTTAATGAGGTATAAGTTAGAGTCCTTAGAGAAATTTAAGGAATTCAAGAATGAAGTAGAGAATCATCTTGGTAATAAGATAAAGAAGATTTGATCGGATCGAGGTGGAGAATATCTGAACCAAGAGTCCATCGATCTTCTACGGGAGTCTGGGATTTTATCTCAACTCACTCCTCCTTACACACCACAATGGAATGGTGTTAGTGAAAGGAGGAAACGCACCATGTTGAACATGGTGAGGTTAATGATGAGTCATGCGGATCTTCCATTATTCTTTTGGGTATATGCATTACAAACTGCAGTATACACATTAAACCGAGTATCAACTAAGGTGGCAAATGGAATTCCATCCGAGTTATGGAATGGAAGGAAACCTACTTTGTTGCACACATGTGTATGGGGATGCGAGGTATTTGTTAAGGCCTTCTCAGGCAAAAAACTAGCTCCTCGGGGCACGAAGTGTATCTTTATAGGATATCCCATGGAAACGAAAGGATATTTCCTATATAACCCTCAAGAAAAGAAAGTGACTGTCGCCAGACAAGCCGTCTTTCTTGAGAGGGAGAACATCCTCAAGAAGGATAGAGGGAGCAAGATTGACTTCGACGAAGTTGATGCTCAAGATACACAGGAGTTGGTATAGGAACAAGTTCCACAGGTCCCCATGGAAGAGGTTCCAGAAACACAAGTACTGCGTAGGAGCTCAAGAGAGGTAAGGGAACCAGAGAGATTTGGTTTCCTAGTCACTGAGGATGGTGAATCATTATTGTTGGATAATGATGAACCTCTCTCCTAAAAGGAAGCAGTAGAAAGCTCTGAAGCTGCAAGATGGCTAGAAGCTTTGAATTCATAGATGGATTCCATGTATCAGAACCATGTTTGGGTTCTGGTCGATGAGCCAGTTGATGTAAAGCCTGTTGGATGCAAATGGGTATTCAAAAGAAAGCTGTACATGGAAGGTCAAGTTAGAACCTATAAATCAAGGCTAGTGGCTAAAGGATTCAGACAGCGTCAAGGAATTGACTATGATGAAACCTTCTCTCCAGTTTCCATGTTTAAATCCATAAGAATCATACTTGCCATAGCAGCTTACCATGACTACGAGATTTGGAATATGGATGTCAAAACAACATTCCTTAATGGGATCCTTTAGGAAGATGTCTATATGACACAACCAGAAGGGTTTCTGACACCAGGTGAAGCCAAACAGGTTTTCAAGTTGCAGAAATCCATTTATGGATTGAAGCAAGCATCCAGGTCATGGAACATTCGATTTGATGAAGCCATAAAGAAATTTTATTTCATTAAGAAAGAATGTGAGACATGTGTTTATAAGCAGTTTAATGGGAATGCAGTCATCATCCTAGTGGTATATGTTGATGACATATTACTTATTGGAAACGATGTACCAACCTTACAGTCAGTTAAGGACTGGTTGAACAAGTGTTTCTCCATGCAGGACTTAGGAGAAGCAGCCTACAATCTAGGGATCAAGATCATTCGTGATAGATCTAAGAGGTTGCTTGGACTAAGTCAGGGTACATACATTGACCAGATACTAAAGATATTTAGTATGAAAAAAATCCAAGAGGGGATTGGTTCCAGTGTCACATGGCTTACATCTTTCTAAGAAAATGTGTCCCCAAACACAACAGGAGAAATATAGGATGAGTAAGATCCCATATGCTTCGGCTATAGGATCCATCATGTATGCCATGTTATGTACCAGGCTTGATGTTGCCTATGCACTGATCATGGTAGGAAGATATCAAGAAGATCCAGGAGAACAACATTGGACTGCTGTTAAGACTATCCTTAAGTATCTGAGAAGAACTAAGGATATGTTCCTGGTGTATGGAGGAGACAAGGAGCTTGTCATCAGAGGGTATGCTGATGCTGGTTTTCAAACAGATCAGAATGATCTGAAGTCACAATATGGATATGTTTTCTGTCTCAATGGAGGAGCTGTGAGCTGGCAAATTTCAAAGCAGCCAGTTGTCGCCGATTCTACAATGGAGTCCGAGTATATAGCGGCTTCTGATGAAGCCAAAGAATCCATCTTGATTTGGAACTTTTTCCAGGAGCTTGATGTGGTGCCTAGAAGTAAAGATCCCATTACATTGTATTGTGATAATACTGCAGCGGTGGATCTTGCAAAAGAACCAAGGTCACATCAACAGACAAAGCACATAATCTGGAAGTATCACATCTTGAGGGATTTCTATCAAAGGGGTGAAGTTGCAGTGAGCAGAGTGTCCATGGAAAAGAACGTGGCAGACCCCATGACTAAAGGCCTATCTTAGAAGAAGCATGAATATCATTTGAGAGCTAGCGGGTTAAAGGTTGTTAGTAGTTGGCTCTAGTCCAAGTGGGAGTCTGTTGGAGTTGGTGGTCTAGAACCAACTACTTTGTAATTTATTAATTAAATAAAAACCTTATCACATCTTGATTGTTCTTCTGCATGACATGTCATGTGATAATGTCCTAAGGAAAGTTGTTTCATTAAAGGGTTGTAGCGGATCCCTACTATGATGAGAACTCAGAAGTTCCATAACACTATTCTTGAATGTATGTTCTATGGTCGGATGATATTATTTGAGGGACACAAATAATACAGGTCATTAGGGGTGAGGACTCATAAAACTTTGAGGCACCTTCTCATGGTGTGCGCCCTTGGTAATATCCAGGAGGATATTATGAGAACGAGACCCGCCAGTAGGAAATCCACATTTCATAGTGTCATTGGATGTTCCTATTTTGCGGACGTGTGTATTTCTCCTTAGACTTTAAGATTATTATTAATGGGTATTAAAACTCGCACACTTAGATGTATTGATGAAAACTGTGACGACACACTGTTCGCAGTGAGGTAGGATACGTTGGGTGCGTCACGAGTAATACCGCATTAATAGATAATGCGAGAAAGGATTTGTCCCTTCTGTTCCATAATGGAAGTAGATATCTTAGGACCTTTGATGGAATTGATATATCCTAAATAAATCAATGTCCTTGGTATGGTATGGGCAAGTTCAATTCTGGGAAGTCAAAGAAAGAATAATCAAGCACATGGGTTAATGGAACTAGCATGCAACCCGCATGATTGGTGATATCGAGACAAAGGGATTATATTACATGGTAAGTGTTCGTAGGAAGTGACACGTCATTGCGGCGTTAACTTCTTTGTATATGGGTGCCTTGGCATGTTGCTAGACGCTAGCCTTGTACATTAGGAAGGCTCAGCCTAATGCCACCGTGAAAGAGGCCTAGAGGGTCACACACTAAGTGTGTCCATGTATCTCAGTTAAATATTAATTTAACAAGTTAAATAAATATTATTCTCGACTGTGGTTTAATAATTATTTAAGGATGTCTGATCACATTTATTTTGATACTAGTTATTTGAGAGAATATATTGTGGACGAAATAATATATTTATTAGCGAGTAATACAGTTACATTTATTTAAGAAATAAATATTCGTTACTCAAGGTCTAATAAATGTGGTGGAGAAAAATGGAAAATAAAAGTACACGCCGTGTATATTAAATATACATGCCGTGTAGTTTTACAGAAAACAAGTACACGCCGTGTATTAATTATTACATGACGTGTAGTTTTTCCAGTTGGGATTTTGAGGATTTAATATTGTTTTATTAAATGATATTTATTATAAGTAGCGTGGGCGCATGTCAAGGAATTAATAATTCGACATGGGGGTTTTCAATAAGAGTTAATGAAATAAATAAAACGCGTAATGAATTTATTTATTGTCATAACTCTATTAACCTCAAAACCGATTATAAATATCCTTGCAACCCCAACATTTAAAGATCCATTGTTGTGCACAACAGATTTGGAAATACTCTAAAGAAAAGAGAGAATTCCCTTTCCACCAAGAACGCCCTCAAGTTACAAGAGCAAGATCCTCCACCGGATCAAGGAGGTCGAAGGAGGACATTGCAAGAGAAGGTTCTTCCGCGCTAGCACCCGGAGATCCCTTTGGCGATGTCTGGAGATACGTGACACACGTGTGGATCACCGCTAGAGGAATCCTACACTTTGATTCTACGACGCAATGACGGATCACCGAATTGTGACCGGACACATCAACGAAGAATGAATTCCAATGAGGTAATTCTTATGAATTAATTAAATTAATTATATTCAACATATGATGATCCTCCTCAAGGGTTCCGAGACTCTTCTTTTCTTTTCATTCTTCGTTCTATTCTGAATATTCGGCATTTTATATGGTGACGGATCTCGGATTGAACATTGTTTAACGTTAAAATTAAAGTTGGGCTAACCCACCAATACGCTTCCGCTGCGCTCGGAACCTTCAGTGACATCACTATATTTTGGGTCCAAACCCTTACTTGACACCTTTTCCCCATTCACGACCATTATCACCCTATTAAATGCATTCAAGTTGTGAATTACCCTTTCACACTAAGAGTAGCCTAATGTTACTACATTTCAATAGAATGAATACCCAAATCATCCATGATATCCTTCCAATACCCAATGACATCCCTCTAGCCCCAATACATGTCTGAAACACCTATTAGAACTGGTATATTGTACCTTTTTCGATGATTTTTTTGTTATTATGGACTTCTATAATTCCCCATTGGAAGTGTAACAATGTACTAATCAGATGTTATATGATATACCATGATGAATCTTGTGTCCATGTATTACATGAGATATCAATGAAAATTTATCTCATTATTATACATACCAACCCATCAAATCCGAGCATTAGAGACCTTCATGTTCTCTTCAACTACTTATAGTTCTGACATGGAAGTGGGAAAATATTTTGGTGCAATATTAGGTTTGGTTTTCATGTACCCCTCGATGGAATAATTAAATATGGGTTTTGATCAATTGGATGACAAAATAATCTCAATTTATATACATTTTATATGAAAGAAATTATAAGAAAATCAAAATTCAATTTTTATTTGAGATTATCTTTTTACGTGGATTTAATTATACTATATTCTTTTATAGGGAACCTCATTTTACATCTTGTTTTTGGAATGGTCCCTATGAGAAAATGGGATTGCATGTATGATTGATCTTGACATATGTTTCTGAAACTTTTTGCGGGGGCACGTTGCCTAGAGCATGTTGACGTTCGATGGTGGTGCATTGTACCCCACATTCATTCGTTACAAAGGTGAGTGACATTCATCACTTATAAAGAGATGTCTTCTCTTGGATTGAAACATGGTGATGGGATGTCGTTTATTCCATCCATGGATTCTTCCTCAGAGTTCATTACATAGTATGAGTCTCCCTTATAGAATAAGACGTTTTTCGTGAAACTTGTTCCTGGTTCCATATCTTTATGGATGATGGTTAATTACAATGATTATATTAGGACATTCCAAAGGTTCATTCCAGGGCATAATACATCGTTTAGGAAATTATTCACATTGGGAATCAGTGGAATGTATGTACACAAGAACATTGGTCACATGTATTCATCGTCGTCAAAGGGATTCTCAACGAAATGGAATCCCATGTTTAACTTGTGGTATTCCATGAGTTTAACATGACATAAGGATAGAGGGTCATGATTTAATGTCCTACAGAGATGTAATGGGTGGAGAAAAACACTTATAAAGGTGGATCAGGTAGGTACATCTTTAGGAGGGAGCACCTGGAATGTTTGCCTGATAGATGGATCAAAACGACCAATGAGGTATGACCCAAGTGTGGTGCATCCCATAAAGGTAAGGTTTATCATTTTTAAGACTTATTCAGACCCCACTAATGGAAAAACAGGAGGGAAAATAAGATAAGGTGTACCCTAGTGAGGGGGTCACCATGGTTTACCATTGGTTGGGATTTATCCTCACGGAGGCTTCCTATGTACCCTATTTAGAATACAAGGATCAAAACCCATATATTCAAAAGAGGTATGGTGTGGGTATTACCCATGGTTAGGTTCCCTTCACACTAGGAATACTCTTGGTTGGATGGGTATTGGTTTTGTGGGGCTTATGCATTGCCATATTCCCAGGTTCTTCCAAGAGTAGAAATGGGATGAATGGGACATACCTGATAAGATGGAACAAGTGAATGGTTTGATCCTACCAGGATGTGGTGGCTTGAGTAAAATTAGGATGGAAATGGGGGAAGTGTTAAAGTGGAATGGAATGGATGAGATAGAATCGAAGTGAAGATGAAATGGTTGGGCTTGAACCTTTAGGGGCATTCGACGCACCCTAGTTGGCTAAGAATCAATGTCCACATAGTTATTATAGGGGAATATGGGGCTTATGCATGGTTATCCACCCAATAAAAATGGTACATGTGGTTGGGGATTATGCATGGTTATCCAGGATGTGCACCCCTAGGAGGAGGGAACCAGGGTTTACCAATGGTTGTCATTGAACCTTTGGTAGGATTCATAAGCACCTATTTAGAATATAGGGATCATAACCTATGTAGTTTGGTGGCATAAGGATTACGCATGTTTAGCGGCCTGGGTGTTGGATGATGGGGCTTAATCCATGATGGATGCCCAGAATAAGGGTGGCACAAAAACTATTAACCTCAAAGACCACATGATTAATGCTCGGTGTGATAAACAAGAGGAAGTAGTAGAACAAATTATTGTGTCATGAATGTTGTGTCAGTGAGGGATGGTATGGAGATTATGTGTAGAAGTAACCCACGAAGATGGTGATTGGGGCTTACTCTAGGGGTGATTCCCAAATAGGATCTTATTCTCTGTGAGGAGGGTGTCATTATCTACTAAGAGGGTAAGGAAGATCTCACTACCCTGGAGTTTAGTGGGCATGGGAAATACTTGATGTGCGACACCCCATGTGCATTGCATGGGGGACTCACTTCTCAAATATTTTACTTACTTTACTAATAGCCTCCTTCAAATGTGTACCTATGCGATGAAGCACTATGTGTAGAAACGAAACAAGGAATACCATACAAGGGACTAGAAAATCACTACATACAATCATAGAAGGTCGCAAGGACGAGGGACTCACAAATATAGAGGGACCAAAGGGAGGATCTTTGTGATGTTTAGGTTCTTTACTGAGTTTAGGGATTTGTAAATATAAGAGATCCATAAAGTAGGGTAACCCTTGATTGTTGTAGAGACCTGGGTTGTAAAATCATTTCATTGTGAATGATTAATGTTTCTCAAATCCCGATGTACCCTGAAGTTCCTTCCTTCTTAGTAAAGGGTATCCCTACAATAGGAAGGGGTAAATATGAAAAGGGAAAGGGGGTTTCTCAATGCTCCAGTACCTTGGGGGATTTATTTTTCTATTGAATTCGTAGTGATTAAGGGCTCCAAAAAATGGATCCTGGAAAAAGAAATGTCAGGGTAATGATGATTATGAGTGGGGGATAACTATTTATAGGAAAAGGGGGAATTTTAATGCCCAGAGGCACGACATGAAGACAAAGTGATCCTTGTAAAGAGGCACGAGGCACAAAAAACATGTGTTGATGTCTGTAAACATTATTTATGGTGGCCATGGGGCTCCTCAGACTCCCCATACCTTTCATTATCAATGTTCTTGTTCTTTATTAGTGGAATTTGATCACTATTATCATAGCCTTAGATGGTATATTTTTTTATGGAGAAATTATATCCCCACTATATTACATACATTAAAACATCTATACCAAGATAAGGTTGATCGTAGAATCATTATTAACCTCATCCCATGGGATCAAAACAATATCTGACTTTCCAAAAACATACAGGGTTCTGATATTCCCCAAGAAATAATATTATTTATCTTCCTCCATTAACGATATTGTGATATGAAATTGCACCAAATTTAGTTCTTCCTAAGAATCCTTTAATGTGGAAAGTTGTATCACAAACACATGGGGACACTAGGGGTACTCATTAAGAATCTCTCAAAGATTTTTCCATAGATAAAGTGTGTCAATTATTGAATATTCTTTAAGGATACCCACCAATTATTTTAAAACACCCAATTTCTATACCATTGGTCTGCACCACCTAGTGTAGGGTTTCTCCTTTGGCATGAGGGTTAGTGGATAAAGTTTCTGAGATAGACATGGATAGTACTTGGGTAGAGGTTTAGGGTTATTCTATTGTTATATGTGTGTGAAATATTGGTATATCCTTTTCTTCAGGATCATCTAATAGTTGAACACCCACCATCCAATAATATATAATATTAGATTAAAATAAATTTTCAAAATCAATTAGAAAATTCCATGATCTAATTAAGAATGATGAATCTCTTGCCAAGGGGTTACAGATGCATATATGGATTTTAATGGGATGCATTTGGAATATTGGTTTTGTCAAGGATAATGTTTTTTCTGATGTCCACATCAACTACTATATACTAGGCTTCATAAGTATCATCCTCTAGCTCTCTGGATAGGTGTACGGAGCTCATATTCAAAGGCATATTCATAATTGGATAATGGTTATTCAATCTAAACAATGGTAACATTACAAAATATATTATCATTTTTCTAATGATGACACTTTTTGTTGGGGTGGTTCCCATTTGAAATAAGATAGAGTAAAAAACTATATAGTATTCAAAGCTAGTGTGGTATTTGGATCATACTACTTTCCTTAGGCATGTTAAAATTTTGATGATTATTCTTGCATCTAATTGTAAGATTTAATAGATCATCCTTTGATGATGTGATTGTGACCAATTTTTGATGATTCACTCTTAGGGTGACAAGAGCTTGGTATATGATCTTTTCAGTCATTCGGTTATTGAATTTTGTTTAAATCCATGTTAGATCTTCATAGTAGTAACAATATTTTTTTTTCATATTGGTCACACATGTCCCTTGTATTAGGGAATTTACCATTATAAAAATTCATGGAATAAATATGCCTTGAAGAATTTATTTTAAGATGACTTAGGATTGGATAGTGTGAATAAATCTCATATAAAAATGCCAATATTCAATGTGGTCACTAAGTTTGACTTTAATGGGTTTACCAAACCCCGATAAAATAAGGAGATTATTTTCCATATATTCAATGAAATATGCAATAAAAAGTTCATATAGGATAGAATATAATTTTTTCATCAATTCTTAAATTCAAGGGTCACCATGATATCACCTTTCCAATAGTCTAGGGAGGCTTTGTTACAGTTTCTGCTCGTGTAGAGGTGCTGGAGGACTCTGATTCTTTCTTGGTGTGATGGGGAACACCATTACTGGGTTTATTGTGATCATAGAGTTTATGATTTTCTCAAAGAAATCCCTAATTTAATTGGTGTGGGTAAATACTATGTCCACATTAGCCAAATGGAATTTTTTGGTCATTTTACTATTTGTATGAACTCATAGAATTTACTTTGGTTTTTTATACGGATTAATTGTGTTTATATAATGTCATTGAGGTTCTTAGAAAAAAGTACCACAAATTTCTCTTGTGTCTGTGTGATGTTGGGTGTGTATGTTTGACCTTAAAATCTTGTGATAAAGTCAGATAGCCTCTAATTCTATCGATATTTCCAATTTTTAGGGTCGAGGATCTTCATTTTTCATACATAGGGAAAAATTGATATAGAAATTGATGGTGAATATCCTCCCAACTTTTTATGGATCTTACTAGATGGCTATTTTACCAAACAAAAAATCCCCTAGATCTATACAAATAATCCTAGTGTTTTGACATCTTAGTAGTCTCAGGGGACCATCATAGGGATGCATCAAGAGAAAAAATGAGTGATATTTTATTCTAGATCCCATTTTCCAAAAACGGTTGAAATGAAATTATTTCTAAATTAGGGAATGATAATGTTTCACCCACCCTTTTGGGATATAGATTTATCTCAAGATATATGGGGGTTCACCACCCCTCCATTGAATCCATCAGAACATCTATGGACTCGATATTTTTTATGACTTCAATATGTACTACTGTTTATACCACCACTTGAGGAAAAGCGGCATGTGGTGATTTATGTGTTTGTAATACCTAAATATCATTACAATCATCAATTACTTATGGGTCTAGATAATATTCATGATAAGGACAAGGTTATCAACTTTATTGGTGGAATATCACATTCTTCCAAAACATCATCATTTATATAAACTTTTTTTCTAGATCTAGAGTAATCATAATGTCCCAATTCCACCCTTGTGGGTGGGGGGATTAGGTACTCCTCATTGAAAATATGGGGGTGTTAATTTCATTTGGATGTAATCACCTAGTGGGAAGATTTCACATGAGTAATAAATCAATATTCCATTTCAGATTGTGTGTCTTCTTTTTGGTAATATTATGTCCATTCCTTTGTGGAATGTATTTCATCCATTCAAGGTGGTGAGTGGGATGTATCCACACCACTACCTTTATCGATATTGGAATATCATTTGAGGTGGTGAAAAGTAATCATTCAACGGATCTTCTTTTTGGTTCCTCCTATGATAATGAATTCATTGTTCATCAATTAGATTATCCACATCACCCACCTTTAAATTTTCCACCTCCATATTTCACCCCTTTGTGTTCAAATTTTGTTCAGAATCATGTTTTTATTGATGGTGATGACATTCAACAATATATACAGTGAAATAATAATCACAACATAATTTACTAAATAGTTGGGTATCTTGGTACAACATGTTTCCCTTTCGATAGGTAAATAATCATCCGACCTATGTCCATTGTTCTTGTTGGTCCATCTTTGATTATGAACCTTTTTATGTTTGACTTTATTTTCCAAAAATATCTTGAAATATTGGGTTTTTAGTAGAGGTCATTAGATAGAACCCGACTATGATTTCTGATAAGTCCTGAAATGGTAGGGGTATTTTGTACTATGATAGGAACAACTTGGGTACTATATATTGGTAGTCATTGCCAAGCCCAGAGAAGATCAATCTCATTAAGGGAGATGATAAAATCCCCCCATCCCCATGGGATGATAATGATTCTGGATAACTACTAGTATATTATGATCCTGTTGTTGATGATTTGATAATTTCAAGGATCATTATCCATATAAAAATTCCCCCATCACTTTGGGATGGGGTTTATTTAAACAAGTTGTGTATTTATTTAGGGCCAACATAGGTTTTGATGACCCATGGTATGAATGTGGTGGAAATATCACCCCCAGTTCGATGGGTTGTTTTTTCTTGGATGGTTTCAGTAACATCATCCATTGCGATCTCCCTAATTCCAAAAAATTCTATCTATGAATAGTTATAATTGGATTTACCCCTAATGGAATTCTATCATGTAGTCTAATACATCAACATGTTTGATACATTTAAACCTTTTGATGATAGGACTAGAATTTGTGCCTATATATGGAATTCTACCTCTATTCTCAATGCTTTTACATTTCAGAGGTTGGGTACCTTTGCTGGAATGAATAACTAGCATATGAATTATTTTATCCCTCGATCATTCAGGTGGATATGACATTGTAGAATGTTTTTTCTAGTGATATTTTCCTATACTAGGGATGGGGTGAAGTACAATGATCCATACTCACCCCATCCTCTGATTTCAATTTATAATAGGGATTTGGTGATTAAATGAAGGAGAGCATCCATTATTTGGAGGAAATCATGTTGATGGATTTTTTTTCCTTTTTAACATCGGGTATCGTGTTGTACAAAACACAACCAGGTATATCTCATAATAGAGCATTTTTATAGTCTAGGGGGTCCCTCATATCTCTAATAATAGAGATTAATATAATTTAACCACTGAATTGTTACCCATGTGTTATGATATTAGCAAGGCATGTACTCCCCATTCATCTCGTATGGGACTTTGTAATTGGATTTCAAAATGGGCCAAAAAAATTTGAGAGGTTATTCCCACCAAGATCCCTCCATATATCCATGTTGGATTATTTTTAATTAGGTTAATATTTATCCACCTACCCAGACTACATAGGTCGCTTCTCTGGGTCACATAATAACCAAGGAGAGGTTTTAGAAATGGTAAATCAGACACTATATATTGTTAAACCAGTTATTTAAAGCACCTATATCTATAAAGATTACTGGAAAAGGAGGAGATTTCCTTTAATGGGAGATATATCAATATAGGTAGGTTTTCTACAATGAATATAAGGTCTAGGGACCTTATGATCAATCTATATACTGCAAAAAAGGATATCTATTATGGTGATTGTCACCATTTTTTTTTACGTAGAGTTAGAAGTCCCACAAGGTGTAACAGATATGTGTCAAAAAGTGTCAGGGGTAGTGGTTTTGAGCAATTTTGGTTTGTAAGCCTTATCCATTATCATTGATTGATGATTTTTTCATTCCTTTTGGGGTTGAGCAATAATATTTTCCTATAATTAGGATATCACCAGAATATGATATTGTTTATATGTTTCTATGGGAACATGAGTCCTATTTATAGAAGATGATAGATTATTCCAGTGATTATATATATTTTCCGTGGTGATATGAGCATTAATCGGAATGGTTTCCTAAATATACTGGCCAAACATGCTTGAAGTGGGGTATGATCCTCATTCATATATGTATTCAAAATTATAATATGTTGATGGACCTTTTAATTGGGACAATGAATATAAGACTCCTCATGTAAGGACTTTGAAGGATACATTAATAGTATTAATTTTTTAGGAGTATGAATTCAAGAATTATTACTATATACTGGGTTAATATGATGAGAATATTTATTAGAATGGATATGACCATTCCTTGATGTTGTTACTAAAATTGGTTGATTGGCCCCATTCAAAACAGGAAGAGGATCCTAGTCCCATGCCTCATCCTTTGTTGAAATATTCCAATAATCCTACTGGATGAGAGTAGAAATATACTATTTCTCTATAGTATCATTCTTCTTGTGTTGATCATTCAGATATTCTACACCGTCCATTGGGATAAGTCTATGATCATGTCCTTGTGTTCTTATCAGGATATTCTAGTGATCTTCCATAGTCATTGCATGAATGTAGTGGAATTTCACAATAGTATATATAGGTACATAGGACTTCAAAATCTAATATATTAGGATATATCTCCAGACATCATTGATTAAAGTGGGGATATTTCCCCTTTTTTGAACTCCTTTTACAATTTGAATATTCAAATGTGATTTTGATTATGGGGAAAGGTAAAGAGAACCCCCATACATATTATTAGGATGTGCGGGAAAACATGATCTTGGTGGTCATGGATATGATCTTCCTCACTAGATATCACTAGAATATACTAGAAGGCTTCATTAGTGGAGGAATGGTTATGATCTCGAACCCCTTGGTGTATATATTTCCACTCCCAAAGAGATATCCTTGATGCTTGAGTAGTATTATATAGGGAAGAAACCTATCTGTTGGTTTCCTCAAAAGGCGAGTTGGCCTAATTAGTGGTATTTTTCTAGTTATGATTTTAGACAAGAGATATCCATGGTACCCTCGAAAATATTGTGCATCATTAGTAAAATCCTTGTTCCTTCTTCATAATATAAAGGAGGGGGTTATTATCCAGATATAGGGATAAGGTTATGAAGTGGTTAGCAGTGCCAATAAGTTTCACCAGTTTGATATCATCCCTAATTATGTGAGTTGGTCATGTAGGTTTTGATGATTGATAGACCTTGCCTGAATAATATATGTTTTGGATCATACTGTGTGTGTGGTGATAACCGACTATCACATTTTCCCCCTATTTCTGATGGAGTCAAACATACAATGTTGTTTAGGAAGATGATGTTCTAGAATAATTATTTGATGATGCTATGAATTTTGGTTAATGGATGTTTTATTAATATGATATATGTATTTAAAATGAAAATAATAAACAAGTTTACATATCAGTAAATAATTTCATGTGAGGGACATTCTTAATTAGTTTTTCACATAAAATTCATTTATTTTGTAGTTATTGGTTTTACTGATTTTTTATGAGAAATATGCATAATAAAATCGGTCATCCCATGGAAAATACGATGATATTTAATTATTTAATGATTCAAATATTTTTATCAATTTTTTTTTCATCCCATGAAAAGCTTGATGGGTCTTGGAAATAGATTTTTGTTTTTTTAATATAGTTATATAATTAATTGGAAGTAGGTTCTATTATTTTTTTCTATGAACACAAAACCATAAAAACATTTGTATTGAGCTATGCGCCCATGTTCCAATTGAAGATGTTCATTGGTGTTTCATACCAACAATATTTATGAACTCACATTTTCTATGAGGACGGGACATTGGGAACATGAAACCCTTTTTGTGAAATTATTTCATACTTCAACACTCCGTTATAGATATAAATTTTTTACTGGAATCTTATCAAAATATTCATAAAATATTTGTTAATCTAAGAAAATAGTCATATTTTGAATCTATGTACTTGAAATAGGGAATAAAATCAATGAATCCATAAATATTTATCAAAGGATCTCCATCTTGTTATATATTATTTATTAATAACGAGGTACTTTATCTCCTCGCCAATGAGCATATACCCATTTGGTAAGGGCTCCTTATTGAAATCCAAGAGATATAGATTCTATACAAGGTGAGACCAAATTTCTAGGGTACTTTAATAGTAATGTAATAGTACTATAGTAGGTATTTTTTGGTCCTGCGGCATCTAGAACTATTCACCCGATTGGGACTTCGGGCCCCCAATTAGACCCTATAGGTCTAAGGGACTTTGAGAAACCAAGTTCATTCTGGTAAAAGGACCATTGGGACACCATGGGCCTTCGGAAAAATGGATTTTAAGCCATAGATACCAAGAAGCAGCCCTATCATGAATCATAGGAGCAGGACCAGAAGAGGAATCAAGAGCATGTAGTAAACCCTGAGTAGAGCTAACTAAATGGGAAGAATGTGAGGGTATGTAATGTTTCATTTGTTCGAGGCACTACACAGGTCTACATGGGGATATTCATGTTGATCATCCAAGTGAGGTGGGGAGCTAAGAGCCTTCAAGATACATATGCCGGGGAGGGACTATTTCAAGTGTCACAGGTCTGGGACTTCAAAGGCCCTGTATTGGGCCTTGTGCCATGGGGACTTCGAGTCATGTTTAGTCCTTGTACCTTGGACATATGGGACATGTATGAATCCCCCTATAAACCCTTAAATGTAGGATTATATAATAATAAATAAATAAATAAATAAATATATATATCCTTCGGGCTTTTGGAGTAGTAGGGACTACATCTCCTTTGAGGTTATATGACTAAGAACTACGGGATTTATTACCATCTAGGGAAGTGATTGGTATTTAGGAATTAGGATTGAACCTATTTGAGGCATAAAACTTATCCTGTGAAGTAAAGATGAATAAAACTCTAGGTTATGGTTATATGACCATGACACGATGTTTAATTGTTTTGTAAATGATAAACATGGGGGAATATAACAATTGGATATAGAGATCAGGAATTAGGGATTCGTTGTTTATAACTAGTTTATAGTAGGATTCAAAGTCATTGTAGTTCAATTATTATGGGTCTCATCATTGTAAAAGGAGTAGTGACAAAAGTTTGAGGAACACATATGCCTATAAGGATCCCCTCAGTTGAATTATCGATAGTATGCTCATTTTTGTGAGGAAAAGATATAATCAAACTAAATCTAAAATTATGGATATATTGGGGGAATCCACATATTATTATTGGTATAATAATTTCTAGTATATAAGTCCTTATCAGTCAGGATTTGTGTGAGAAAAATTAGATTAATGAAGATTGGACACATTTCATGAGAGCATAAAGTTGAACATGGGTGGCTATTATTCCCTACGCTTGTCCTGTTCATTCTTCAGAGATTACACAATGAGTTTTCCCTGATATTAAATGTAAAGACCCATAAAATTCAAGGGAAATTTTTTCTAAATTTTCTTTGGGATTTTACAAGAACACAGTTTCTAACGGCACCGGATTCTGAGGCCCGGTGTGCCCGGAATCAATTACCAATGTTTAGCTCGGGTACGTTCAGTGAAGGAACGAGCGGGTTTTTCTATCTTTTGAGCCGGTGCACGTAATCGAAATCCGAGGGCACCGATGGAACAACAGCGCCAGTAATTGCTTAAGAAGACCCTTACTGGAGTTGCATTTTCTCAGGAGGAGTTGTTTAAAAAAAATTTGAGGGATAAAATATAATTGTTACAATTATATTTTCGTTTCTTGTTAAGTGGATTAAGTGTTGTGTTACAACACTTTGACCCTCTCTTAAGTGGTTATAACCTAAGGATGTTTAGGTTGGGACCCACTTGAAGTTAACCACCCATGAGAGGATTAAAGGTGGGGTGGGGCCCACAAAAACCCCACCCCTTCACATTCCTCTTAAACTCCCTAACTACCTCTTTAATTTTTTGTAAACATGTCTTTAATGAGTAACCTTCCATTTCCTCACTCTCTCCCTCATAAACTCTATCCAACACACACATTAAATTAAGTGAATTAAACTTTTGAATTTATTTTGGAAAATCTTGGCTTGGGTTGATTAAATAATGTGGAACCATTATTTTTTGTGAAGGGTTGGAATTTGTGGTGTTGAGGGTAAGGGAAGAGAGCTTGAGTGTTTTTAAAGAACTTCTTCTTCTTCTTCTTCTTCTTCTTCTTCGTCAAGGAACGTCGATTCGGCGACCCGGATTCTTCCGTCTTCTTCTTCCTCGACAAAGGAGGAGGCACCGACGTAGGAAATCGCCAACGACATTATGCCTTTCAATTTTTCTCTCTGCGTGAAAGGAAGGGAGACGATGCTTCCTCCTTGGACGTTCTCTGTCAGCATATACAGAACATCACCCCGCGACGCTGTTTTCCGCGACACTGTCGTTCGACAACATTTGTCAAGGTAGGGGTTTTCTGCATTTCTTTTCGTGAATTACTTACGTCAACTATCCACGTTCAATTGGACCGCTTTCTATCGTTTAACGGGAGGGGGCCGGACCACACAAACACGGCCGACCCTCCTCCCTTATTATTTTTTTGTGTTGTTGCGGTTCAAAGGAAAGTGACGCGGTGCCGTTGCACCGCGTGGGAACTAGCGGCAAGGATCTGCGGCGCCGTCACGCCACACATTTGAATGTTGAACCAAGCCGCGACACCGTCGCGCCGCACTGGAAGAAAAACCCGAAGACACCTCGGCAGGAGCGGGGCTGCGGCAGAGGGGCACGGCACCGTCGCGCCGCGCCGGACAGAATAAGCCGCGACTTAGGCCACGACGAAGCAGGGGGACCGGCGGCCGGTTCCGGACCACCGACATCGGAGCAGGGGGTCCGGCCCTCACCGGTCCCGTGGTGGCAGAAGCCTGCTGGCCGGAACGGGCCGGCCGGTCAGGGGGAGAGCCAGGGGTTACGACGCCCGGCTGGCCAGCAAAGAGTGGCCCCCATTATGGGGGGCCGCGGCTACAAACCGCGGGGGGCAGCGCGCCCCCCCGCACAGTCGAACGGCTCGGCCAATCGGCCGAGCCACCTGGCCAGCGAGCCGGACCGCCAGCGCGCCGAGCTGCCGAGCCGACCCAGGGGGTCTCGGGCCGGGTCGGTCCGAGCCCAAAACCCCCACTTTCAGGCCTTCAACGGTCTTTTTCCCATAACTTTGGACGCGGACCTCCGATCTATGTACCGTCAGCTGCGATGCGATATTTGGATCTCGACAGTCATTTAGATACATTACACTCAAGGTTTTGGAGTATATTGGGTTCGGCCGGGTTGGTTCGTACATGAAACCAACCGGACCCTCGGAGCAAAAACACTTATATCTTGAGCTCCGGACGTCCGATTGACATGCCGTCGACTTTGTTGGATTCCTCTTGAGGAGACGGAACATTTGGAATACTTTGCCCAAGGTTTGGACGAAGTTGGGGTATGGCCGGGTTGGATTGTACCCGAAATCCAACCAAGCCCCTAGAACGGAAAAGTTGATATCTTTCAGACCGTACATCCGTTTGACGAACCGTCAGCAGCGTTAGTGATCACGTTGAGAAATGGTCCCTATGAGTATACCCTATGAGAGTTAGGGGTACAATTGAGGTACGCCCGGGTTGGTTCGCTCATGAAACCAACCAGGCCCCTAGGACGAAAAGGCTAATAACTCACAGACCGGGCATCCGATTGACGTGTCGTCTGTTGCGTTGAGACCCCTATGACGAGGTGGTCCTTTGAGATAATTATTCATGGAAATTTGTGATTCTTGGAGTATCGTCCAATAGCTTGTGGAGAGGACCCTCCCAGAGACGAGCGTATGGAGTACGGAGACCGTGTAGTTGGCTGAGACCTGATGACTGCTTGTCAGATTCGATTCGGAGTGACTAGAATAGCGCTGTGGGGAGAAATACTTTGTGAGGTGGCAGACCCATGGCGGAGGAGCACTACTATGTGAGGTGGCAGACCCGCGGTACTCGACAGGAGGAGTACCTCTGTAGGCTATGAGGGGGAGCACTACTGTGTGAGGTGGAAGACCCATGGCGGAGGAGCACTACTGTGTGAGGTGGAAGACCCGCGGTACTCGACAGGAGGAGTACTTTAGCAGTCTTAGGTTAGTGAGCAGTACCTCAGAGTTGTGACAGGATCACTTTACACTCCAGAGACGGGCTCATCAACAGTTACGGTTTCGATACTGAAAATCCTGGTTTGAGTTGAGTCAATGACATTTTTGTTTTCCTCATGATTGAGATGGGTCACTTGACACGTAGGTATATGTATGGGCATCTACCTAGGTAGTGGTTATCCGTTGATTTCATAACCTTTGTGTTTCCTCACGGTTGAGATGGGTTACTAGATAACTTAGGTATATGTATGAGATTATACCTAAGTATGGGTTATCTGTTGATATCCTTATTTGTGGTTATCCTTGTTGGATTTAGTGATAACTTGAGTGTCTCGGAGTCCCTACTGAGTATCGTATACTCAACCCTGCATGGGCTATGCCCGCACTTCATTGTGTTGGTTGCAGACGTCGGGCAGTGCTGACAGAGGTCGAGTTTTCGAGGACTGGACGGTACCCGGAGGTGGACCTCACGACGAGTCAGTATCCGAAGGTGGACTTCACGACGAGACGACACTCAGAGGAGGTTGATGGGCGAGAGAGTTGTGGAGGCTATCTATACCTACCCTTCAGGTAGGATCCGTGGTGGACGATCCAGGAGCTGCACTCTCTGTACCTACCCTTCAGGTAGGATCTGAGGAGGACGACCCGGGACCTGTTTCCATTCTTCCAGCTGTTTGCCTTTTTCTGTTGTACTTATGTTCAGTTGTAGTTGTACTTTCGATTGGGTTTGTATTCTGGACCATTTAATTTTCAGCACTTCCTTTTGTATTTAGTGTATTACTTCCTCTTGTACTCAATGGTGTTTTGTTTACTTTTATAAAGGCAATGCCTTCCTAGTTGTCGGGAATTACACCTTTGGTGCTACTCGCCAGCCCCTGGCCTGTGGAAGGAGGGCTTGGGGTAGTCACGACACATGCCTCGAGAGCGGGTCGTGAAAAATTGGTATCAGAGGAGTCGGTTCTACCACAGAACTTATAACTCTGATATTTTCTTTCTGTGAAGCAATAGTGTTTAGGGTACCGAGTGTGGTTTTCAGTTCAGGGAGTCCAGTGTTGGTGCGGGCGGCCGATGTATCCATACACCAGGACCCTGACAACTGATTTCTGACTTTGTGCATGAAAAAACTGATTGCGTTTGTGTTTTCAAAGGTTTTTCCTTAAAATAGCTCAAACTAGGTCAGCTCACCAGGTATAAATCATTTGACCGTGTCACGTTTTTTTCTATCAGGATGCCTCCCCGCGGACGACCAGCTAGAGCCCCGAGAGTTGTTCGTACTGACAGCACGCCGAACGACGTGGCCTCCGTACATGGTCCTATCCCAGTTGAAGCACCAGTGGAGGCACCAGTGGTACTACTACCCGTTGGGTCACCGATTCCACCAGCCCCATGAGTAGAGGGTGCATGTCGCATGAGCGCACTGCACAAGTTCCAGCGCTAGAGGCCACCCAGGTTCAGGGGAGAGATGGACCCACAGGTGGCTGAGGATTGGATGGAGGCTGTGGTGAGAGTCTTCAGGCTAGCGGGGATGCCAGCAGACTTCATGGTGATCCTTGCATCCAGCTTTCTTCAGGTAGCAGCAGGCAGATGGTGGAGCCTGATGCTCCAGATGCATGATGAGGTGACACTTCTATGGGCAGACTTCGAGAGCCTGTTCCAGGCAGAGTTTGTACCATCCACCCTTCAAGCGATGCGTATACATGAGCTACTTCAGCTGCGGCAGGGCAACATGACTGTGGCACAGTATTCAGCGAGGTTCACAGACCTCTCGCGCTACTCCACAGATATGGTACGGGACCCATTCTTCCGGGCCCGAAACTTCGAGCAGGGGCTCAGGCGAGAGATTAGAGCTTCTGTTGTTTCTCACATCATTCCAACGCAGAAAGGGGTGTTGGAGCGAGCCCTCTTAGTGGAGAGTTTCCTTACTGAGAAGTCTCCAGCAGTAGGACCCACCACTAGCCGGCATGCGGAAGAGTCTTCTGTAGCAGGAAGTAGACAGATGACGCAGAGGTCCAAGAGGACCAGAACTATAGGTGGTCGAACGCATGACTCAGGGTCGGTAGTGCGAGGCACCAAGGGGAATGACAGAGCCAGACCTGCCATGCAGTGTTACTCCTGCGGCGGGATTGGTCACATGGCATGTGACTGTCTGACCCTCCATGCAGATGACCAGCAGTTAAATGAAGAACCTCCCAGGCAGAGGGAGAGGTTCGATCAAGGCAGACCGCTAGGAGCTGTAGGCTGAGGTAGGGGAGATGGTAGTGCAGCTGGAGGTGGAAGACGCTTCGAGGTGTTTCCACCACCACCACCAGGAGGTCCACCCCGACCGGAGGGAACAGGTGGACATGGGAGAGATCAGCTTCAGGCAGCATAAGCATACGACTACGGAGCTCCGGAAGCGAGGGGACCCGAGCGGAACTAGTGGTTTCCTTTTATTCTTTGTATATCTAGTTCCATGTTGTTGTTACATTTGTGTATTTTTACCATGAGCTGCAATAATATAAAGACACTTACATTTGTGACATTTTCTTCCTTCCTTTTTGAGTACTAAGTGTATCCGGTTTAAACTGTTGACTTGACCATCACATTCAAGATTTCTACTAGAAGAGACCCAGTGACCTCATGCTGATTCTGACAGTGTGACTCGACCCTTAGAGGCGAGAGTGATAGTTGGATCTCTTGGTTGTAGCGTCGAGGCCTTACGACGTCGTCCATGGCATGAATACATCATTCATGTCCGGATTGACTGTATTAGGAAAAGAACGTGGTTCATCCAAGGGATGAGACTAGATTTATCTTATCAGAAAAGAAGAAATCATAGCAGCTCTCATGGGACCAGAGAAGGTCCAGGTCATCCAAGAGCGGATGAGGACGACTTAGAGCCGACAGAATCCTTATGATGACAGGAGGCAGAGACCACTAGAGTTCGAGGATAGTGGCCACGTTTTCTTACGGGTCTCACCTTGATGTGGAATTACGGAGACGTGGCCGAGGCGACAAGTTATCTCTGAGGTTCAACGGACCTTTCTTGGTCCTCAGCAGGGTAGGAGAGGTGGTTTACCGCTTGACCCATCCACCTCAGTTGCACTAGTTCACGACGACTTCCATGTATCTCAACTGTGGAGATACGTGCTCGACCCTTCGCATATCATCGACCATGGGAAGCTGGACTTGGGTGATGGGGTGACTTTTTCGGAGGTTCCAGTGGGGACCAAGGATCGACAGGAGCGGATCCTATGAGGATGGTCGATTCCTCGGGTGCACATTCTTTGGAAGTACGAGAATCTCTAGGTAAGCACATGGGAGTGGAAGGCTCATATGCGTGCTCAATACCGCTTGTGTATCCCTAGTCTGTGTTTAAGCTTTACAAGGACGTAAAGCCCTGAGGTGGGAGTAATGTAAAGACCCGTAAAAATCAAGGAAATTTTTTTCTAAATTTTATTTGGGATTTTATAAGAACACAGTTTCTGACGGTGCCAGATTCCAAGGCTCGGTGTGCCCGGAATCAATTTCCAAACTTTAGCTCAGGTACGTTCAGTGAAGGAACGAGTGGGTTTTTCTATCTTTTGAGCCGGTGGACGTAATCGAAATCCGAGTGCACCGATGGAACCACAACGCCAATAATTGCTTAAGAAGACCCTTACTGTAGTTGCATTTTCTCGGGAGGAGTTGTTTAAAAAAAATGTGAGGGTTAAATATAATTATTACAATTATATTTTCGTTTCTTGTTAAGTGGATTAATTGTTGTGTTACAACACTTTGACCCTCTCTTAAGTGGTTATAACCTAAGTAAGGGAGTTTGGGGTGGGACCCACTTGATGTTAACCACCCATGAGAGGATTAAAGGTGAGGTGGGTCCCACATGAACCCCACCCCTTCACATTCCTCTTAGACTCCCTAACCCCCTCTTTAATTTTTTGTAAACTTATCTTCAATGAGTAACCTTCCATTTCCTCGCTCTCTCCCTCATTAACTCTAGCCAACACACAAATTAAATTAAGTGAATTCAACTTTTGAATTTATTTTCGAAAAGCTTGGCTTGGGTTGATTAAGTAATGCGGAACCATTATTTTTTGTGAAGGGTTGGCATTTGTGGTGTTGAGGGTAAGGGAAGAGAGCTTGGGAGTTTTTAAAGAACTTCTTCGTCTTCTTCGTCAAGGAACGTCGATTCGGCGACCCGGATTCTTCCGTCTTCTTCTACCTCGACAAAGGAGGAGGCACCGACGTGGGAAATCGCCAACAACATTACGCCTTTCAATTTTTCTCTCCGCATGAAAGGAAGGGAGACGATGCTTCCAACTTGGACGTTCTCCGTCGGCATATACCGAACCTCACCCCGTGACGTCATTTTCCGCGACACCGTCATTCGATAATATTTGTCAAGGTAGGGGTTTTCTACATTTCATTTCGTGAATTACTTACGCCATCTCTCCATGTTGAATTGTACCACTTTCTATCATTTAACAGGAGGGGGCCGGACCACACAAAAACGACTGACCCTCCACCCTTATTATTTTTTTTGTGTTGTTGTGGTTCAAAGGAAAGTGACACGGTGTCGTCGCACCGCATGGGAACGAGCGGAAAGGATGTGCGGCACCGTCGCACCACACATTTGAATGTCAAACCATGCCGCGGCGCCGTCTCACCATGCCAGAAGAAATACCCGAAGACACCGCGGCCAGAGCGGGGCCGTGGTAGAGGGGCGCGACGCCATCGCGCCGCGCCGGACAGAATAAGCCGCGACTTAGGCCGCGACGAAGCAGGGGGACCGGCGGCCGGTTCCGGGCCGCTGGCATCGGAGCAGGGGGACCGGCCCTCGCCGGTCCCGTGGTGGCAGATGCCAGCCTGCCGGAGCGGGCCGGTCGGTCAGGGGGAGAGCCGGGGGTTACAACCCCCGGCTGGCCAGCAAAGAGCGGCCCCCATTGTGGGGGCCGCAGTTACAAACGGCGGGGGGGGGGGGGGGGGGGGGGCAGCGCGCCCCCCCGCACTCCCAAACGGCTCGGACAATCGGACGAGCCACCTGGCCAATGCGCCGAACCGCCAGCGCGCTGGGCCGCCGAGCCGACCCAGGGGGTCTCGGGCCGGGTCGGTCCGAGCCCGAAACCCCCACTTTCGGGCCTTTCACGGTCTTTTTCCCATAACTTGGGCTGCAGACCTCCGATCTATGCACTGTCAGCTGCGATGCGATCTTTGGATCAAGATAGTGGTTTCGATATATTACACTCAAGGTTTCGGAGTACATTGGGTTCGGCCGGGTTGGTTCGAACATGAAACCAACCGGGCCCTCAGAGCAAAAACACTTATATCTTGAGCTCCGGATGTCCGATTGACACGTCGTCGACTTTGTTGGATTCATCTTGAGGAGAAGGAACATTTGGAATACTTTTCACAAGTTTTGGACGTAGTTGGAGTATGGCCGGGTTGGATTGTACCTGAAATCCAACCAGGCCCCTAAAATAGAAAAGTTGATATCTTTCAGACCGGACGTCTGTTTGACGAACTGTCAACGGCGTTAGTGATCACGTTGAGAAATGGTCCCTATGTGTATACCCTATGAGAGTTCAGGGTAGTTGTACTTTCGAAGGAGGATGACCCGGGAGCTGTTTCCATTCTTCCAGCTGTTTGCCTTTTTCTGTTGTACTTATGTTCAGTTGTAGTTGTACTTTCGATTGGGTTTGTATTCTGGACCATTTACTTTTCAACACTTCCTTTTGTATTTAGTGTATTACTTCCTCATGTACTCAATGGTGTTTTGTTTACTTTTATAAAGGAAATGCCTTCCTAGTTATTGGGAATTACGCCTTTGGTGCTACTCGCCAGCCCCTGGCCTATGGAAGGCGGGCTTGGGGTAGTCACGGAACAGGCCTCGAGGGTGGGTCGTGACATTAAATTACATTTATTGTGGAGAATAATGTATATTTCTCATGCCTTATGAAGAAATAATACCTGTCATATTCAAAATTGGAATCAAGGACCTCATAGTTCAGTTTTTCTTAACATGATGATGGGTGAGGGAAAAAATTAATACCCTTGTAGATTATTTCCAATAGAAATGGAATATATAGGAACAAATTGGAAGTCTTATTCCAAGGTGTAAACCCATGAATGAACCCACCTATCATTTTCTGATAAATGCAGATCAATTTTATACTCATAAGATAAGTTGGTTCGTATGAGCTAGTTTATTTGGAATGTTATATACCTAGGTGGATTTCCATGTTCTATATTCATTCCTTATCATGTGATATAAAAGGGGATATATATCCACTCATTATCCTCTACTAGATAAAGTATGATGATGACTATAAAAGGTATATCAAATATTTTTATATGGTATGAATACCTTTTTGAGAACATGTGGGTTCACATGATTCTAGGTCATATGTTTAATTGGGCCTACTCGAAATGGATATCTATTTATGTGTACATTGTATGATCTATCATATTCTTCTATAGATCACCATGTGATCATTGAATTGATCACGCAACTAGAGTAATCCGGATGAGTTTTTTGGGGTTGTATGGACGTTATGGATGACATATCTGGGGGTTGTCGTATGATATAACTAAAATTTATGGGGTTCTGTCACGTGATCATGGAATTGATTAGTTGAACCACATGTTATATTCATCTGAATGACATCATAACATCCATTTCATTAAGATACCATCATTTACATCGTTTACATTTTTTCATTAGTTGAATCCCACAATATTTTTCCATTGGTCATCCATCAACAAAACCCGTGTTTAGGTCGACATATCTAGACTCCTTTTCTTGATCTGGATGACGTTCCTTAAGTCAATTCGTTGATGAATATTACATGTAAGAGGGATTCAAAGAATCAATTTTCTATCTCACCATAGACCCACATGTAACATAATATCTATTTATCATTTTGTTACTAACCATTCTTTTATAGTTGGAAGCCTCCTACGATCACATGACCCCATCAATTTTGAAATAAAATTATCATATTTCAGTATTTGTTGTTCATCCATGAGGGATTATTATCAATAAAGATTGCATTGTATCTGTTCCTTTTTTCATAGTGGTAAGTCCATAAACATCAACTTAGGTTATAAGAAGTATTACCTATATAATTCTACAACAACTAATTTTCTTCAATTGATTTAGTTTTTCTTTATAAATGGCATCACTCCCTCATCATTTTATAAACAATGAACACATGATCAACCTCTAATTACTAGTTTTATTGAATCTATGGTATATTGAAAGTCACACACATGAAAAAATTCACATGATCTATGGTTCAATTTGGGTTTCCATGATCATGTGTAGGCATCACAATACATTCATGGCAGTCATCAGAAAGATCATTCCTGTGATATATCCTACATTCCTGAAGGAATTCACATTATCAGACCAACATGTATAAGGTCCATTTCATGGAAATGATGAAATTGTTGAACGGAATCCATGTTATCAACAAACTAATAACATGGAACAAATAATCCCTTAATGTGAAGAATAATTTAATAGCCATCACATATCGATATCATCATTGAAAAAATTTATAACATGAAGAATTCCATATTGTCGAGCATTTTTCCTCTTATTTTACATCGATGAATTTCCCGATCATAAGTCCAATCATAAAAATAGTATGAATAAATTTAGGGAATATTTTTTCATGACATCAATCACATGAATATAAGACTCCTTCACATAATCAATAATGAATCTATCATATGATTTAATCCTTATAATGGAAAAACCTGTTTTATTTTCCACGTAATATTGCTTAATGCTTCAAGAACTATGTGATAGAAATTCTCTAAGTCGGTTATGAAATCACATAACCTACTCTATAGAACCCCATAATTCTTATCCTTTTATGGGAAATTTATACTCATGAATTATTTATTTTTATCTCCAACGTTATAATGGTCATTTGGATGGGGTCAACTAACCTAAAAACCAAAACCATAATAGGGAACATTGCATAAACCAAAAAAAAACAATGAGGAATCATCAAAACACATCTACAACACATCCAAAACCAAAGAAATACCACTATAGGGAATTTATGAGGGAATAACACATGGAAAAAATTTGTGAAAGAGAGAAAAAACCACTTCTTATAACCAAATAAAAACATCCATAACCCATGGATTAACAATGGAGGTGAGAGGCTATAAGATCCTACGAATAAAAAATTGATTATTCCAAAATCGAAAGAAAATGAGTGGTGAAAGAGAGAGTTTGATGAAAGATTAATAAAAAACATGTATCTCTCCTTATTCATGGTGTGGGTCAAATTTTAATAATTTTAATTTTTATAAGTCCAAGAAATACTATATGTGAAACCATTTTACATTATGATCTTTAAGAAAATCCATCATTTCCCGAAATTCATGTTTCTTCAACATGATTTATTACAAATTATTATTTAAAATTTAATACTATGAATCAATTTCACGCACCATAGCTATCCCATATTAAAAAAAGGAATTTATAGTTTCACAATTCAGAATAAAAAACTCACCTCGTGAATCCCCCATTTGTGATGTGAATTTCCTACAAAAAGTCCTCCATGTCTCTCACTTCTATAGAACCTCCTCAGAAATCCTATGAAACACCCCAAACATAGAAAATGAGAATGTAAGAGGCCTAAAAATAATGAAAAAGTATATGGCTATAAAAAAAATTATAGGGAAAATTCACACCATTTTTTTTCATTCCATGAATGGTGTTTTCGAGAATGTTAGACCTAAAAAAGATACCCTTTATACATAATAATATATCATGCAATATAAATAAGACATTGATCATATATAATATGATTTAAATATTTTCACTTCATGTCAAATGAAAATAAATTTTTAGCATTTCTAGTCGTGGAATGACCTAATTATGGTACACAATCAAGGAATCATAGTGGTAGGAATTTATATAAACTCAAACCCCATGCTATATGCTACATGAAATACAGAATCCTATTCTTTAGGTCATACAATATGAATTAATGCCGAAATATTATAGATTTTTGGATAGAATTTATTCAATGCCTAAAGATGTGATGAGTTATTATTAAAAGAGTAGTAAGTGAGTCTCTATTTCTCAGGTAGATATAACAATGGATCATGTTATGGTTGATATGGTCCATGTTGCAGAAGGGATGAATTATAGATAAGCTATTATTCTATTCTAATAGTGTCAATAATGTGGAAGAGTATTGTTCCATGGATTTATAGTTCTTTAAAGATATAATTCTAAGTGAAAAAATGGTCACCACACTATCTTGATTTTTTTGACATGAAATATTAATGTAATAATTTATATAGATTTATATTCCTAATATCTATAGATCAATATCAATAGATATATTATGATACCTTGACTTAGTTTTGAAGGAAATAACTAGATTAATTTTTATGATTATATAAGGATTATTTAATAATGATTATAAAGGGACATGTAAATATTTTATTGAAATATATGAGGTATCCCTAAATTTTAAAATTCATAATTAGGAATGTGGATGAATGTTGTGTAATACCAATCAGAGAAAAAGAGAAAAGATCTACTAATAACATAGGATGAATTTAAGACAAGATCATTAATTATATAAAGGATAACCCTATAGGTATTCTCATTTCAGATCTTTGATATTCATTAGTGGATCTAGGAAAGAGAAATAGAAAAATCACCATTTGTTTAATCTTAGACATTGATTGTGTTTATCAACAAAAAATTCCTCGTGGAGGTATTGAGTTTTTTGTGTGTTCAGTTTTTCATTTTTTGTAAGGGTTGTAACCATATAGAGTCAGTGTGAACATTTCTAAATGTAAGAGATTCAATATTATTAGTGTTTCTATTTCATTACAACCCATAATTTCATAAATCATTTATTATCTAGTATGAATGAATCATTTAAATTTTATTTTATACCTATTTTATTTACTTTATCACATTATATCAATTTCTAGTGAGAGGAGTGTTCCCATTTACAGAGTAACAAGATTTTTTATGAGGGAACTATTATGAAATATTAACAAACCCTGATTCACCCACTCCACTCAGTGTATTTCCCAACCCTAGATTCATATATATATATATATATATATATTTGTGTGTGTGTGTTGGTGAGTATTGTGTTTTATATTATTTTCACATGCAATTAGGGAGAATATAATACTATTAAAATACTAATAATATACACCTCATTGGTATATTTAAAGGATACATATTTCAAATTTAATTTTTTCCTATTTGGAATGACTCCCATTATATAGTTATTTTGTAAGCCAATGATCCCAATCAAATGAAATATGACTATTGGATGTCAGGATTACAACAATTTTACAAAATTCATCAACTGGGTGAACTATAATCTATTTTTCTTATGTCATAGTCATATTAGTGATTTTTTATTGAAGATAAATACAAATATCAATGAAGAATATGAAATACAAATCCCTATAAGAGTCACCCAAGCCTGATGTTCCTTATATAAGATAATCTGAGGGAACCTTGTTTTTTTGACCTAACTAGTTTAATTATTGATGTCTGGTCATTTTTTTATTGAAATAAATTTCATAAATAGTATTTAGGGGATATTGTTTTAATGTATCAATAAATTCATAAAATATTTATTTCATTATTTCTTTATATTATCATGATTCATTTCTTTATATATTTTTTATTCAAATGATATAGTTTTATGATACCAATAGAATAAAATAATGTAAAATGTTCAGTTTATATTAATGTGTAGTGGTTTGAATAAATCATATTGAATGTTAGTCAGCAAAAAATAAAAGCCACATATATATATATAAACTTATCCAACACAAATGGTATATGAAAATCATTCATTTATGGTTCATAATTAAACAAAATCATAAGTCCCCACAGGTGTATGTTCAGAACCAAAGATAGCTAAAACCTAATTTTTTAGAAAATAACCATTCCTCTAGACCAATTTGATGTCTGAACAGAATTTATAATACCCAAGGACACATTACTCATTATAGAACTTATTTATTTATTCACTATTACACTAAATATGCATAAAATATATTCAAACTCTAAAATCATGATAATTACTTTATGAAAAACTACTTTCAAATTTGATTAGAAACGAATCTTATATTTTCATGTTATTACTAAATTTCAAGACATGAAAATTTTAAATGAAAAATTATAAAATCTATATTTAAAAGTATTTTTTTACACGATATAAAAAAATTTATATACATACATATTAAATAAATATAATAAAAAATTATCCTTTTATTTATTTTTTAAAAATTATATTTCAAAAAAAAAAACTATTATTCAAATTAGGCATATAAATATTCAATATATAATTTTAAAAAAAATATATTTTTTATAAAATATATGATTTTTAATTAAATTTTCTTATTTATAGTTTAAATTTTGTAAAATAGATCGAAACTCATTGTATCATATGTAGTGACTCCATCAAGGAATATAATCTATGGCTGTCCACTCAATCCTTATGTTGGTTTAATATTACTAAATAAACTAGTTTTAGTGAAAAAACATTGTGTTCAATTTATGTTATATAATTATTATGCTAGAATCCCATATTTTATGCTACATGTGTCCTGACATGTCCTCTAGGGCCCATTCCATGACATCCTATAAGCCCGCCTCTCAAAGGCCAAGGGTGGGCGACTAGTGCTGAAGGCGTCAACCTTAAAGTGGAAGGAATTTTCCTGAGTACCTATACGCAGACACACAAACAATACCATGAACAAAAGATGGAAAGTTAAACCAGAATGTCACTAAACAACCACTGATTAAAAGTTCAAATTGGAGGTCAAATGGGCTTGAATATAAACCCAAAAAAAGATGCACTGAAAACATGAATCTATAAGGAAAACTCTAAAAGTCGTCCGATGAAAACCCCACATGATGCGTAAGTGTAGAGTAGCTACTGGAAGCTGTAGAAGTACTCCCCAGCTACTTAGTATCAATAGGAACCATCAGGTCCTGGGACACCAAGTCCTCTAGAAAGGCTGCGATTGTCTGTACCAGACACAACATGGGCAGGCGAAGCCCGTGTATGGCTAAGTAACACAATACTCAGTAGGGACTCCAAAATCAACAAGGAAAGACCAAAAATCAATCCCTGAAGAAAACCAAAAATCATGATCATGAATAAAGATAGCTCACACCATCTATAATATTGAGTAGGAATGTAAGACTATCAGTCATTTTCACAGAAAACCTTGGGATATTGGAGAACTCCTCCTCAATGAGTAGACTGGGCCTGCTAGGTCACACAAAGCCGCTTCCAACTAACCATGGACTGATGTCATTCTATTCCCTAATAAGTACCATGGTTATGATGGGTCACATAGAGAAACTCCCCATAGTGGTCATGTCAATACACGCATAGATGCTTCCCACCGTTGCCATACCGAGGTACTCCCCCTATCATGTACCATGGGTCCTCCAGGTCACACGCAGCTGCTCCCCACCTCGCGCCTGCCCGGTCACATAGAGCTAATTCCCACCAATCCCTCATAGCTGATCCTCATAGGGTCTCTTAGCACCAGTATTCAGGTCTCAGCCAACCATAGGGTTTCCACACATAGTGCGCTTGATTCCAGGAAAAACAATCCTTAATCCATTCATCATATTTTAACTTCCATTAAAGCCTCCATAGAGTATATCAAAATATCTTTATCGTTGTGAGGTTTCCAATGCCTCAAACGACCCGTCAATGGGACTACCAATTTGAAATATATTGGCATTTTTTCAAAAAGGGGACGGTTGTGTCTGGGTCTAGTCCAACCCGGTCAGACCGACCCGAAAAACCCGAACTGGGGGCCCACATGCCCCATATTTGTTTATCTGACCTGAACTGACCCGGCTCGGGTCTTGGTTATCCCAGTATGGCCTAGCCAGTGGGCCTGGCTTAGTGGTCCTCACTGGACCCATCCCGGTTTGACGGGGGGTCCAGCCTGCCGGGATGCCCGTCAACCGGGTCTCATCTGGCCCTGCCCACAACCGGCGAGATGATTTGTTCCCCGCCTGAGCCTCCCAACGACCCAATAACATGGCATTGGCTCATCCTGCAAATGTGAGCTGGATTTTATTGTGGCATGGGCCACGAAGTGGCCCAACTTGCACAACCTGGTTCAACCCACCTGTCGGACCAGTTTTCTCTGCCTGGACCACGAGCGCGGGCTGGTTCTTCATCCATCTCGGATTCCTAAGGACATTCGGGTTGGTGTGCCACAACCATCTAAGCCAATGACACATTGTGTCTCACAGACAGTCGCTAGACTGCAGGTCTGTGCGGGCTGCATCCGCCACCGCCAGCTGCTGTTTTTTTTCGGCGCCTCATACCATCGGCCCTTACCGGTGACTCCTACCACCATTGTGGGCCACCACTGATAGTCACCGATGGGTTCTTCCGAAGACCACTGAGTTTTCTCTGGTGGTCCATTCTTCACGCCATCTGTGCCTTTGGCCTGCGTGGGTCACCACCTTTCCTTAAAAGGCCTCAAAGCTACTTTTACATCACTTGGAGGTTTGGCCATGAAGAACACACAAGGCGGAGGGGTTCAGGCCTTGTTTGAGTCTGCTCATGCCCTCCGCATTATAGTTTAAATAGGGGGAGGTTTTATATTGATTTTTTATCAAACAAATACTTAATAATCCTAGCACAAACTCCAAGAAAAGTACCATCCCGCCAGAACAAGAAATATTTGGATCAACTTTTTCATGGGATGCTCTGTGTGCGTCATTTTAGAATAATGAATGAGGAAATATAAAACAAAAAAACCCCTACCTTGTAGGATTTTGTTGTTGAAGCGATTCTTTTGTGGGGATTCATGTTCTAATGGCGTTCGATGATCTCCTATCCCATTCATCAAAGTGCGTCGATGTCACTGGCGATTCACCGAAGTTCATCATTTGTCATTGGAGAGAATTATTTTCATAGGTTCATGAGATTAATTTTATCTTTTGATTATGATTTATCCAACATGTAAACCCATTAAAATAAAACACATCGTAGCATTTCTATTACGCTACATCATCGTGTCGTTACAGTGTTTAATTTATGAAACAACGTAACTATTATGATATATTTCATGTTTTGTAACATTTCATGTTTACGATACATTAATGAGATTCATTTAATTAAACTCATCGTTACATTGTCGCTACAACGCAGCGCTGTCGTGCCACCGACCAACGGTTGGGAAAAACAAATAAAATAACTTTTAAAGTTAATTTTTTTTACAAAAGGTCTGAAAATTATCTTTTCTTATCTACCTTTCCCGATCGAAGATAGGTCCATTCTAGGTGAATCCCGCCATTCTGAGTTCAAGGGTACCCTCATATTTTCAATCCGGTCACTTTTTTAGATGTTTCCATAACAAAAAATGTGCGCCATTTTAATTTTCTTAAAAAAGAAGAAAATCTATCTTTCACCCTCGACCCTGGCCAGTTGAGGTTAAGTCCAACATAAATAGAAAATTTCATTATGAACTCAATAGTGGTCTTGGATTCTTAATCCGACTTACCATTTGCGAGTTATGAAGATTAAATAATAAAATAACTTTTATTTAAATTATTTTATTTACAGTCACGTCCCAAAAATCAACTTTCACAGCTATCCTATACCGACTGATATTAGACTCCCCCACAGGGAAACATACCTTCATAAAATCAGTTGTACTCTCAAATTTCCCATCAGAGTTACCATGATTGAGTTATAAGGATTTGAAAATAAGATAACATTATTCAATTATTTTATTTACGACCAAAAACTAATTTCCACTATTGACCCGCACTGGACAATGTTAGGCTTTTCCTAAGGAAAGAATACCATCATGAGATCAACGGTGGTCTTGTATTTTCAATATTTTTCACCATTTGTGAGTTATAAGAATTTGAAAAATAAAATAATTTTATTTAATTATTTTATTTACGGTTATTCCATTTTCTGATTTTCTCACTAGAAGCCACCACCGACTAAAATTAAGTCACGCATATGGTAAAACCGTTTTCCTAAACACAATAGTGCAATCATATTTATGATCCAAACACATGCTTATATGTTATTCAACTCTTTCTATAAAACTAATCACACATGCTATTTAAAACATAACATTTTTCGACGAATCATTCTATGAACTCTGGGCCTCGGAATCACACACCTTCTCAGTTCCTGGCCTCGAAATAATTCCCCAAAATTCATAAAAAAATTAAATGTAATTTTAGGGACATTACATTACTCACCCCGTTTTAGGAATAACATCCTCATAAGCCAAAAAAAGGATAAACAAACAAATGGTGGTACTAAGCAGGAATATGAGTCTCCCGCTCCCATGTGCTCTCCTGATGATTTTGTGATGCCACAAAACGTGAAACATAGGAATAGAACATCCATGAAGGACCCACTCCTGGTGATTCTCTATCTCTATTGGTAACTTTGAAAACATCACCCCATCATCAATGTCCAGCTCTCCCCAATTGACGACGTGTGGTGGGTCATGCACATACATCCTCAGCTACGGCATATGGAAAACAGCGTGCACTCGATGCTTATGTGGGGGAGGATCTTGGTGGTATGCCACCTTTACATATCTACTCAGAAACTAGAAAGGTCTGAATAACCCTATAGATAACTTGACTCCCTAGAAAAATATCTCCATGCCCCATCAGGGTGAGACCCAAAGGAACACCTGGTCTCCCTCCTATAACTCCAAGGGCCTCTGTGTCCTGTCCGCAAAAGATTTTTTCCTTCTATGTGTAGTTCCATCCATTGCTGGGTGATCTGCACCTTCTCAGTGGTAGCCCATACCAACTCTAGACCCATGAGAGCTGACACCCTTGGTTCCATGTAGCATAGAGGTCATATGAAGTTTTTACCGTACAAGTTCTAAAATAGATTCATGCTAATGGTGGAGGGATAACTATTGTTTTATGGAAACTCCACTAGAGGCAGGGGATCCTCCAAACATCAATGAAAATTAGGGAATCAAGCATGAATCATGTCCTCCAAGGTATGTATGGTCTCCTCCATCTGACCATCTGTCTAGGGGTGAATGGTTGTGCTTAAGTGCGACTATATCCCAAACACCTCCTACAATCAATTCTACAGCCGGGATGAATGTGAGCATCACGTTCTGAGATGATTATCGAGGTAACCTCATGAAGCCTCACTATCTATTAGACATAGATGAGTCCCAATCCATCTACCATGTTTCCCTTCCCACGATTATGGACTACTTTGATGTCAGTGCCCCGGAGGAACTCCATACATCCTCTCTATCTAAACTGCTGAAATGCCTATGGGAACCTTTCTGTCAACGTGAATGGATAACCCTTTTTAATTGATTGATGTTCCCATAAACTCTTTAGTTTTGTGTATTTGTTCTCCACAGATACTTGGTTAACCTACTGGTAATCCATACAGAACCTCAAACACTGGGTCATACTAATCCCTTCCTCTGGAATTCCCCCACTTACGCCCCTGCTCGCGAAGCTCTATGAAAGTCATCAAATATATTGATACTGATAGTGGTGGCATCTTCTGGTGTATAATGGCACAAAAGTCCATCTCCCTATAGGGAGGTAATCCTGGAAACATCTTTTGAAATGAATTTCACACACTCTACCACTACTTTTAGGAACTGAAAACTCAAAACATCCACTGCCACGCGGGTAAGGCTGACTGACTCAATGGTGATCGGTTGTACCCTAATATGGATGAGATTATCCCATGCTCACTGGGATTCCTTTTTCTACTACCTAGGAAAACCCCATTCACACTATACAATTATACCACATAATTTTTCCTAAAATAGTCAATCTGAGCAGAAATTGTGGATGACTTGTCCATACCTAAACTAACGTCACAAGGCCTCGATGCTGCCGACAAGATGTTCCAACCGAAACTCTCACCATAAGGGTTATATCACACCATCCACATATGATTGATTATAGAGTCTCCTCCGATAGGTATCTCCAGATGTAAGGATTATTTTAATGGTTTAACTAGAAAATATACATCTTGAAAAATATTTGTGATAAGTAGGAATGATTAAATCACATGTTTATTAATATTTAAGCAAGTAATAGACATAGACCATACCTTGAATCATTTATGGATACCTTGGTTCATACTCTTGGACCACATACAGCTACTCCCTTCCCCTATCCTCTAGCTCCCCAAGCTTGGTGTGGACCATGTTAGGGTAGTGTTTGTAACATGTCAACATGTATACCACCTCCTACTTCTCTCCTAGCTCCTTTTCCACATCTGCTACCCTAAGAATTCATATGTTCCTGTCACTTCCTCTGCCTCGGCGGCACATACACTATTTCACTGTCAGAACGAAGGGATGTACAATCTGAAGTAAGAAGACCTTTTCCATATTTTGACAATCATTAACTAATTCTAGGTTGAATGGAATCACCCCTAAACCCTGAGCTGTAGATCCCCCACCTTGGGACCTCTTATCAGAATGTATCACACATCTAAGTATCAAATACTGACATCGGCTACCTACTTTCCCACTGCTGACATCCACTAGTTCTATCTACTCATCCAAAAGAATTATAACCACAAGTGTTCTCTCTATCACCCTAGCATAAGTAGGAATGCATTGAAGAATAGTGGTAGCTCAGATGTCCCTAAACACACCTTGGTCGGGGGTCTGAGCCCCGAAGCACATGTCATATCGTATTCATCAATTACCTAGAATAGTTGCTATGCCTTAATGAATACTTAGCTACTGTCATGTCATACTTTCGAAGTTGTAGAAGCTCTTGGGTGCACATAGCCCTTAGCTTTCATGTCAAGATCCCCTTCTTTTGGAAAGGTTCTCAGCCTCTTACAACAGAAGAGTCCCCTAATCATAAGATCAGGTAATGTAAACCACACCATCACCCTGTTGATCCATGTAGAAGGATCACTTCCAGGACCACCATCTAATCTAATGGTGTCCTGATTGGGCAGAAAACTCAATGGCCACCTCAAGCCAGTCCTTAGCTACCCGTGAGTTGGGCATGCCTTGAAACCTGAGGGGTCTCTATCACAGAAACTCGTGAAGTGAACTCTTCCCGTGCATCTCATTTATTGGTACTAAGAGTACCGTGTGGTACTCCATAGGTGGTGTTCTATATAGTACACCACCTATTGGTGCTATCTCTGGTACGAACTAGTGTAGCAATTTCATCACCCCACATATCAACCTTATGATCATGGAGTGGAATCCTGGTTGGCTATCTACGCATGGAATCATCTTGAAACAAAACAAGATGTACTATGATCAATAGAATATACTAGGTGAGATGACTCGGTTTCAAGAAGAACATGAGAAAACCCACAATTACTATATGATTCCTGAATCCATCATTTATATATACATATCCGAAAAGCATAATTCAAGGTCCTAGTGTATAGATATGTCTTTCTCTGCCCCAACACTGGATTCCCAAAATTTGATAGTCGAACTCGAACTGGTTAACACTATTTCCCAAAAAAAAAAACAGACTCTCAGCTTTTGAGGTATAACCAACCAACTATGATACAAATTTTCATGACTCTTTCCCCATGGCCCATGCCATGCCATCCCATAAGCCTGCCTCCTGAAATCTAGGGGTTTGTAACTACAATTGAAGGTGTCAAACTGCATGTGGGAGGCATTTGTTTGAGTAACTGTATGCACACACACACACACACTGCCACACCCCAAAGCTGGAAAGGTAAAATTGCATGACAGTAAAAAAACACTGAGTAAATGTATAAACTACAGTTCAAATGGTCCAGAATACAAACCCAACAAAAGTCAAACTAAAAACTGGAAACTATAAAGAAAACTCAACAATACATCCATTGAAAACCCTACCTAATGGGTAAGAGTAGAGAAGATGATAGAATTCATAAAATTACTCCCCTCCTGCCTGGTCTCACAGGGCACCAATGGGTCCTAGGCCATCGAGTCCTCCATCAAGGTGGAGAATATCTACACCAGGCACAACACCTGGGGGAAAATCCCGTGCATGGGTGAGTAACATAGTACTCAATAGGGACCAAAAAACCAACATGGAAAGACCACAAAGAAATTGACGAAGAAAACCACAAAACATGATCACAATGGATGATAGATTACACTAGGTATAATTGAGAGTATGAAACTAAGACTTTCAGTCATTTGAGAGATCAACTTGTGCTACTGGAGAAATCCTCCTCAATGAGTATAGTGGGCCTACCGGGTCACACAGTGACACTTCCCACTATCCTTGGACTGATGTGGTACTCATCCCTGTTGTGTACTATGTGTATGATAGGTTACATAGAGCCGCTCACCACCGTTGGCGTGGCGGGTCACACATAGTCACTTCCCACATTGGCCATACAGAGGTACTCCTCCTATCGAATACCGTGGGTCTGCCGGGTCATAGAAATCCACTCCCCACCATGGGTCTACCGAGTTACATATAGCTTCTTCCCATTGGGCCATCATAGCTAATCCACACAAGCTATCTTGTCATTAGTCTTCAGTTCTCAGCCAATTACAGGGGTTCCACACGTAGTGTGCTTGAATCAAGATGAACATTTCCTCTAGACATTCTTCCTATTTAAACATCCATGAAATCTTCCATGGATTATTCCAAAATATCTTCCTCATAATTAGTGTTACAACTCCGCAAACAGTGCGTCAATCAGACTTCTGGTTTGAAAGATATTGGAGTTTCCCTGATACCTCTTGCCTGACTTAATTTCAAGTGTTTTATCAGAATTATTTTCCATCTATGATTAAATTCGTTAATAGGGTTATGTTCCTATCCTTGTTATTCCTATGGTTTTATTATGTTTATGATGGAATGATTTTTATAAAATCTATTTATTATATATGGATTATGTTATGATGGAATGATGTTTATGAAACTCATATTATACCTTGGGTTTTTCTATAGTGAATGATTTATGTTTTTACAGAACATATATGAATGATTTAATTATGTCATTGGTGGGACCTATATCTACCTAAATTTCATTGGTTAAAGATTAATATCTCATGATTCTTACATGCATAGAAAGGGAAATGATCTTGGTTCAGTTATACAGTGTTGGAATAAGGAGTGAACACGATTCAGTAAGGGACTTTGTCTACAATGATGGTCTTGGGAATAAGCCTTGACTAATATGAAATGTTTTTATATGCTTATGTTTATGCCACAAAATTTCATGTCTTATTTTATGAATTTGTGGAATATATTCATTCATTATTTATGAAATCTTATGATTTATCCCTTGACATGATTTCATGATCTTTTATATACAGGATAAGATTTTCAAATGATATATTATTATGTCTGATGATTATGATATGGTTGATATCAACCTTGTTTACCCTTACTGAGCATCTGAGCGCAGCCATTATTATTTTTCATTCCCCATGTCATGAAGAGGGGTATTAAGTATGATATGTTAACAAGGGGCTAGTTATGATGAAATATGTGGGAGATAATGTAGATGTTTTACGAACAAGTTGTTGATGTTTACTAGTATCTAAAGACAGTAATCCAATACGGTCCTGGTGTGGTTTTATTATGTTTTCTAATGAATATTCATCAATTTTTAATTAATATATATGTATGTACTATATGGATCTTTATAAGTGTCATGTTCAAGGTCTCAAGTGCACATGTGAAAAAGATCATACTAATGAACCAATGAATAAACAACATATCCAACATGAACATAAACATGAAAAATAACCAATCCCTACCTCACCTTGACTCAATCTCCAATTTATGAATCCAATTTTGCAATATAGTAATAAGAACATGACCAAAGTTCTCCATTGTTTCTTACCCATATATTTTCCGCTATCACACCCAAATGTCAAAAATCACGTGCTCCTAGGCCTACCATATACATCACATCTCATTAACATCAATCAATTATGTTGTTAAACATGAAAACCTACATTCCCCAACCATGAATTTTATAATATATAGTGGTATCATAATGAATTGACAAAAATAATATCCCCATAGACACATAGTTCATCACATTACATATCACTTAATGACACGTGGGTGACCACATTTCTCCATATCAATAAACTAGGGTAGTAGGTATCATGAACGTAAAGGAATCCAACCTCATTCCCTTATCCGAAAATGCATGAACCATACCTCAAATCCGATCAAATCATATCCCATAGAATCACATAATTTCCATACATACTTGGGACAAAAATATTGTGAAACTCCTAAGAAAAACTAATATCACCACTGTTGCTGAAGGAACAATGGGTAATGTGGCATTTATAGCCATCTATATCAGCACAATCGAAGATTTTGTGGAATAAACCCAAAACTAAAAACCACTGGGTATTGTTAAGGTTATCACAACATAAGTGGGAGAGTATAGAAAAAATATAAAAATACATAATATTTAAATAACAGAAAATACTCAACCTATGGTTTCACAATAACTGCAGTATCATACAATGCATCACCACAAATAAACCATAAATAAGCCATTAAAACCACAACCACCACTATATGAAATGCAGTACAGATACCACCATGAAAAGACATACACTTCCACATTCAATTATAGGTTTCACCATTTTCCAGATTTATTGAGTTTCCAAAAACTCCCACTTAAAAATCAATTATTTTTAAATTTACAAAACACATTCACTTATCATAAAAATTAATTATGCTAATAACCACACATAAGATTCCAGACCATTCATATTCAATTAAAAACCCATGAAACATATTTCTTGTCTTATGAGTTTATTACCCATCTGACCAATAAACAAATAAAACTAAACCATAAAATAACTCTCCCACCACACATCAAATATTTACATAAGACAACATCTTCCAAGTCATTTAATTGCAACAACCAATCATCTCAATCATCGGACATCACTACCATTAATTAACTTTCAATATCAACTACAACACATCACAAACACTGGACAACATCCCACATATAATCTCATTCCAACACCAATGCAATAATGCCCCACAAATCTCAGAACCCATTTATTTGACACCATCAGCACACAAATGCTAAAATCACACATGGAGACACAACAAGAAAAAAAATCGTCACATCCTAAAATTGAAAATTTATATTAATGTAATTACATTAATTAAATTATTTATTTATCATGGTTATTATCATAGAAACTAGATTCCCATGGGAAACACTTTTATTAACCATATGTAGAATATTATCATTTTTTTCTGGTGAAAAAAAGAAGACCATCATGGGTCACACATAAACATAATCTACAACACAAGAAAGTATCCTAAAAATAGTCACTTTCACTATTTTCAAAAACATTCATAATATCATCAAGAATTACATCAAAGCAGTCATGATCACATGACTTATTCCTATCGTAATCAATTTCATATTTTCGAATTCAATATCTGGATCAAGATGAGACATAAAATCATCTTAATGGATGGAAAAGGAATGAAATCCACACACAATAATGTAAATAGGGAGAGAATTAGGATCCCCTACCTTGAAGAAGCTTTCAAATTATCAATATAGAAAATAGAAAAATAAGGAAGAATCATAGAAACCACAACTCTTAGAGGAATCCATGGATCAAACTGAACCACAACAAGGGATTATCAAAATATAGTCCAAACATATAATAAATAAAAAACAACCATAGAAAAGTCATGGGAGAATAAAAAGAGAAAAATTCGGTAAATTGAGTAAAATAATGCTTAGATCATTGAATAAAAACCACCAAACCCATGGAAATTTATAGAGAGAATAGAGTTAGAAGATCCTTTGAAGGATCCATGGGTTTTCCCAAAAACCAAGACAAATGAGGGCCATTTGAGGGAATTCAACTGATGTGTAAACATATAAAGAGGCTATCAGATTCCTTATTCATGAAATTTATTTTATATTAACATATTTGATTCATACATTTCCATGAAATAGAGAAGTGAATCACATACATGTCTTGAAACCCTCAATGTTTTGGTTTTCACTACAATTCATGGAACCTCAACTGAAATAGAGATAGTTTCCTTACCAATGATCCAACAATGTCTATGATGAATTTTCAAAACATATCATATATCTGCAAGATAATATACATCATTTTCCTATCTTTATATGGGTGGAAAGTAATGTCAATGAAAAAATATCATCCAAAATCATGATTTTACCCCCTTCAGTCCCATGAAGTAAAATGATAATTTAAATCAGAGATAACGGTCATTCACACCTCTTGAATCCAAACATCCAAATATATACCCCAACTCTCCATGAAATCAATGAAACTCAACTCATAGATAGATTTAAAATGATCAATTTGTTGAAACCATAACCCTTCGTTCAGGAAAATGGTGTTTGATTTGTGTTTGTTGTAAATTCACATCAGAAGATCATTATGTTTTCTAGGAAAGGGATCATACAGTTCAAACAGACAATAGTACTAAAGACAGTTCCATTTTCTTGTGTTTGCGAAATTTTTGTGTCTGAAAGTCCGAAAATAAAGAGATGTGTTTTTCTTAAAGGAAGGTGCGTGAAATATTGAAGTGGTGCGTGAAATATTGGAGTGGTGCAAAAAAAAACATGGATTGTGTACTAAATTGGTTTTGTGCGCAATATTGAAATTAGGTTGTTTTTTCTCACAAAATTTGTTTTAGGATCAGGATGCTGAAAAATGGAAAATGCATGAGGTGCACAGAAAATCTGGAGTTTTGCGTGAAAAATAGTTCTTGTAGGAAAAGTTTTTCACGCAGAACGGGAGTTTTGCATGACATGGTGGATTTTACACTCAGGGGTTGGCGATGCCTATAAATAAGTGGATAACCCCCTCATTCAGTATGTGTGAAGACTTAGAGAATACCTAAGTTCTAATGTGCATAAAAGTTGCACGAAAAGGTATTTTCACCGAAAAGGTTTCTATTGCGCGTAAAAGATGAAGTTGTACATAAAAGTGCAGTTACGCATAAAAGTTGAAGTTGTGAGTAAAATTGGTGGCTACGTGTAAAAATTTATGTTACACGTAAAAGTTAAAGTTTCACATAAAAGTTCAAGTTGCGTGTAAAAATTTGATGCTACGTGTAAAGGGTGTAGCTGCACGAATATTTTGCTCGCAAAAAAAAAACATGAGCGTATTGTGTGGGTGTTGCACGCAATTGTCAGTACAAGATGAATACATGTTATTATTACCTAGTTGAGTGGTTTAGTGCTTTCAAGTGCATCAATTCAGGACTTTGAAGCAACCAGAGTCTTGTGCTGAGCAGATGCAAAGACATCAATGAAAATCTATTGAAGTGACCTTCACGTATATAAATTGAGTGAGACTTCCCCAAAGGCAGTGAGCTAGTGGGAGTCAATGTGAGTGACCCAAGGGATACAGTGAGCTATCCATGATCCTTTAAAAAGGCAGTGTGTGTAGCATGGAGTGGTAGTGACCAAATCTTGTAATCCTCAAACTTGTAAGGATTAGTGGATTTATGTATGACCGACAACTTGTCGGCTTATAATCCTTAGACATATCCCTTTGTGGTGAACCAAGTAAAATTTCTATGTAATCTCCCTATATTTATTTTTTGATAGATTTAACAAGTTCCTAGCAACATGAGAACAAGATTCACAACATTAAAAAGAAAAATTTGACACCTTGATTCACCCCTCCACTCTCAGGGTGTTTAGGGGTCCTTCAAGTGGTATGAGAGTGAGGTTTCTAGTGTTTTATCTTTCTTATACCATCATGGGGAATTCATCCAGTATTAGGGGAGTCCCCCTATTTGATGGATGCAATTTTCAGATTTATAAGAATAGAATGAGATCTCATCCAATATCCATTATAATGGAATTACTATTTTCCACTATACAAGGTATACATGTTACTGATCCGACAAAGCTGGAAATGACTGATGCAGGTAGGAAAATTCTTGATGTAGATGCTAAAGCACAGAATGCGCTCACCGCAACCCATTCGGATTAGATCTATCTAAAGGTGATGAGTTTCACCTCAGAAAAGTCCATGTGGGATAAAAATGAAAATATTTATGATGGAGATAGAAAAGTGAAGTAGGAGAAACTACAAGTCCCGCACAATAGGTTTGATGATATAAGGATTCCTCCTGATGAGAATGCAGAATCCTTCCTCAATTGAATTACTGAAGTGGTCAGAGAAATTCGGGGTCTAGGCGATGAAATCAAAGACACTAACCTTGTAAAGAAAATATATAAAAGACTTCCACCCATGTACAATAAAAATGTGTCATCCCTTAAGGAAAGAGATATTTCCAAACATTCTCTGGATGATCTGCTAAGCATCCTAGTGGAATATGAAATTAGAGTCAAACTAGAAGATGCTATAACTCGAGTGAGAAAGGAAATGGCATTCAAATCCATGGAAAAACTAAAAAAATTCAAAATATAGTAGTGGTGAAGATGATGAGGAAAAATAATTTTTTTCACTCATTTCCAAGAAGTTCCAGAAGGGAAACGGGAAATTCAATGTGAAGTTACATCTAGCTTTCTTTCGGTGTGGAAAACGTGGGAACATTTCTTCTCAATTCTTAAAAATGATTGATGATGATGATAGCGATGCTATGAACAATTAGAAGCCTCAAAAAAAGTTTTTCAATAAGGGAGACATCAAATCTAGAGAGAAATTACCTAAGAAGTGTTTTGTCTATGAAGAGGAAGATGATGATTATGAATTCTATGAAGAAGAAGTACCAGAATTTACCATTGGAAACCATTCTTCCATGATGGTCACTATTGAAAAATAAGAAGATAATGGTGGAGACAATCAGTTGAAAACAAGTTTAAATCATGAGTTGAAACTTAAGTATGTTGTTTGTAAGCATAAGATTAAATTTAAGAGTTCCAATAAGTGGAAATCAATTATTGAAGAATCAACTGCATATGTTGACCATATTGAAGCTAAAATTGAATGACTGGAAGCATTTTTGAATGTACGGTCTAAAATACTTGGAAGAAATGATGATGTAGTGGACCTGAAGATGAGAATTCAAGAGTAGGAAAAGTTCATCAATGACCTCACATCCAAACTGGATGAAAAGTCCAAGATGGCTAAGTGTCTTGAAGAGGAAGTTCTTACTCTTAGGAGTAACCAAGAGAGTGAATCAATTTCAAAATAATCAATGAAGAAAATATAGTTTGGAAGGTTCTCATATGCTGAGCTATTGGAGAGGAAAAAATGTGGATCTAATGGAGTTCAAAAGATTTCGAATGATCAAAGACCGGCTTCCATGGGAAATAGTGGAATCATTTGTGAGGTCGAATAATCAAATTCTACAAACAAATGGGACCTAAATAATGGAATGCAAAAAGTGGATCATGTAGAAATTTCACCTAAGTTATGAAAAAGAAACCACTAATTCAATCTGAAATAAGAACAAATGACTATCCTCGAGACTCCAGGAATAAGAGTTACTCAATATTTTATCCCAAGGAAGATGGAATGAGGATAAATAGAAGTGAGAAGACATTTAATCTCATTAAGTTTCAATTATGTGGATATATGGGCCATACCATGCCTTATTACAAAGAGGAAATAATCTATTTGAATGGAGAATATATGGGAGTTCAGTAATGAATTACAATTTCATATCCTAATTATTTTAAAAGAAACACTTTCTATGGATATTGTTTTCATTGTTCTGACTTTGGTCATAAGGTCGTTGATTGCAGGAAGAGGAGAAACATGTACACTACATACCGGAGTCTGAGACATGCCAAAGATCTTCAACAAGACATTGTTTCTCTTAAAAACAAGTTTTCTCATCTGGATGAATATTTCAACTATGAAGAACCCATGTACACAGAAGAAACAATTGATTGGACATTAGTGTTCTAAACTCAATATAATGTTTCATAGAAGGAAAGGTAGATAATTGAGAAATCCAACCTTTTAAAGGTGGCCCTCAAAGAAACAAAAGGAAACAACACCTAGATTCTAGATAGCGGTTGTTTGTCTCATATGACAGGTAATGCAGGCCTATTAATTTATTTCAAATAGAAGGTTGATGGTATAGTATGGTTTGGTAATGATGGAGCTCTGAAAATCAAAGGCAGTGGAAGTAATTAACTAGCTAATGGAGAGCTAAAAACACTGAAGTCTTTTATATAGATGGCCTACATCATAATCTCCTCAATGTGAGTCAACTCTATGACCTGGTACTTATAGTTAATTTTAATCATAAAGGATGATCTATAAAGGGAAAGATTGGAAATTCACATATGAAGGGATGCAGAACAGAAGGAAACCTATATCACTTTGATAGTAAATAAAACATTTGAAACATGGATATTGAGGAATACAATAACCTATGGCATCGTATATTGGGTCACATCAATAAACAAGACATGGAAAAAATATAAAAATTGAGGATTTTCAGATGAATTCCCAACCAGAAGCGTGAACGTGAAAAGACTTGTGATGCTAGAATTTGAGGGAAACTGGTCTTCAGTTCATATCATCCAAAGATGAAAAGGGCATCACATCTTCTTGATCTCATTCATACAGATGTATGTGGGATGATAAATGTTTCAGGAACTCATGGAGAAAGGTACTTTGTTCTTTTCATCGATGATTACAGTAGAATAGAATGTGTCATGGTTATTCACAGAAAACAACTACTGATTGAATTCATGAAAACATATCGGTGAATCACTGAGAATGATACATGATGAAAAATCAAAGGGTTGTGATCTGAAAATGGAGGGGAATACAATTCCACTGAATTTAAAAATTACTTGGAAAAGCATGGGATACAACATGAGTATTCTACTTTGGGAACTCCACAAAAAAAAACAGAGTTGTTGAGCACCGAAAGTGATAGGTGAACAACTTGGAAAGAACTATGCTGATTGAGAGTCATATTCCACGAAATTACTGGAAAGAGGCCGTTTAAGATACAGTGTATTTTCAAAATTGAACAGGGCTTTAAATGGGTAAGATGAATACACCATATGAATTATGGCCTGGAAGGAAGCCATATTTGAAGTAGTTTTATGTTTTTGGAAGTAAATTATTCATCTGAAACAAATAAGGAAATCAAGAGAAGTACGATGAAAATGTAGATGATGGGATTTTCCTTGGAAACTAAATGAATAGTAAATCCTACAAGTGTTTCAACAAGTTACTAGGAAGGATTGTGGAAAGCATCGATGTTACAATCCTTGAAGAGAAAAAAACAAATTCTCCAAGGATTTCATATGCGGATGTGATAGAAAATGAGGAAGAAAATGAACATGGAGTAAATGAAAATACAAAAATAGAGTAAGGTGTAAAAAACACTAAGAGGTCACATCATGATGTTGACTCGGAAGAGGAATCTGAATAAAAAAACCTGGCTGGAGAGAATGCGGTTGAATCTCGAAGGAGGAATTGCAGAGAATAAATTGATCAATCCAGCATTATTGGGATTTGGAAAGCACCCACACAAACACGGGGAATGAGGAATAACACACAATCTATATTTTTTTCAACTGTGGAACCATCCTCATTTGAAGAAACGGCAAACGATGAATTATTGGTGAATGCCTTGAATGAAGTGTTAGATCATATTGACAAGAATCAGACATGGGATCTAGTCAATAGACCCAAATGTCACAATGTGATTGGTACAAAGTGAATTTTCAAGAACATTTTTGATGAGCATGGAAGTGTTATCAGAAAGAAGGAGTGAATGTTATGTAAAGGATACTCATAGATAAAAGGTATAGATTTTGAAGAAACATTTTCTCCAGTGGAGAGACTGGAGCCAATCATGCTTTTTGTTTACATGGAAATCCAAAGAGGATATAAATTATATCAAATAGATGTCAAGACAACATTCTTGAATAGTGTTCTCGAATAAGAAGTCTACGTTGAAAAACCAGTGGGTCTTGTTCTTGATACAGATAAAACAAAGATCTGTAAACTCAAGAAGGATCTCTATGGTTTGAAGCATGCACAACGAGCATGGTATTCCCAGCTGGACACTTATGTCAAGAAGCTTGAATTCAAAAGAGGAAGAGTAGATCACAATCTACATGTGAAGAATTCTTCAAAAGATCAATTTATGGTTCTATTTAACGTTGATGGCATTATATTTGGTGGAATCAGGAAAAAATCAGTTGACGAATTATCCAATCACATGAAATCAGAATTTGAAATGTCTATGATTGGGGAGCTCACATATTTTTTTGGGATGCAGGTGACTCAAAAGAATGATTTCTCTTTAATTTATCAAGACAAGTATGCAAGAGAGTTGCTGAAGAGATTTAATATGCCTGACTCCAATCCAATGTTAGTTCTGATTGTGGTTGGAACGAAACTTGGAAATCATGAGGGTGAGACCTCTATAGATACCACCACGTATAAAAGGATTATTGGAAGCTTACTATACCTAATGACAACACGACCTGATATTGTCTTTGAAACTTTCATAGTGGCCCAATTTCAGAGTAATCCGAAGGAAGAACATATGACAACATTAAAAAGAATCATGAGATACATACAAGGAAATCATAATTATGGGTTATACTTTTCTATAGTAAGTGACACTGAATTATTAGCATATTCTGATGTTGATGGGCTAGAGATGTTATGGATAGAATGTCTACTAGTGGTGAAGCATTCTATATTGGGAACAAATGTGTTGGCAGGTTGAGGAAGAAACAAGAAAGTACTTCTCATAGTACTGTTGAAGCTGTGTATATCTCTTCTACAAAGGAATTCACTCAACTAATATGTATGATGAAACAAATGATAGATATTAGTGATGAGGTGAAACAACCAATGGTGATTTAATGTGATAACAAGAGCTCAATTGATCTTACAAAGAATCTTTTTCATCATTTTCGTACAAAACATATTGAAATAAGATATCACTTTATCGAAGTAAAAGTTGAACAAGGCATGATAAAAATGGATTATGTCGGAACTGATGAGCATGTGGCTGATATCCTGGCCAAGCCACTGTCAGCGATTGTGTTTGAGAAAAATTGATTAAACATCGGTGTTCAGCCACCTCCCAGTGCATAAGGAGGTTACAAAATTTACCTCTCCGTAGTTATGTTAGCTATTTTTAATAATTTTGTGGATATGATGCAAGTTTATGGGGGATATACTATATAGGGTTGTTTTGAGATATAAAATGAACAAATATCGGTCATTGGGTTTATTTTCAATGGGGTAGAAGTAATAAATTCAGGGAAGGAATAAATTTGGGACATGTTGTGGATGGACATGTACTACTTCTGTGACCTGATAAGAATTCGTTGATTTGAGGACAAGGAGTAAATTAGACATGTAATTCTTATGTGACACAGTAAGAGAATAGTTTGGGAGTCATTAAGTATTCCAAAACATGGGAACTCAATTCAAGCTTCCTCTCTTTTATTCTACACCAAGCATTTCTCGCATAGACATAGAGTGTTGGCTGAGTTGATTCTTGTGTTTCAGGTTTTGATAGTGGCGAGTAATCTTTTGAATTTATCTATTGATTTCCAACAAAAACAAAGGGGGAGAATTTTGGAACCATGACCCTTCTCTATAATAAATGGTGATTGGTTTGTGTTTGTTTCCAATCCACAATGGAAGATCATTATGTTTTCCAGTAAAGGGATCATACAGTTCAAGTGGACAACAGTACTAAAGGTGGCCCCTTTTTCTAGTGTTTGCAAAAATTTGGGGCCCGCAAATCAGAAAATGGAGAGATGTGTTTTTCTTAAAGGAAGGTGCACGAAATATTGAAGTGGTGCGTGAAATATTTGAGTGGTGTGCAAAAAACATAGATTGTACGCTAAATTGGTTTTGCGTGCAATAGTGAAAGCAGGTTGTTTTTTTCTCACAAAACGCGTTTCTGGATCAGAATTCTGAAAAATGGAAAAGGAATGAGGTGCGTAGAATATCTAGAGATTTTCATGAAATATTGTTCTTGTGAGAAAAGTTTTGCACGTATAATGGGTTTTTTGCGCAAAACGGTGGGTTTTACACATGGGGGTTGGAGACGCCTATAAATAAGAGGTGAACCTACCCTCATTCAGTACAAAAGATTAATTAGAGAATATCTGAGTTCTAATACCCATAAAAGTTGCGTGAAAAGGTTGTTGCATGTTAAAAGTTGCAGCTGCGCGTAAAAGATGAAGTTGCGCGTAAAAGTGCTAATGCGCACAAAAGTGGTAGCTGCACGTAAAAGTTGATGGTTCACATAAAAGTTAATGTTGTTCATAAAAGTTGAGGTTGCACGTAAAAAGTTGAATCTTTGTGTAAAGGTTTTACTCGCGCGAAAGTTTTGCGTGGAAAAAAAACATGCGAGCACAGTGCGGGTGTTGTGCGCAATTGTCAGTACAGGCTGAATACATGTTCTAATTACCCTTCTCAGTGGTTCAGTGATTTCAAGTGCATCAATTCAGGAATTCGATGCATGCAAAGTCTCGTGCTAATTAGAGGCAAATACTTCAATTTAGATCTACTGAAGTGACCGTCAAGTCTATAAACTAAGTGGGACTTCACCAAAGGCAGTAAGCAAGGGGGAGTCATCAGGAGTGACACGAGGGATACAGTGAGCTATCCCTGATTCATTGTAAATGTAGTGTTCCTGGCACAGAGTGACTCTAACCAAACATTGTAATATAGAAACTTATAAAGATTAGTGGATTTATGTACGACTGACACACTGTCGGTGTATGCTCCTTGGATGCATCCCTTTGCGGCGAACCAAGTAAAAGTGTTGTGTCATCTCCCTTCTTTCATTAGTTTTAAAGATTTAACAAGTTCCTACCAATGGGGGAATAAGATTCACAATATTAAAAAGAATAATTTGACACCCTGATTCACCCCTCCCCTCTCAGGGTGTTCTTGGGTCCTTCATAATCATCATATGTCAGTATACTTTCACACAAACTGCATCACATCCTAACTGGTCCCTATGAAACCTAAAGTAAAAAAATCCATCAAAATGTATTCCTATTTCCTCTTAGTAACAACCATTATATGATAAATAATTCCATAAATGTGGATCTTCAATATAATTTACTAAAAAATCAGACATGTTTCTACATACCTTTCCACCAAATGTTTCATCTTTGACCACCAAAACGGTATCATCACACCATAAGAAATTTTGGTCACACTAGAATGAACCTCTAAAGGGGAGTTGTTAAACTCATGTTGAAATTCCTCATGAACATCCAATGGAAATAAATCCTCCACTTAAATAAAACCCTAATCTGACAATCCTTTTACTATACATATGATGCATAATAATTTCTAACAATGTTATGAATCACCTATACCACTGAGCCTCCCCACTAAGAATTCTCCACCATTCTCTTCAAGGATGAATCCACACACATCTGGTAATGAAAAACATGACCACATTTGTCTCCAAAAACATGATTCATCTCCCTAATATCATCCATCCCATTCCATGAGTTAGAAGACTTAGGAACTACATATCTACAGATATTTTATTCAATTCCTCAATGAAAAAATTACCCTTTCATGATGTATAAGTGTTTTGGAAATCATAATATCGAGAAAACCAAATCAACATCTTTGGGTTCAGATTGAAATCCTTCTTAGAAATCAATATTATATGTTATTATGGTCCATCAAAACAACCAAAATATCATAAATGGTTAAATTTCTCCATGTCAGCAGTGAAAAAACTACTACTAGAAATTCCAAATCATGGGTGGAAAAGTTACTCTAATGGGGACATAACTCCCAAGGCACAAAATAGAGAACCACTCTCCACTACACCATGATTCATGCCATTTACAAAAGTTAAAAATAAAATAAACAATTAAACATAACCCCCTCAATAGGAAACTATTGTATTGGGTTAACGACCTAATTATGTACATTTAACAAAAAACTCCATAACACTGATCAATCTATATGAATGGATGGACCTTCCTAGTCAAAGTTGCGTGTGAGGATGCATCCTAGGTGAAATTATTAAACATATCCTATAATATTTATCCATGAAATGAAATATAAGAACATATTCTCTATTACAGGTAACTAACCAAGAAACATCTTCCTCAACCTTCAATGGTTTTATGTCCACTCCCTATTAAGACCCAACATTCCAATGGAAATTCACCTCTCATATAAGAACAAGAAGTTACAAAGATTTCCATATAGGTGATGGTGCCAATGGACCTGTGAGATGGATATGGGATTCATGGTATGATACTCTTATGAATTCATATAAATAAATATATCATGGATGAACATGATAACTAACTCATCTTGAACCACATTGAATATAAAAATTGTGAGTCTCATAAACTCAATTGGCTCAATCATGACATCAAACAACATGACCATCAAATCTATGTTCCCATACATTTTACTGAATGTAGTATTAATGATATTCTCAACATTCACCCTCATTTGGTCATATATAGGCCATTAGTAAACCATAATATACAACTGGATCCCCTTAGTAGGTCGAAAAATTCCACAATCCTTAGAACAAGTTAACGGTTCATGAGTATTATATGATATATGCTTTAGTAGTCCACACATAGAACTCCAGATTACTACCATCATATTTTGAGGAAAACATTGGAGCACCCTAAGAAGACATACACTGTATTATGAAATCTCACTTCCTCTATTCATCCACTTAATTCCACAACTCACACAACACTATAGTCAATATTTGATAGATATCTATTTAAATTGGAGATGTTCCCCATTGCAAATATATCTTAAAAATCACTGTCTTTTTGAGGGGATGTAGACGTATCCTCTTATTGGAAAACATACAATATCTCCTCAAAAACCATATGAACATCCTATATCTCATTTTGCAATGATACCTCATCTAACTAATAATAAAGAGGACACACATTCTATTCCCCCATCCCACAACCACGCTTTATAATGAACACCTCTTGATTGTCCCCACGTTATAAAATAAGAATGTCCTCCAAAAACAATCAAATACAATAAAAATGGAATAAATCCAACCCATAATAAGGATAACTTATTGTTATAATATTTTAAAAAAGAAGAAATATCTCACTGAATTTTTTTCCAATCACTAGCCTATAACCCCAGTACACATAAAAGTAGCCAAAACTCCAATTGGAGTAAATCAAAAAAATGGAACTAGAAGCCTCTCCACATAAAATCTAAGTGAAATAACCAATGACGGATATAGAAAGGGGTATGAGGCCCTTGAATCAAACACGTATCTTTTAGGGGTATAAGGTAAATGTATGGTACCTTTAATGACATCTGGCCTTGTTAGTAGTTTATCCTCTATCCAGTGCATCTGACAACACATAGTTACACTGACTCTCTAATGTTGGACCCCATGACCATGATCAAGACTTGATCCCAATGGAAATGGAAATTTATGAGGATTTATTCTATAATAAACTTCAATCACTGGAAACTGAAAAAGTGATTATATTCGATGTCATAAATACTACCACAGAGGAAACTAATGGTTCTACCGAAAAGGGATTTTACAACCATACGAAAGTGGTATCCCTCATTGGTTGGAAACTAATATTTGTGGTGGAAATGGCCCAAAAAAAAATAATGAAAAAGGGATTTCCCAATAGATTATTTCGGAGACACCTAAACCACATAGATATGAAATTCATTGTAGTCGTCAACTCTCATGTCATTGAACCCAAAACTACCTGAATGTTTGTGACCCATTACATGGTTATATACTCCTCAATATTCCCAATTTTACACTCTATCGATGCTCAAGTCCTAATGAAATCATATTATTAACACAATATTATTTTTTTCTTCCCCTTTACATATGTTGAATGTATTAATTTGGGTATTGTACACATGATGACTGGGACAAATGACACATCAATATGATTATCTATGAACTCATCATCATGAAATAAATATAGGAAAGAGTGAAAGAGGTCCTAGATCTTTATCCCTTGAACCCACACATTTAGGATCCCCTAATGAAGGTAGTGAAACTCCTTCTACTTCAGTTCTATTATCGTTGTTGAATGGAATTCTGAACATAATTCCTTCAGTTAGACTGGCCATATATCAAACTCTTCCATATGGTCATTATGATACAATGTCCATCAGTAATATGATCCTCCTCACAACTAACTAAATGAAAATGGATCCCAGCACATAAATCAAGATAAAATCAATAAAAAACAATCTTGATCCCCTCTTACCAGTTCTTGATTATAATTTTTGATATTCTTAGCTCTAATTTTCTTATATTCTTTAGATAAAAGGCTTGCAATGCCTTGTGATACTCATCAAACTCCTATAATGGATCTATACATCAAGGATCTATAGGAACAACCTATTGAAGCTCAACTACATTATCTACTTGAATATGATTAGCATGATCTAATCAGGAGATGCAAGGAGGAATTATGATACCTATTTTAATAAATTTTTTCATATGCTAATTTAATTAGTTTAATTATTCAATCATATTCTACAAATTTCCAAATTCAGGCATTAAAAAAGTCAACCAAAAATCAGGTACCTCTCCTAGGAATCTACCCTATTAATTGGTACACCTCACTTGGATGTTATACACACTAATAAACCTTTCATCAGATGATAGAATTCCCTAAAATTTGTTGTCCCAGCCAGTCTAACTATCCTTTGTCATACACTTCATCAAAAGGAAGTGTTTCACTTCAACTGATGAAATCTACACATTTTATAACTCCAACTTCCACCATACTTTTCATAAAAATCCAATAATTAGAATATATCACCCCTCCTTCTAATGTTACTCCTCATGGTTCGAAAATTATCAAAGTGATATAATGTACCCCAAGTCCAGCCTCAGATTCGAATTATGTTGTTCACATCCATCGAGGGAATAAAAATCGAATAAATTGGAATAATTTCCCTTTAATAATATTGGATCATGGGATATAACGAATAAATAAATTAAAAAATCAAAGAAAAAATGGAATATAATATAAATTAAAACAAAGAACAATCCCAGAATACTCGAAATATTTCAATAGATAAAAATAAAAACCTATGAGTAAATACCAACAAATAAGTACTATAGTTGTGACATAAAAACTCCAAAATTGAGGATATAATTGTCTATCTCAATCTCCAATTTCCTCAGGAAATACATGAAAAATATTTACTTACATATGGTGAGCGTATAAGTATGCTGAATATGATCGTACCTAAGGTCTCAAGAAAACATGTGAAAAGACAATACAAATGTTACAATGAATAAATATAAGAACCAATAAGAACCTAAAAATTCCATCAAACCAATCCCACCCTTACTATCCCTCACTCACCCAACCATTAATCAAATACAGTAATATTGTATCAATAAAATTATAAAAACACCTCACTCCTGCTTCCAAAATTATTTTCCACTCTTATACCCCATAATTGAACGTCCTATGATCACATCCCTTCCATATATATGACTACTCACAACCAAAAAAACTCTGATGTGGTTCACGATGCATCCCTACTTACTCCATCATCACACGGTGTAGAATCTAGTTCTATAATCAGGAAACATCACATTACACATCACTATTAGACACATGGGATTTCAAATCAGGTCTTTCCTAAAGATACTTAGACTATCACATTGTACCACATCACATAAATAGGGTAGTATGGTATCATGAACGAGAAGGAAATCTACCACATTCTCTATAAATAAAATGGATGACCCCCAAAATATATTACATCACATAAAAATTCCATCATATCACCTCACACATGAAGACATGTAGACCATCAATGCTTTGTAATCTCAAACACAGACATGTTTCAACACTTTTTTTGATCTAAGAGTATGGAAGATGGTGTAACCATCCATCTATATCCTCACCATTATGGATTTTTGGAAAAAAAATATAGAACCTAGAACTTTGTGCAATGGTATATTTTCTTAACATGGAGGCAAAGAAATATAAACAACATAAGAGTACATGATATATAGATATCACATAATACCCAACATAAGAGTTAAAAAAATTACACTATATTACACCACATAATCCCACTACACCATACAATAACTATCACAACCACTACCACCACTATATGTGGCACACCACACTATCACTAAATAACGTCTCACACATCCACTATTAATAATAACTTTCACTATTTCCATATGAAATGTGTTTCAAAAAACATAAATTTACAAACGATTTCCATTGAAATTTACAAAACACATTAATTTATCATTTATAATAGTTAATCAAATATAAACATAAAAGTTTCCATCACATTCAAATAAAATATAAAACAATAATATCTCCTTCTAGAAATAGGAGATTGTTTGATTTATAATCTGAAACTAGAACAACAACACCTCAAAACTGTTCACCAATCAAACATCATCCATTGACACAACACCACATTATGAAGGCCATCTCATCACAAATTAAACCCATCTCAACCACCACATATCAAAAACATTGTACATCACTATAATCACACAATCACACATCCCAACCACCACACATCACAACTACAAGACATATTCCCAAATCATGTCCCACTAAAATAATATCATAACACTTCCCCACACATGTCATTATCCAGTTGATCATAGCCATAACCACACAATAACTAGTATAAAAGATGTAAAAATTACAAGAAAAGCCATAGAAAATACCACTTCCCAGATTCCACAAGAATTTTCAATGATATTTAGTATGTTGTATCTTTATTTTGAATGATCATTGTCATAGAAAGAAAATTTCCATAGGAATAAAAATTTTCAGGCGTATATGATTTCATATCATTTTAATTTTCAGAGATAATAATAAGAAACATAATAAGTGTCACACATACAATTCATTTATAATACAAGAATGAGTCTTAATAGTTTTTGTTTTTAGTATTATAAGTATCTTGTACAATATCATCAGTAATAACATCAATGATGTAAAAATCATGTGATTTATCCCCATCCACATCAACATAAAATTTTCCAATTAATTTTCATTAGTAAGAAAACTCTTATTATCCACTAAAAGGAATGAAAAACCATGGAATTATCCCCACATTCATGTATATAGGGATAGAAGAAGGATCACATACCCCAAATTATCTTTCGTATGTTCATTATTCCCAACAAGGTGAAGAAGAAATAACCTGAAAATAAAAAACTCATGAGGAAACCCTGTATCAATATTAAATCTATCAAGGTATCATCAAAACACATTCCAAAAACTTTCTAAACCAATAAAAACCCACCATAGTGAATTATTATCATAATAAAAAGGACAAAAATGGAGAAAAAAAGTGAAAATTCCCCTTCGATCGACAAAGATCAATCATAGAAACCGAGGGATCAATACATAGATGAATTTTCTAGAAGATCATTCAATGGTTAATATTAAATTCACACAAATCAAGAGAAATGAATGTCACATGGGGGAATTCATGTGAATATAATAATTTCAAATAGGCTCGATTTTGTTTTACCCACAATATGGATTTTAAATTAACATTTTTTATTCTACTAGGTTTACAAAATACAAGTCAAAAGGTATGTTCAATGCATTAAATCATTAATGTTTTGGTTTCTTCTGAATTTCATTTTTACTCTAATTGAATTAGTACACGTCATGATTATCACGTGCACTAATAATTTACTCCATAAACTATACCACCGACATATATAATTCATGAACCACTGATATCAAATTCCTAAAAATACAAACTAATTACCTGATTTCCAATTTTATGTCGTCAATTTCCCACTGTATCTCTAACCTAAAATAATCCTCCTCACTCCTCCTATTAAACAACACCAACTAAAAGAATGATAACATAATTGTCTAGGAAGGAACGTAAAATCACATCTAGTGTAACATAAATGTATTTCTATACGGTATAGAAATTATTACATGGGTGAAATATAATATGGTTATAATTAAAAATGTATGAATATTTTTTAAAATAAATTCATTTTATTAATTGGGTAATTATTTCCAATTGTATTTAAAAAAAATTAAATTTTATTTCAAATTTAAATATATATTAAAATATATTTAAACTTGAAATTTTTTAGAGGTTATAGTGAATCATAGTTGCATTTCAACATGATAATAATTTTATAAACATGGAGAATGGGATGGTTTTTTGTGATAATTTCTTATGAAAAATGTTCTGGAAAAAAATATTTCTAAAATTAATATTGAAATTTTTTAATATGAGAAATCCATAATTATGAAAAATAAATTATCATTGTTTTGAATAAGTTATATTCTATGTAAGAGTCACTGTTTTTTATATATTAAAATTAAACATAAATTCAGATATAATTATGATGCAGAGTTCCAAAATGATATATTTTATCACATTTAAGACATTATTTGGGATATTAAAGTGGATATAATTTTTTAAAAATCTTCGATTAAGAACAAAATTTGAGGTAATATGAAATAAAATTATATTTTTTGTATGAAATTCAATATTTTTTCAACATTTATATAATTTTTTAAAATTTTATTAATGAATAGATACTATGATTATTATCTTATTGAATTTCTATTGCTTTTAAAATAACTACTTCATATTGAAAATGATCATCCAGAGTCCAATTATAATGAAAAAAATTAATCTTGACGTTATTGGGGTATAATAAGATACAAGCCATCCACATTGTATGTGTGTTATATTTAATGGAATATAATGTCTATTCAAAGTGTCAAAAGTGAATGATACTATTATATAGTATAGATATAAAATAAACATATGATTTATCTATTATTCTAAGTATTATGAATTGTGCTGTAATGTTTTAGAATCTTATAATAAATCACCTTTTAAAATATTTTTTCATGAAAATTTAAATTATTATTAATGGATAATGTTACATGAATATAATCGCATCTAATATAGAAAATTATTTCATCAAATTGGATTCACAAAATGAAGGAAATTGATCAATTATTTCCTAAAATTGATGATGGAGATTGAAATAACTATCATCGCCAATTGATAGATTCATAAAATATATATAGGTTATTTATTAGGAAGCATAGCACGTGGCCATCTTGGTTAGTAATTTACTTCTTATCTCTTATTTTTTTTATGAAATGAAAATATTTCATCTCCGTTTTAATTAGTACCTGAATAGAATAATGTTGAAATGATATTTTTTTAATGTCTCAATTTATTGAAGATTTGAATCCCTTATGGGAGAATGGTTTCAATGTAAATGATTCATATTAAAAGTAATATTATCAATCTCTTGAAATGAGTATATTGATATTAATAATTTTCCGACATTTTTAAATATCTTTTAATTCATTATCATAGGGCATAAAACAGATCCAAATATTGATGAACATACATCATTTATATAAAAATCTACATGAGAGGATAACACTATTCATTGATCATCTGTGGATTTTGCATATAAATCAAACATATTGAATATTTAAAATGGAACTATACAAATATTAAGAAATTGATATTACTCAAAATTCATTTTCAATTGATCAATATACTTAGAGGGTTAAAAAATACATGCCAAAAATAGAAATAAATAATTATTTTGTATTGAAAAAAATATATAAAAGAAAATATTAATATTTCCTAATCATCAAAAATGGAAAAATCATGAGATCAAAGGTGACATTAATGTAATTCATTAATTGAAAATATCTATCAATTTTTTATTAAAAAAATATCATATATTAAAGTTTAAATGTAGGATTTTCTAAATAAATTATTGGATTTAATGTCAATGGGAAAATGTCTAGTGTTTTCTATAAATCCTAATATAAAACCAATATTCATTCCTCATTTTCTCATCCATTATCCATGCGGGAAAAAAAATTATTTGTCCCTTCAGGATAACAATGTCCCTTCAATTTATTATCAAAATGTAAAATATTTGGTGTCACTATAATATTTGAGGTTAATAGTAAAGGAATTTGATGACTATAATTATTTGATGAATCAAATCCTACTATTATCTATAGGTTGAATACTACCAATAAATGTGGGATTGGATATAATAAAGGTTCATTATTTTTTCAATTCCATTTATAAAAATTAAATTATTCATAATTCATTAAACAATTATAAATAATGACGGAGTTCATATAACTCTTCCTGAAGAAATAATTTTTACCCTATCTATTTTTTATATCAAGATTCATTCAATTATTCACCTCTTTCAATAAATAAATCATTGTGGTCACATATATCTATATTAGAAGTATTATTTAGAAAGGTAAATGATGTTATTTTGGGGGTACGTTAATAATATATATCTATCAGAAGACTCTATTTTTTATATAAAAACTTATAAGACGTTGGAGGTTTTTTGTAGATACTAACTATTAATAGTGTATCAAGGAAGCTTTCATTTATTATCGAATGAATTGGTCATGTTTGGGGAAATGGGATTCATGGAATGAAAATAAGTAATTGAAGTGTGAAAATATAAAGCATGGATATTTATTTATGATGAATATCAGTGATAGTAATTAGATAATTATATCTTCAAACAATAATATTTCAAAACAACAACATCCAAAGAATATTGAGAAGTTCATATTATATGGGAAAATAAAATTCTTTTCTGAATTTGAAGGTACTATTCATGGTGTGTTGGATGCATGAATTCTAATAAGATGATTATCTAGATGAATATATTTAAATGTTAAAACTTGGTTTGGGGATGGAATTAGTGGCTATAAATTTAATACGAAAAACATAGATAATAGTAGTGATATATAGAATATTAGTGCATTGGTGTATGATAAATGAATTAATTTATCTATAAAAAAATAAAAAAAAACTCAATTTATACATGAACTACATATTACGGTGTTTTTTATTTTATATGTATGATTGATTATATTAAATTTTTAGTTCACTAGTCTAACTATATATGTGAGGTCCCAAATCCGAAAGCCACGTAGGAGTGACCAGAGCTTGGTTGTACACATGGCCATAAGGGAATCTCCCCGAATGCTGGTGGCTGCCAACTAATAGTGAGTTCCAAGGGTGTGTCCATGGGGAGACTATTTCCTCATTACCAGAGTGAATAACAGTGGATCAGAATACTATAACATATAGAAATGAGAGATAAGTGGTAGAAGCGATATATTTAAATTTATAGAACATCAAAGAGAAAAAATCAGTGAATCAACCGGAATAACAACAACTGATATAAATACAACAACTGATAATGATATATTTCATGTTATAAGAAAGTTGTAAAATAGGTATACAAGTAACAGACAATCATGCTATACCAAATTAGAAAAAATGAATCAACAACTATCCCAAAAATCCCATGATCTATCTCAGTCATCTGATACCAGCTTCATCAAATGAAAACCAATCAAGTGTCTAAATCTACCTTCTTCCCTTTGTCAATACTTGTATATAATTAATATACCCAAGTATTAGAGGCTCCAAAATAAGGCGTGAGATAAATCATAGAAGGAAACCCCTCAATGGAGTCTATAACATCCTATTCATGTAATATAAATAGAAAATTGTTTAAGCATTCGTACAAAAAAGTAAAATAGTATAGTAACATGAATTCCAAATAACATTCTACATCCCATAGATGGTGTTTGAACATGTATCTAGTTAATTAATTAATTATGTTCTAGTTTATAAAAAATGTCCATGTGAGGCATAGACAACACTGCCAATACCTCGTGATAGTCATAGTAAATGTTCTATGATGAAACAAGGAAATACATATACTATTTAATAGTGAAGGGTTCCAATGTAATAACAAAGGAAACCTAGATATCAAGGATCACCAACTCAGTAGTAACTGTAGCTCAGCAATAGGTAAAATTGTAATCTAAGGAGCATCATCCATGGAATTCCAAAAACAATCAATCTAATAAAATCCATGGACTACATCCAAGGAAAAAAGACACACTTTGGTCAGGACCAAGGATATAACCAAGGCACCTCATGTCCTTAGAAACCATGCTGGATCCATGGAGGTTATCCAAGGAATCCTCATATATTAAAGTAGGGATCCAACAATGTCATACTCGAAATCCTTTTATAGATGAGGGTCATTTTTAAGGAGGGTCTCATCCAAGGAAACTGACATCCTTGATTTGGAATGGCTTCCTCGAGTGCTTATAGAATTCCCCCAGGAATCCAAAGATTAAATCTATTTATACCCTTCCTATAATAGTGTCAAGGTCCATATTTAATTAGGGAACATATATTTAATTTGATTAACTAAATTTTCTATTTAATGTTATAGACAATTAATATGTCATAAGGTTCTAGCCATTTCCTTTCATTAGTGTGACAAGTCTAATTGATTTTGCAACCATTCTATTAATCCATTTGAACCATATTCATTTAACTTGGTTCATTCACCTACCTTAAATAGTAAGTGTCAAGGGATTATATGGCATGAAACCAACACATTAATTTACATTTAATATGGCCATGTCATATATATAAAAAAATCTTTCCAATATATCATTTAATGTTTAGTAAAAAATTTAAATTGAGGCACTTACCTTAGGTGGGTCATGTGGAAATAGATCATGGTACTAACCGTTTATTAATTAAACAGTCATTTAATAAATGGAAGCTTACCATTATTGTTTTCAAGATCGAACACAAACAAAATGTGACTCAATGGTATCAAAACATTATAATCAAAAAATGACATACCACCATAATGGGATGGTTGACATTGTGGATGTAACCACCACCAACGAATGAAATATATGAAAAGAGTCATGGTATGCAGTCCAAACAATTGTAACCATGACATATAAATTCATAAAATGAAAACTAATGAAATCGATGTGATGACATGAAGATTTATAAAATGACCAAAAGTGAGGAATGAGTTATCGGCCACCTACCCCGTACTTGTACGACTATCGCTATCAAGTATCTTCCTCTTGATCAGCCTTGATGGTAGTAGATATTGGAAGAAGTTCAATGCCTTGAAATTGAGGAATATGGGAATTCATCTAAAAATAATAATTGATAGGAAAAATAATGAAGAATGATTAAAAAAGAATATAAGACATACCTGTATAGATTTAATGAGATTGACAGTGCATCGACCAAACATAAAATGGACATTCATGATGAAAATTTAAAATTGATGAATGTTTGGATTCCAAAAGGGAGAAAGGAGGCTCTCTTATCTGTCAGAAATGAAAACCAAGGTTGGGGTGGGTTTTAAAATATTATTAGTGAATTTTGGTAATTTTACCAAAATTATATGTCGCATGGGTTGGTTGCACAATTAGCTAAACAATGCACCAAAAGTGCATGAGCATTTGTAGGAATGAGAATACCAGAATTTTAGGCTACTTTGTTACATAAATTGTGAGATGACTATGATAAACAACTGCGTAAAAAATTATAGAAATTTTGCATGACATTGTAGGCCAATTCTCATGGTTAGATAAAACGGTTATCCCTCATACTTCTTACTATCTAGCCTCACATGGTTTAAACAAACCATGAGGCCTACCTCACATAGTTAATACTAATTATGAGACATATCATTTTCACCCCTAAAACTATTATATGGGCTCCAAACAATCCCCAGACACCCCAAGGCCTTTACAACCTCATAAGGAATCAAAATTAGGTCCATGAAATAAATTTATATAAAAATTTAAAATATAAATTTCTGATTGAAATCTAGGTTATTACATTCTTCCTTCAAAAAAAGAAATCATCTCTGAGTTCACCTTCCAATGGTGGAGGAACACTGTGTGAGAAATAATCTATCCACTAGGCACGTACATCAATATACCAGTCCCAAGTCTCATATTGTACATGGTTATGCTCCCATTCCACCTGTAATATAGGGAAATACCATCCTAAGAGAACCTTCATTATCCAATCCAGGAAGTGTATTGGATAGTCCTCAAAAGAATCATCTAAAAATAGATTATCTTCCCCATGATCAATAGAATGAGACATATTTGCATGATGACAATGATGTTGTGAAATGTGGAAGATGTCGTTCATGGAATGATACCTCTAAGGTAGAAGAAACCAAGAGGATACCATATCGACTCTCTCTAGAATATCAAATGAACCCACATAGAAAGGTGAAATCTTCCATTGACTCTTTATCCAACTATTACCTAGCATGGGTGACACCCACAGGAAAAAATGACCCCCGACATCAAACTCCAGAGGTTTTCTGTGCCGATTTTCATTAGATATCTGTCTATACTGAGAAGCATAGATAAAAATCTTGATCAACTAACCATGCTCTTAACTCTCCTACAGGATATGGGTACCATGATGGGCTACCTCACTTACCTCTTTCCAACAAAATGGTGAATATAATGGCCTACCATACAAGGCTTTAAAATCAGACATCAAACGTTTCACCTGAATGATGTTATTATAAGAGAACATGATGAGAAGGGTATGCTTATCCCAAAAACTATTGAAATCTGGGACATATTATCTAGGAATGTCCTCTAGAACCTGTATCATCCATTTTGAATGTCTATTGGTCTGATGTTGAAAATATGTGCTGGGAACCACCTATATACCCATACATTCAAGTATCCCCTTCTAGAAGAATGACTTGAAATGAGAATACCTATAAGAAAAGATAGTGTGTGGGACCCCGGGTTGACATATGATATCAAAAAAAATCCATACTCGTTAAGTGAGAATTCCTCCTTAATAAGAATGTATTGGCATAGCTTTGTTTTTCTCTCAATAACAACCAAAAAGTGTCGATAACACTACAAAACCTTGGTAAACCTACTATAAAAACCATTGAAATCATCTCATTTCCTTTCTGGGACATGAAGTAGATGTAAAAAGACTGAATTTTTATGGTTCTATACCATAACATACAGAAAAGTCGAAAACCTAGTGATAAAGCCTCCTTTTTAACATATCATCCAAGGCCAACAAAAAATGGCGGCACATTTCTCTGTGCATTTTGGAGATTACTTGATAAACTGCCCATTGAAATGAATGAGACTCATATATCAACTCCTGTATCATATCTATACAAACCCAAACATGTCAACGAATATGTTGGATGTCATCGCTATCCACAGACCAATCTAGATTCGGGTCATCCCCTACACTAATATCATGGAGAACCAAGCCCTTATGATCTGGAAATTTCTTCCTCTTCACCAACTCAGGGAGGGAAGAGCTAACTGTGAAGGCTGTGAGATACAACTTTTCATGAATTTTGTTAAAATACACATGCAACTCAAAAAAGGGGCCCATTAATTTCCATTAGTCACTGGATTTCCATATAAGACATTCTTGAGTATTCTGGTTCATTGAATCAGTAACTACATTTCACTTTCTTAGCATATTGTCAAGCTCTAAATCAAAGGACTAAAGATTTTTGATCCATATTCACTATCTAAGATTCCAATCATGTTGTGTAAAGATATATTTTAGACTCTTGTGGTCGATATACCCCAAAAAGTTCTCACCCAACATATAGTGTCTCCAGAAACATAATGCATGGAAAATTGATCCTAGATCAAGTTCATGTGTTGGTTAATTTACCTACTGAGGCATCAACTATTGAGATGTGTACACAACATGTAACACCCCATGCTTCCACGGTATGTTTGCCTTCGAATAATAGAGTAGCTTGTGTTGTACGCAACGTAGAGTTTTAACACACCACGACTAATCAATGTAACAATTATGAATAGTAATACGCACTTATTGAAATTTTATAAATTTTATTTTTCAAAATGGGATTCATTTTTGGATTCAGAATATCAAAATTATATTATGGTGAATTTTTTGGTAATTTCTAAAAAAATTCAATTTTTGATGAATAGTGAAAAGGATTGAGTTATTATTTAAAACTGAATTTTTATTTAAATAATTAGTTATCTTATTTAAATTTATATTAGGTAAAATAGACACATAATACCTATTTATGTTCAATGTAATTAATTGGAGTCATTTTATAAAAATATTAGATATATAAAATTTTATTGAACTTGTTACCGTCTTTTACCCACCTTCTTGGCGCATTTAAAAAGTTGTATAAAACATAATTTTACCGCTTCTATGAACTGAATTTAAAAAATATGAGAGATATGGTTGACATCAGTAAGTAAAATTTGGTTCAATAAGATGGAAATATTTTTTGGTGAATAGTAACTTTTGACTTTTATTTAGCACGATTAAAAGTAAATATGGGAATTAAAGGTAAAAAATGATATTATAATTACCCAAACATTTGTACTAATTCTATTGGATAATCATATTTCGAAAAAAACCAACCTTAAGAATAAACCCTGTTCCTTTTGATCAACTTGGATTAGATTCAGACATTTATTATTATTTTATTTAAAGAAGAGTTAAAAGTGTTAAATTCAAAGTTTAATAAGAAACCATTTTTAATATAGGGTTATGCATAAGATAAATTTGATTATAAATATTAATTAGAAAGATAAAAATATTTCCTATATAATGGGACTTTATTTTTAATTTTTAGACTTTAAATAATTAAATTTCGTTGGCACAATGATGATGCATTAATTACCTTATTAATGAAACATTAAAATAATTGATATTATAAATATCAAAATAAATTTAAATTGAGACTTTTGATGAATTACACTAATTTTCTAGGTTAATAGGACATGTTAGGGTAGATTCAATTTATTTTTCTTGATGTAATGATGCTGTTATAACTTTACCAAAAACAAAATACAAAATAGTGTCAAAATTTACATAAATGAGTTTTTAAAACAAATACTATATTCTTAATTGATATAATATTCTTAAAATTTAAGGTTTGGCCAAAGGATTTAAATAAGTTTATATATACCAATAATGAACCACTTGGGGTTCTCTTGGAATTATATAGTATGATTATTAACCATATAATATAATAATACAAGAATACACAGTAAATGTCAAACTATTCAACTAAGAGTTAAATCTAAAAGATAAGGTTCATATGGTGACCTAAACCTATCTAAAACCTATTGGATGAGAATTTTTCTACTAATACCCACCTTATACTATAAATAAATCATTTTGGATACATTATAAAATGAATATGATTGTATAATAAAATAATATTTCATGATTTTCCTAAAGTGACCCTCACCTCTCTTATAAAAAGGAATTTCCCTTCTCTCAAAATTACACCTCCAAAGCCATCTGGATCAACAAAACCTGCACAAATATCCTTCTAAATACCCTCACATTGACCCATAGGCCTTTTTTGATCAGAAAGCCAGCCTAAGTATCCCTTTTGATCAACTCAAAAGGAAACACCTGAAGAGAGGTAATAATTTCAGCACCTTGATTCAAAGTTCATTTCTTCTTCCACATCATCTTTCTTTAATGTTTACATACCAAAATAATTAATCCAATAACTTATACATATTTTTATGTTATTATAAATATGGTATAACCATATTCATTATTCTATCCATCCTGTGAATGACAAGTCACCATACGTGCATATGTACGGCTTACCGTCTCCACGTCGTGGTGTAGTATGTTATTCAAACACATCATTATTTCATATGGTATAATAATGAGTATAAATGATTTAAATAATAAATATAAAATGTTGATGATTCGGTATTTATGATATACCATCCAATTACATATTATTTCACCATCAATATAATGATATTGTCGCTCGTGCGTACGTATGGATTATCGTATCTACGAACGCGATGAAATTCATTCTCCATCGTAACCATTCAAGAATAATTTTCATTTTATGATTAAAAATAGTTTTTAAGAACTTAATATAATTATGGATATTAACCAAATACATCATATCCATAATGAAAATGACTTACGTAACAAAACATATAAAGAAAAATGAATTAGTTAACACCCAAAACAACGATACTACTAAAATATGACTAACAAAGAAACATTAGAAGGTCATATATGATATTATTTGTATGTATGTGGTTCTTTTATAATTTAATAATAGTGGTTTAACTATTATAAATGAGTTAAAAATACCCTATATCAAGGAAAAGTACAAGGTAAGGGTTAAATTTGACAATCTCTTTATTACCTGAGGCTGTTTATACGCGAGTATCTGCTGGGACATCTTTATCATCCACATCAGTTATTTTTAAAAAGGTATTTCAAAACATTATTACTATTTCATATAATAAGGGTTACAATCATTTATATCCTTTTTTGACCTTGTATGTTTTTAAATTAATCTTTCCCTTAATTTCCAAACAAGGTACTTTATAACCTTTTTGACAAAATTTAGGTAAGAATGCCCTTTTTTTAACTTATACGGCAGGTGCAGCAATTTTCCACCATTATAAAATCATATAATATTTCCTTACACGATTATAAGAATATTTTCAAAATAAATGTTTTCTTTTATAATTATGTGACTTTTAATGGATTTAAAAAAATAAATAGTCATTTCTCTCAAATAGTTTTTATTTCATCTATGTCGACATACTTTGAGGGATTTTACACTTATTTGAAGACGATTCATTATGATACAAATCTTACATATTGTATTTAAGGTTTTGTAACATGTTTGACTGTGGATATGTTATTTTTAAACCATTCATGGTTTATGGTAAAATTATTTACATTTCATATGATAGTTTTAATATAAATGTATATGTTATGTTTAAACCTTTTCATTTGAGGAATGCATTGGACTTAGTAAGTGACAGGTGGATCCCACTATAGATCATCGATCCATCAGTAGGTATCATGAGACAAACTAGTCTTTTGGCATAAGGCCTTGACCAAATCTTATTTGTAGTCTTGGCACGAGGCCTTGACTATGTGGTTATGATGTCCGACATTATGCATTCCATCATTATGAAATTTGCTATTTGAGATTAAATATGATTATTTGAATAGTAGAACATCAATGTGAATATGTAAATGGAATTATTTGATTTATATTTTCCATATTATGCTAAATTTTATGTTGAAAAATCCTGTGTTTTAGTCTTATACATTTCCTTAAATGGTTTTACTTATTTTAGAATGTTTCTTCTATATTGTTATTTTTAATGAGCATATGATCTCACCCATTTAAATTTTTTATTTTACCCAAGAAGCGGAGAAGTATATTATGAATGAGCTTTAGGGATAGTCTAAGGGATATTAATGGTGTCAATGGAGACAATGTTGTTGTTGTTTTAAATTTATATTGTAATGTAATACTTATGAATGTATCTAGTAATTCCAAGGATACTAAATTGATCGGCCTTTCGGGAGTTGATCCCTTGTGATCCTGCCAATGTTATGTAATAATGCAGGGAATCTGGGTAACTAGGGTTGGGTAATTACTTTTCTTAGCAGAGCAAGTTTAGTAAAAACCTTGGAAGATAGATTTAGAAAAAATCTGATTAGATAACATTACCCTAAGATAGACATTGAGGATTAGTATAGAAGAACTTCCTAGAATTTTGGTAATGTTGAGATTTTGTGTATTTTATATGAAATACATCCCTGTATAGACATGACCAGGTAGAGGTGGCTCTCTCACCTATGTACCTACGAGTTAAAACTCTGACAAGGAGTTTCAGGCTTGACCCGGGGTATCCTGGTATATGACAACGGGCCTTGCTGCACTATTGGGTACGATACTCCCGGGGGATATTCTTAGGATAATTCAAATTTTCATTACAATACATTATGAAGGATTTATGAGTATATACCTCCTTAAAGAAGAAATTTTTATGATTAGGGATTATATCCATAAACTGTTCAATTTATCTTAAGTGTTTTACATGTTTGTAATTATGTATTGTGATTCCTAAACTAATCTAGTGTATGCCATTTTTTAGAAATGGAGCATAGTGGAAGGAATGGAAATCGTATCAATGCATGTAATGCATGTAGGGATTTACCACCTACTAAAGATAATTATATTAGAGCTTGTGATGCAACTGGTTCTGATCAGCTTATCAATATACTAGGGAAACTCACTTAGGTTATGATTAATAACCTTCCCCGTATGGAGCACCCTAACCCACAACACGGATGATCAATGTTAAACTGATTCATGAGGAAACAACCACTAACATTCAATGGGACTAAAAATCCATTTGTAGTTGATAAATGCAGAAGTTCTTTAGAAAAATATTTCATGCTTTGGGAGTAGCGAAAGGGAAAAAGTTGTCATTGCAGTTTATCGCCTCACAGGAGATACAGATCAATGGTGGTCAGTAATTCAAAACACAAAAAAGTATGAAGAAGTATCAAATATAGAATATAGGGAGTTTAAAGTGATTTTCTTATAAAAATACATTCCTCGTGACCATCGAGAATATATGGAAATAAAATTTTGGAGTCTGAGGCAAAAGGAGGATGAGAATGTCACAAAGTATGAGGATAGCATTACAAGGTTAGCAAGGAATGCATCATATTATATAAGTAACCCAAGGAGTAATATTGATTGATTATTTGAGGGGTTAAAACCATTTATCTGTCGATCATTAGTCTTAAAATCCATCTCATCGTAGGAAGATATTGGCTCATGTGCTAACAGGACTGAAAAATAATTCTCAAAGTCTTACAACTTTAAAGAAAAAAAAGAGAAGAAGTGATCTTCTAAACACTCTAGAAATGGAAATAAGGGGCAGAAATGAAAAGTTGAATATCCATCCTATGGTGAATGTGGAAATAAACACCCCGAAACTTGCCTAAAGGGAATGGGAGTCTATTACAAGTGTGGTGAAAAAGGAAAGCAAACTTGTGATTGTAAGGGAACGAAAGTGGCTATCAATGATGAATGATACAATTGTAGATAAATGGGGAATTATTCAAATGAATGTCCTACGAACCAAGGAAACATACCTCAGAAAAGGCCAAGGGAGAAAGGCCAAGCTTATGCGATCACTACTGCTAAGGTTGATGCAACGAAAGATATGGTTGTAGGTAATTTAATGGTTTCCTCATGTTTATACAATGATTTATTTGATTCTGGATGATCACATTGTTTCATATCTTCCCTGTTTCCTAATAAAATTAGATATTTCGAATTTGATTTAAAAAGGGAGTTGTCAGTAAAAAATGCTAAGGGAAGTATCATTGAAACAATGTTTTGTGAATCAGTTCCCATTAGGTCATATAAATGTTCTTAATATGTTGATATCATCATAATATCCATGATTGAATATGATATAATCCTCGGTATGGATTTTATTTCAGACCACGATGCGAAAATTTATTGTAAGAAGAAATAGGTTTCAATTTTGGATGATGATAAGGAGTACCTTATCATTAGTATAGAAACGTCAACACCTAATTCTTATCTAGATCCACCCATAGTAGCTCAACTAAAATCAATTATTGGAGAGGAAGATAATGAAACAACTATGGGTGAGGAAAATAATGGTCGAATAGAGGACGTAACTATTGTACAAGAACATGTTGATGTGTTTCTAGAGAATTTACCTGGACATCCTCCAGAATGAGAAAATGAGTTTTCCATTGATTTAATTACTGGTTCAAGGCCCATATCAAAGACCCCTTATAGAATGGCCACTGGGGAATTAGTGTAACTAATGAAAAATATTGAGGAATCGAGTAATAAGGGATTTATTCTCCCTAGTGTTTCTCCATGGGGATCCCATGTTATTTTTTACAAAGAAAGATGGATCTATGAGGCTGTGTGTTGAATACCGGGAGATCAATGATATAACAATAAAGAACAAGTATTCTCTACCTCACATTGATGATTTATTTGATTAACTTCATGTAGCTCAATATTTTTCATAGATTTAACTTCGAACTAGATATCATTAGTTGTGTGTGATGAAGGAAGACATTCAGAAAACTGTATTTTGAACTAGATACAGGCATTACGTTTTTACAATAATGCCTTTTGGACTGACTAATGAACCCTATGTTTTCATGGATATAATGAATATAGTTTTCATGGAATATCTTGGTGACTTAGTAGTGATATTTATCAATGATGTATTAGTTTACTCAAAAAGATACGGATATCATGAAAACCATTTGCGCACTATTCTAAAAACCATTAGAAGAAATGATTATATGGGAAGTTTAGCAAGTGTGAATTCTGACTTTAGGAGATTTCTTTTCTTGGCCATATTTTCTATAAGGATGGAATCTCTTTTGATCCTACAAAAACCAAGATAATTCGTGAATGGACAGGACCGACAATTATAACTGAGGTAGCCAGTTTTATTGGTTCAGCAGGTTATTATTGGAATTTTGTCAAGAATTTTTTTTGATTGGAAAACCCATTAACCAAGCCCACACATGAAGGGGTTAAATTTGTTTGGACAAAAGAGTGTGATTTTTTTTTGAATAATAGAAGAGAAGATTAGTCAATGTTCCTATATTGACTCTACAAATCAGGAAATGAGGGGTTTGTAATTTATAGTGATGCTTTAAAGAAATGACATGGTTGTGTCCTTAAGCAGAATGATAGAGTTATTGCCTACGCGTTATTGTAGATAACAATTCATGAACAAGACAATCCCACTAATGATATTGAGTTAGCAACTGTAATCTTTGCTCTAAAAATATGGATACACTATCTCTATGGTGAAAAATGTTAGATTTATACTAATCACAAGTGTTTGAAGTATATTTTCTCATAGAAAAACTCAACACGAGGAAAAGATGTTGTCTTGAACTACTTAATGATTGTGATTGTACTATAAACTATCACCTGGGGAAGGAAAATAAGGTGGCCGATGATTTTAGTAGAAAATATCATGGAGTTTTGAGAAATATGAGAGTTGAAAGGGATCCTACGTTCATGGATAAAGTAAAAATGGATATGGGAATAATCATGGAATGTATCAATACGTTTTCAAATGGTTGCCAAACCATATTTACTAGAAATGATAAAATGTTCTCAGACTGATGATGAGGAGTTTCAAAACAATGTTAAATCCATGAATGATGGGAGATTGACTGACTTCATATATGAAGATGGAATTTTGGGAAGAGACTTTGTGTTCCCGATATACCTGATCTAAAAGGGAATTGTTGGATAATGCGTATAACTCTGATTTATCTATAAACCCTTGTATCACTATGATGTATAGAGATTTGAAGGAATAATTTTTATGGGACGACATGAAGAGGGAGATTGATTATTATGTGTCAAGATGTATGGTTTTTCAATAGGTGATGGCTGGAAGACAACATCCTAGAGGATTAATGAAACCACTTCCCATAATTGAGTGGAAATGGGATGATATTACAATGGAATTTTTCAGGGGACAACCAAAGACTCCTAGAATTAATGATGCAATATGGGTCATTATTGATCTTCTTACCAAGTCATACCATTTTCTTTTTGATCGTCTTACCAAGTCATACCATTTTCTCGCTATAAGAGAAGATTTAACACTTAAATGTTTGGAACAACAATATATTAATGAATTTGTAAGACTTCATGGAGTACCCCTATCGATTGTTTTTGATCATGATCCCCATTTTACATCATGATTCTGGAAAATTATTCAGAATTCCTTGGATACTGACCTTTTTTTGAGCACTGCCTACAACCCTTAAACTGATGGACAATCGGAATGGACTATTAAAACCTTTGATGACATGTTGAGATCTTTCTCAAATGACTTTCAAGATATGTGGGATCAGTATTTACTTCTAGTAGAATTTTCCTATAACAATAGCTTCCATTCAAGAATTCTGATGGCACTATATGAAGTGTTATACAGAAAGAGATTTCGTACACCAACTTGTTCAGTTGATTTTGGTGAATGGAAACTCGTAGTCCTAGAACTTGTCGAGGAAACAATGGAAAAGGTGAAGGTTATCCAAACCCAAATAAAAGCAGATCAAAGTAAGAAAAAGATCTATGTTGATAACCAATAAGAGGATTTGGAATTTCAAGTAGGAGATCATGTTTTCTTGAAGGTGCCTCTATGGAAGGGAGTTATACGATTCGGTAAGAATGGTAAATTAAGTCCCAAGTACATTGGAGCTTTCGAAAATCTAGAATGAATTGGGTATGTAGCTTGTCGTTTGGAAATACCGCCAAGTATCTCCAAAGTTCACGATGTGTTCCACGTATCACTATTGAGAAAATACAAGCCCGACTCAATGGATGTACTCAACTATGAAGAAATAGAACAAGAACCTTGCCTCTCATATTGTGATGAGCCAATCATAATTCTTGATACCTGAGAACAGGTGTTGAGAAACCAGGCGACTTGTTTAGAAAATGTAATATAGAGAAACCATAATATGGAAGAGGCAACGTTGGATCCCAAGGAACATATGATGAAGAACCACCCAAACCTTTTTCTGCGGTAATATTCATGAAATTCCAAGGATGAAATTATTTTAAGGAGGAGAAAATGTAACACCCCAAGCATCCATGGTATGTATCCCTTTGAATAATGAAATAGCTTACGTTGTATGCAACATAGAGTTTTAATACACCACAACCAATAAAACTCACTATTATGAATAGTAATACCCAGTTTTTGAAATTTTATAAATTTTATTTATCAAAATGTACATAATTTTTGGATTTGGAATATTGAAATTAGTTTAGGGTGAATTTTTGGTATTTTATGAATACTTTCAATTTTTGATGAATACTTAAAACACATCGTTATTGTTTAAAACAGATTTTTTAAAATAATTAGTTATCTTATTTAAATTTATATTGGGTAAAAATAGATACATGATACGTATTTATGTTCAATGTAATCAATTGGATCCATTTTTTAGTAATATTAGGTATATAAAATTTTATTAAACTTTTTACCATATTTTACCCACCTTCTAGGCGGATTTGAAAATTTGCACAAAAGATAATTTTACAACCTCTATGAATTTTATTTCAAAAATACAAGAGAAATGGTTGACATCGGTAAGTAAAATGTGGTTCAATAAGATGGAAATAATTTTTTATGAATAGTAACTTTTGACATTTATTTACCATGGTTAAAAGTAAATACCGTAATCAAAGTTAAAAAATGATATTTTATTTACCCTAACACCTTTCATAATTCTATTGGATAAGTTTATTTAGACCAAAATCAACCTTAGGAATAAAATATGATCCTTTTGGTCCACTTTTATTAGATTAGGACATTTATTATAATTTTATTTAAAGAAGAGTTAAATGTGTTAAATTCAATGTTTAATAACTAAACCATTTTTAATATAGTGTTATACATAAGATAAATTATAATATAAAAATTCATTAGAAAAATAAAAATATTCCCTAAATAATGGTATTTTATTTATAATTTTTATTCATTAAATAATTAAATTTATTTATGACACAATGATGATGTAGTAATTACCTTATTAATGAAATATTAAAATAATTGATTTTATAAATATCCAAATAAATCTAATTTGAGACTTTTGATGAATTACACTCATTTTCTAGTTTAATATGACATTTTATGGTTTATTAAATTTATTTTGATCGATTAAATCATTCCATTAGGACTTTAACTGAAACAAAATACCAAATAGTGTCAGAATCAAGATAAATGGGTTTTTAAAACAAATACTATATTATTAATTGATATAATATTCCTAAAAATATAAGGCTCTACCAAAGGATTTAAATAAGGTTATATATATCAATAATTAACCACTTGGGATTCTTTTGGCATTTTATTGTAAGATTATTAACCATATAATATAATAATACAAGAATACATGGTAAATGTCAAACTATTCAAGTAAGAGTAAAATATAAAAGATAAATTTAATATGGTGACTAAACCTGTATTAAACTTATTGGTTGAGAGATATTCGACCCATCCCAACCTTATCCTTGAAATAAATCATTTTGGATCAATTATAAGCCGGATATGATTGTATAATAAAATAAAATTTCATGTTTTTCCTAAAGTGACCCTCACCTCTCTTATAAAAAAGAAATTCACCTTATCTCTAAATCACTCCTCCAAATCCATTTGTCTCATCCAAACCCGACAAAAATATCATCCCAACTACCCTAAATTTTACCTAGAGGCCATACTTTGACTATAAATCCAACCTAAATACCCCTTTTGATGAACTCAAAAAAAACACTTGAAGAAGAGGTAATAATTTCACCACCTTGTTTCAAAGTTCTTTTCTTCTTCCACATCCTCTTTCACTGATGTTTCCATACCAAAATAATAAATACAGTACCTTATACATACTGTGATGTTATTATAAATATGGTACAATCATATTCATTATTCTATCCATCATATGAATGACATGTCACCATACGTGCGTACATACGACTTACTGTCTCTACATCGTGGTGTAGTTTGTTATTAAAATAATTCATTATTTGGATTGGTATAATAATGAGTATAATTGATGTAAATAAAAAATATAACATGTTAATTATTCTGTATATATGATATAATATCCAATTACATATTATTTCACCATCAATATAATGATATTGTTGCTCATGCGTACGTACGGATTACCCTCTCAACGAACACGATGAAATTCATTCCCCATCATAACCATTCAAGAATAATTTTCATTTTTTTAATAAAAATAATGTTTATGAACTTAATATCATTATATATATGAATAAAATATATCATATCCATAACAAACATGACTTACATAACAAAACATATAACAGAAAATGAATCAGTTAACACCCGAAACAATGATACTCCTAAAATATTATTAACAAAGCAACACTAGAAGGTAATATATAATATTATATTTATGTATAGACTTATTTTATAATTTAATAACAACTATTTAACTATTATATAGGAGGTTAACATACCATCGATCAAGGTAAAGTACAAGGTAAGGGTTAAATTTCACAATCGCTTTTTTACCCGAGGTTGTTTATACGTGTGTATCTATGGGGACTTCTTTGTCATCCACATCTGTGTTTCATAAAAATTTATTTCAAAACATTTTTACTATTTCCTAGAATATGGGTTAAATAAATTTATACCCTTGTTTTACCTTCTATTTTTTGAAAGGAATCTTTCCATCGTTTTCCAAACAAGGTACTTTATGACCTTTTCGACAAAATTAAGGTAAGAATGTAATGTTTTTAACTTATATGGCTAGTGCATATATTTTCCTCCGTTATAAAATCATAGAAGCTTTCCTTACAAGATTATAATAATATTTTCAAAATAAATTTTTTCTTTTATAATTACATGACTTTTAAATGATTTCAAAAAAGAAATATATATTCCTATCAAATGGTTTTGATTTCATCTATATCAACATCCTTTGATGGATTTTACACTTATTTGAAGTTGATTCATTATGATACAAATCTTCCATATTTTATTGACGGTTTTATGAAATTTTTGGCTATGGATGTGTTATTTTTATACCATTCATGGTTTATGGTTAAATTATTTACATTTCGTATGCTAGTTTTAATACAAAGGTTTATGTTATGTTTAAACATTTTCATATGAGGAATGAATTGGACTTAGTAAGTGATGGGTGGATCCCGTTATAGCTCCTCGATGCATCGATAGGTCTCATGAGACAAACTAGTGTCTTGTAAGAAGGCCTTGAAAAAATCTTATTGGTAGTCTTGGCATGAGGCCTCGACTATGTGGTTATGATGTCCGGAATTATGCATTCTATCATTATGAATTTGGCTATTTTATATTACATGTGATTATTCGACTACTAGAATATCCATTAGAATATAAAAATGGAATTATTTAATTTATCTTTTCCATATTATGCTGAAGTTTATTTTTAAAAGGCTTGTGTTTTAGTCTTATACATTTCCTTAAATGTTTATTCTTATTTGAGAATGTTTCTACTATATTTTTATCCTTACTAAGCATCTGAGCTCACCCCTTTATATGTTTTATTTTTCCCTGGATGCGAAGAAGTATATTATTACTGACCGGTAGGGATAGTCTATGGGATATGAATGTGTTCAATGGAGACAATGTTGTTTTTGTTTTTCATTTTATAATGTATTTTAAAACTTATGAATCTATCTAGTACTTCCAAGGCTACTAAACTGATCGGTCTTTTACGATTTGATCTCTTGTGATCATGGTATTGTTATGTAATAATGCACCGAATCTGGGTAACTTGGGTCGGGAAGTTACACAACTACTTCATCTTACGACATCATTACTACTCCAAATCTTATTAGTGATGCATCATCGAACATAGTATAGCCTTTCAGAGGCTCAGGTAGATACATTATTGGTGTTGAGACAAGACTACCTTTCCGCAACCAGAAGGATTTCTCACACTCATCTAACCACCAAAACATAACAACCTTCATTATAAGACCATTAATAGGTGAAAAAAGGAGTGATAAGTCCTATATGAAATGATTGTAGCCACAATATAGCCCCAAAAAACTTTATATATCAATCATTTTCTTAGGATAAAACTAGGAAACCATAATACTACCCTTCTCTGGGTAAACACAGTCTCCTGATTATGAGATTATATGACCCTATATGTTAATTTTTTTGATCCATAAGTGGCACTTATAAAGCATGGAATAAATCTGATGCTCTCTTAGGGTAATTAGAATGATCTCATGGTTCTTGGAATGGTCGTTATGATTGTGAGAAAACACCAAGATTCTATCCAAAAATACTCTAATAAAGGAATGTAGATAGGGATGAAACACCATATTAAACAGATCTGTGAAAATGGTTGGTGAGTTTGTGAGACCAACCAATATAGAGAGGAACTCATACAGATCATACCTACTATGGAATGTTTTACATGGTATGTTTCATGGCCTCACTCGCACCGTATGATTGGCCAATCTCAGGTTAATCTTTGAGAATACCCTAGCTCCTTTGAGATGGTCAATGAGGTCATCTATTCAATTCACTAGATACCGGTTCTTGATCGTAATATGGATCAACCATCTATAATCCATTCATAACGAAGAGTCCCACATTCCTTCCTGGAGAAACATATTGGAGATCCTTTGAGGAAGTATTGGGCCATATAAAACCTATATCCTATAAATCCTTTTACAACCACTTGTTCTCATGGATCTCAATAGGTTCCATTCTATCTGGAAGAATGTACCTTGGATCCACTTCTAGAACAAGATATATAGTAAACATTTCCTCTCACAGAAGAGGTAAGCCAAAAAAAGAATCATTAGAAAACATGTCCATGTGATGATATACTAATTGAAGAAACTCATACTGAAGTATGACTTGATCCCCCATGATGTGATTGGAAATATGGGAGGTCACCCCACCTATAAAATAATGACCCTTTCCAACTCTACTAGCCTAGAAATCTCACTCACACTTTGAATAAAGCTTCTACCCTATGGTGATTTGAATGACACCCTTTAGTGATAGTTGTCTACAAAGGTGTATTAAAGATCAACCCAATCCATCAAAAGAATTAAATCTAATCCCATCATCTCGAAAAAAGTAGGTTCCATAGAAATTGATAATTTCATATCTCAAGGGGGAATTCACTACACCAATGTATACCCTATGAATGTATTCCTAATTGTGTAGATGGGGAAATTACACCATAGTAATATTGTATTTATACCCAGAAATATTAAACAATATACAAGGGGATGAAAGGGTGTCGAACACTTGTATCAAATAAATTAGACACCATAGTAGAGCATACTGGAATAGTACCTTGTATAGTATATAGTCCTACATCCAGATCCTTCTGTATTGGCTATAATACATACAACTATCCTAATCTTGGACCGTGTGCAACATATGGACATCCATGATCAAAATCACTCTGTTGGAGCTAATAGTGATTAGGATTCCTCTTACCATGGCCATAAACTCCTCATTAGAAAGTAATATTGATGCTACTCCTACTATCTTCCTGACACAGCGTATATGAACTTTCTCCCAAAGGTGGGGTTGGGGAAGAACCTATTCCAATAGAATATGATAGAATGTTCTCCTAGAATCTTTGATGATTCCCCAAACATCTACAATCCCCATACTCCAAAGGCTCTCCATCACACTAAGGCTTTAGGATCCCATGTCTTCCACACTAGTGACACATTACAGAGCTACAAGTATGGGTACTATAGCTCCCACCGCCCTGACCAGAAACCTCGAGAGATCACTTCCTAATATCAGAAGAACTATTAGAAAACCTTACCACCAGTTCACTATTCCTTGTACTATTTTTATCCCTCGGGTCACATTGAGTGATAAGAGCATGATTGAATATATCCGAAAATCTTGGTAGAAAAAAAGACATTCACCTGACTTTAGATGTTATACTAAATCCCATCCTCAAATTGTGTAGCTCATGAAAGCTCATTCCTGGCTATAAGTGGTATGAAGAACTATAAATTATTGAAACACAATGAATACCCCATGACTGAAATAGAACCCCACATTATATGCATGAACTATCAAACTTGTTAAGCTCTCAGCATCTCAAGAAATAAGTACTCATAGAAAATTATCAAGAAGTCACCCCCTACTATGCTTTAATGGTGACCATCCTGGGTAATCAAATCCCACCAGCACTTTCTCGAACTATTAATAATGTCAGAAACATGTATGATTCTCTACTATGGAAGCATATTGTGACAACCAGGTCCTGGTGACAGCACACAAACCCCGCCTTAACAAGGCCGGCGGGTCCTAGCCTACCAGGTACCACCAGTTTCCCCCACAGACATGTGGGGTGCACCCTAAGGTCCACTCACATGCCTGAACGGGTCATTTTACTAATGATAGTCCCCACAGGCCAACACTTGTCCTTTCTAGTGTGCTTTGTCCTCACTCGTACACATCCTGAGAAACTTCCCAGAAGGTCACCCATCATAATCACTACTCAAGGCCAAGCACGCTTCACTATGGGGCCTAATCAGGTAGTCTCCCTGAAAAGGAAGGTGCACCTTGTTGACATGAGTCTTATCATTAAGCCATTTAACCCTTTATCATTTTGGGGTGTTACAATCACCACCCCTTTAGAGTAAAACACCCACGTTGTGGGCCCTACATATCAACCCAAGCAGTGCACTGCACCTAAGGTTGGGTACCACCTCTGATACCAAATGTGACAACCAGGTCCCGGTGACAACACAGACACCCCGCCTTAACAAGGTCGTCAGGTCCTGACCTACCAGGTACCACCCGTTGCCCCCACAGACATGTGGGGCCCACCCTAAGGTCCACCCACATGCCTGAATGGGCCATTTGACTAATGATAGTCCCCACAGGCCAACACTTGTCCTTTCCAGTGTACTTTGTCCTCACTCGCACACATCCTGGGAAACTTCCCAGAAGGTCACCCATCCTGATCACTACTCAAGGCCAAGCATGCTTAACTATGGAGTTCTAATCAGGTAGGCTCCAGAAAAGGAAGGTGCACCTTGTTGACATGAGTCTTATCATTAATCCATTTAACCCATTATCATTTTGGGGTGTTACACATATCTAGATGATAAAATATATACAAGGTTTCCTCTAGACATGACTCAGTAGACTCTGGACTGCCATCCCCCAAGAAGGTAATATGATGTTGTGTCTAGAAATCACATGTCAGATTAGCCATCATAGGTGCATGTCGTGGATCACCATGCAAGGAATGCATAAAATTTAAGAAACTATCTCAAACACAAGCTTCAGTGACGAAATCTAGTACAATAGGTAGTGCCTTATGTGGAACTCCTGGATTTAAGAGTAGAAGCTCAAGGCTCACCACATATGAGCATAGTTGCCACCACCTTCCTCGAACATGACACAAGAATGTTCGTGGTGACATTGGTCTAAAAATTCAAAACACAGGCTTCAGAAAATGTTTAGAAGAATATATATTGCATCACTATAGGGAGATGAATGTAAGAATGTTCCCACTACCCATGGGATACTACCCCAACTACCCTCTTAGAATGCTAGTTATAGTTATGTTCTATTTTTATGTTATCAGGGTTCCACTAGGTGAAGGGTCAACTATACCTTGCCTTATCATTTAATAGAAACCATTTCATTTCATATATGACCACTAGGTTCACTCCTTTAACATTTATAAACATGATAATTAGGGAAAGGATATGGAACCATACAATTCATGGATTCACATTTCACATTTCAATTTTCATTTTCTTATTTTCATATAGAAAAAATTATTTAAAATGAGTTCTCCATCTCAGTGAATTAAGGACCATACTCCATATCACTAACATCAATACCCATTTTATTTTCTATTTCAATTATTTATTCAGTAAATTACACATTACAGACCATGAGGGCCCATACCACCCCTTGAATTGAAATAGGAAATTACTCAATCACAACCCAAAAGAATCACAAGAATACATAAAAAACAAGTATCACTCAAAAATAACAAGCATATCAAAGAATTAATGCATTGAAATTCACATATAAGGCATGGAAATATGCCTCACATGTGAATTATTGGTGCCTATGACGATTCATGTAAAAATTATCATTTCCATCATATCAGCGGGACATAAATGAAGTTAGATCTTAATCAATGTAATAATCAACAATGCTACATAGAATCTGCATCACCCAATAGTGAAATGATATCAACATTATTAGGAAATTTTTAAAAAATAATTATCATTAAGGAAACAAATAATTTAACCTGAAAATGGGTTTGCGATGCAGATGCATGGATTATAATCGAGTTTCAAGGATTCCAAATTCTCCAATCTATTGTCTCCAAATAGAAAAGAAAGAAGTGAACAGTTTTGATACCAAATTGTGACATCCCAGACCAGGATTCCACTCAGCAGTCCCCGAATCCTGATTGATCACATGGCCTCAAGCGCATCTCAAGTGATTATTGAATTCCCTAAGGAATATATAGGATTACTAAAGTCAGGACCACCATTTAATAGTGTCAATGTACATATGTAATTTGGAACCTCATCTACAAGTCCTTTAATTTAACTAGACATAAAATACCCTATCCATTTAATATTTCATAAGTTTATACACACTTCCTTTCATTAGTGTGATATGGATTATTGAGCATGAAACCATTCAATTAATCCATTAGAATAATATTCATTTTACTTGGATCATTCATCCACCCTCCACCATTAGTGGAAAGTGGTGATACTGCATGAAACCAACACATTTGATGACATTTAATAAGTCTAGTTAATATATATAGCATAATGGCCAATATATCATTTAAAATTTTTTAAAAATGTTCTTATTAAGGAACATACATTTGGTGGGTAAAGTATAAAGGGATCATGGTACTAGACATTGACCAATTCAATAATAATTTAATATAAGAAATCTTACCATTAGAGTTATCATTCTCAAACACATCCAAAAGATATCAGAGAGGTGTAAAAACACTAAAAGCCTAAATATGACAAACCACCCTATATGGGATGGTTGAAGTTGTAGATTTAATCACCAACAAAGAATAAAATATATGAAAAGGGTAATTTTATATGATCTTAATATCTACAGTCAATACATATAAATTCAAAAAAAGATTCCTGATCAAATTGGTGCAACAATACAAAAATTTACAAAACAACAAAAAATCAACAGTGAGTTATAGACCACCCACCTCATACTCATATGACTGTCCCCATCATGTACCGGTTTATTGTATAGTCTAAATTAGAGTATAACTAAGAATCAGATCAATTCCATGAAATTGGGGAATATGAGCCCATGTTTAGATAGTGTCATTGATTGGAAAAAGAACAATGAAAGTTTAATAATGGAATTGAGAACATACATGCGTGGATCCAATGAGATAGAAGACACTTCAATTAGACTCCAAACTGATGATTGAAGTTGAATGATATAATAGATTAGTTATTGGAATCAAAAAGAAAGAAATAAATATCCCATAAATACTAGAAATGAAAACCAAGGGTGGGGTGAATTTTAATATATTTTAAGAGAATTTTGTGTTTTGTGGGATTAATTTTAAATTAAATTCATCTACTTATGTTTTCTGAATTTTAAAAAATTGATTCCATAATTTTATTAATGTGTTAAATATTTATTAAATATTTCCCATTTATTTTTTTCAATATGAATATAATTATTAGTAATATTTGATACCCTTGTAAAGGGAAAATTGGGTAATTAAGTGTTAAAAATAAAATTATATGCACAATAAAATCACCCAAACACTAACTTCAATTTTATTGGATGCTTTTATTACATCCATACCCATCTAAGATTTTGTTATATGGAATTTTATGTCCTTTTGGATGAGATTATATAATTTATGATATATTATTTTAAGAAAAGTCGGACATGTCAGACTATTATTTTTCATAACTATAATATTTTTAATATGATGTTATCCCGAGTGTGTGTTCAACAATATATATTATTTTAAAAGATAATTGATTTATATTTTAAAAGTTAATTTATTTATATATTTTAGTGACAAAAAAATGACCATATTTTCTTATAAACAGATGACACAATTATTATTTAATTAACAAGAATATAAAATAAATTATATTAAAAATATTATATTTTATTTAATTATAACCATGCAAGACCGGTGAGAGGAAAAAAATCGGACCATTTTTTAAACAGAATGAAAAGGTACAACAGATAAGAAAAGTGATGAGTGCATGCAGCTTACCCACATTCAAACGAAAAGTCCATCCAAATAAGACAACTACATATCCTAATAATCATACCCCACACCTCATCCATTGTAAGGTTTATCCTCTATAGTGGCAGATTCCCACTCATAATTCAGTTCATAATGCTTCAACAGCCTGACGTACTGCTTTCAAAGCTTCAATTGTTCCAATGAGGGTTGCTCCAAACTGAATTGCTTGAGAGAATGGTCTTTTTTAGGTGTAATGGTGTCCCCTATTTACCGCTTAGAAGAAGAGCTAGTGTTCCCAGGGTTTGGCATGTAAGAGTAGTTCTTCCTCGACTATCTTTTTGGTGGAGCAGTCATAACTCCTTCAATCTTAGATACCATAGTCTTACCACCTTGAAAAATATCACTATAGGATGGTCTTGAAATGCCACTATAATTTTCTTTATCAATATCAAAAATATCTCCCCTATTGTCACTGATAAGAATTGAGCTATAACACCTGCATACATCATTTTTTCCCAATAAAGAATCCTATAAAGCATACAAAGGCCTACCTACCAGCAGTTGGGGGTGCCTGTTAATTTCAATCGGATCCAAACATTGAGAGCACCCCAAATTTTTATGACCACCATGGGACTCCTTGCCCATTACACCCTCTTCAATCCGTGCCTTCTGGTTATTAGAAATAGTCTGCATGCTGAAATCTTCAAATTCTTGAGGACCTTCTATAATAAGGTCCTCCTCCTGCTCCATTTTTTCAAACTGATTTCATGTTTGAACATTCACTTGCACCTCTCCACCTGAGGTATGAGTACACAACCTGCTGCACCATCTTCGCAAGCCATATTTCATGAGTGCTCCACAGAACTGGATTCCAACTGCAGAGGACATGGGCCCGTAGAATATTTTAAAGAGGGAAGGTTCCCAATACCAAGATCACACTATATCCTATCAAATACATTCCTTATGAGTGGATTTGATGAAAACTGTACCTCCTTAATTGACACTAGAGGCGCATAGGCCTCTATGGGATTAGCCTTTCGTACTTCGACCACTACAAAACCAATTAGAGCATCCACCACACAAACTCCTTGCTCCGAAGAGACAACCAAATAAGCAAACGCCTTAACATAAGAGATGCCCCCACTCCATTACTCTATGAGATTATCCTTACCCCCATTTGAACTCCCTCTCCTTAACCACGTATCCTCAGTATTCTCCTTCTAAATAAATTGAGACAATCCATAGTCATCACAACCACTGATTCAAATCTTCCTCACAATTTGTAAGGCACCATTCACCCTTCCGCTATGACAAACCAATCCCAAATGACCAAAAAGACTAAAAGTAACACAATTACACATCCAAGATCTATAATAGAACACTTTATTCAAACAAAATTCATTCTCATCCATGATCCAAACCCAGTTCACTAGTGTCCATGAAACATGAACCTCCAAGCAAATTCATGAACAAATTGGGTGACACACAACCTCCGTTCGAAAATTATAACATAGGTATCTCCTTATCATATTTCTGAGAGGACACAGGATGGAGGGGTTTTGAAAGGAAACAGGAAGAACAGAAGGCTTACCCATGTCGCAACTATGGAAGGATCCTGCCATATATGAAACCCGAAGATCTATCTAAACAGGTAAAAAGTAGAACCATTTCATCTTCAAGAGGCCCAGGACCAAGAAACAATCGGTTCCTCATCTGACCTATACCAGATCGTGATGTGCCTCTAGTCAAGTAATCCAATGACTGTACACTTGTGTATCTCCCATGATTTAGAGACAAACTGATTGAACTCATCAATTGAAGGGTGATGAGGATGAAATAGAGACACCAGAGTGATCTTGTAGAGATCTGTGGCATGATTAAACTCTGCTGGGAAGAAGGTGATCTACAGAGTCTCCTGTATGTGATCTGGAACCTTCGAAGAAAGAGAGATCCTTGGTAAAGGCGGATGAAAATTCGGGTCTAAAGAAGTAATAAAGGAGTTACCATTCTCATGTGGAGGAGGACATGAAACTATCCCCTCTGATAGGGAGTGGGGAGCTAAGCCCCGCAACATCAGGTTTAGGGAATCTTCGAACAGAGAATATAGAGCTCCATTTCTTATCCTCCTCTTCAATTCTCATTCGTTCATGAATTAGTTCAAACATTATAGATGATATTGAATTGTTAGAGATTTATTAAAATAATTGTTTTCAATTATATGTTTTATCATGACATTATTAATGTCAAAGTAAGGACTAGTTTTTAAAAATGACATCAATGCTATGTTTAAATAATTAATAATTTATTAAATGATATAAAATTTCTAAAAACCATAGATTCAACAAAGTTATTAGTATATTGTTGATAATTTCAACCATGGTCCGTTATTTCCCCATTCTCTATAACTTTATTTACCACTAATGAGTATAAATTTTTGATGTCATGATATGTTTAAAAAAGGATAAAAAGGAATTAAAAACAAATGATAAATATAAAATTTTTACTTAAACATATATGCAAGTTATTTTATGGGAGGATGTTTTTTGGAGAAAGAAGGATTATATTAATGGAGAAAATCAATAGTCATACATAAGCAGAGCCAAGAAGGGAAGTTGTCCAGCCATAGTTGGTTGGTGTCGAAGGGGCCTGAGGCCGCCAGCTGATGAGCCACATTGTTTCCTTCTCTTTTGGTAAAAGAGAAGGTGCAACAAGAGAAGCCTTGGCGCAACAAGCGTATTCTTGTGACGATAAATCCAAATTACTGGAGTCCGGCGTCACCATGGTTAATAGCATTGATGAATGAAAGGAAGTCAGACTCGATGATGATATCATCCCATCCGCGTTACACTGCGAGCATCATCCCGACTAGTATGGAATAGGCCTCAGCAACTACAGGTTCCCAGAAGGCATGATGTGGGTCATATTTTGAAGCAATGATCTTCTCCAGATGATTTTGATCCAGGAGGCCAAGAGAAATTGGACCATCCTTGGGGAGAGAAGCATCCACGTTTAGCTTAAGACTCCCTTCCTGTGGGGGGGGGGTCCAGTGAGGGGAACAGGAGGGGGAAACATCTGGAAAAAAGTGTCCTTTGCGGTCCTACCAGCCCTCAATCCATGAAGTGGCTCTTTCTATCTAGAACTCAGAAGGCTGATGAGCATGGTGGAAAACCGAATCATTCTGCCGAACCCAAATGATCCATGCCAGGGTGCAACGGGAGCTTGCATCAGATGATGAAAGAGAGGAACACCAGCGCATCAGAAGATCGGGGAGGTCAGAGGTAATGTCCAGTGAAGCGTCCGAAGCCAAGACCCATTTATTCCAGATTTCCTTGGATCCCGGGCAGTGAATGATGGCGTTCCAAGGGGTTTCCGGAATGTTGGGGAAAAAAGGGCAGGATTCAGCACTGGACATATGTTGGTAAACAAGGAGGCTCATGGTAGGGAGGGTGCCCGTGCACACCTACCACCAAAATTGGCGATTTTTTTGGGGGACGTTAAGCGTCCAAAGCACTTTTAATGGTCCCTCATCATGGTCGTAGGAGTGAATGCTAAGAGCCAGCCTGTACCCAGATCTCACCGTGAACACGCCTGAAGACTCATTGGTCCAAAAAAGATGGTCAGGGCTGGCATCAGGGACCCAAGGGATGCTTAGAATACTTATTCGGACTCTTTCATTAAACCATTCCACCATCATGGGCCCTGGTCAGAAAAGAGGCAGTTGACCGTGGCATCTTCATGACCTGGTTGAACAGGGGATGTGGCCTGCACACCATCCTTATCGAGAAGCCAGGGATCGGTCCAGATGTTGATAGATGAGCCATTACCAATCCTCCAGCCCAGTCCTTTTTCCAAGAGATTTCAGACCCCCAAAATACTTCTCTAGAGGAAGATGGGGTGGGGGCCAAGGAAGGAGACACGGATGTCCGTGTGGGGAAATTATTTGGCCTGGAGTACCCGCGCACATAAAGATCAAGGACGGTTAAGAAGGCGCCATCCTTGCTTGGCCAGTAGTGCGTCGTTGAATAGAAGATTCCAGAATCCCAGCCCTCCCTCCGACATGGGTTTGCAGAGTTTCTCCCAGGCCAACCAATGGGTTCGATTTCTTCCATCAATTTTCCCCCACCAGAAGTTGGCAGTATGTGAATGGATCAGGTTTACGATGCCCATTGGGAGTATAAACATCTACATGAAGTAGTTGGGGATAGACTGAATGACAACTTTAATGAGGGTTCCTTTGCTAGCTTTGGTGATGCTTTTTGGGGTCCAGCCTTGAATTTTTTTCTCAATCCTATCTTCTAGAGCTACAAATATTTCTTTTTTGGACCAGCCAATCACCGTAGGGAGTCTGAGATACATCTAGTGTTTATCAACCAAATGGATTCATGAAGATGCATAAAGCTCAGCTCTCTTGGCAGAAGGCACCCCTGCGCTAAATGAAATTTCCGATTTTCCATGGTTAACAGACTATCCAGACGCCCGCTCATATTGCTGGATCGCTTGGCTGATCACCCGACATTCATTAACAGTGGCTCTGGAGAAAAGGAGGCAGTCATCAGTGAAGAAGAGGTGTGAAACTTGTGGGCTCTCACGGAAGACCTTTGCACCATGAGTATCCTTAGAGGATTCATCCTTGGAAATGAGGTTTGAGAAAACATCAGCCACCAAAATAAAGAGAAAATGGGAGAGAGGGTCTCCCAAGAACAGGCCTCAGGTTGGGGTGAATTCTCTGGTGAGCTCCCCATTGACCTTTATTCCAAACGAGATGGTCGAGATGTAGTGCATGACAATCTCTGTCCATTTAGTGCAGAAGCCCATTCTCAGCATCACAGCTCTAAGGAAATGCCATTCCACTTTATCATAGGCTTTGGTCATATCCAGTTTTCAGGACATGGTTCCTCTTTTTTCTGTGGAGCATGATTTCATAGAGTGAAACACTTCATGGGCCACAATTGCGTTATCAGTAATCAGTCTCTTGGCCACGAAGGCACTCTGGTTTTCAGTGATAATATCAGGAAGCCAAGGATGCAGCCGATTAGGAAGGATTTTTGAGAAGATATTATAAGAAACATTGCAGAGGATAATAAGTCTAAAATCAGGGATTGCCTGAGTTTTCTTTATTTTGGGGATGAGGACAAGGACCGTTTCGTTGATGGCGAAAATGCTTGTATTCCCCACCCAGATGTTTTTTTATCATTTTGTAGATGTCATGACCGATGATGTGCTGAAATTTTTTTTAAAAAAAAGAGCATGAAAACCATCCGGTCCCAGGGCATTAGTGGGGTGGATATGCTTCAGAGTTAGGGAAATCTCCTCATTCGTCACATCTTTTGTAAGCTGCCGGCTAATCTCCTCAGTGATCACAGGTTTGATGCCTTCTTCCACTTCAGGAGACATGATAGGATTCCCCATGGAGATGAGGTTCTGGAAATAGCCTACCAACGCTTTGTGAAAGCCATAGGTGTTAGAAACTTTGCTTCCATCAGGTTGTGAGAGACTCCTGATAGAGTTTTTTCGGGGCCTAGGAGAAGCTTTTAGGTGGAAATACCTTATATTAGCATCACCCTCTTTAATATGGGTTTCACACGCCTGCATAGCCCAAAATCATTTCTTAACATGAAGGGCCCCATCTAGCTCTCTTTGACTGGCTCCAATCATGGAAATGGTGCCATTGGATGGGGGTTTCCTGAGTAAGTTGTGCAACTTCTTTCTGAGGACGTCACAATGCCTATCAGGTTGGTGGAATATCTTGTTGCTCCATGATCTCAGGCCGGAAGCAACTTGATGGAGATTGAGGCCAACATCATCTTGGGAACTCTTTCAGCTTGATCGGACCACCTCTTCGCATTCCTGGTCATTTGCGTAGAAGATCTCAAATCTGAAGGGTCTACTGAGTTGTAGATTTTGTTTTCCTTGCAAACAATCAATGATAATTGGGCAGTGATCCAAATAGTTAAGGGCCATGTGGCTAACGTGATACATATTGAACATATTGTTCCAATCAGTGGAACCCAGAAATCTATCATGACGCTCAGTGATGCGAGTACCTTTAGTATTGCAACAGAACCAAGTAAAAGGATTACATGTGACCCCAGAACAACCAGGTTTGCCTTAGTGACCACATCTTTGAAGTAAGACATCAAGGATGGGTGTCAAAACCTGAAGCCACTTTTTTCCTTATGGAACATGATCTCATTGAAATCACCTCTGAAAAGAATAGGGCTAGGTAAATCATGTCGCAACTTACAAAGAAGGTCCCATGACTTCCCCTTATCAAAATGGGATGGCCAGCCATAAAATCACACAAAGGTCCAGAGTGGGTGTGATTTATTTTGAATAGTCGCAGCCACGTGGTGCATGGAGAAAGACAAAATTTTAACGTCAATATTGTCCTTCCAGAGGAGACAGAGGCCCCCAGAATGGCCTTGTCTAGGCACCGGAAATCATCCTTGGAAGCCACACTTTTGAGCAATACCATTGATGTCCTTGTTTTCCAGTATGGTTTCGGACAGGAAAATCATATTGGGGTGACGTCGATCACAATTACGCTGAAGTATTCAAACTGTTCGTGGGTTTCCAAGCCCACTTCAGTTCCAGCATAACACAATCATTGCTCTAGGTGGGGCTGGGTCGCGCCCACCGCCGCCTTTGGTTCCTCTGGACTTGTTTCTCCAAGTGATGTTTTCCATTTTTGGTTGGATTTCTCTCTGATTGGCCTGTTTCATTTTGCCTTTTCCTGAACCCGGGTTTAGGGTTTGCTGTGTGACCATCACCGTCTCCTCTTTTTACCCTTCTCCACGTTCGATGAGTAGTTGGGCCCCGTATAGGAATTCCCATCAATCCTTGTGCCTCCATTGTAATAGTGCCTGCTGCGGCCGATTGTGGGCTAGGGTCCGGATCTGGTGGTTCGGTGTGAATCGGCATAGCCTTTGCATATAGTCTTGACAGTTCTTTTTGATTCGTTTCTGACCTTGTGGATGTTTGAATATTTTCCATTGGAGGGTAAGTATTGACTCTAGATTCTCTCTAAGTGGTAAGGTCAGAATTAGGGAAATCCAATGGTCCAAGCATAAGGGATTTTTCAGGTGTGGGTTCCGCCTGCTTGGCATGTGCCAACGTAAGACGGTCACAGTCCTTCTGTTTTTCCATCTCAGAGATGAAAGCATATTTATTTGATTTGGAACGAAGCCAAGGACCATACTGGAGAATGATGTTACTAGATTCACTCTTTTTTTTTTGTGGTGCATGTTCTCTCCAGATGGCCAAGGCAACCACAAAAGAAACAAAAGATTTGGAGTTTCTCGAACTCAAATGATATCCAAGTGTTGGCATCTTCAATATTCAGGAACATTCCCCTCATCAGGGGCTCTGACCCAACAATTTTTGCCTAGATCCGATCCTCGGGACCCCAGTGAATTGGGTCTGAGCAATCCCATTCGAGAAAGTGACCTAAATTGTTCCATATTTCCCTCATGATTCGTTCTGTTCTTGCATGGAAGGGGATTCCATTAATACAAATCCAGAAAGGGGAGAGGGTTAAATTCACTTGCAGGATATCATCCCCCCCCCTTTGTAGTCTTCCATGAGGAGGAGTTGATTATCGAAGGACCACAGTGTACCCCGCAAGATTCTGTCTCTATCTTTCTCGTTGAAGAATTCAAAGATGAGGTGGTTGATCCCTGCTTCGATGCTATTTCTCAGACCCATCTCATGTTTTTCAACCCAAGGATATTGAGATGGAGAAGGATGCACCGTTCGAGGAGCATCCTATCCGGATTGTTGATCGTAGCGCAAAGGTACTCCGTGGCCGGTCTGTTCCTCTGGTATGGGTGCTATGGCAACATGACTATGTGCATGACGAGACTTGGGAGAGGGAGGCCGATATGCGATCAAAGTGGCCAGAGTTGTTTGAGGTTTCTTCTTCACCACCTTTCTAGGGAAATTCGGGGATGAATTTATTTAAGGAGGGAAGTTTTTAAGAACCCGGACCTTCTTTTTCAGGTATGTTTTCCTTTTCTGGCCGTTTTTGATAAAAAGGGGAGAATCTGGAAATTTTGTAAGTACACGCCGTGTACTTTACAAGTACACGCTGTGTACTTTTCTTCCGCTCGAGGCTGTGTGCTGGCCGTGTCTGGGGCAGTCACATGGGGTGTAGTGATGAGGTGGAGCCGATTAATACAGCGTACAGAAAAGGGGACTACACACCATGTACTCAATAAGTACATGCCGTGTAATTTTCCTTTTATTTCATTAATCGGACTAGGGTCATGCCTAATCCCCATTTTCATCTTCTTCTACGCCTAATTACGTATAGAGCGACCTAGAGAGCCGATTCTTCTCTGATCCACTGATTCTTCACCGGTTGTCCAAATCGGATGCCGTCGGGTGAAATAGAATCGCAGCGGTGAGTTCTCGGTTCTTCTTTGGTCATGTTTCTTGATTCATCCTCTTGTGAGAGTTATCTAAGGTAGAACGTTTTATAAGTTTTGGTAGATTTACTCCATTCTAGGCCGATTCACAGGCTGAGGTTCAAGAATATCAATCTCCTAGGATTGAGGTAGGTGGTTTGTTTCCCTACGTTGAATGTCTTTGAGTTTTTGGTGAAAAAGTGCCAGATACCCATGTATCGGGTATCTCAGGTTTGGGTTTTGATCATGTTTTGTTATCTGCCTTTGATTGATTGTATTATTGAGGTTATTAGATGATTAATAATTTCTTGTTAGCATGTTTGAGGATCACCCCATGGGGTTTTTCCTTGTTTTGGCTATTGATTTCCATTTGGCACGGTTTGCCTATGAGGCAACCCTTTTGGACGTTGCTAGTATGCCTTTTGACTTGATTGCATGTATTGCCTGCTGTTTATATGCTCGTGGATGCTTTGTAGATATTATCCAAGTAGTTTCTGAACTTACTTAGGCTATTAACAGTCGATTACGCACGACTATACTGCTCAGGGCTGAGTGAACCTGGTGTGGTAGACTAAAGGGGGAATTGACGATTAGGGCTTCCCTAGAGAGTCTTTTATATTTAGTATCAATCATAGGACCTATGCGAATGGGACTTTTTGCTTCCTCGAAGTGTCCTTAGTTACGTAGCGATACTATAGGGGGGATTAGATGTAAGTTCTTCCACAGAGAGTCTATATCTTTTGTTGAAAGACCACAAGGGAATTGACGGTGAGATCTTCCCAGAGTGTCTGTGCCTTTGTACGTTTACTTGAATAGAGGGTTTTTCTAGTAGGAGCCTCCCAGAGAGTCCGGGATTTATTTATTGTTTGGTTGTGATGATTCCACCAAGCCAAAGAACAATCTTGGGTTTGTACTCCTTGTTGTTTAGGTAGACTACTGAGTTACCTGTTGTGATTACTTGCTTTCCTTGGGATTATAGAGCTATTGCTAGGTTCCTTGTTTGATAGCTAAATGATTGGATTGAAATAGTAAATAAATGTGAATTGAGTTTTGTAGGATTTTTGCTTTAGTGTACTTCTGCTTCTTTGCTACATTTATTTACTTTACTTTTTCTATATTACTCATTGACAGTAGGGCACAAATCTTGTAGTGATTGCATACTGGGATTTGTCTCACACCCTGTTTGGGTCCTGCTTTTCAGACCAAACAGGTTATATGGTTGCAGGTGTGGATAGGGATTGTGGCCCTTCTACTTCGAGTACGTGATTACTGGTTGGAGCTGGAGAGCATAGGACCAAGCTTTGTCTTGCGATGCTGCTGGAGTTTCTATTACTTTCATACTTTGTTTTGAGTTGTATTTCAGCACGTTGCTGTGTCTTAAAATATTATTGTTTTCAAAATAAGATTTACAGTTTCAAATGCACATTTTATTTTCATTTCTTCATCCTCCATCATCAAATATTATTAAACCATGAAATAATAAAAACAATTTACATTATAACCTTTCTTTAATAGTTTTATTGATTTATTTTCTAAAGCTCTATCTTCCATATCTATATATTATAAAAAAGTTTTTTAAAGTGATATTACTATTCTAATATTATTTTTTAATGTTATTTTAAATAATGTGTGATTTATTTTTCAAAAATGGTTTGAAAATAATTTTCTCATCATTCCAAAATGATGTATTTTTTAACTTTTCCAACAAAAATAAGGAATGTATGTTTTTGAACTAATATGGGATGAGTATAATTTTATAATATCACAATGAATCAATGATTTTATTTATAAATTATATGATTCTATAGTTATATTCAATGAAATGTTTTTAATTATTATGTGAGCATTTTATAAATTTTATATACAAATTTCCAGAAAAAAAATAATATGTTGTTATCCGAATATGTTTTTCACAATGGTTTAAAAGAGTTTTCAAGGGTTATATTTATAACATGGTCTTTATAAAGTATTTACAGTGGGATGATACCCATTATAGGTCATGGGTGAGCCTGATACTTCTTACATGTAGGTCGATCACCATTATTTCTCTCAAAATAATTGAGTAATGTTAGGAATTTGATAGTGATGCTTATTCCAAGAATAACTATGAGTTTTAATCCCTCAGTAGCTTTGAATGTTACTATAATTTAATGATAAGAAGTTATCCATGTGGTAATTCTAGGATATTTTTTTTTGGTTTACACATAATTTAACTTTGATTTTTAATAGAAGAGTAACATAGGTTACTCTTATGGTTATTATATGTGTAACTATTATAGTTAGTCCATTTATAATTATAATGGTAATTCCATATGTAATTTTGAAAGGTATAGATTTTTAAAAAAAGTTTCTATTTGTTTTTAAAATATGAAAATAAAAATTTATTAGATTATTATGCCGTCAATATTTCTTATAAAATATTTTAAATGTACCCAAATGGGGTCAAATAGTCACAATGTAGGCTCATGGCCTTAGCTAGTGACTTCCATTGCACATTGTAAGGGAACTAGCCTAACATGTCACCAAGCAGGAGAGTGTACATCATAATTTTCCATAGTGGGGGCCTCTATCCATCTGATGCATAATTTTATTTTTCTTTGATAAATATATCCCATGAAGGATATTTATCTTATTCAAGAATCATTAGATAAGGGAAACCCTCTTATCAATTCTCTTCTCCATTACTGAATACTTTTTCAGCAGAATTTCTTTTAGAATGATTTATTAAAATAAAATCACTCTCATATGATCTAGTAGAGTTATAGTTGATCCCTCTCCCCTTTTTTATACTGTTGAAATTATCCTTTTCATTCAAGGAGATAAAAAACATCATGATTTTAAAAAACATTGTCCTCCACTTTGACAATGTTTCAGGCCAGGTCATTAGTTGGAATAAATATATTTTTTACATTAGTAAGACAATAACCACTGCTATAAGGGTTATAATTATCACTAATATAGGGATTAGAGAAGGTGATTTACTCTTCAATTATATTCATACTACAATATTTTGGGTAAATCCTCAGACAATCCATTTTTTTATATTGTTAGTCAAATTAGAAACCAACTATCCTCATGGAAATATAATTTTTTATCAATGCCATGTCACATTAGCATTTCCAAAGATAACATTATCTCAATTTTTTTATATTAATTTATGGTTTATAAATTTTTGTATTCCCTTACAAAAAGCATCATCACCTCTATTAACAATGTTTTCATGGAGTAGTAGTTTTATCAAAATAATATTGTCTACTATCCCATGGAGTAAATATTGTCTATCGATTTATTGTGGAGGGTTGGGAATTAAGAATAAAACTAAATTAAATCATTCTATACATTATACAATAATGTGGGGCCTTATCAATCAGATGTCTGAGGGTGTTTCTTTTTTAAGAGATATATATCTTGAAAAAATTTAAGCTGGAAATAACAATTAGATGGAATCCTGCATTTGGACCTCCATTAAGATTTCCTTTTCTTTTATAACGATTTACTAACATTTTATTGTCAGATATCATTAATCATTTAATTTTTTTATGGATAATTGGACCAAAACATCTCTATTTATAATATATTCCTACCATGAATTATCTTTGGAATCTTGTTATTTAATCAAAGAATAGCTTGAAATGCCTCTAGAAAATCTTCTGGATAAGATTAATGAAATTTCCTTGAAAAATAAATTCATTTGTGGGGATGAAATTATTATATGGGAACATAATTTCAATGTATTTTTATCTCTAAAATATATCTATATAAATAAAATTATAGAATAAAATAATAGATGGATAAAGAAAATCAATAAACCCGGGATTCTTCTATCCCATTTTACTCTTGTATGGAGAGTGCTTCACTCATAGTTACCCATAGATAATTTCCTACAATATATTAAAATTAGAATATTTTTGATGTTTGTTTTGTCCAATAAACACTATGATGGTGTTGATCACATCCTTTTGAGCTATGTCACAACATCTTCCATGCAGTATACCATGGAAGACCTTTTCTAGGATTAGTTCTGTCAATGTCATCTTAAAATTTATCACATGGTAGCCTATTTTCAGTTGTATATATCACAAAAAACTTGTAATATTAACCATGTGGCCTCTGAATAAATACATCACATCATTTAGAGAAGGTGAAAAATGTACATCCATAAAAGCTTGTGGTTATGTCTCCAATCTGCCTTATGTAGATTATTATTGTTACTAAAGGGGTGAATTCCACTCAATATCAATTTTTAATTGTTTACCTAATTTTTTTCTTAAACTATTTTTTATCTCATGTAATTATCATTATCCTTGTGTCACATTAGATTTTTTTTAGGTCTATCAATTTTTGTGACGGATTAAGTGAAACACGAATGGTTCTTCAAGAGGTAATCAACATCTGGCTGGGTATGGTGATATCTTAAGAAACCAAGCATGAAATACATAGGGGTTTCATTATTGACATTGTTATACCAACCCTTATTTGGATGAATAAATTATTTTAATCATTAATTCAATTGAAATTCCTCACAGACATAGATGGTCAAATATTTGGCTAGAATGTAAGTTGGCCACTATGGTTCAGGTAATCAAAGAGGAAATAATTCTTTTATCTTAGAGACAATATAACAAGTTGACCAGTTTCATGGAATTTCTTTCATCAAATAATTACATCATTATACCTGATTTTTGTGAATAAAATATTGTAGCTAATGGACTTGAAAGCAAGGTGTGATGACCAGTGATATGACTTGGCACAATGATGTTCCTGCTAACATTTTTCGTTATGTAATAATGATTACTGTAAAACGTAACACTTAATACTCTTGTAATTATTTTTTATTTTTATTAAAGAGAATTATCCTTTGGGAAAAAATTCAAAACATTTTATAAAAAAAGATGGGATGGGAAGATGATTTCTTGTGTAAGAAGAGTGTTCAATTTTAACCTAATGCTTATTTTGAAAAGGGAAAATTTTTATATGTCTCCATTTACTAACAATATATTTCATTCTTTTTTCCCTTACTGAGATATCTAATTTCAGGACAATTTTCAAAAAAAAAAAACTTAACGATTTATGGAAGACTAGGAAAAATGATGAGGTATATATGAAACACGTGAAGATTTTTCATAAAAATAAATTACCATTTATTTAAAATATTTTTTACTTATGGGAAAAAATAAAACTAATAAGAAGTGATAACATTAAATATATGATTTTAATATATAATAGTTTTTCCAAATTATATAAGAATATGAACCAAAAAGTTTTTTTTGGAAATGAAGGTGGGTTATATTCTAAATAAACATTATAATATGATGTTTTTGGAAGGGTCCTTATAGTGGGAATCATATCATGGTTGAGATAGTATTAGAGATTATGATGGTCTCATGTGTGGTAGTCTGAATAATTGTGAATAACATCATGGGTTTACATTTTTTAGGTTGATCTTATGTTAAATGTATTAGATATCCCTTTTTTTGTTTTAATTGGTGTGTGAAAAAGATTATTAATATTATTTTGAAAGTCATATATGGTAATAAAACCCTTAGGATTAATATATTTTTTATTGAAAATGTTAATTGATGAAGAATTACTTCAGTTTTCATGGACATAATATTAAATGTATCGATAATATTTAAGGTTTATATGATCATTGATTGTGATTTAATTGTTGTTCATTACATTTTGGGGGGTTTTAACCCTATTTTGGGAATGTAATAAGAATTATATAAATATTTTTTTAGTAAAAGCACATCCTGTAGGTCCTATAACAACCTGCCATGTATGGTAAGGTCGTGAGGTTGGAACCCAAAACTGAACGGTAGAAAGGGTGTATGGCCTACCACTAGACTATTAGATGTCCTTATTAGTATAATATTTGTTTTCATTATTTAAATGAACCAAAATATAAAGGCTAAGATCATTTTTTGGAATTATAAAATTTAATATATAACCATGGGATTGAAATGATATTTTTTATAGTGATTAAGGTTATTTTAAAAGAAGAATAATATTTTGGGAACCTTGTATGGTATTATGGGATATTATTTTTGGAATAAAATTTTAAATATAAATTGGATGAATATATTCTAGTATTGTGTATTTATGGTGTTTCATTTTATTTATACAAATGACTAACTAATCATGAAGATTATATGTTTTGGGCCTACACATTTTGGTATGAGCCTTTAAGAGTTGTTGTTGTGATTTGGAGAAATATTATAAATTCAAATTGGATGATGATGTGATAAAATCCTTATTGTTTTTGGGTTATAATATTATACTCAAATGATCTTAATTAATTTTATGGATATATATTTACCAAATAATCTATGTTGAACATTAGGTACTACTATTGAATTTTGGAGATTAATTATATTTTTATTAATTTAAAGGTTTATTCATTTATGAGAATTACCTTATCTTGTACAAAATTTTTTGGTTATAATTAATTATAAAAAATTACTACTTTTTTTATTCTTATTTGGATTTCTTGATCCAAAAATGTTTATTATACTACTTTAAGCATGAAAAATGCATCATGAACACTCATCATTTTGTGGAAAATATGAGATTATGGAAGAAATTTATTAAAAGTTGAAATTATACATTTCATATATGTATATTTTTTTATGTTCTTAGTATAGATAGTAAATGAATTCTATAACTCTATAAAATGTTAATTGAAATTAAAATTTTTTCTGTTATCATTGATGACCTATAAATGAATAGACTTTTAACCAATCATAGATTGATGGTATTGTGATGTATAACATTCTCATTACCATAATATTTATCACTCTATAAATCATTTAGTGTTATCGTTTATATTACATGGAAATTTGTTCACTTCTCACCCAATGGTCTGTAGCATGGAATCATGTATATGTTAATCTAGATTACATTTATACTTTCATTCCTCTCTTTTGAAGTGAATGTTTTGTTGATAATTTTTACGATGTAGGATTTCAAAAAAAAAAGATTTTGAATATTTTAAACCTACTTAGCTATCACAAGTTTAAATATATAAGAGTGAATATATTCAAGGATGATAATGAAACATCCTGAGATGTTAAAAAATAAATACAATGACTTATATCATAAAAGATATGCCACACCGAGCTAAATTGAAAAATTGAATATTATTATTTACATATGACCATTATAATCTATATGTTAAATTGGATGGAACGAATATAAATAATTTCATGATGAAATATATAATTTTAAAACTCATTTATAATTTATTAATTAATTATTTTTAAATAATCACACATATTTTTTGAAAATTCATTTTGTTCTACAAAAATAAATTTTCATCAAATATTTTTTATTAGTATTTAATTATATAAAAAAATTCTTCAATTTTTTAAATATTATTTTAAAAAATTAATTTCATTTTTTAATTCAGTAGATAAATTTGAATTAGGATGATATTTGGAAAATTTTATCAAAAGATTAATTTTTCAGTGAATAGTTAAATATTTTGATATTTATACAAATATATTTTTGTTATATATTAAAATTATCTTTCTGGTATTAGTTGTATATCAATTTAACTATAGTAATATTTAGAATGATATAATATAATATAATTTTATTTTTTTTCTTTATAATTTATTTTTGAATAAGTTCATTATTTTGTTAAAAAATTCAATTTTCAAGAAAATTGGTTTTCATTGTGATTTGGAGGATTCATTCTAAATTAAATTCAAACAATTATGGGTATAAATTTTTTATATATAGATTAATTATTTATAATAAATTTATCCAAATTTAGTAAATATTACCCATTGTTTTCCAATATGAATATCAACCTCAGTAATTTTTGTTACCAAGGTAACTGGTAAATCGAGTAATTAACAGTCAAAAATAAAATTATACGCAATAACATAATTGAAATTCAAACATGAATTTAGTTTTCTAATTTAATATAATTCACTAAAATCCATGATTTAGGCAAATGGAATTTTATGGAATGTTAGATGGGATTATGAGATTTATAGTATTTTCTTGCAGGAAAAGTCAAACATGTCACACTATTATTTTTAAAAATTATAATATTTTTAATGTGAGTTTATCCCGAGGATATGATTAAAAATAAATATTATTTAAAGAGATTGAAATTTTTCTCAAAAAATTAATATTATTTTAAAATTTTTATTGTGAAATAATTACCTCAAATACTTTCACAACTCTAACATAATAATTATTTAATTAATAAAAATATCAAATCAATTACATTTAAAAATGTTAATAGTAATATGCAATGAGAGAATAAATGTAATAAGATAATAATAAATAATAATATTTCAGGTTAGGGACATAATAAAATAATTGGTTATAATTAGAAACATTATATTTATATTATTAAATTCCAAGAAATTATTATTTTCTCTAAATATTGACATTTTTGAAATTTTCAAAAAAGAAATATTTTATTAAATAGTAAAAAATTCCAAAAAACATTATAATTGGACACATGCATATGATAAGGATTGTAATATCAAACATGTTCCATTTATGGCCATTTTTAATATTTATAGTAAATATATTTTTTTCTCAAAGTGTAAAAATCCTTGTTCTCATAATAATTTTAAAAACAGTAAACGATGGGTTAAAACCAAATGATTAATAAACAAATGTGACCTAAAAACATAAATGAATTATTGGAATAGATATTTTCAACCCTTAAACATCATATATTAGAAATAATTATGCTTTATCCATATTAATTTAACTATTAATATATATAATTTTAATATATCGATAAATTCAAAGAGTGCCCCTTGCCTCTATTATAAATGGGATCCTCTTATTCTCAATAATTCGTACATCAAAACCAATTTAGATTATCTACCACCTTCCAAAAATCAATAATAGAATACCTCCAATCACTCAGGAGATATTTTTCTGGAATAATAACTATCATAGTTGTTTTAAGGCACTATTAAAATGATAATTTCCAAAGAAGATGTATTGTTTTCACCTATATGTTTTAGTTTTGATTCTTCTTAAGCCTCGTTAAATTTTTATTTAACTATTATTTAATTAATATATAAAGTATAATATTGTATAAATTGGTGTTATTATGTAAACATATTAACATTTATCCCCCAACTATTTCCTTAAATGTGAAAACCAATTATTTATGTGTACAGTGGACTACCGCCTTATGAACCGATGTAATTCTTTTTCCATCAATGCTTGTCATCAATGTATAATAATGATGATATTAATATCCTTATACTATATCCATGACATATTAATGACTATGAAAATATAATATATCATTAACCATGATACCTTTTCATGCACTAAAAAATGATAATGTCATTCGTGCATATGTGTGTATTACGACTTCCACGAAGTGATTTGATTCATTTTTCATCACCACAATAGCGGGATTTTGTATATAAGTATAGTTAAAGAAAAAGTTTTATTTATATATTATATTATGATCATTTTATAAAGATAAAATATATTTTTTATCTTCATTCCCAAATGGTCATTGAAAAAATAGAAACGTTACTCATGCGTATATATGACCTACAATCCCATGGTTGTAAAATTGTTCATTTTTAATGACTATCATCCATGATTAGTTTTAAAAATATAATTTATGTATGAAATGATAATTATATCATGAATATTAATATATATATATATATGATTTAGAAATGAAAACATTGACTATAAGTCAACCTATTGATGTCATTTTTTATTTATGAATGGAATATGGTCAAAACATCTGACGTGAACATAATTGATTAAGTAATTGTATATAACATGTTAATAAATTAAATAATGGAATAATTTATGTCCAAAAGTTTCATAAAAAGTAAATAGTTAATCCGTGTTTTTTATATAGGATTTTAAATAATTTTATAACATGATCGGCTTTTTCCTACATCAATAAAAATAAATAAATTTAGTTTTACTTTAAATTTTTACATAGATTTTTTCAAAAAAAATGCTTCATTATTTTTTTTCATAAACGTTAAATTTTAAAATTTATTTTCTAAAAAACATGAATTTTGAAATCCAATGGATTTTCACAAGGGTTTAAAAAGGTTTTTCAATTGTTTTTTTATTTGATGGTTCTTTGATATAATATATAAATGGTTTATAACCATTAAAAAACATGGGTGATCCTAATATATATTTAATATAGGGTGATCCCCATTATAGCTCACCAATTCATTGGATAACATTTGGATGATTCCATTGAATGTTATTCAATGATCAAATGTGATGGTTAATCAATAAGTAACTGTATTGGTTACTCTAATATAATTTTTGAAAGTAATACATGAAGGTATTCCATGAGTAACTATGATGAATACTCTAAATTTAACCACAATGGTTAATATAACTATTTCTGTGTTGACTACGATGGATATTCCATGTGTAATTGTGATAGTTACTCTATTTATAGACAGGGTGGTTATTCAATATATAATAGTAAATAATATAACTTTTTGAACATGTTTTTATGTTATTTAAAAATTTAAAATAATCCTTTATGTGTTCATTTTTACAAAATTATTTCCTATTATATGTTTTATAAAAAATTTGGGAAGAGAATCATATTACTTGTGTTAGAATATGATTCATTTTTAAACTATGGTTTATCTAAAAAAATGTAAAATATATTTTTTTTGTTTTCATTTAATAATTTTTTATTTTATTATATTATTCAACCAACGGAGTTTTTTGTTTTCATCCCACACATTAAAATGTTTCCACATTATTTAAGGAATATTTGGGAGAAAAATGAGATAATTTTAAAAATTGTAATAATTTTACATGAAAATAAATCATTTTTTATTTAAAAGAGTTTTTTCATTTGAAAAAAATTGTTATTGAGTTAATGTTTCCACTTTTAATGTATGGGTTCAATGTTTAAGATATTTTTTAGTGAAATAAAAAAATATAAACCTATATTATAATTGTTAAAATAATATTGATTCTAGTATAATGATAGAATATTATATGATATTTAAGGTTGGGTACTTACATGTAGAGATTCCTAATCATACATTACATCAAATATATTATTTGGTAGAAAATAAAATGAAACTACATTTAATATATATACATTTATAAATGAAGTTATATTAAAGAAATTTGTTGAATATAGATGGAGGTAATAACATTTATGAAATAAAATGTCATATTTTTGACGTATTATTATTTATAAATAAAAATGATAAAATTAAAGATTTTTTACAATAATTATCTGGAATTAATGATATCTCATCGGGAGATCCATTTAAAAAAACATATACCATAAAACATTATCTTTGGGAGGGTATCCATTATTAGATGAACAAATAATGGATAGAATGTTCAAATATTTGATGGTTTTTTCTTAAGATTCCAAATAGATTTCACCTCATTCCATGAATCTTGACATTAAAAATTGAAGAGAGTATAGATCAAACAAAAGGGAGCATGCCTTACTGATGAACAAAAGGATATTTATGAAAATATTATAGGATTTTAGTTATGATTGTTTGTTATTTTATTTATATTTATACAATGTAATTCACTATAACATTTTGCAAATATTCTCTATCGGAATCACATGTGGACTAGTTGAAACACGGTACGTTTATACCAGACAGTAAGATGTATATTTATCTTAGTAAATTAGGAAATCATATGAAACTGGTCACATATGATATTAAGAGGAACATTTATATATTTCATGTTCAATAACTACTTCATGATATGCTTTCTTTAAAGGTAAAATAGATGATCTTGAAAGTATAGTTTTAGATATGGTTGACACATTGAATGAAATTATTCATGTTTCATAACAAGAGGCCACACATCACACTTATTCACATTTAATTTTATATCTAACTCATAGAACATCACCTTCTTATGTTCACATAAGTTGTCAATTATATGATGAGGATCCATAGTTTCATATTGTGGAATATGAGATCACGTATTAATTTGGAAATACTCTTCGTCATGAATATATGAATATGGATTTTCATAGAGTTATGGTATTGGAAATTAATGATACATAAAATTGAGTACCATTACATATAAATGAGTTTCCCATAATTTGATCAAGTGGAAAACATTTTTAATATTATCCATCTCTATTTATAAAAAACACTCCCTCGAGGTATGAACGGAATATAAATATTATTTTGTATTGTTATTATCTTTGGTATAATATATTAATATATATATATATATATAATTATTATATTAATCACATGTTGATGTTGTATTTATTTTTTATGTTTTATATTTGATCTAACATAATACACAAGTTTTTTATTTGGAATCTTTGTGGAATTTTAATTTAGTAAGATATGAAATTAGTGTTTGGATTCATGGACATAGAGATTATTTTTCAAATAACAAAGTAGATGAAGGATGAAGAAACAACACAATGTATTTTCAAAAAAATTCGTGATGATGAAATTCTATGTTGGATTCATTCATATATTGATGGGTAGAAAATATATATTTATAATGTTTAATTTCATGTAATTGAATACCAATCAAAATATTATTTAATTTGTAAATTATATTAGTTATTGATGTTTTTTGAGAAGAAAGTATAGCATACATTTCATGCTCCAGGAATGGTGATGTATGATAATAAATTAATGGTGTAAAATAGAATTAATTTTGGTAATTTTTAAAATTATTTATTATATTTTATTTTAATTTTTTCACACATACCATTTTAAAATAGGGAATAGGTGAACTATTAAAATCAAATAATAAAGTGGAAAAAATATCATATATATGTGAATACTGGTGGCTAAATTTATATGTACTATACATTAGAAGAAAAAAATAATTATTTTCAATTATGAAATTCATTTTGAAACATACATTTGACAATAAATAAAGATTTATGAAATGAATAATATTATTAATAGATTTATATATGGGATAATTACAACTATAACTATTAAACAATTTGATAAGGATATATTCTAATATAATTGTTACCTATATTTATCAAACATTTACATTGATGTTAATTTTTTATTAATTTTTTTAATTTACCACTTTTATGACCATCTCACTTATAATGGAAATAATTTAAATAATTTAAAATTATAATTATAAGGTTTATTTACAAAATTTTTTGATTTTGTTTATTTCTACTTGAAATTTAGTTTTTTTAATTTTAATTCAAAATTTATATTTATTATAAATTAATAAAACATGGGATCTATGAATTTTTATCAAATTATATTGATATGAAATTTTATTAATTTTACTTCATATATTTTATAAAGTATGATTCTCTATTATGATAAGGGAAAATAAAAATTTAAAGATAAATATTGAAATTCATCATTTTGTTCATTATTTCTAAACAACAAAATAACTAATATTTTTACTCTGGGGATATACATTAATATCATAAAATAAATTTTCATGTATATTTAATTTAATTATATAATGTAAAAAAATATTATTTACAACTTTTATTTTATAATCAATGTAAAAAAATTAAATCTCTTTTACATATTTATAGTTTTATTTGGGGGTTAATATAGTAATTAATGTGAAATGTCATATTTTACATTGGAAAAAAATTTCAACATTTTTTTAAAAGTCACATGTAATAAATTCAGTATTGAAACAAAATTAAAGAAAAGTTCAGGGAATACGTTTTTTCAATACTGACATATATTTTCTATTATTTTTTTGAATTTTACAAAATTTTCTATAAAATTTAAATAATATTTTAATATAATGGTTTGGTTTATTTGGAGAATAGCTAAATTTTATTCCTAATTTAAAATATTTATCCACTATGAACAAAAATAGTTTTTAGAATTGATATCATTATATTTATATGAGATGTGATATTTATATAGAGTTATTTTATTTGAACCAATTTTTTTTAAATTTGATATCATGTATATTAGACTATGTGAATAGTAAATAAATAATATATCATTTTTTGATATAATTAATTAATTTAATAATGTAATAGATTATATATTTCTGTGAAACGAGAATATTTCATCCCACATATAATTTATAAACTAAAACAATGTTCGATAGCATATTCAACATGAAACACCGAGCCTAAACACCCCACAAAATATATAACTATTGTACCCTAGACATTAAATTGGAGATTATAAATAGTATTAACTACATTACGATATATATATATATATATTACACTAAATATGAATTATTGATAAATTATATATAAATAATCATGATATTTTTAATAATGGAATTTTATTCTTCAGAAATATGTTTTTAAAACATCTTTTTTTTTATTTTTAGGTAAAAAATTTATAATTAATTTTTGAAAATTAATAAAATGTATTTCAAAAAATTAAAATAATTTTTTATTTCATCATATCTAAATTAAAAGATTTGGGATTTTTTATTAAAAAATTATTTTTTTGTGAATAGTGAAAATATCCATTTTTAAAATATGTCATTTCATTTCAATAAATTAAGTAAATTAACGGTACCATTATTATTTGAATACGATTTAAAATTAATTGAGTATTATTTAGTTATATTTAATAAACATATTACATTTTAATTATCCTTATATGGGATTTTATTATATGATTATTTTTGTGTTTAAAAATAAGATTTTTTTAAAAACTATTTTTATGTGAATAATGTTAATCCTTTTTATTAAATAAAGTACCATTAATGAGGAATTATTTGAAATAAATTTATATATTATATATAAATAAATATTTATGGGGATTCATACATGTATTATTATTAGTCTTTTAGTTAATATAATGTCATATTTTTTTCGAGTAATATAATTATTTAAAACTAGTTTTTTCATCGCATCTATAAGATTAATTTTAAATTAATATTTTATATTGACATGAATTTAATTTGGTAAAATTTATAACAAATTACTAATAATAATAATAATTAATATTATATAAAAGTACTAGAATATTGTTTTACCAAATTCAATATAGAAATTAGTAAAATTAAATATTATGGTTAAGGTGGACATGGATTTACCATGGGTTAAACATAAATGACAAGGTTCAAAATGAATTAATTATTATTTATTAAATTTAATTTATGAATATATTTTAACCTTATATATTCTATTTCTTGATAATGATATATTTTTAATCCTTTTTTATGGAAAGGAACATGGGTATAACACTTTCTTTTAAAATGTTTTCATGTGTGCCACTCACATCACTTACAAAATGCCACCAGTTATCCTCTCCCCCTCATCACATAAAATCCATTTACAGAAGAAAATACTTAACCAAATGAAATCAAATAGTCTCCCAACATGAAATATAGACAAATTGTTACCAGAAATCTATCCTATGAAAAAATTTTGTGATGACCTAAGAAGGATGTCTGATGAAGATGTATCATGCTTAGCAAGGAACATTTATTTTACATATTATCCCAACTCCACTAATTATTTTTTAATTAATTCAATATAATAACACTATTACATCTTAAATAATAAAATTTTATTATGTTATTTTCATAACCAAAATCATTATCCTCTTTAATCAAATGAGATATGAAATCATCATTTGTGTGTATAATGGACTTCCGACTCATGAATATATGTCATTCATTTCCATCATCACCTATCAAATAATGTTATCATGATTTCTTTCAATTATATATATTATATTTGTAACATACTTATAATTTTTGAGTTTTTATATTCCACATACCATATTAAATTCCATTTTCTGGGGGATACGATTACATCACTAATGTGTAAGGCGGACCTCCGTGTTTGGAAGGGATGTGATTCACTTATCACTAACACATTACATGGATGTTAATACAGATATAGTTAATAAATATATTTGATATATAAGAAAAAATTTTCTATTAATGATAAATTTATCATTCTAAAAGAATAATATATCAATGTAAAGAACCGGAAATTATGTGGATTTTTTATTAAATTCATTGAAAATTTACAAGTTTGCAGTTTATGATGGTGCGCGATTCCGAGGCCCGCAGTTCCCAGAATGATCCGTTGAAGTTTTTTAAGCTTAAATGAACACGCGTATGCAATTTTCCTGAAAATGTGGAATAACTCTTAAATGGTTACTCAGATCAAAAATCTGAGGCCACATTTGCGCTCAGGATGGCAGGTTTACCCTTGGCGTGACTTAAGTTTAGTTGGTGTGGCCCTTCTGTGAGAAAACCCGAAAATGGCATAACTGTAAATAAAATAATTAAGTATTCTTATTTTAAATTTCAAATGCTTATAACACACAATAGGTAACTCAGATTAAAAATATGATACCACCACTGAACTCGTGAGGGTAGGCTTTCATTAAGGAGATACTAACTTGGGTCGGTGAGGGACACTAGAGAAAGTTATTTTTTGGCCGAAAATTAAATAATTGATTAAAAATTGTTTTATTATAAAATTAATAACTTTTAAATGGTAACTCAGATTGGAAATCTGAGGGTACCATTGTGTTTTTTGGGGTTTGATTCACTTAGGAAGAGACTAACCTCAATTGGCGCGGGTTGAGGGTGGAAGATATTAATTTTATGAACATTTTTTTGGGTACATTCAGTAAACATGTGAGCGGAATTTTATATATTTTGAACTGGTGCTCAGAATTGAAATCTGAGGGCACCGTTGAACTCACAGATTCGGTGATTTCGTAGTCACAACTTCACCAAAGTTGCTTTATAATGTGAATAGAAGATTGTTTTGGGGGTTTTTAATTAAGTTAAATAAAAATAATGTGTTAGCCTTATTTTAATTTGAGGTAATTAAAACATCCATGTGGAAGGTATAAATGGGGCGCACCCACACCCTAACTTCCCTTGGGAGGATGTTATTAGTTGTGTCCCACCCGAGCCCTTTAACTTCTCTAAACCCCCCTTTAACACCTTGAACTCCCCATAAATGGGGGAACTCTTGAACTTCCCCATAACGGTGCCAATTCCCCCAATATTAATTAATTGGTTTAATTAATTATTTTTGAAATCTTTTGAATTGTTTTTCCAACAATTAAATAATGGGTTTATTAACCCATTATTTTGGTTGGGAACTATTTTGGTGAAACTTTTGGGGAGAGGAGGAAGAACTTGGAAGATTGCTTCCTCCTTAAACGAAGAACCTTCATTCGAGGGATGAAGATGTCTCCCACGAAGAACTCCGCTGATGTCATCTTCCACTCATCTTCTCCAAACACTTCCTCTTTTGAAGTTTACGAAATGAAGCCACCTTCCCGCGACTTCGTCAATGATTATCGTCGACCGAGGTAGGGGTTTGAGTTGAATCCTTAATTTTGTTCTTCGTCGTTCAAACCTCGGATTATTTTATGCCAATTGATATCAATGTAACGAGGAGGGATCAGTCCACACAAACACGAACCGAACCTCCCCATTTGATTGAACACGTTTGTTGAAAAAGGCAGTGGCCTAATGGCGCTGCTGGAAGGAAGAACCATAGCGGTGCAACACGTTCAGCAACAAGCTGGCCGGGGATGAAGCCGGCGTCACATGGACTGCCAGGCCGCCGGAGGGGTACGACGCCATCGCACCACACAGAAATCAGAGTCATGTCCAGGTGGGCTTCAGCTTTGCCGGAGGGACGCTGTGCTGTTGCACTGCGCCGGAGAAGAACTGCGACTAGGAGGGCCGCCGCGGTCAGAAGAGGCGCGACGCTGTCGCGCCGCGCGATGACCCACAAAGGGTCGCGACAAGGGTGGGCTGCAGTGGAGGGGCGCAGGGCTGTCACGCCGCGCCGATCTGAGGAGCGGCTGGCTGCTCGGTCCAGTAGGGAGGTATGGGACCCCGTTGGGTCCTGCCGTTGTTGGACTAGTGCCATATAGTGCCGGTTTCGCCTCACACCTGAACGAAAGAGCCGTTCGGGTGCCAGGGGGTGCGTGCCGCCCCCCTGGGCGTGGCTAGGGCAGGCTGCCGGGCCGCCTTTGGCTGGACCGCCCACGGCCGGGCCGCCATCTGCCGGTCGCCCACGGCCGGATCGCCCATGGCCGGGCCGCCCCTTCGGGCAGGGCCGCCCCCTCAATCCGGGCAACCCCCACGGGTTGGGCCCCTTCCTCGGACTAGGTCAAAGCCTAGTCCGGACCGTGTCGGGCCGGATCGCTCCAACTGGGTCGGACCGGACCTGGACCCGCCATGGCCAGTTTTCACATTTATTCCCATATTTTGGGCTATGGGTGTCCGAACGAAGAACCTTCTGCGGCGACGGAAGGCTTATAGATGGACGGTTATTTTGGAATAATCCAATTGAGGTTTGGATGCAGTTGGGGTACAGTCGGGTTGGTTTGAACCATAAAACCAACCGGGTCCCTAGAACAGAAATGCCAATAACTCACAGTCTGGGCGTCCGATTGACGCGCCTTCTATCGTGTTGGGTTACTTATGACACAAGGAAACTACGGGATACATAAACTCAAGACTACATGGTAGTTTATGTATCGAAACTTGGATCGAGCAGTGGACCCTCCCGGAATCAGGCATGCTGTGTACGGAATCAAGAATGGACCTGGATCCTCTGTGGGTTCGATAGTGACGAGGCTGGACTTGGATCCTACATGGGTTGGACATTGACAAGACTGGACCTGGATCCTCCATGGGTTCGACAGTGAGGATACTGGACCTGGATCCTCCGTGGGTTCGATAGTGAAGAGACTGGACTTGGATCCTCCCTGGGTTTGACGGTGACAAGACTGGACCTGGATCCTCCTTGGGTTTGACGACGACGATACTGGACCTAGATCCTCCGTGGGTTCAACAACGATGACTTTTTTACTGAGATTCCACGTAGGTTCGACAGCTTTGACAGACTGCAGTTCTAAGTTTCTACGGATATCTTCCATTCGATAGGGAAAGATGAATTAGTGGCTACAACTAATCATCTCTTACTATAATTTATGTTGTGTATACCTGGGGGGAGCTGAGTCATTACCTTCATGTTTACCTCATGTATGATATGTGTATTCTTAACGACTTAGGTATATGTATGGGCATATATCTAAGTAAGGGTGGATGTTTCTTCATGGATGTTTCTTCTTGGATTTGTTGTGGTGAAGCCCATGTTGATTTCATCGGTGAGCTGTACCTATGGGATACACCTTCTGTTGAACTTTCTTTGTTGAGTGTTTCTACACTTGTGCAACAGAATGTGGTTGGGATCAAGAGTTGGAGCCAGTTTGTGATTGGTAACTTAGGTATATGTATGAGATATACCTATGTAAGGCTGGAAGATACTTTCTGAATGTATCTTAATACTATGGTTTATCCATAGTGGATTCTGGGAGACCTTCGAGAGGTCTCAGGGTCACCTACTGAGTATTGTTATACTCACCCCTTCACGGGCTTCGCTCGCACCTTGTTGTGTTCTGTGTAGATGAAGGACAATAGTGATTGAAGCTGAGTGTGAAGGACGGGAGGCTACTCGGAGCTTTACTAGACGAGATGTACATCAGGGAAAAGTAGTTCGAGTTATGTACCTACCCTTCAGGTAGGATTCCCCAGTGGATGATCAAGGAGCTTTTTTCCCTTTCTACTTGTACTAGTACTTGTTGTTCAGTTGGGTTTCTATACTGGCCCAATTACTTTCAGCCCACCTTTCTTTTCTATATTAGTACTTGTTGCTTCTACTTCTTGTGTTCCGACTGTGTGTGTTACAGGTTTAAAGTCAGTGACTTCCCTTTTTATTAGGGTTTCGCCTTTGGGGCTTGTCCCTAGCCCCTGGCCAATGGAAGGTGGGCTTGGGGTAGTCACGGCACGGGCCCCGAGGACAGGTCATGAAAAATTGGTATCATAGGAGTTGGTTCTACCGCATAACATCAAAGATGATTATTTTAAAGGAAATAGTGTTAAGTGGTTTCATTGTGTTTATCAGTTTAGGGAAATTGGTGTTGGTTTTGTGGCTGGAGTATCCATACACTAGGACTCTGACTTATGATTTCCGACCCAGTGCACGAAAGCACTGATTGCGTGTGTGTTTCCTTTGAAATTTTTTCTTCATGATTACTTCCTGTCAGCTCACCAGGTATATTGTTTTAACCGCGGAGCACCTGTTTCTTTTCAGGATGTCATTACTTAGTCAGTCAGTGCGGGATCCGAGTGGAAGCGTGATGGTCGCCCACCGAGTGACGAGGCCTCAGTGCAGGGCCCCATCACAGCGGAGGCACCAGTAGTACCACTAAATGCTTGTCTACCATTACTACCTACCCCAACAATAGAGGGTGAGTGCTGCTTGAGCTCATTGTATAGGTTCCTGTGACAGAGGCCTCCTTGGTTTCGAGGCGAGATAGATTTTCAGACGGCTGGGTATCGGTTGGATTTTGTAGCATGAGTTTTCCACATAGCTGGGACACCCGCTGACTTGATGGTGCACCTAGCTGTTAGTCTCTTTAAGGGAGCAGCTGAGAGGTGGTGGAGCCTGATGCTCCAATTTTACGACGAGGTGACCCTCACCTGGAGGGACTTTAAGGGTCCTTTCAGGGAAGAGTTTGTATCAGTGACTCTACGCTCTGTGCATGCTCATGTGTAGATGTATTTGCCACAGGGAATTCCAATAGTAGCCGAGACATCTATAGCAGGCAGTAGGTAGATGAAACGGGGGCACAAGCCAGTTAAATCTACTGTTAGATGACCCCACGATGTGGCATCGGGGATACGGGGCACCTGAGGCCGAGGGATATTTGAACGGAGAATGGTATCTTATTCTTGTAGGGAACGGGGTAACAAAGCGCGTGACTGTCTGACTCTGGACACAATTGATTAACAGGCGTTAGAGAATCCACTAAGACAGAGGCAGTGGAAGGAGCTTGAGCATCAGCTGAGTGGTGGACGAAGCAGTGGAGGAGGTCCCTCAGCGGATGGTGGTCAGAGTCATCAAGCACTACTACCTCCACCCCTAGATGGTTCACCTCGAGCTCCGAGAATAGGTGTACAGGAGCGGGACTAACTCTAGGCATATAGGACTTTGTTCATGATGCTTATAGCTTCATTTATGTCATTTTTTGTAACTGCTTTGTGTCTTTATACTTGAGCTGCAGTAATAAAAGACACTTGTCCTTGTGATGTTTTCTTTCCTTGTTTTTGTGTGGTTGATACTGAGAGGTTCTGGTTAAAACCGTTTACTTGACCCTCACATTAGAGATTCTAACTAGAGGAGACCCAATGACCACACACTAATTCTGACAATGTGACTCAACCCTTAGAGGCGATAGTAGTGGTTGGATCTTTTGGTAGTAGCATCGAGGCCTTACAAAGTCTTCAAAGGCATGAATTAGTACCATTCATGTCAGGATTGATTGTATTAGGAAAAGGACGGGGTTCATCCAAGGGATGAGACCAGATTTCTCTTTTCAGAAAAGGAGAAATCTTAGTAGCTCTTATAGGACGTAGGTGATGAAGGGTGTACTCGAGTTATTTACAATTGGCTAGTCTCACACATAGATCGTTGAGCTAACATTTTATGGTTTACTCTAATCTCAATAGTCTCAAGTATGTCTTCTCATAGAAAGACCTGAACCTGAGACATTGGTGTTGGCTAGAGTTCCTCATGGACTATGAATATGAGATAGTCTATACTCTTGGAAAGGGGAACGTTGTAGAAAATAATCTCAGTATAAGATATGGCATTCAACAGCTAGGAGAGGCGACGGAGCAGCTGGCCGCGCTGTAGATATCCTTTGTGGATAGAGATGGAGAAGCCTTTCTACAGTCTCTCATAGTAACTCCTCTACTTCTTAAACGAGTTAGGGAGGCACATCATGGGGACGTTGACTGTGAGATATGACATGCTTAGATATCCACAGGGCAGGCACCTGCAGGATTTTATGAAGGTAGGGAGCATGACATTTTTTTAGAGGACGTACCAAGGTACCGGTTTCACTTCAGAAGGAAGTGTTGCGGGAGTTACACACAACTCTTTTAGAGGTACATCCAGGAGTGGCGAAGATGTATCAGGACCTCCGACGGCAGCACTGGTGGCCAGGTATGAAGAAGGAAGTAGCAGAGTTTGTCTCATGATGTCTCACTTGTCAGCAAGTGAAGGCGGAGCACCAGGTTCTGTTAGGATTAGTTCAGCCCTTAGAGGTCCCATAGTGGATGTGGGACAAGATATCCATGGATTTCGTGAAGGGAAATCCACGTACATCCAGAGGACATTACTCAATATGGGTTATCATTGACCGAATCCCGAAGTCGTCCCACTTCCTACGGGTCAAAGAGCAGGGTTCAGTAGAGAGCCTGAGAGGCCTCGACATACGGGAGATCATACATCTTCAAGTTGTTCTATCGACGATTGTCTCCGACCGAGATGATCGTTTCACTTCCCAGCTATGGAAGGGGTTTCAGGAGGCTTTCGGGATGCAGCTTCGCTTGGGCAGCACCTTCCATCCCAAGAAGGATGGTCAGACTAAGAGGATAATTTAGACTCTTGAGGACAAGATTCATGGATGCGTTATCGACTTCAGTCATAGTTGGGATGATCCCTTACCCTTGGTAGAGTTTGTTTATAACAACAGCTTCCACTCCCCCATCAGGATGAAACCATTTGAGGAACTTTATGTATAACCTTGCAGATCGCCTCTATGCTCGACTGACCCAGGGGAGTTAGCACTTATGGGACCAAAGATGGTGCAAGATATGACCGAGAAGGTGCAGATCATCCAGGAGTGGATGAAGACTACATGGAGAAGGAATAAGTCCTATGTTGAAAGAAGACGGAGACCACTGGAGTTCGAGGATGGCGACCACGAATTTCTATGGGTCTCACCTTGACGAGGTCTACGGAGATTTGGCCAAGGTGGAAAGTTATCTCCGTGATTCATCTGACCTTTCCAAGTCCTCAGTAGATTAGGCGAGGTGACTTACTACTTGGCTCTTCCACCTCAGTTGCATCGGGTGCATGACGTCTTCCACGTATCTCAGCTGAGGAGATACGTGCATGAACCTTATCACATCATTGACCATGGGGAGCTAGACATCGATGATGGGGTGACTTTCATGGAGGTTCCAATAGAGATTGAGGATCGACAGGAGCGAGTCCCGCGTGGATGGTCGATACTTCTGGTGCACGTTCACTGGTAGTATAGGAACCTCCGGGAGAGCACTTGGGAGGGGGAGGCTCATATGCATACTCAGTACCCCCATTTGTTCCCTTAGTATGAGTTGTAGATTATGGGGCCATAAAGCCCAAAGGTGGGGAGAATGTAAAGACCCAGAAATTCTGTTGGATTTTTTTTAAATTTGTGGGAATTTTACGAGTCCGTAGTTTCTGACGGTGGGCGATTCTATGGCCCAGAATGCCCGGAATGATCTGTCGAATTTTTTAAGCATAAATGAACTTGTGTATGCGGGTTTCCTAAAAAAGTGGAATACATCTTAAACGGTTACTCAGATCTGAAGTCTGAGGTCACCGTTGCGCTCAGGATGGTGGGTTTACCCTAGGAGTGACTTAGGTTTACTCGGTGCGACCCACCTGTGAGAAAACCCTAAAATGGCATAACCATAAATAAAATAATTAAATAAAGTTATTTTAATTTTCAAATTCTTATAACTCACAAACGGTAACTCAGATTAAAAATCCGAGACCACCGATGAACTCATGAGGGTATGCTTTCTTTCAGAAGATACTAACTTGGGTCGAAGAGGGCCACCAGAAAAAGTTAGTTTTTCTCCACAAATAAAATAATTAAGTGAAAATTATTTTATTGTAAAATTCATAAATTTTAAATGGTAACTCGTATTGGAAATCCGATGGTACAGTTGGGTTTGTTGGGGTGTGATTCACCTAGGCAGAGCCTAACCTCAATCGGCGTGGGTCGAGGGTGGCTGATATTAGTTTTCTGAACTTTTTCTAGGTATGTCCCATAAACATGGGAGCGAATTTTATATCATTTGAACCAATGCATAGAATAGAATTGCAAGGGCACCATTAAACTCACAGCGTCAGTGATTTCTTACTGAGACCTTCACCGCAGTTGCATTCTGACGTGAATGGAAAATAGTTTTTGGGGTTTTTAATTATGTTAAATAAAAATAATGTGTTAGCCTTATTTTTATTTGAGGTTGTTAAAACCTCCAAGTGGATGTTATAAATGGGGCCCACCTACACCATAAAATCCCTTGGTAGGATGTTATTAGGTGGGGACCACCCAAGCACTTTAACTCCTATAACCCCCCATTTAACCTCTTGAACTCCTCATAAATGGGGGAACTCTTGAACTTCCCAATAATGGTGCCAATTCACCCAAAATTAATTAATGGCTTTAAGTAATTATTTTTGAAATCGTTTGAATTGTTTTTCCACCAATAAAATAATGGGTTGCTTAACCCATTATTTTGGTTGGGAACTCTTTTGGTGGAACTTTTGGGGAGAGGAGGAAGAACTTGGAAGAATGCTTCCTCTGTCAATGAAGAACCTTCAGTCAAGGGACAAAGCCATCGCCCACGAAGAACGCCGAAGATGTCATCTTCGACTCGTCTTCTCCGAACTCTTCCTCTTCTGACATTGAATAAATGAAACATCTTTCCTGTGAATTAGTCAAATATTATTATCGAGCGAGGTAGGGGTTTGAGTTGAATTCTTATTCTTATTCTTTTTCATTCAAACCTAGAATTATTTTATGCCAATTGATATCAACGTAACGAGGAGGGCTCGGTCTGCATGAACACGGTCCGAACCTCCCCCTTTGTTTGATCACGTTTGTTGACAACGGCGGTGGCGTAATGGCGCCGCCATAAGGAAGAACCGTGGCGGAGCAACATGACCGGAAACAAGACGGCCGCGGAAGAAGCTGGCGGCGCATGGACTGACGGAGGGGCGCAACGCCGTCGAGTTGCGTGGAAATCAGATTTGCGACCAGGTTGGTTGCGGTGGTACCAGAGGGGAACAATGTCATTGCACCTTGCCGAAGATGAACCACGTCCAAGAGGGCCGCGATGGTCAGAAGAGGCGCGACCCTGTCGCGCCGTGCGGTGACCCGAAAAGGTCTGCGGCGAGGGCGAGCCGCAGGGAAGGGGCACGGGGTCGTCGTGCCACGCCAAGATGAGGAGCGGCTGGCTGCTCAGGCTAGCCTGGAGGTGTGGGACACCATCAGGTCCCATGGGTGTTGGAATGACACAACCTGGCACCGGTTTCACCTCACACCCGAATGACAGAGCTGTTCGGGTGCCATGGGGTCTGCGCCTCCCCCATGGCAGCGGCTAGGGCAGGCCGCCGGGCCGCCTTGGGCAAGACCGCCCACGACCGGACTGCCCACAGCCAGGCCTTCATCGGCCGGACCGCCCACGGCTAGGCCACACATGGCCGAAACGCCCACGGCCGGTCTGCCCACGGCCCAGACACCCCTTCGGGCCGGGCCGCCCCCTTTGGTCGGGCTTCACCCATGGGTCAGGTCGCTTCCTCAGACCGGTTCATACCCTAGGACTGGGTTGGACCCCGTTCTGGACCGGGTTGGGCTGGGTCGCTTAGACTGGATCAGATCGGACCTGGAACCTGACCTACTATGACCATTTTTCACCTTTCCGCACATATTTTGGGCTACGGGTGTCCAAACGACGAACCATCTGCGGAGACATAAGGCTTAGAGTAGGATGGTTTTTTTTGGCATACTCCATTTGAGGTTTGGACGCAGTTGGGGTATGGTCATGTTGGTTTGAACCTAAAAACCAACCAGGCTCCGGGAACAGAAATGCCAATAACTCACAGACTGAGCGTCCGATTGACGTGGCTTCTGTCACGTTGGGTTCCTTATGATGGGATAAAAATACGGTATAAATCAACTCAAGAATAAGTGGTAGTTGATGTATCGAAACATGGCTCGAGGAGTGGACCGTCATGGAATCGAGCCTGTTGTGTAAGGAATCGAGACTGGACCTGGATCCCCCGTGTGTTCAATAGTGACGAGACTGGACCTAGATCCTCTGTGGGTTTGACAGTGACGAGATTGGACCTGGATCATCCATGGGTTCGATAGGAAAGAGACTGGTCCTAGATCCTCCATGGGTTCGACAGGGACGAGACTGGACCTGGATCATCCATGGGTTCGACAACGACGAGACTAGACCTGAATCCTCTGTGGGTTCGACAATGATGACTATTGTACCGAGATTCCATGTAGGATCGATAACTTTGACAGACTCCTATTCTAGGTTTCTACGGATATCTTCCATTTGATGGTGAAAGGTGATTCAGTGGTTAAAACTAATCATATCTTACTTTCTTTTAAGTTGTGTATTCCTGGTGTGAGCTGATTCATTACCTTCGTGTTTACCTCATGTTTGAGATGTGTATTCTTGATGACTTAGGTATATGTATGGGAATATACCTTATTAATGGTGGATGTTTCTTCATGGAAGTTTCTTCATGGATGTGTTGTGGTGAAGCCCACGTGGATTTCATCTGTGAGATGTACCTATGGGATACAGCTTATATTGAACAGTCTTTGTGGAGCATTTCTACACTTTTGGAACGGAATGTGGTTGGGATCAAGAGTTGGAGCCGGTTTGTGATTGGTAACTTAGGTATATGTATGGACATATAACTAAGTAAGGTTGGTTGATACTTTGAGATTGTATATTAATACTATGGTTTATCCTTAGTGGATTCTGGGAGACCTTCGGGAGGTCTCGGGGTCCCCTACTGAATATTGTTATACTCACCCCTGCACGGGCTTTTCCACACCTTTTTGTGTTCTGTGTAGATGAAAGACAACAGTGATCGAGGATGAGGGTGATGGATGAGAGGCTGCTCGAAGTTGGACTAGACGGGACGTACCTCAGGGATGATTTATTCGTGTTATGTACCTACCCTTCAGGTAGGATTCCCCAGTGGACGATCTAGGAGCCGTTTTCCCTTTTTTACTTGTACTAGTACTTGTTGTTCAGTTGAGTTTGTATACTGGCCCACTTACTTTCATCACGCCTTTCTTTTTTATATTAGTACACGTTGCTTCTACTGCTTGTTTTCAAACTGTGTGTGTTACAGGTTTAAAGGAAATTCCTTCCCTTTTTATCAGGGTTTCACCATTGGTGGTAGTCACAAGCCCCTGGCTTATGGAAGGCGGGATTGGGGTAGTCAGGACATGGGCCCCGAGGATGGGTCGTGACAATCAATTTATTTATTAAATTGAAAAATTATAATATAATCCATGGGTATGTGTGGTCTACCACCTCTATAAAGTGATGTAAATGTTTTTAAACACAAATACACATGGATGTTATATTATTTTATATCATAATATAATATTGAATTTATGATATGGTGATAAATATTAAAATTTGAAATATTTCTAAAATTATTTAAATAATATTATCGGAAAAATAATAATTTATGAATAAACATGTTGATTATTTCATGACTATTATTACATATATATTAATAAAATTACCAATTTGACTACGATCAACATAATCGAGACGTTTTGAAACAATGAACCAAACTTCCTCAAAACACCTAATGTAGAAATAAATGTTTAATAATTACAATATGTAAATAAATATAAATAAAAAATTAATTAATTATAAATTATAAAACCTAGAAAATGATCTTATTAAATAGAATAATTGATATAATATTTTTATATAGGAGTTTAAATACATGTATGAAATTTCTGGACTCGATGAAAGGGTTTTCCCGTCTTACTTTTTAGATATGTGTTACATAGTCCATATTCAATAGTTGTTTTGTGTGTGGTGTATATAAATCACTTTTTACTAGTAGTATCCTGAATAATTAAAATAAAAAATTATTGTAATTTTAAATTTTAATTAATTTACCAACGTATATTTGAATTGAATGTTATAATGTGGTATATAATTTCATAACTCAATTTATTTTCTTTGGGTTATATTAATTCCTAATCGTCTATGATATTTTCAAATTTTATGAGTAAAAAATATTGATGATATTATGATTTATTTACACTTATTTTATATGGATATACATTTGATACACACAATCAATTCAATTATTAATTATCACTTAAATTTTATGATCACTATAAGGGTTTCCAATAATAAATTTTCTTCTTTGGGAAATATATTTGTTATAAATCTATAATATTTTATCATATGCATCTACCAACATATGACTTGTTATATAAGAAAAATCTTATATTAATGATATTTAATGTGATATTTTATTTTATTATTTAATGGTGGTTATGATTGAGGTGTTAAAAAATTGGAAAAGGCTTTATATTTTAGTCTCCATTCCTTCGAGATTTATTCTGTTCATGTTCCCTTTGGAAGAAATCATATTACCTTATTCTATTAAACCACATATCTTCTATTCTTATTTTTTATGAATCTATTTCAATTGATTAATTTCCATTTCCTCCCATCTTTATTGTTGAAATATTATGAAGGCCACTTATATGTGAAATAGATCTCATAAATTCAACCAAATCAGGAATCATTCTCGACCACATCGTTGATTTTTAAAAAAAATTCAAAAAAATTATTTTAAACAAATTATTTTTTATAAAAATAAATTTTAAAAGATAGTTTTCCTTCTTTTAAATTGATTTAAAATTTAATTCATTAGCATGATCAAAATCGGACACATGTTAATCCCTTTTTCAAATTTTTTTGAAATGAATGATTATTTTTTACATTTATCCCATAAACTGATTTTACCATCTCCATGCCCATTAATTTCCTCCACATTTCTTTTATATGATCCCTAGGCTGTTTCCAAAGAAAATTATTTTCTTAATATTTATTTAATTTTTATATTTGAAAGGATATTTTCAAAATGAAAAGGTTTTTTTCATCAAAATTATTTTATGGTAATTTTAACGGAATTTGCATTCGTCAATATAGAAAATTTAATATTACATTTTCTTGTATGGGGATATTTTTTAATGATACATTCCTCATTATTTCTATTTATTGGTTAATATTGTTTAAAATATATTTACAATGAACAAGTTTCTTTTCTATGGGATAATACAATTTTCAAGGTATTGGTATGAAACGTATTTCTTTTAATCAAGTTAATCTTCTTTCAAAATGATTATTATAGAACCTGTTTCTTTTATAAGGTTTAGTCATGCATCAAAGCGATTTTTATTGAACATATTTTTCCATCACTTAATCATGTTTCAAAGATATCGTTATGAGACTTGTTTCTTTCCTATAGGTCAATCATGTTGCAAATACATTATTAGGGAGCACATTTCATTTTCATGGGATAGTTTTTTTTCAAGGATACTGTAATGGAACTTGTTTTTTCAATGGCTTAATCATGTTTCAAATAGATTGTATTGAACCTATTTCATTTCAAAGACTTAATATTGTTTCAAATAGAATATTACTGAACTTGTTTCTTTTCCACATATTAATCATGTTTTAATGATATTTTTATGGAACCCATAAATTATCAATGTGATAACCAACTCATGATTGTAATAAGGATTGTATATATGAGTTTTTTAAATGAAATTAAATAATCATGTACTTTATTTAGGGTTCATGGATATTTTTATATGATGTGTATGCCCATATACGGTCAGGTGATCTCGATATAGCTTATACATAGGGTATGCCAAAATAGAATTGGGTGGGAATAATATAGACTCTACGATGGGTGAACCCAAATATCACTCTAATGAATTGAGTAATGTTCCATTTCCAAATATAAAATAATAAGGATTATATCGGTGGGCTTCTACTATGGATTTAACTAGGCACTAGTTATTTTTGACATGGGATTAACACTGGTTGAAAAGGAAACGCTCCATTATACCAATACTTTTAATTTATGATTTATATGCCTATAAATGTCTGATTTGATTGAGATCTATATCACATGGCTAATGCTTATATATTCTGATAACACATTCCTTTGTGAAAGCCTTATGAAATTTATTTTTATTTATGATCCATATATTGATAGTTATGAGTATTCTTATGTTTTTCCATTTAACTTTTATTATGTCCTCATAACCTTATGCTTAACTTATTCCCATGAATTAATTTTATTTTATAATTATTATGTTTATGATTATTTATAATTTGAGCTCACCGTTATTATGTTTCTCTATTACCAGGTTATCTAGAATTTTTTTTAATGAAATATTTCAAGAAGGGTTTCATATGGATAATGATGATGACATAATGTGATATAATAAAATCTTGGTGAAGTGGGAGAAATAATATTTTAAATTAATTGATATTGTTTACATAATATGTTTTAATAATTATCTGAAACTCTAAACCTAAAAAGTACATTGTTATGTAAGTGATTCAAAATTTACTTTTAATGTTGTATATTTTCAATGGATATTATTGGGCCACCTTCATTATTATCAAAGCCTGAAATTGAATGTTTATATATTTACTACCAAATCTAGGAGTGTCGGTTCAGGACTGTTATAGTTGGTATCAGAAAAGATTTTTGATAACCTTGGAGATTATAATTCATTAATATGATTTCATCTTCTATTTAAGGATACCGTGACAGATCTATAATATTGTGGATGATAATATGATCAAATTATCAGACACCACTTTTGATGGTTTAAGAGATGATATCATAAAGTGATTGATGAAACATTACTAGATGTTTTATTTGTTTGAAGTATATGTAATTTTTTTGTTTAATGTGATGTGTTTATTTATATTATGTAGACATAAGCTTTATGGTGTTGATAACTTTTATAGTTTGTATAATCATGTATATTGATATTATTATGGGAATACATATTTTATAATATATATTACCATGGGATTGAAATGTGTTTTCATGGTGAAGTAATTAATGTTATTTTAAAACAAGATCACTATTTATTATTGGTATATAATAAGGAAGGTATGATATAATCATTAAGGGTAAAAAATAATAAATTTTGAGGTTATTGAGGTAATTTGAGATAACATGGTTTTTTATTTATCTAATGATATTGTTTTTTCATTTGTTATTACAAATAAAATTTATAGATTAATTTATTAATTCACCATATTGGGATTAGTTATTTCTTGAAAGAAATATTAAATAATGCTAACCAAATTTTTTGATGTTAATTTCTAAAGATATAAGTAATTTAATTTTATCCTTTTGGGGATTATTTGATTAATTGGATTTTTATTTTAGTTCTTTTGGCATGAAAAATTCATATTTAATAAAAATAATTTGGAGCCAAATTTGAGATTTCAGTGGAAATTTAAAAAATGATGAAATTATACACATAAAATAAGTAATTTTCCTTATTATCCTATTATAAATGGAAGAGCAATTCCTCTTTTATAAGAAAAGGATATATAAATTTTTTTCTATTACCATTATTTATAATGATTGTAGAAAACTTATACAAACCTTTTGTTTTATTATTTTTTAGTTGTTAACCTATTCATTATCATTTATCTTCTACAGATTAAGGTTCTCTATCACTCTCCTGTATTATTTTCAGTTTACTCGTTTTTTACATATCAAAATATTCAATTCCCACAATATGTTGTCTTATTCATAAACCATGTATTTTTTATTCTAGATAACCTTTATGAATCATTATATATCTTATCAAAAGGGTATATTATTAAAAATTCTAGGATGTACATTTCAAAAAAAGATATTTCAAACTATAAATTATTTTATTACAAAGATAAATAATTGATTTCATGGAAATGATTTATTAAATAGGAATCATTTAACACCCTAATATTTATTAAAATACAATTATGATCAATATAGTATTCGACGGATAACACCGATCGTAAACGACCTATGAAATATATAACCTTTATAACCTAGCCATTAAATTAGCTTATATGAATAGTATCATATATTTTATGAAATAAAAATTTATAAATAAATTTCATACTCAATATAAATTAATGATAAATTATTAGTAAATAATAAATATTTTTTTAGTATAGTAATTTTATTCTTCAAAACTTTTTTTTTCTAAAAAATGATTTCATTTTGAAAAATATTTTAATAACATTTTTTTGTAAATTTTTTAATATTTATTTAATAAAAATAAATTCGTTTTTTAATAATCATATCCAAAAAAATACTGTGTAACAGTTTCAGATTTATCAGAAAATATTGATTTTTAGTGAAGAGTGAATCCTTTTGAATAATTCCTTAGATAAAAATTAATTATAAATTAATATAAGAACCTATAGCATATAAGAGTATTATTTTTTATAGAAAATATTTTTATGCTCAAAAAGAAGTTTTAAATGTAACTTTTACCACCTTCATATATTTATATGTAAAAATTATCTATAATTTTTAATGGAAATCATAAGAATTATGTAGGGTTGATTTTTTGTTATTTTTTGGTGAAGTTTTATTTTTTGTCGAATAGTGAAAAATAATGAATTTTATTTCAATACTGCTTTTTTCAGTTATTTTATTTATTTGGAGAAATTATCTAATAAATTAGTTTTAAATCTTAATACGATAATTTTTTATTTAATACAATTTACTTCATTGAAATCAGTTTCAATTTTGAAACTGGATATAAAAACATAGCAAACATTTGAATGCTTTTACCTTAAAAACCTGCATTGTCCTCCCATTTGTGAGATTAAATTTAAATTAATCTCTCCAACTTATCTGATTTGAATTTGGAAAAATAGATTCCATTTTTTAATAATAATAATTTATAATATAAAATATGATCAACTGAGTTTTTGACCAAAATTATTAGTGAAAGTAATTATAATTAATTACAATGATTAAGAGGAAAACATGCCTAACGAGGGACAAAACTTTGAACTCAAGGTCCAAAAATACCTAAAAAATGTCCAAAATACATTGGATATCCATATTTATACCATATTATCCCATATGTTAAATTGTATTTATTATTGTATCCAATGTTCATAGGAAAAACGTGGATGTAGTTCCCTTTCCCGAAAATTACATGAATGCCACTCCTCCTCCACTATAAAAAGGAACTCACCCCTCCCACTTCCTCACACCTCTCATGCCATTTTGGATCTACCATGATCTTACCAAATAACTCCTTAAAATCCCAACCATAATCCTAAAATCCTATATTATGATGAAATCCATCCAAGTAATCCATTTGATACAAACCAAGATGAGTTACCTAAAGAAGAGGTAACATCCTTCCTCAAGCTCCTTTGTCATACTTTCTTTCTACACCAACTTGATTATTATTATTCCATGATCTATATAATTACCGAATTATCATAAATATAATAATATTTTTATATTATAAGGGTTCTACCAGCAGTTACAAATACTTCCATCTAATGGGTAATGAACTTACCATTATTCCGTACGGCGAACTACCACCTCACGAAACAAAGTTGTTCCTTTTTTCCATTACCACATCTCATGGGTGGGAATAATGATGGAAAAGTTATTTATATATTATATATATGATATTTATAATATATTTATACTTATTTAGTTATTATATATAACGTACCATTATTCTTTCCATTTTGTGGGAGTTCAATAACATGATTTGTGGATGTGTGGACTGCCACCTCCTCAAATCATTGTGATTCATTCATGCATAACAAAGAATGTATAAAGAATGGTTTTAATAAAAAATAAGTAACATAAATGAAATAAAAATGTTATTAATGATATAATTAATTTTGATTAAATATAGTACATCATTTTATTTATTACCCTTTTCACACACTAAAAAGTCATAACATCGGTCATGGTCGTGTGGACAACCGCCTGCTTGATACGATGTCATTTTTTAGATCTCAATATATATATATATATATGTGATTAAATAAAATGGTATTTATTATATAATTATAAATATGTAAATATAAAATGTTACTTACCTCTTTTCCATAATTATTGTTGAAAAATGGGAATGTTAATCATGTGTATGTAAGACCTACCGTCTCCATAATTGTAACTTGGGTCCATTTTTAATAACAATCATTAATGATTGGTTTTAAAAGTATAACTGATGTTTAAATATTGTAATTATTATTATTATTATTCTATAAATTTTTATTTAATGAACATTTTCACCATAGTTGACCTACCTAATTCATTTTTTTCACAAAAAACTTAATATGGTCAAAACACCCGACAGAAACATAATTGTTTATGTAGTTGTTCAAAAAATTTTAATAAGTAAAATAAAAATATTGATAAACATGAAAAATATTTTGAATAAAGTAAATAATTAACATATGTATATTATTTAGGAATATAAAGACACATGTGGCAAGTCTAACAAAAGGTAATAGATTTCATTATAATTTACATTCCATTAAGACTTATTGTTTTTTCACCAATTCAATTTTATATTGTGTATATATTTCCATTTGACATGTTATATCAAGAATATCCTGATTTTCATAATATTATTTGTTTTATTTAATTTTATTACTTCGTGGGTAATTATGATTCAAATGTTTCAATGTGGTATGAGAAACATTGAAATGTTTAATGATTATTTTCCTTAAGAATGTTTTTAATGATATTTGATTGGTATTTCAATTCATAAGAATCGATATACCTTGATATTAATTATCCCCCACTAGGGAATTATTGATAAATTTGTTTCCTTTATTCAATAAAAATATTTGATTATAAGGAACATTGTTTATTAATAATATGAATTATTTAGTATATGAGGAATGCGTTGGACTGGAAGACACGGGGGGGGGGGGTAGTTTTAGATAGCCCACTGAAGCATCAATAGTATCATGAGATAAATCAGTTGGACAAATAATAATAATTTATACTATTTAAATAATAGATAATTAAGGTATAGTGATTTATGTTTTAGATATATGATGTCAAATATTAAATCATTGCCTTCATAATAGTAATCATTTTTATCCATGAAATTTGTTATCGATATATCTATGGGTGAATTTCATTATTAATTTATTGATTTCATGGAATGTTTTTTTAGATGGTAATTTCCATATTTACTATTCTCATTGTTTGTTATCTCATCCATTATACATTACCCATACCGATCATTTTAGCTCGCACTTATTCTATTTCTTTTTCCAAGATTATGAAGATAAAATAATTGAATATGCTTTTAAGGATGTCATCTATTTCATTTAATTATATCATGGTTTTTTTATTTTCCCAATGTATTATTGGTATTATGTAAGTAATCTATTTTTTTAAAACTACTAAACTATTTGGTCCCTTCATATGGGAAGCATGTATCGATGCTAATATAATAAAATAATGCACTAGCTCTGAGCTTTTTGAGGTCGAGGTGTTAAATTGAGTATCCAAGTAGGTTTAGCAGTAGCCCTGGAAACTAGATTTTGAAAAAATATATTAGGGAACACAAGCCTATGATAAAATCAGAGGATAAGTATAGACGAAAATCCTAGAATTTTTTTATTTTAGATACAATGTGGGTCTTAAAATAAATATATCCCTATCAAGATACTACAAGTGGGCGTGGTTTTGGAATAGATGCACGTAGGGGTAACAACTGTAACCATGTGTGTCGATCCTGACTCGATGGAACCTGGTACATGATAAAATTCTTTAATGGGCACTTTGTTTGACACTACTAAGGGATACACTTATGATAATTAATATTTTTTACAAACCAGTTTGTAGGATTAAGAATTAAAAATTTCCCCAAAGAAACCATGTTTATTTTTATAAGATTAATTATAGAATAATTTTTTAGTTTATAATTAGTGTTCCAATAGTTGTGGAATCATATATATTGTTAAATATTTCGATGATATAATCATCATTGTTTTAGAAGTTGTGGTCATAAGGATGAATGGTATCAGTACTCTTGGAAAATATAGAGATTACCTTGTTGAAGACACTAATACAGCTGGTATTAGAACTGAAAAAGTTATGGAAATATTAGTAAATATTAATTAACACATAAATCCTAAAATTTCTTGTATGTTGAAACCTAAACAATAACAAGATTCTTTAATTTTTGATCATTTTATGTGATAGATTCCCCCATCATTTAGTGGGACTACTGACCTAATATTGATAGAGAGATGGATTAGGTCTTTGGAGATGATATTAATGGAATTGGGATGTGGTGAAAATGAAAAGGTTACAATTATCATGTATTTTTCTAAAGGATATGTGGATCAAGGGTGTTTTTTGATCTAGAATACTAGGGAGGGAGATGAAATAGAACTCATGGAATGTTGAACTTTTAAGGATGCATTCTTTGTTAAATACTTCCCTCATGAGAAACAACCTGAGATGAACAGAAAAACCCATATATTAATGAGAAATGAAGAAGAGAGTGTTTTATATTTTGAAGTAACCTTTACTGGGTCAAAAAGTATGCTATATATTTCATACACAACAACGAATGCAATATTTATCATTTCTCTAATGGTAATATGTCAAGTCTCTAAAGGGAACTCGTGTCTCAAAAATTTTCATTATATAATGAAATAATTTTATGTTCTATAAAGATAGAGAAAAAATTTACTATATCATACGGATTCGTAGGGAATCAAGAGAAGAATACAAAGGAAGAGAAAATGATAGAGAAATGAAAGAAGGGAATGGTGTATTTTCCCAAATGTGACAAATATGGAAAGAGTCACTAAAGTAAATGGATGAAGGGAATGGGAGTTTGATATATGTTTAAAGATAAAGGTCACTATGCTAATGAATGAAAAGAATAAAATAAATAGGATACTATTTAGTGTTATATATTCAAGGGTATTGGGAACTATGAAAATGGATTCCCCAAGAATCAAGGTAACGTACCATATGAGAAGCTAACGTATTAAAGTCAATCCTATTTCATTGATACAACCGAGTGGAATGGTTAATGTTCTTTTTTTATGGATCTATTAAAATTGTTGAAAATTTATTTTCTTGATGATGTTATCATCATATTGTTTATGAAATATATAACGATTGTACCATCGTATTATTTCAGTAAGTATTTAAGATCACAAGTTGAATGGTACCAAGAAAAGTGAATCAATAGAAAGTTTATTTTTGTTGGAAAACATCGTATTGGGTGATATATAACCCTTGACATATTCTTCATGTTGAAATAATTATTTTTATAAAAAGATATGATTTATATGGATACATTAAAATGGGTAATACTAACTACCTTGGAAATTGTTCAAAGGTGTTGAATCATAAACTTATGGAATAGTTAACCATTTGTGAAATGTTTTTTGTTGGTATTTAAATTATGTTTTTGAGGAACATCTATTACATCACCATATGATGCATCCTATGATAAGAATTGAAGTATAAATAGTTCAAGGAACAACCAATCAATAAGATTGTATTTATGAAATAGAATCATAATTTTACTTATATTATTATAGAGTGAAATAATATCTCAACTATAGGAAAAATGGCCTTGAAACAAAATGTTTTTCCTATTATAATCATTTTTTATGATACCAATGAAATTTTAATAATAGTGGTTTATGGTTTTTTTGTCATAAATATTTATCTAAACATGTTTTCTACCACTCACCACAAAGACATCATTGTTATATTTTTTTGTGTGTCCATGTCACCATTTCCATCCTATGATCTCCAATTTGGGAACATAGTTACATGCATATTTTACTTTCCTTTATATCTTATTATGAAGATATGTTATTAACCATATTCATGATTTGGGGTTTTCAACAATATTTTATTTTCAAATATCTATACCTTGATTACTGAGAACTATTTTGATTTTTGAGAACAAAATTGATTTAATTTGGGTAGAATGTAATAACACAATACATTAAAATATTTCACTTTTAGAATAAATTAAATTTTATTTCCTAGATTTCACTATAAGAAAATCCAAAGTATGATTTTGTTACATGCAACATAATTTTTATCATTCAGTACATGGAACACCAAGGTTATTTCATTGCAAGAAATAATGATTTTTTCTGAATACTAACATATTATTAAAAATATAATTATTTCATAAGATAAAAATTTTCCATTAAATTAATGGTTATGAATAATATTAACTAACTTATTAAAATATAAGGTAGAATTAATTGGTTAAAAATTTATTATAAATGAATACTAGATCAAATTGAATATAAAGGGAATAATTTTTATAAAAAAACAATTTTTATGCTCACAAATATTTTTATTGAAGTAAATAAAATAAAATAAAATTATTGAGTGATATTAATTTAATATATATATAGATATATTATATTTAAAAAAAACTATTTTTGATATTCATAAAAAATATTTGATAAGAATAACATAATAAAAAAACCAATATTTCACATAAAAAACAGTACTTTTATAAAAGCAACTTTACTAACTTAATGGGGAACCTATTTTAATTATAAATTTTGGAACTTTTATAAATATTATATGTAAAACTAAACATCATTATAGAAATAAAAACATAAAAATTATGTGAGGGTGATTTTTTAATAAATTTTATTTGTCAAAATAAACCTTATTTTTGAAATATAAATATAATTATTATCTGAGGTTGGATTTTTGGTATTTTTTTGTGATGTTTTATTTTTTGATGAATAGTGTAAAATACTAAATTTTAATTCAAAATTGCTTTTTCATCTAATTTATTTATAAGGATTAATTATATTTTAAATTACTTTTAAATTCTAATTACATCAATTTTAATTATTTAATAAATTTTAGGTCATTAGAATCAATTTCACATCGAAGTTGGATATAAAAATTTACAAAATTTGGAACACTTTTACTTTAAAAACCTCTATTGTTATCCTGTTTAAGGGATTGAATTTAAATTAATTTCTAGGACATATGTGATTGGAACTTGAAACATTGTTGTCCATATTTTTAATAAATAAATTTTATAATGACTAATAAGATCACATTTTTTTCTGAACAAAAATATTAGTGAATGTAATTAAAATTAAATACAACGATTAAGAAAATAATTATCCTAAAAAGGTATTAAAAATTAATCTTAAATGAAAAAATGACATAAAAATTGTAAAACATAAAATGGATATAAATATTTTGACCTTATACGCCCTTCTAAATAATTGTTTCTATTATTTGAGCATGTTTTCATTGGAAAAATGTGGTTGGCATTCCCGTTCAATGGAATACAGGAATGCCAATCCTCCAATATATAAAGTCAAAAATACCTCCCACTTCCTCACACCTCTAAAGACACATTGGATCAACCAATATATTCCTCAATATCTCAAAAAAATATATCATCTAAACCGAGTATCTTGAACATGGTCATATATTCATCCAAGGAAGCAAATTGGTGGATACTAAGAGGAGTTACCCAAAGATGAGGTAAAGTCCTTCCTCGAGCTCTTTCACTATACACCCCAAAATAATTATTATTACATGATCATATAATAAAATAAATAACTTAAATATAATAAAATGAATTTATTCTATGCTTTTTAACTACATTTAAACACACTTCAATCTAATATGTAACGAACTTATCGTTCATGTGTACGGTGAACTACAACCTCACAAAAAGATGCTGTTTGTTTTTTCCATTACCACCTAAAATGGGTGGGAATTATGATGGAAAAACTATTTATATATCATATATATTCCTTTTATAATATATTTATGTATCCTTAATTATTATATAAAAAATACTTTTATGATTTCCATTTTGAGGGAATATGATAACATCGATTGCGGAAGTGTCGAATACGGCCTCCTCAAAGGGATGTGATTCACTCACACGATACATGAAATATATAAAAAATGGTTTTAATTAAAAAAATATGAAAAATATGAAATATATATGATATACATGACATTATTATCTTTCTTGATTTATAATATATCGTTTTTATTACCCTTTTTACACACTAAAAAGGGATAATGTCTGATAGGTCGTGTGGACTACTTACTCCTTGACATGATGTGATTCCTTTTATATCAAAATAATTATATATATAAGTATATTTTATTAAATAACATGGTATTTATTATATAATTATCATTATGTAAATATATAATGTTACTTACCTTCAATCAATAACAATCATTGAAAAATGGGAACGTTACTCATGCATACATATGACCAACCTTCTCCAAGATTGTAACATTGGTACAATTTTCAAAAATTAAATCATGATTGGTTTTAGAAGTATAATTTAGTTATAACTATTATAATTATTTCATTATTATTATTCTGGATATGTTTATATAATGACCCCTTTCACCGTAGTTGACCTATTACTATAATTGTTTACACTTAAACTAAATATGGTCAAAACACCCGACCTATACACATTTTTATGGTAAATGATTAAAAAATGACAAAAATTAAGATAAAATTAATTATAAATAGGAAAAAGGTCACAGAGAAATAAATAAGTACCATTAGTTTATTATTCAGGAATATAAAGACACACATGATAAGTCAGACTAATGGTATTTGATTTCCTCTCAATTTACATTCAATTGAGATGGATTTTTTTATTCTACAATTCACCATTATATAGTGTATATACTTACCGTTCACATGTTATATAATGAATATAATTATTATCATAATATTAAATGTTTCATTTAATGTTTTTTATCAATGGAGAATTATGATTCAAATTTTTCAATGAGGTTTGAGACACTTTGGAATGTATAAAAATTATTTGTGTCAATAGTGTTTTTAATGATCATTCAATTGTATTTCCACTCATCATCATAAAAAATAATTTTTGTTACTTATCCACCACTGGGGAATTATTTATAAACTATTATCCTTTATTAAATAAGGATATTTGATGATAATGATTATCTTTTATTAAATAAATCGATTATTTGATATATATGTAATACTTTGGATTGGCATGCAATGGTGGGACCCAGTAATAGATAGCCCCTTGATTCATCAGTAGACTAATGATACTAATCAGTTGGCCAAATATGGATGGTTTAAATTTTCTTGAGAACAGATCTTGATAGTATAGTGGTTCATGTACCAGATACATGATGTCTAATATTAAACCATTGCATTCATTGATGTTATCATTTTTATCCATGACAGTTTGAGTCGACATATCTGTGGATGGATTTCATTTTAGATATATTTATGACATCAAATGCGTCTTCAATTGTTACCTTTCCATATTTACTATACTCATTGTTTCATTTTTTATTTCACAACACATTATCCTTACTGATCATTAATCTCACCCTTATTTTATTTCTTATCCCCAATTTATTAGGAATAAATATTTGAATAATATTTCTATGATTCCATTTATTTCATCTAAATATGTATAATGTTTTAATTTTCTTTTCCCAATGTATCATGGGTATTATGTGTGTAATCAAGTTTTCTAAATCATCTAAACCCTTCGGTCCCTTGGTATTTGATTCTGGTATCTATGCCAGTCTAATAAAATAATGTACTGGCATCAGGCTTCTGTGGTCGGGACATTACACGATAAGTTAAATGGATTGAATAATATGAATAAAAACAATTTTTATTATCTTATAAGTTGAAGATAAATTTTTACCTTAATAAATAGTGAATGGAGAAAAACGAATTACCATGGTTGAGTTGAAAATGGATTTACCTTGGGCAAGGCTAAATACACTAGGGTTAAGATGAGCTTAAAAATTCTAAAATGTAGTTTACATTATTTGTTTTAACATATAATTTATATGTATTGAAAATGGTTCATTTTTTAGCCTTTTTTCACGTGAAAAATGTGAGAAAACATTTTTCTCTTAAATAATTAAATGTGTTTCACTCACCACACTTATAAAATTACACTACCTGTCCTCCCCTCTTCACACCATTAAACCCATTTTTATTGTTAAATAACTAAAAATATTCATTTCAATATTCTATTAACATGACCAAGATCATTTTTATCACTACTCTATCCTATGAAGGATGTTGGTTCTAACCAAAGGGTGTTGTCCGAAGAAGAGATATAATGTTTAACAAAGTATTTTTATTTTATTTATTCTTCAACCTCATTCAAATAATATACATTTTTTCTAATATAATATCCACATTATATATCATTTAATAATATTTTACAATCATAATGTTGTTCCCGTAATCCTTTTCCTCTTCTATAAAATGGGATTCAAAATCTCCATTCATGTGTACAGAAGACTACCCCCATTATGAAATGATGTCATTATTTTCCATGGTCTCCTTTCATTTATTGTTATAATAACATATTTAAAGTGTGTGTGTATATATATATGATATTTATAACATATTTATACTTATGGATCCATGATATCACATATAACTACCTAATTTCATATCAGTGGGTGATATGATAATATCCCTTAGGGGTACAGTGAATTACCACCTCACGAAGTGATGTGATTAGTTTTCCACTAAATCTTTACATGGAAGTTAATAAAGATAAATTTAATTAATATATGGGATATATCTAAAAAATTATTATATTAATGGAATATTTATATTTATTAAAATATATTAAATCATTATGATTAATAGGCTTAAAAATGGAAACGTCGTTAATGCGTACCTGTGGACTTTCACTTCCACGAAACGATGTGATTTTTTTCATCACCACAACACATGGATTGTATATATAAGTCCCTATAATAAATTAAAATTTCAGTTATGATATGATTATAATTATTTGCAGATAAAATATAATTTAACTTATTTCTATAATTATCATTAGAAAATTGAAATTTCACCAATGCATACATAAATCCTACCATCTATATGATTACAACGTAGTTCATTTTTGATAAAATTAATTAGTGATTGGTTTTGAAAGTATAAATGATGAATAAATATTATAAATATGTAATTATTCTTATTAGTGATATTTTAATCAATGATCACTTTGACCACTTTAAAGTCAATTTAGTTGTTTTGAAACACTTAATTGAATGTCCAAAAAACACCCAACATGTATTTAACTGATTAATTATTAAAATATATCCTTAAAAATAAATGAAAATAGTTAGATATGTATAATGTATTAAAAATGGGAATCATTATTAAGAAATAAAATGATTGATATATTCTCATTATATTAGAGTTTAAGTACATGCATGGAATGTCTAAACTCGTGGTAAGTGTTTTCTTATATAACTTTTTATTTCAACGAGACTTATACCATATTAACCATTTTTCCATTGATTGGTGTATATACTCGAGGTTTTACATGCATTGTCTTGAATCCTTCTTATATAATGGTACTTTATATTTTAATTTTAATAAATTCATCCAAGGGGATTTGACATTATATTTTCCATGTTGTATAGAATTTTAGAACTAGATTTATATTCCCTGGGTTATATTACATCCTCATTATATTAGACAACATAAGATTAAATGTGTAATTAATGTTGATTATAATATATATTTTTTAAAATTAATTTATGTTGATTTTAATTTGATACACATAACTGATTCATTGATTAATCCTCACTTCAATGATATGACATGTACACGGGTTTCTCGTCTAAAATTTTCTTCTTTGGGACAAATGTTATGTTATAAAGAAATATTATTTGATGAGGTGAAAATAATTCAATTTTAAATATTATATAATGAAACTAATTTTAATAATTATATTTAAATCATACTTTTATGTAATTTATTCATCTGTATTGTGATTGATGAAATACCAAAGAGGTGAATTCATTATGTTACAATCTTCTTTCTTTTGGGATTTTTTGTGTTCAAGGTTTATTTAGATGATAAATTATTATCTCATTGTCATGATGAAAATATATTTTCTTATAATCATATTATTAATGGGGTTAAAATTTTTAATTTCCTTTTTATTCACTTATTTATTGATGAAATATCAAGAAATTCATCTTAGGTGACAATGATCATGTATCTTCTTCTAGATCCGGAATCATTCACTTCGATGTCCATGGGTTTTCAAATTATTTAAAAATTAATCTTTTGAACAAATAAATAAATAAATAAAATTTATTTTATATTTTATCTTCATTTATACGTTTTGAAATTTAAAATTTACAAAATTTTCTTAATGGGTCACTTTCAGAAACTTTTTTTTGAAAATTATGTGTAGTTATAAACATTATGGCATGAATGGAATTTCCCCATGTCATGTCCATTATTTTCCAAGATCATTACTTTATAAGTTTCAATGATTATTTCAAAATTAATTTATTTTCACAATATTTTGGGAATTTTGATTTTTAAATTTTATTTTCAAAATGAAAACATTATTTTCCTCAAAAATGTTTTATGGATATTTTAGTGGCATTTCCATTCACCACTATTAGAAACCGTTATTGTTACATTTTCTCCGATGGGGAATTTTTTTTAATTAAACCATCATAATTATTTATTTAGATGGATTAGTATTTTTTATATGATATTGAATGTCAACCTATTTACTTTTATTGATTTAATATTGTTTCAATGATATAGTTACGAAAAAATTATTTTCCTTGGTTTAATCATGTATCTACGAGATTGTTATTGAACAAATTCAGTACAATTGGTTTAATCACGTTTCATAGATATTATTATATAGACTATTTCAATTCAATAATATTATCATGTTTCAAATTGATAGTAATAGAACCCATTTTTTACAAGTTTATCATGTTTCAAATAGATTGGTATAGATCCCGCTTCATTTCATTTGGTTAATAATGTTTCAACGAGATTTTCCGGAACCCAATTTCTTTTTCTAAGGGTTAATCACATTTCAAATATATTTTTATATAACCTATTTATTTTACATATATGAATCTTATTTCAAATATATTAATATGTGACATATTTATTTTTTACAGGTTAATCATGTTTCAAAGAGATTATCATGGAACCTATTAGTTTTCAATGAGTTAATCATGTTATTAAAGGAATAATGACTGTTTATATGTGTTTCAAAATAATATTCATGATCAATGGACATAATTATTTGTCACTATAAATTTTTATATGATGGGTATCCTCAGATAGTGTTGATTGATCCTCATTTAGGTTATGAGATGGTTGATCCGAGATAGTGTCGGGTGAGACCATTATATCATATACGAATGGTGTTCCAAAATATTTTTCCAATTAATTGGGTACTATTTAATGTATTAATATACATGAATGAGGGATTTGTTATATATATTTATATGGTATCTAGTTATTTCTACCATGAGTTTAACATAGGTTATGAAGGAAATGAAAATGCAGATAAAATTTTATTTATTATTTCTAAAGTTTTTAATTTTCCTTCGATCTTGATTTATATCAAATGGATCATGATTATTAATTTAAAATACTCATAACTCTATGAAAACCTTATCTTATGTTTTCATGTTTAATGAGGAATCATTTGATGCAAATGAACATTCATATGTTATTCCCTTTTACTTTGATTATGTATTCATACAATTATGCTCATCTTATTCTCACTATTGACATTTGATTGTTAATGATCATGCTTACTCATTTTGATTATTTTATCTAAACCATATTATGTCTCCCTTTTTCCATGTTCTGAAGAATAGTATCTGATGAATATGTCTTGACTGGTTTCATATGCACGATGATGACGAATAAATGGGATATAAGAAAACTAAGTTAATGTTGGAGAAGTACTCTTTAAAACACATGGGTATTTTTTATGTAAAAATTTCTCCTACTTCTATAATAATATAAACCTAAAAGTTGTTTTGTGTTTATGTTATTAAATAAATCCATTTATGTATGTTATAATGGAAAAAATTTGGTTTCCTTCATCGGCATCGAAGCCGTAAGTGTAAACATTATGTTTTTAGCACCATATCCATGAGTTTGGGTTTATGGGTATTTTAAAATTAGTTCCTCGATCTAATAAGAAGAAAATAATACTATGATGATAATTTTAATCCATTTTATATTAATGGATAAAATTAAATTATAGGAGACACTGTATAATAACTATTAATAGAAATTTCTCATAAGAAGATGAGACATCATCTAATGATGTTTTTTCATGGTAATATCTATGATTGGAGTTTTTAATAATAGTACCAGATGTTGGAAATTGATATTTTTATGTGTCACTGGATAAATATTTCTAAGATAATTAGTAATCATCCTTACATTCAATGATTATTATTAATCAATTTCATGACTTGAACACTTTTATGTATATTTAAATTTGGGATGACATGTGTTTTCCGTGAAGATGGGTGTGTTGGGGGCATCATGAATTTTATGTTATTATTGAATATTTCAATGAAACATTTTTATCTTATAGATTTAATGAATTTGATCTCTCAAACCTATTATTTATATGTGATCATCAAATTAAAGTTTTATTCCATGGGGTATTTTTGAGTTCATTTCAAATTAAATCAATAATGTATCGAGTATATAGGTTGATAAAAGAAGTGTACATAGTTCATAATTACATATCATGGAAAAGGGATTTTAATACACTTTTTTCATTTGTATATGGTTTTTTCATTGTGTGTTTTTTCAAAATGAGGTTCCTTGAATTACAATTATAGATTAATCAGGGAATTTAGTCAATCTCACCCAATGTCTACAGAGGAATATGCATAGATGTTCTTTGATTTTGTAAAAATACTAATTATATATAAAGATATCAATTAATATTAATCATCGTTATGATAATGAATATCATTTCAAGAATTATAAAATGATAAACAATATTATATAAATATTTATTGACAAGTTAATTGGATAATTATGAGAATATATAATATAAATTTATCTCATGTTATTGAAAATACAATAAAAAATTAATTATTTATAAATTTTTAACACACATGATTATAAATTAAAAAATTTATATTCCAAATTCGGTATAAAATAAAAATTTATTTATTCAAAAAATATTATTTATATTAATATATATTTATGATTCAAATATTATTTAGGATCACTAGGATAATGTTTTTATTCTAGAGATGAATATTACTTTCCCAACTGTAAAATTATTATTTATAGCATTTATAGTTGACACACATCATAAAATAAAAACATTATTTTAATTTATTAAATAGAATGGTATTCCTTTTGGGTTTAATATGTTGTTAAGGGCCATTGTGAATTAATTTAATGTTAAAGCTTAATATGAATAAAATAAATAGACTTCTATGTTAATACAAGAATGTTTATTCGTTGTTCATAACAGTTTCCTCTCAAAATCTACCACCTCATTAACTTACTCAAAAGATAGAGAAGGAAAATAAAATTTTTCATTAATAATGATAGAAAGTCAAGTGATCCAGGAGAAAATTACAAGATTATCAATCAGTTTTTCAAGTAAAATGTGGTTCATTAGTGTTATTTGGAGATCAATGGAGCCTTTTTGGATCACTGATAGAGGTTCAATGCATTGGGTTTATGTTAAAACATAATGATACCAATATTGGTTTAGAATGACCAACAAAATAATTGAATAATAGACTCTAGAGTGAGGTATAAAATATTCATTGGGTTTAAATTTATTATTAATTAACATTAAATATTAATTTTCTTGTTTCAAATATTTTTTGTGATTATTATTCTATAAAAGTATCATTGGAAATGGTTTTCACATCTTCTAAATTGTGAATGATCTATTGAATCTGGAAATAATAAGACTTAGACATGAGAACAAAAGTTTCTTCCACTATGTCTAAAATAATCAAGTGGTATCATTGATGTCACACTAAATTCTAATTTATTTATATTTTTTAGGTTTTCATGCAATTAAATATTAATTTTCATTATAATATTGATTTAATTGAATCATCAAGATATCTTCTGAGTCACATTATTACAAGACCAATATTCCAGATCTAGTTTTTTTTACAATGATCTTCCAAGGAACCCTTCTTGAGGATCGAAGGGGTTAGAATGAATAACGTGGTATTACACAACTTATAGTCAGTGTATTAGATGTATACCCCTATTCATCATAAGAGGACAAAAATGATTTAATTCATCATGTCTTGCATTAAATATCACATAAAACATTAAGATATATGCGTGTTGAATAGTCATGGATGGCACACATAATGTGGGAATACACACCAAGTAACTAGGATACACACTGTGTAGTCCATACTCTTTAATGGAAGAAAAAAATATTCCAATACTTGTTGACTTATAAATACTTGATGCATTGGGAGTGAAATCCAATTCACAAGGAGGTTACATGGTTTTTACTATCAATACACATCGTGTTCCCATCACATGTCCATTTAATAATACGTGCAGATTTGTTATGAAAGTAACACATATATACACTTAGAAAGATACATGGAATGTGTATGGATATTCATGCCATGTAAAAAACTAGTTTATATAGAAAATTAAAATTTATTTTTTAAATATTTTATACCACAATGGAATGCATTACGCTTTCCATTCATTGACTCGTACATGTTGTGTGTAAGGATTCATTTATAAATGTTGTGGTTATTCATGTCTCACATGATTATATAATTAAATTAATGAATTCATGTAAATTATAGGTATTTATTTAAAATGAAAATTAATTCCATTAGTGGATGATCAATGTCATATAATAAAAAATATATGTCTATTATTTCATATAATTTAATTATTTAATAGTGGTTTTCAATTATTTTATTAAATTAAATTGATTTCTTATAATTCATCCCTTGCTCCCTATTATGTATGAGACTCCATATCCATGTATCCGTTATTGAAACACTAATTTGTAGTTCCTATCACCTGTGAATGAAGTTAAAGAATATTAAAGAAGGAGTTCCTAACACATGGACTAATTTAACGAGAGGGATGAGGTGAAACCAAACATAGGATATACTTATGAAAAAGGTGTAATGTTGTAAATAAGAACCTATATTGGATCAGGTAATTTATCAACTGGGTCCATGATTGTTTTCTATACACTAAATTAATAAATAGCTTGTTAGATCTCATGATCCGGCCAATTTTTTTTTATTTTTTTTAAGTTCATTTCATAATTTATTTCATTGATTCATGACCATTATCATATAAATTAATGAATTATTATTCTTGATGAAATTAAATTAAAATTGATTTTGAGAAAATATTTCCTTATTATAAGTTTAATTACTAAAGTAAAATACCGTTAATTTTAACAAATTCATATAAAAGATAAAATTTTAAAAACTGTAAATAAAAAATCCCTCATGTTAATATATACTCACTATAAAATATATTATATTAATTAATCTAATTTAATTGGAAAACTATCAATTTGGCCTCCGGTGAGAGTACTTTTAATTATCAATATTTCATAATATTGATAGTGGGTCTACATAAGTGAATATATTTTGGGTTTGATGCCCTTATTTAATCCAATAATAATTTTGGATGAAATTGTTTATCAAAACCATGTCTGCATTAAATGTTTATTTATTCCTCTAAATGGATCATAGATATACAACTTGGAAGTTGAAAAAATATCCAACCTAATTTCATTATTATAATTTTCATATCCCTTTTATGGATATATAATGGGAATTAGTGATCCTTTACAATATAATATCCATGTGATGTGTTAAATTTACTTTAATGATATGGGTTATTTAGATATGATAAAATAATATATTGCTTTAGAAAATTTATTTTAATTTTTCCAAAATTTTTTAATTATGTGATGTTGTAATAATAATCAATATTTTTAATTGAAGTAAAATTACATTATTTTTTGACTACCATATATATTGTTAAATTTAGAGAAAGACAATCTCTTAATTATTTGTAACATCTAGGAATGATTTTGATTCATATGAGTTTTTTTTCTAGAGAAAGAATTTTTTCAATCTAGAATACTAAATCTTTTATCTACCTTCTATGTAGACAATTTATGATGATTTATTTATCTATAAAAAACAAATTAATTATGAAATAGAGGTTTAATGATTGATTTGTTCATCCTTGTCTAATGAAATCATAATGTTACAGGAGAACATGGATTTCAATATCATACATTATAATCTCTATGATCATTATTAAGAAGGATAAATTCAAGATTTTTATTCAGATATCAGATATGATATAATTGTGAAAACATGGTGAACGCCTCCTTCTAGGCCTTGCTTGGTCAAAATCATTAGACACATTGAGCATGAATATGTATAAGAATTTATGATTCCAAAAGGACTACAGAATGATAACATTCATTGATTATATAATAATAGATTATATATTATTGTGGTAAAGTTTAATATTAACAACATATATTAGTCTCACTGATAAATTTGAACTCTATCCTACAATGATTATAGGAATTTGAAGTGATAAATTCGTTTTTACATTAATTTAAACAAAAGGAAATGTAAATAGAAGTGATATAAGACTAAATCAAAGACTAAAGGATATTCAAAAATTCATTCCATAAAGATTCAAATCACAGTGAATCATAGGGAACAAGATGTTATCTTTTTTCCATGTGGAAAATGTGATAGTGGAATAAATACTAATCATGGAAAATGAAGCATGTAGATTCTTTTGGTTCATTTTTCATTATGTAATTTGTTTTCTATATATTTTATTGTGGGTAAATCATGTGGTTCATAAACATGTATTATAATATAGTAACTAAGTGGATTCCAAATATTCCCTTGGTTAGGTAGAACTATGATTATCCAATATATCAATAATTTCTTCTGTGGCTACTTAAGATTACCACCATACACTACTGAATAAAATGTTCATTATTTGGAAATATTTCTTTTATGTTACATTAGTTACTAAGTAATTACTAATGATAAAGATTTTATAAAAATAAATTGACTATAATAAATTTAGAATCAATGTTTCATATTTTAAAATTATAGAATAATTATGGTAATAAATATTTAAATAACATTCATTATGTGAGCGATTAGAGGAACAACGTAATTGAAATAGATAACAAATATATTTATCAAGACTCATACCACAAATAAATATGGTATCAATATCTAAGATATGTAGTTATGAATAATTTCTATAGATTACACTAATATTCTAATTTAAGTTCATTTTAATATAAATATCTTATTTATTACATGCATATTTACATGGGAAAATTATAAAATACCTATTTAGTGTAAAAGATGATTTTGAAACTAAACATCATGAGTGGGTTCAAGTTAATGTGAGTGTGGAAAATTTAATATTGATGTTAGGGGTAGGTACTTATACATAATAAATTTCACTATTGGATTTAGTAGATTTGGATATGTCTATTTATTGAGGGATAATACATATCACTTTGATGGATTCCTAGAATATAAAAATTAATTTTAGAACCATCATCTAATAATATTATGAAACTGTTCTTAGTTTATGGAATCCAATATCTTAATCAATGTTTTATTTATTATTTTCATATTTGGGGGATTTTATCCCAACTCAGTGATACTTATAAACCAAAATGGAATGGTGTAAGTTAATGGTAGAACCTAACACTATCATAAATGGTATGATCAATGAAGAGTCATGTAAGTCTCCCCTTTTGATTATGGGGAATCACATTATAGTCTACATCAATAATTTTAAATTGATTATCGACTAATGTGTAAAACAATATTATATATGAAATCTAGTGTAGAATTTAAACCATATTGTCACATTTATAAGGGTTAGGTTGTGAATATTTTGTTAATACTAATTCTAGCTACAAAAATTAACCCTAAGAATCTAAGTGTATATTTATAGGATAACTTAAGTTATCTAGTGGATATGAATTATTAAACCACTTGGATAAAAAGGTTAAGGGATATAGACATCCATCATTCCTTAAGAAGTGTCATATCTCTAAAAGGTCTACTGGGAAATAAGTATACTTCAACAGAGTTCAAGATCATTTATCCCAAGAGTTGTAAAAGTAATGGATTCCTTAATTCATTATGGATGATATTATTCTATAACCATAAGTACTGCATAGGAGTACAGGAGAGGATTGAGAACAAGAATGATATGGTGTTTTTGTCACCAAAAAAGGTACAACATTATTTATTGATAATAATGACCATTTAAACAATAATGAAAGGAGTAATAATAAAAGAAACTATCAAATGGAAGAAGCTATGTATTATAAAATGGATTCCACATGCCATGATCAAAACCAGTTTTTGGTGTATTCAATTGTAGATATATAGAACATTAGATTTTATTAGGTTGTCAAGAAGAAACTAAACATGTATTGGTAATTCATTATATTTATGGAATGACTATTTGTGAAAGGAATTAATTAACTTCAAGGTATATACTATAATGAATCATTTTCACTATTTTCCATGATAAAATACATCATATTTATACTAATGATAAAAGATTACTATGAGTATCATAATCATTATATGGATGTAAAAACATAATTCCTAATTGGTTACATTCATGAATATGTATATACAACACGACAAGAATATTTTTTGATTTAAAAGGATTATAAAAATGTATATAATCTATAGTGATCCAATTATATATTAAAACCATCATACATTTAATGGAAAATTTGATTTGATAAAACCATAATTGAGAATGTTTTTCTAAATAATAATTATATTCATTCATATATAATCAATTTAGTGGGAGTGAAGTCATTTTATTAATAGATTATGTCGATGATATACTACATATTGGAAAAAATATACACATCTTAAAGTAGGTTAATGCCTCAATAGTCTTGTTATTTTCAATGAAGGACCTAGAAAAAAATGTATTTTATTGGGATCAATATCTATTGTAATATATCCAATTAGATTTTTAGATAAAGTCAATATAATATTGTTGAAAATCTATAGCGGAGTTTTTTATTGAACAATTAAAGACAATATTTTTTCTAATCTCACATGGAATTAATAATTTGATGATATTTTCTGCTAAAAACATGACGATTTACTGATGGTGGGAAGGACTTTTTATGAATTAGTAATCCGTTTGGTCATATATGTTATAATATTTAGTAGTAAATATATATCCTACAGTTTATGTATGGATGGATGATTTCAATATTACCCAGGTGACTACAATTAGGTTGGTTTCAAGAATATAATAAAGTATTTGTGGCATTCTAAGGTCATTTTCTTGATATTTGAAAGGGATAAGAAGCTACTCATCATTGGATATGAATTTTCCTATTTTGATATAGAGCAGGACAATTTGAAATCATATCCAGGATATATCTTCACCCTAAATGGTTGGGTTTTTAGAAGAAAGTTCTCTGAAATAGTCATTGTCATAGATAATGCAGTGGAGATTTAGTATATTTCATCTTCTGTGGTAGCTAATGATGTTTTCTGTATACACAACATCATGCATGTCCATCATATAATTTGTAGAAGTAATATCCCCATAACACACTTTTTAAAAATTATATAGTGGTGGATTTCGTAATGGTTCTAGAGTCTAATTTTTTGATAATTTACCTACTAGTGTTTCTATCTACCTTGTATATGTTCATCGATTTGAGAGAACAGGTGATCTATGTTTTTCAGTTTGTGACTTTTTTAGATGATGATGATGGTGATTTTATGATGAATAAGTTGGACTACGGTAGTCTCCTCGTAAGTGATTTGGGGTAAGGATTGGCCAAGGACATCCCCTAAGGTAGTGAGTATTGTTTTCTGTTTTCTGTTTGAATTTTTAAATGTGTATTTTGAATTTTTAATCTGGATCTTGCGGTTGGATGCTTGGAAATGTTTTGTTTTTTGGCTTCACACTTAACCATAACTTGATTTCTGAAATTATTTTAATCAATGGTTTGAGGATTTATAACATAAATAATTCATAAATATCCCCTCAAGAGGAATTTTTATACAAGTTGTTTCATCAATGTAATTAGAGTTTTCATGGAAATAAATTTAGAGGTCCCATAAACTAAATTTCTAAAATATTATAAACATGATTATCATGTGAAAGCTACTAGACAGAAACGTTATTTGTATTTAGAACTAGTCCAAGTGGGAGATTATTGGATTTGGTGTAATAGATCCAAAAATTCACACTTCAGATTCCATGTATATCTAAAGAGGTGAATATTAATAAATCACCATATCACATATTTTGTATATATTATAAATGAATTTAATGATACAATATATTTTAGTATCAAAATCACCTATAACTTCCCCACTATGATGAGAACATTAAAAAACCATGATGATATTATTAAATATTTTTTGATAGTATAATAACATCCTATGATGGGGAAAATAGTATGTTTACATTAAGGTTTGATTACAAATATGCATGTGATACATTATATTGTGATGTTTTTTCTTGGTAGTCTCTATGGTAACAGATTAAGAAATCATTCCTTTCTATAGTAAATCCACATGTTTATATTTAATTTGATCTTCATAACTTTGATCATGGTTCATGACTCCTAGAAATTAAGAATATTATCAATGTAATAAATGAATAACACCATTTGATGTATTGTCATAAATTTTTAGGAAATATGATTATATAGAGGTCAGATATATTGCGATCATCACAAATGTTATGTTGTTAATGAATAATTCAAGGGGATATTTCTACCATAAATTTATATCTATTTTCATATCTCTATCCTTTTATTGAAAAAGTAATGTCCCATTAAATTCCCTTTCTATGTTGTTTTTGTTGATTATATGTTAGATAGTCAATGAAATGTGTATCTAGAAAATTAGATGATGACACGATTGTGAAACCATTAGGACGAGATAACATGAAATTAGTATTATATTATTTAGTGATTATTCATATATGTTTTCTCAATTATGGCATATCTTCGTCCTATATGTGTTCCTTGACCAGTTATTATATATTAATTATTCAAATTAGGCTATCCCATCTAATTACACTAAAAAATTTTCCTAGAGGGTCACACACATTATGTTTACATTGATCACAAATATATATTTTTTATATTTATAAATTGTATAAAAGCATTCTACAGATCTAGTTGTAATATTTATCCATGATTTATTAATTGATTTCAAATGTTAAATAAATATATATTCTAAAGTTAATTTTTTTATTATTCTAATATATAATATTTATTTATCTCTTCTTATTTTCACGTTAATATATAAATTTTTATTTTATGTAAGTGTGAAATAAATATTTGTTTTCTAGGTTTTCAATAAAATATTTATTTATTTATTTATTTGATGAGTAATATTATTTAAATATTTATTTAAAAAATAAATAAATGCTAAGAGGATGGGTGGATATGTTTTGGCCTAGTGATGAATATTTATTTACCAGATTATAAAAAAATATTTATGATTTCATGCATATGTCATAAAATGAAATAATAATAATTTTTTTGGCATATTTTTCCATTTTTGTCTAATATATTATCAATTACCTATCAATAATTAATTAAATTTTCAACTATAACCTAATTTATATAAATATAATTATCTTCCAAATAGAAGAAGGTTAATCTTTGTGCACAACAATTTCGTCCAATGATATCACTCCTCCTCTCTTCCAAACATGATATTGAAGAATAAGAGAAATAATTTTCTTGCATGAAGATCCATAAAGTATCAAGGATAACCACAATGATGATACATAAATTGTACTAAACATGGTTTTTCATAAGTATTATTCATAGATTGAATGGGATTTTTGTGGATCACCGCCTTAGGGGATCTTCTTTTAGCCTATAGTACACAACAATGGTATAATGATCTAGTTAGAACAATCAATATTTAAAATAAAGAAATATCTCATGGAAGGTGTAATATTCTTCTTTTTATTAAATTTATTCAAATATAAAAACAAATTATCCTCTATCTTAGATTTAGAAAAAATATTTTTCAACATTCATTGAAAATAAGTTCATTGCTCAAGGAATACACATCAACTACATTGTTACTGATCCATTGAATCCAACAGAAGACATGTTAGCGATAGGATCATTGTGATTTGAATTCATCCAATAGAATCATATTATTCTTCATGTCCAGATGAATGAAACCATAAAAAAATTTAAGCATAGATTCTCTTTCATGGTCAATAAAAGGGATAACAATGACATGTCATTATTAAGTATGAGATGTGTTTGGGAATATATGAACATAATCTTGGCCAGAAATCCTATCATGATGAATTCTACATATTAGGTCATACATTTTAAATCATGAACAATTAATTTTTTTAGAATTACATATAAATAGATTCATAGGAATCAAAAATTGATTCATTAATAATGATCAATGAGAAAAAACATGACTATATAAAAATTGGCATGAAATAGAACTAATAAAAATTTTCCTGATAGGAAAAAAATATTCATCACATTGTATACATGGATAACCCTCAAAACATATCATTTTTGTCTTTATATGAAAGCATCCATTCCATTTTTGTTGGTAAACAAACTTTTACAATTTTTTAGGCATGAGATAAAAACTTTGTACACCTTTGTGATATTTTTAATAACTAATAAACATTGTAATGTTTTGTATTCTAACCATGTACACTTATGGGGATAGGTTAGAAACTAGTGTAACCTATTGGGTTGGTATAAAACCCATTATCACTTATGGGATTGAGATATAAAATGGGAATCCTTCTAGGATAAGGATACTACTTGTGTACTGTTATGGGCTTGGACTACTATTCATGTACCATTAATATGTCAACTAATTTAAACACCTAACTATATCATTAGTTGAAAAATTTTGACCAACCCACATAATAATTATAAAAAATATATATATGGGACACAAGAATATTAAAAAATTCATAATTTCATTATAGAAAAAATATCCCATTGAAATGAAACAGGTTTCATGAATCCTTCTCTAAGACATTTTCATGATCTATCAAAATAATGATTGTGGATGATATCATTAAATCATATCCATAATGATTAATATGAAAAATTAATGGATGTTAAAATATATTAAAAATAATTTTTCAAAATCATTAAAACATTTCATTGAAAAATAGAGTTATATATCCATTAATTTTGATAACATGAATTTTAAAAATTAATTTGAAAAATAATGGTTATATAATTTTCTTTGGAAAACCATTATAACATGGATGGAATGATTTGAAAATAAAATTTGATGAGAAATAAATAAAATTAATTGTCACATCATTATATTTTATGATATAGTTATTTTTAAATATGAATGATGCATTTGATATCATAAATTACACTCTATAGCGAGTTTAAATGAACCATGATATATAATTGAAATATTATTCAGAAATATGATAGTTATTTCTTAGAAATTGGATTAATTTGAATGAATAAAATAATATCAATCAATAAGGAAAATTATATAAATTTTTAGAAAATGAAATCATTTGTTATTAATTTTTTATAAATGAAAATAAAAACACTAAGAAATTAAAAAATAGTTTTTTTTTGAAAAAACATTGTCACTCATGATGTCACGACCCGTCCTCGGGGCCCATGCCGTGACTACCCCAAGCCCGCCTTCCATAGGCCAGGGGCTGGCGACTAGCACCAAAGGCATAAAATCCCGATAACTGGGAAGGCATTGCCTTTATAAAAGAAAACAAGCACCACAGAGTACATGCGGAAGCAAAACACTAAGTACAAAAGAAAAGCTGAAAAGTAAATGGGCCAGAATACAAACCCAAAAGAAAGTACAACTACAACTGAACAAGGTACAACAACTAAAAGACAAACAGCTGGAAGAAGGAAGCAGCTCCTGGGTCGTCCTCCTCGAATCCTACCTAAAGGGTAGGTACAGATAGCGCAACTCCTGGTCGTCCACCACGGATCCTACTTGAAGGGTAGGTACAGATAGCTTCCTCCACGCTCTCGTCCGTCAACCTCCTCTGCGAGTCGTCACGTCGTGTAGTCCACCTCCGGGTACCGTCCAGTCCTCGAACACTCGGCCTCCATCAGCACTGCCCGTCATCTGCAACCAACACAACGAGGTGCGGGCATAGCCCGTGCAGGGGTGAGTATAACGATACTCAGTAGGGACCCCGAGACCCTCATGGTCTCACTAAACCAACAAGGATAACCACAAAGAAGATCTCAACAGATAACCTCTACTTAGGTATATGCCCATACATATACCTAAGTTATCAAGTAACCCATCTCAATCATGAGGAAACACAAGGATTGTGAAATCAACGGATAACCACTACCCAGGTATATGCCCATACATATACCTATGTTAGGAAGTGACCCATCTCAATCATGGGGTAAACACACGGTAAAAAGTCTCAGCTCAAACCAGGATTTTCATTATCGAAACCGTAACTGCTGAAGAGCTCCGTCTCTGGAGTGTACAATGGTCCTGTCACGACTCTGAGGTACTGCTCACTAACCTAAGACTGCTGAAGTACTCCTCCTATCGAGTACCACGGGTCAGCCACCCAGACACAGTAGTGCTTCCCACCGAGGTATGTCACCCAAACACAGTAGTGCACACCCCCTAGTAGCCTGCTGAGGTACTCTCCGGACGAGTACCGCGGGTCTGCACTTTCACACAGGTAGTGCTCCGTCCGCCATGGGTATGCACCTCAGAAAGTAGTGCTCCATCTGCCATGGGTCTGCACCTCAGAAAGTAGTGCTCCGTCCACTGGGCTAGTCGACTCACTCCAAGTCGAGTCGGTCAAGCAGTCGTAAGGTCTCAGCCAGTTACACGGTCTCCGTACTCTGCACGCTCGTCACTGGGAGGGTCCGCTCCACGAGCTACAGGTCGATACTCCAAGTATATCAAATTCCCACGAAGATGTATCTCAAAGGACCGCCTCGTCATAGGGGTCTCAACACAACAGACGGCGCGTCAATCGGACGCCCGGTCTGTGAGTTATTAGCATTTTCGTCCCAGGGGCCCGGTTGGTTTCGTGAGCGAACCAAACCTGACCATATCTCAACTGTACCCCGAACTCTCATAGGGTATACTCATAGGGACCGTTTCTCAACGAGATCACCAACACCGCTGACGGTTCGTCAAACGGACGTTCTGTCAGAAAGGTATCAGCTTTTCCGTTCCAGGGGCCCGGTTGGATTTCTGTGCGATCCAACCCGGCCACTATCCATCTACATCCAAATCTCAGGCAGAGAATGACAAAAGTTCCGTATCGTCAACAGGAACTCAACGCAACAGACGGCGCGTCAATCGGACGCCCGGTCTGAGAGTTATTGGCTTTTTCGTTCCAGGGGCCCGGTTAGTTTTTATGGCAAAAACAACCCGACCGTACTCCACTTGCATCCAAACCTCGGGCGGAGTATGCCAAAAGATCCGTCTCATCAAGAGGAATTCAACGAAACAGACGGCGCGTAAATCGGACACCCGGTCTGTTAGTTATTGGACTTTCCGTCTCACACCCACCCTGAGAAAACATCCCAGGAGGTCACCCATCCTGATCACTACTCAAGGACAAGCACGCTTAACTATGGAGTTTTAACCACGTAGGCTCCCGAAAAAGAAGGTGCACCTTGAGTATAGTATACTGAAACGACCGTCTCGATCCAAGGATCGCGTTGCCGCTGACGGCGAGTCGTTTGGAGGCCCGTAGCCCAAGATACGGGCATTTTACCAAAAGTGGTCCGAAACTGGGGGTCTGGGCCCGGGCCAACTCGGCCCGACCCCCCCTGGGTTGGCCGAACCGGGTCGACCCGGCCCGGCGGCGACCCGGGCCGACGACCCGGCCCGGCTCGGAAAATCCCGGCCCGGCCGGTGGCACGGCGGCGCGGGCCGGTGCAGCGGCGCGGTCCAGCGCGGCGGCGCGGTCCGGCGCGGCGGCGCAGACCGGCACGGCGGCGCGGACCGGCACGGCGGCGTGGCCTGGGCGCCGTCCGGGTGCCGTGCGCGGGGGGCAAAGCCCCCCCCCCCCTTTGAGAACCGCGGCCCATTAATTGGGGACGCTTTTGAGACCCGGAGGGGGGAAATTAATTCCCCTGGTCTCCACTGCCCGGCCGGCCCGCACTGGCCGGCCGGTTTCGCCAGCAAGGAACGGTGACGGCCGGTCCTTCCTTCGCCGACACCGGCGGCCCGGTGCCGGCCGCCGGTCATCTTGCTCCACCGCGGCCCGGAACCAGCCGCGGCCTATGCCGTTCGGCGCGATGCGACGACATCGCTTCCCTCCGCCGCGACCTCGCTCCGGCCGCGGCGCCTTTGACTTTCTTCGACGCGACGCGACGGCGTCGCATTCTTGGATTTCTTTCCACAGCGCCGCGCGACAGCGCCACGTGTATCTTCCGCAATTATTCGCGTGGTGCGACGGCACCACGTTTTCTCGTATCATCCTCAAGAAATCATCACGAAAAACAAAGGAGGAGGGTCGGCCGTGTTTGTGCGGTCCGACCCCCGCACTTTATTCGATAAAAAAAGGGTTTTAATCCACGATCATCACCAAGTTTGTATTCACGAACAATTAAATAAATAAAAACCCTCAATCATCAACCGCTTGATCGGACGATCCGCGGATCAACCCGGTATTGGTTGGTCCACGCTCGTCGTTTTTTCTCAAAAGATAAGAGAATTCCAAAATAAATTCCCCTACCTCGGCTTCAAGAACGGAGTTCTTCAACGACCCGCGGAAGACGAGCGTCGCGTAGGTCGGGCGTCGTTCCGTCTAGGTTGGTGGGAGCAGAGCTCGGTGAAGTCGAGTCGAGACGTCACCCTCTGTATACTTTGTAGGCGGCAGTGCTTCCCTTCCTTACTCCGGTTGAAGATGGTCGGAGGTGTTGCTTCACGTTCTTCGGAAACGTGGAACATTCTTCCTCGAGAGGTTGGTGATCTTCCAAGAGTTCTTCTCCTCTCCTTAGTTCTCCCCACAAGGTTTATGCCAACCCAAAAAGAAGAATATAATCTCTCTTTTTAATGTTGGCAAAATGAATTAAAAAGAATTCAAACACTCAAAATAATTAATTAAAATGGTTTAATTAATTAATTGCAAAGTGTTGGAAAGAATTTCAAAAGATTGAAATTCAAATAAACCATACTTAACTCACCTCATTAATTAATCAAGTTGTCAAATATTAAAGAATATGAGTTAATGGGGAGTTGGAATGTGAGGGGTTAAGAGGGTTAGGGAGTGTAAGGAATTTGAAAAGGTGGGGGGGGGGGTCGTGTGGGCCCCACCCTTTCAAATATCCACGCATGGGAAGTTGGATTGATGTGGGCCCACCACTAACATCCCATGGGAGAAGTTAACCACTTAACATTGTTAAAATTTGATTTAACAATTTTATTCACTTTTTTTTATTAAACCCCAAAAATTAACTTCTCCTCCCGCACAAACGCAACTTCGGTAAAGGTTCTCTTAAGCGATTACCGGCGTTGTGATTTCATCGGTGCAATCTGATTTCAATTCCGAGCGCCGGTTCAAAAGATAGAAAGTCTCGCTCGCTCGTTCACTGAACGTACCCGAGCCAAACTTCGGAAATTAATTCTGGGCACACCGGGCCTCAGAATCAGGCACTGTTAGAAACTGCGTCCTTGTAAAATTCCAAATAAAATTAAGAAAAAAATTTCCTTGAAATTTCCGGGTCTTTACATTACTCCCACCTCAGGGATTTACGTCCCCGTAAAGCTTCAACACAAACTAGGGTCACAAAAGCGGTACAGAGCACGCATCTGAGCTTTCCGCTCCCATGTGCTTACCTGGAGGTTCTGTACTGCCAATGAAAGTGCACCCGAGTAATCAATCGTCCTCGTAGGATCTGCTCCTGTCGATCCTCGATCCCCACTGGAACCTCCGTGAAAGACACCCCATCACCATCGTCCAGCTCCTCATGGTCAATGATATGCGAAGGGTCGAGCACGTATCTCCTCTGTTGAGATACGTGGAAGTCATCGTGCACCTGGTGCAACTGCGGTGAATGGATCAAGCGGTAAACCACCCCGCCTACCCAGATGAGGACCTAAGAAGGTCCGCTGAACCTCGGAGATAACTTTCCGCCTTGGCCACTTCTCCGTAAACCTCGTTGTGGTGAGTCCCGTATAAGGACGTGATCGTCATCCTCGAACTCCAGAGGTCTCCATTTTCTGTTAGAACTGGAACTCGAAACAACTTCTGCTATGACGGTAAGGTTGACCGACTCAAGAGTGATCGGTCGCACCCTCCCGTGAAAGAGTTTATCCCATGCTGCCTGGGGTTTCCTTTTCGCCGACCAAGGAAAACCCATCCCGACGTTTGCCTAAAACCGTCAATTTGAGTATGAACAGTTATTGCCCATTCCATACTCAAACTAACGTCGTAAGGCCTCGACGCTGTCACCAAGAGATTCCAATCGGAACTCTCGCCTCGAGGGTCTGACCACACCATCGGTGTAAGTGTGATCATCGATTCTCCTACCAAGGTATCTCCAGACGTGAGGGTCAAGTCCATGGCTTACCGGAAACTCTAGGTCTGGAACAAAATTTGTGAAGGCAAGGAATGATTCATATCGACGTTCGTTACTACAGCAGCTAGTAGTGGACACAGACTGTCCATTGAATCATTTCTAGAGCCATTGGGTCACACTCCTTGACCGCATGCAGCCGCACTCTTCCTCTGCCCTCCAGCTCCCAGAGCCTGGCAGGAATAACTAAGGCGGGTGGTTGTACAATTTTAGGATGTACACCACCTCATGCTACTCTCCTAGCTCTGCCTACACGTCTGCTGCTTCGTAGACTCATATCTCCTTTAAGCTTCCTCTTCTTTAACACACCTGGGTCTCTAAGACTGGCACCGATTTCCTGTTTCTTATTGCACTGTGCAGTCTTCAACCTCTCTTGGATGTCCTGGACCTCCTTTAGTCTCACAAGAGCTGCTATGATTTCTTCTTTGCCGATAAGAGAAACCCGGTCTCATCCCCTGGATGAACCACATTCGTTGCCTAATATAGTCAATCCTGACATGAATGATGCATTCATGCCATGGATGACGTCATAAGGCCTCGATGTAACTACTAAGAGATCCAACTGTCACTCTCGCCTCCAAGGGTCGAGTCACACTGTCGGCATCAGTGTGAGGTCACTGGGTCCCCTCCAGTAGAAATATCGAAAGTGAGGGTCAAGTCAACAGTTCAACCGGGACCACTCAGTATCAACCAAACAAAAGGACAGGAAAGAAAACATCTCAAAGATAAGTGTCTTTTTATTATTGCAGCTCATAGTACAAGACACGAATACAACAGCAAAATGGAACTAGAAGTACAAGGGACGTATCCATTAGTTCCACTCCTGTCCACCTGTTCATGGAGCTCTACTGTCTTGTCCACTGCTTGGATGTTGCTCAAGCACTAGCCGCTGCTTCTATCTCAGTGGCTCCTCCAACACCCGCTGATCAACCGTACAAGGAGTCGGACAATCACGTGCCAGGTGACCCTTCCCGCCGTAGGAGTAACATTGTCCGTTTCTGGCACGCCTGGCTCTGACCCCACCTCAGGTGCCCTGCACCACCAGTCTTAAAACCCGAGATCGTCCAACTGCTAGTCTGGTCCTCCTGGACCTCTGCATCATCTGTCTACTGCCCACAGATGACTCGGCTACTGATCGAAAAACACGCGGCAAAGGCAGAAGCTCCTATACACGCTCGGGGTGTAGAGCTACTGGCACAAACTCCACCCTGAATAAGTTCTCGAAGTCTTCCCATGCGAAGGTCATCCCGTCGCAAAACTGAAACAAGTGGCTCCACCACCTACCTGCTGCTTCCTGAAGGAGGCTGGCAGCAAAGATCACCATGAAGTCTGTCGGCGTCCCCACTAGCCCGAAGACTCTCACCACAGCCTCCAGCCAAACCTCAGCCGCCTGCGGGTCCGTCTCTCCCTGGAACCTGGGTGGCCTCTTGCGCTAGAACCCGTGCAGCACGCTCAAGCATCGTGCATCGCCTACTGCTGGGGCTGGTGGCATCGGTGGCCCAACATATGGTAGTACCGCTAGTGCCTCCGATGGTTCCTCAACTGCAAGAGGGACGTGCACTGAAGCTTCGTCGCTCGACAGGCTGTCAGCACGCACATCCCTCTGGGCTCTAGCTGGTCGTCCGTGAAAAGGCATCCTGAAAGAAACATCGTGACACGGTCAAACATTTATACCTGGTGAGCTGACCTGGTTTGAGATGTTTTAAGGGAAAACCTTTTAAAACACACACGCAATCAGTGTTTTCGTGCACAAAGTCGGAAATCAGTTGTCAGGGTCCTGGTGTATGGATACGTCGGCCGCTCGCACCAACACTGGACTCCCTGAACTGAAATCCACACTCGGTACTCTTAATACTATTGCTTCAAAGAATGAAAAAGTCCGAGTCATAAGTTCTACGGTAGAACCGAACTCCTCTGATACCAATTTGTCACGACCCGTCCTCGGGGCCCATGCCGTGACTACCCCAAGCCCGCCTTCCATAGGCCAGGGGCTGGCGACTAGCACCAAAGGCATAAAATCCCGATAACTGGGAAGGCATTGCCTATATAAAAGAAAACAAGCACCACAGAGTACAAGCGGAAGCAAAACACTAAGTAAAAAAGAAAAGCTGAAAAGTAAATGGGCCAGAATACAAACCCAAAAGAAAGTACAACTACAACTGAACAAAGTACAATAGCTAAAAGACAAACAGATGAAAGAAGGAAGCAGCTCCTGGGTCGTCCTCCTCAGATCCTACCTGAAGGGTAGGTACAGATAGCGCAACTCCTGGTCGTCCACCACGGATCCTACCTGAAGGGTAGGTACAGATAGCTTCCTCCACGCCCTCGTCCGTCAACCTCCTCTGTGAGTCGTCACGTCGTGTAGTCCACCTCCGGGTACCGTCCAGTCCTCAAACACTCGGCCTCTGTCAGCACTGCCCGTCGTCTGCAACCAACACAACGAGGTGCGGGCATAGCCCGTGCAGGGGTGAGTATAACGATACTCGGTAGGGACCCCGAGACCCTCAAGGTCTCACTAAACCAACAAGGATAACCACAAAGAAGATCTCAATAGATAAACTCTACTTAGGTATATGCCCATACATATACCTAAGTTATCAAGTAACCCATCTCAATCATGAGGAAACACAATGATTGTGAAATCAACGGATAACCACTACCCAGGTATATGCCCATACATATACCTAAGTTAGGAAGTGACCCACCTCAATCATGAGGTAAACACAAGGTAAAAAGTCTCAGCTCAAACCAGGATTTTCATTATCGAAACCGTAACTGCTGAAGAGCTCCGTCTCTGAAGTGTACAGTGGTCCTGTCACGACTTCGAGGTACTGCTCACTAACCTAAGACTGCTGAAGTACTCCTCCTGTCGAGTACCGCGGGTCAGCCACCCAGACACAGTAGTGCTTTCCACCAAGGTATGTCACCCAAACACAGTAGTGCACACCCCCTAGTAGCCTGCTGAGGTACTCACTGGACGAGTACCGCGGGTCTACACTGTCACACAGGTAGTGCTCTGTCCGCCATGGGTCTGCACCTCAGAAAGTAGTGCTCCGTCCGCCATGGGTCTGCACCTCAGAAAGTAGGGCTCCCTCCACTGGGCTAGTCGCCTCACTCCAAGTCGAGTCGGTCAAGCAGTGGTCAGGTCTCAGCCAGTTACACGGTCTCCGTACTCCGCACGCTCGTCACTGGGAGGGTCCGCTCCACGAGCTACAGGTCGATACTCCAAGTATCTCAAAGTCCCACGAAGATGTATCTCAAAGTACCGCCTCGTCATAGGGGTCTCAACATAACAGACGATGCGTCAATCGGACGCCCGGTCTGTGAGTTATTAGCATTTTTGTCCCAGGGGCCCGGTTGGTTTGGTGAGCGAACCAAACCCGGCCGTATCTCAACTGTACCCCGAACTCTCATAGGGTATACTCATAGGGACCGTTTCTCAACGAGATCACCAACGCCGCTGACGGTTCGTCAAATGGACGTTCTGTCAGAAAGGTATCAGCTTTTCCATTCCAGGGGCCCGGTTGGATTTCTGTGCGATCCAACCCGGCCACTATCCATCTGCATCCAAATCTCGGGCGGAGAATGCCAAAAGTTCCGTATTGTCAACAGGAACTCAATGCAACAGAAGGCGCGTCAATCGGATGCACGGTCTGAGAGTTATTGGCTTTTTCATTCCAGGGGCCCAGTTGGTTTTTAAGGAAAAACCAACCCGACCGTACTCCACATGCGTCCAAACCTCAGGCGGAGTATGCCAAAAGATCCGTCTCATCAAGAGGAATTCAACAAAGCAGACGGCGCGTAAATCGGACACCCGGTCTGTTAGTTATTGGCCTTTCCGTCTCATACCCACCTAGGGAAAACTTCCCAGGAGGTCACCCATCCTGATCACTACTCTAGGTCAAGCACGCTTAACTATGGAGTTTTAACCACGTAGGCTCCCGAAAAGGAAGGTGCACCTTGAGTATAGTATACCGAAACGACCGTCTCGATCCAAGGATCGCGTTGCCGCTGACGGCGAGTCGTTTGGAGGCCCGTAGCCCAAAATACGGCATTTGACCATAAGTGGTCCGAAACTGGGGGTCTGGGCCCGGGCCAACTCGGCCCGACCCCCCCTGGGTTGGCCGAACCGGGTCGACCCGGCCCGGGCGGCGACCCGGGCCGACGACCCGGCCCGGCTCGAAAAATCCCGGCCCGGCCGGTGGCGCGGCGGCGGGGGCCGGCGCGGCGGCGCGGGCTGGGCAGCGGCGCGGTCCGGCGCATCGGCGCGGACCGGCACGGCGGCGCGGCCTGGGCGCCGTCCGGGGGCCGCGCGCGGGGGGCAAAGCCCCCCCCCCCCTTTGAGAACCGCGACCCCTTAATTGGGGATGCTTTTGAGACCCGGCCGGGGAAAATTAATTCCCCCGGTCTCCACTGCCCCGCCGGCCCGCACTGGCCGGCCGGTTTCGCCAGCAAGGACCGGTGACGGCCGGTCCTTCCTTCGCCGACACCGGCGGCCCGGTGCCGGCCGCCGGTCATCTTGCTCCGCCGCGGCCCGGAACCGGCCGCGGCCTATGCCGTTCGGCGCGATACGACGACATCGCTTCCCTCCGCCGCGGCCCCGCTCCGGTCGCGGCGCCTTTGACTTTCTTCGACGCGACGCGACGTCGTCGCGTTCTTGGATTTCTTTCCACGGCGCCGTGCATATCTTCCACAATAAATCGCGTGGTGCGACGACACCACTTTTTCTCGTATCATCCTCAAGAAATCATCACGAAAAACAAAGGAGGAGGGTCGGCCGTGTTTGTGCGGTCCGACCCCCTAACGTTATTCGATAACAAAAAGGGTTTTAATCCACGATCATCACCAAGTTTGTATTCACGAGCAATTAAATAAATAAAAACCCTCAATCATCAACCTCTTGATCGGACGATCCGCGGATCAACCCGGTATTGGTTGGTCCACGCTCGTCGTTTTTTCTCAAAAGATAAGAGAATTCCAAAATAAATTCCCCTACCTCAGCTTCAAGAACAGAGTTCTTCAACGACCCGCGGAAGACAAGCATCGCGAAGGTCGGGCGTCGTTCCGTCTAGGTTGGTGGGAGAAGAGCTCGGTGAAGTCGAGTCGAGACGTCACCCTCTGTATACTTTGTAGGCGGCGGTGCTTCCCTTCCTTACTCCGGTTGAAGATGGTCGGAGGTGTTGCTTCACGTTCTTCGGAAACGTGGAACGTTCTTCCTCGAGAGGTTGGTGATCTTCCAAGAGTTCTTCTCCTCTCCTTAGTTCTCCCCACAAGGTTTATGCCAACCCAAAAAGAAGAATATAATCTCTCTTTTTAATGTTGGCAAAATGAATTCAAAAGAATTCAAACACTCAAAATAGTTAATTAAATTGGTTTAATTAATTAATTGCAAAGTGTTGGCAAGAATTTCAAAAGACTGAAATTCAAATAAACCATACTTAACTCACCTCATTAATTAATCAATTTGTCAAATATTAATGAATGTGAGTTAATGGGGAGTTGGAATGTGAGGGGTTAAGAGGGTTAGGGAGTTTAAGGAATTTGAAAAGATGGGGGGGTGGGGGGTTCGTGTGGTCCCCACCCTTTCAAATATCCACACATGGGAAGTTGGATGGATGTGGGCCCACCACCAACTTCCCATGGGAGAAGTTAACCACTTAACATTGTTAAAATTTGATTTGACAATTTTATTCACTTTTTTTATTAAACCCCAAAAATTAACTTCTCCTCCTGCACAAACGAAGCTATGGTAAAGGTTCTCTTAAGCGATTACCGGAGTTTTGAGTTCATCGGTGCAATCAGATTTCAATTCTGAGCACCGGTTCAAAAGATAGAAATTCCCGCTCGCTCGTTCACTGAACGTACCCGAGCCAAACTTCGGATGTTAATTCCGGGCACACCGGGCCTCAGAATCAGGCACCGTTAGAAACTACGTTCTTGTAAAATTCCAAAGTAAATTAAGAAAAAAATTTCCTTGAAATTTCCGGGTCTTTACACATGACATGTGTTTTAAATATTAAAAAAAATCAAAAAATTCATTATTTATTAAATATAAGAAGGAAATTATTATATAATATATCTAATAATATATTTTAACACTAATATATGTTTTTCAACTTGAAAATGAATAATTATAAATTTAGTATTTTTTATGAAAATGTATTTTTAAATTATAATTTCATATTGTTTTACAGTACTATTTTAAAATATATTTCATCAAATATTTTAAACTTAATTTCATAAAATGATTTTCATATATGGAATTAGTATGTTTATATTTTTTATTTATTTAAATTTCATTTCTTTCATTATGAATAGTAACTGATGTAATAATTCACAACTACAGTATTGTTTAAAAAGTTTAACGAGGAGGTGAAATAAAGAGATAAGGGTTAAAATAACATTAAACTACAATAAATCATATTTTTATGTGTTTATCAACGCACCCATATCAAATCATCAAATTTTGTTTTATTTTATTCCATTTTCATTAAAATTTAATGATATTATATTTTAACTATTTATTTGATTACCAGAGTGCCAGTCCACTCACATATAAAAGGGAAACTCTTATCTTCTCTTACCCATTCCACATGATCTATTTATCTTGACAATGAACTTCCTAAATACTCTACTAATATTATTACCAATGATATTGAGTTTTTTAATTCCCAAAATACTCATTTATGAAGTGTTAGGTTCCTCTCAATGTATGATACCTAAAAATATTTATATTTTATTATTGATCGGGTTCATGTATCATTCATATCAATTCTCATCAAAATGTTATATAAAAATATGAACATGACTGAATAATTATGTTTACTAAATTTATTTTATTGTAGGTAAATTCTAAATCCATTTACAATCTCCTTCCAATCTTTAGAAAAAAGATAACATTAATCATATGTACATGTGGACTTTCACATATACATAGTTATGTGAACCATTTTAAATATATGATTTAAATGTCTTGTAATAATGATATTTTATAACAAACCATTACCTTTATTCATGTAGGATTTGGATCTTTTTTTGGTTTCCCTTTTTTTGTGTGCATTTTAGGATTTTTGGGATGGAGAGCTGTTGCTGGCAAAAATGACCTAACGTTTAGGGTTGTAAGTTTTTTTTAGAATTAGCATAGTTTTGTTATTAATATATAAATGGATTTACATGGTGATTATTAGGACCTTAGAAACTCATTTTTTGGCTCATAGGTTTTATGCAGTGAACTCCATGATATACTACCTAAATAATACATTGAGGTTGTGAGTGGGTTACATGAAATGAATATGTTATAGGGAAGATATTGTGAGTCACATAAAGGGTGTGAATTGTTTATCATCTTTGAAACCTTTACACGAAGTGAAATAAATTATATGGATTTAAATTAATCTAACGTGATTCCTTTTTTAGTGTATATTTTTTTGTATTTAATTCCATAAAATTTATTCATTATATGAATTCCGAATATAAAACAGTATTAAATTTGCTTCATAACTAAATATGTTTTCATTTGGTGAACAGGATTCCCTCTTGAACCCTATGGTAGATTGGGTGATCTCCCACCTTCTGAAATGATCTGCTCGGTGTTTATATCCTTTGGTAGCTGAATCACATATTTAAAGTAAGTGTGATTTCATCTTCTTCATTTCCTTTGGTCACCATGTCTTTTTTGGAAGCCTTTTTTCTTCATATTCTCGACCAAATGGTGTTTTCTATCAGTACATTGAATAATTTTTAATTCATTTCCTTTTAATGAATGATTCATGGTTTTTTTATTTATGGGGATGGAATTTTTCCATCTTTCATTAGGTAGGTATATCTATAAGAGTGTATCTAATTCATGAATTTATATATGTTCTTTCTGATCACTTTTTGTTAATAATTTAAATTGAATTTCTTTGATGAATATTGGTTTTTATTAAATGTGAGAATGTAATTTGAAAAAAGTTTGAGAAAAAAGTATAAAATATTGATCCTTGGGTGAGTCGGTAAATTAAAATGGGTTACCCTGGTGTTCTTTGAACCACTAGAGGTTAAATTAGAGATATTAAGAAAATATGGCATGACTCAATAATAGTTTGAACAAATATTATAATTGGTTAGTATTTTTTAATTCTAGTACATATTCCCATATGATAGAACCTAAAGAGAGCACTTTGTATTTTATATATGGTTTATCACATGATAGATTATTTCATGGATATTTTATCACAAGTTTAATTTACATTTTTTATTATATACCATTCATATTTCAAGATTTGGTGGATATAATTTGTATTTTATGGAAACTGAGTAACATTTAATTTTTTTTTCATTTATGAAAATGAATTATAATGTGGGATTTTTTTAAAGGAAGAACTTGTTCATTCATGATATTATAAAATGTATAGATTCTTTTTTGATATCCTAGTTGGATCTATTATCAACCATATTTTCTTTGACATTAGGAAATTATTGAACATGTTTTGTAGGACCTAGTGAAATGGACCGGTATAATGTAGCATGCCAGGTTCTCATTTTCATATTGCCTTTGTAGTGGTACTTGATGATGGTGACATATCATCATAGAGAGACTTGTTTATATTGTTCTGTTTCATATTTGTAGTTTGTCCAGTGTATCTTGAAATTGTACTCCTCTTATATATTTTATCCATTATTTCACATTGTAATTTTATGCTTCTTCAAATTTACATGAGGCTTGTTGTTCATTTTTGTATCTCACCCTCTTCTGGACTCGCTAGGTGACTTATCATGTTGACTTGGGTTAGTTCATTATGAATTGGTATCATATGGAATAACATGTATGATGTTTAATTGAAACCATATGGGTGTTGTTGGATTTATTTTTAGACATGAATTATTATTTCCTAAATCTGTATAGTATGTGAATAAATGGGCATCACCATCCCTATTTTAAGATGAATCTGAGTTACCAATGGTGGTAAGGGATTTTTACCATGATTGAGACTTGATGTTTAACATCAATTGAATAAACATGATGAGGAGTTATTTAAATGATTTTGTTCTATTTTAATTTGTTTAGTTACATCGGAATAATTCATATTAGTTTAAATTAATAAGCTATTTAGGAATAGATATTGATACTTGATGTTGCACTTATGATTTTGGAATCTAATCCTGGATGATTTTTTTTATTTTTTGGTAGATAATGCATATAAAATGTGATTTTCCAAATCAATGTGAGTAATATTTAAGATAGTATCAGTAAGAAAATATTTTTGTGGACCTTTATTTGGTAGAAGCAATAATATGAAGTATTCCGACTTCGGGGCAAGCAAGATTCTGATACCATAGAGGGGATGCGGATCAATCCACATCCACATTATTTCTATGGTGATAATGGACTATATAAATATAAATAAGTTCTTGTGAAGATTGAAAGGATCATAAAATTTCTTAATACTTATAAGGACTCTAAGGTGGTATTTTCCACATATATTCTTGAAGGATAGGGAATGAAATGTTTAGAAACTATTGTGCATGCTATGTTTAATGAGGATCTTACCTAGCCATAATTGATGAAAATATTAAACCATCAGTTTTATCTTGAGATATTATATGGGGAATATACCAAGGAGTTATCGACCATAGTGAGTAGAGAGCCTTCTATTCTAGAGTATTCCAACTGTTTTGTTTAGTTGGTTCACTTGGAACCTGACCTAGTCACAAATGATTACCTAATGGCTTGGATGATTGAGTTGGTATTGAGGGAAAATATTTTTTAGAATATAATTATCATGTTCATTATATCATTTTTGGAGGTATTCAATAAGATAGATTTTTTAGAGGAAGGAATATCTGGAAAAATAATTTTAATGGGACCATTAATGGGTACTGTTTTTATCCAAGGTGTATATTTCCACAAGAAAAGATAGCGTAAGGAAAGATGGTTTTATTTAGAACTGATATCATGTACTATATCTAGATATTTGTAGGTTGTTTCTATATTTTTGGGTGTCCTGGTAATAATTTTCCTTGTTTTATGGATTCTACCAATACATGTCATCTTTACGGATAGTAATTCCATCTGAAACATTTCTATGACATGATTTCCAAAGACACTAAGGCGGGATCCACAGTCACCAAAGGTTCGTATGTTATTAAAAATTATTACAAGGGTGGTTGATATTTCCTCAGTCTTTGAGGAAAATTCATGTGGCTAACAAAGATCATGTATGAGTTCTGAATAGACAACTTTATTAAGTGAAGTACGAACCAGAGGAATCTATATTAATAGAAACCATAGTTAGAGGTACAGTGGTCATTTCCTCTTTTATGGTGAATTTTTTTTTATAAAGTTTATACCCATTATTTTATTTTATCAAATATATTTGATGTGTTGGAATTTCCTTTTATGATTTTGATATTGTTTTTTCATCTTTCTACGCATTTGGGAATGTGCTTTGAACATATTTTCAACTACCCATCATATCAAGTGGGGATGGACGGACATGAGGTGGATTGGGAATCTGTAGTTCTCAAACATGAAATATTCATCCTGATTATCAAGATGGATTAAATGATTAGAGTAAAGGCCCATATAGACTTTGATCATAGGTTCCTTCAGTTATTGTCTACAAATGGGGTCACTCATGTTTTTAGGTGAGTGAGACTCTAGACCGGGAAGGGAGGGGAATGTTGATCCATATGATGGGATATATCATTCTAGTTTTCAGATATATCTTTTGATGATTTTGACCCATTTTTGGGAAGTCAACTACATATAGTGGTGTGTGTATACCATAAGGTTTTACCAGAAAACTTTTCTATTTTATTTCCCAAGAGGGTGGTTGATTATACCCTTGACCTACTATATATTACGATTACTATTTCTATGAGATATTACTATTTAAAACATTTTATGTTGATAGAATAGATGGTGCATCATGCTGATCTGATGGTGAAGGGATTTATTCTTCATCACATGTCATTGTGGGATTCACCTATCCTTTTTTATAAGAAGACAGATGAGAGAAACAATCTATGTATTTATTATCAAAAGTTAAACCAGGTTACCATAATGAACAAATATCCATTTTCCAGGATTTATGATCTATTTTATTGGCTTAGAGGGGATGGTTTGTTTTCAAATATTGACCATCAATTTGGGTACCACCAGTTGAGAGTCCAAGAAGAGGATATACCTTGGATAGTGATTAGGATCCATTATGGAAATATTGAGTTTCCTGTTATTCCATTTGGACATTTTAATCCTCTTATAGTGTATATGGATTTGATGAAATAGTATTTTCATTGGTAGAAAACACATTTTTGTGTTGTGTTTGGGGATGTTTTTTTGGATAAATCTATATCAGAGGGGAAGCATATGGACCATTGTTATATCATTCATATAATATTCAAAAGGCATCACAATTATGATGAGCATTAATATTTTTTTTAATTGAAAATGTAATTTTCAGATGCCTTTTATTTTTTAGTGGGTATCTCAGTGGTTTCTGTAAAGTTAAGGGTTGTTATATAATGTAAGTAGTCCAAAAATGTGATTTAGATATGATACTTCTTAGGATATTGTTGGTTATTACATGATGTTTTTGGAAAGTCATTATTCTTTCATCTCTAATGATAGCCTTAATTAGTTAGGGTGTAATGTTTGAGTGGAAAGGAAATTGTTTGATATCTATTGTCGAACTAATGGGGAGATTGAATTCATCTCTAGTTTTTATTATTTTATAACCATTTTTATGTTATAGTATCTTCTACGATGCTTCTGGTATTGATTTGGGGAGTGTATCAACATTTAAGAGACACATGGTTTCCTATATATCTTGTTATTTAGGCCCTTGTGAAGAGAAAAACCATACCTGTGATATTTATTTGAAATTGGTTATACATGCACCTAAAACATTGCTTAAATACCTCATTGGGGAATTTTTTACTGAATACTATAATCATAAAATCATGAGGTATATTTTCAATAAAAGGGATCTGAATAAGCGATAGAGATGATGGGTAGAGTATCATAGAATTTTTCTTTTGAAAAATATTAAACCTGTGGAAGAATAAATGTCATCATGGATTTGATGAGCCAGATATTTTCAAGGCATGCAATGAAGGAATTAGTGGATGAATGGTCAATGATGAGTTTGTGTTATACTATTAACATGGTAATTTAAGAATATTGTGGGATGTTATTTTTAGCTACGATAAATTATCACTTGTCGTGTGATCAGTGGGTTCAAATCGAGTTGACATCTGACCCTGAGTGCGAAACATTTTGTAAAAACATTTATGGTGGGGAGGAATCGGGTGAGTGGTATCATTCACCCTATGGTGATTCATATTTTTGAAATATTATGGTTGTTATTTTTTCCCTATGTAAGGAGTTGATCGATAGTGGAAACCATTTTGTTGGATATGATGTTTCTCTTACATATCTTCATGTTCTATGTTTTCATGAATCACAAAATCTATACCTTTAATCTATCATGTTTATCTCAAATTTTTCATATTATTCTTTTCTTACACTATGTGTCAAAGTATTTATCTTTTCATATGAAGGAATTTTATGTTACATGAATTGAATAATATCATATATTTCTATGAATCATAATGAGACATGGAAGACTATATCTTATGAAGCTAAAATAAATTTATAATGATATATTACCTAGTGAGAATAATTATATAAAAGGACTTTTCATAGCTATAACTTTTTAAAGAACCCAAATGATAAATAAATATAACACTTCATACTCTAGTGAATTAACATATGTTGGAGAATTGTATTACGTTGTGTTGATGTCAGTTTATCTTATGAGGAGAAGAATTTTTTTATGAATGATTTATTATGGTGAAAATTTTTCTCAATTGATTTCTTACAAAGATATAGTGTTGCAAAATGTCAGGATTACATTTTCTAATCTCTTGATAACTAAAATAATACCATTAGAGAAGATCAAGAAGGGAATTAACCCTTAATTGAATGTTTGGTCTATAAATGAATTTTAATGAATATGAAAATAAGAAGGTTGATGAGATCTCTATAATCCCAACCACAATATCAATTTATATGTTTGGAATGTTTCTATTCATGTCTTTAATAGCCTATTTCATCATGATAATTGTAGAATCTCACTCTACCATTGAAATTATCTGACACACTTGTTTAAATAGCATATAAAAGGATCAATTTCTTAGTATTATAATAAAAAATGAGATAAGTAAGGAAGATAGTTGATCACTTTTGGGACATCACAAAATTAAAATACAAGATACCTGCATATAAGAATGAAATCAATATGTTCATAATTTTCTTATCAGTTCTATCAGTTGAACTGAATATCAACCTGAGATACTCCTTAGACATTATCATATTCTTAGGATAAATCTTCATCTATAATCAATTTCTCCTTATAATAGTGTGATGAAAACATCCATATAAAAAGTTTATATTTATCTTACCATGTATTCACATAGAGTACAAGTTTGGTTAATACCATGGATAAGTCTTGTAAAAGGAGAGCTTGGTTAAATTCTCTTGGGACTTTCTCAAGTATGTTTTGACTTGTTACATGTTTTCACTATTACATAGATCATGATTTTATAATATTCCATATTTTGAAACATGATGTAATTGTTTCATATATTGAGGAAATGTATATTTAGAATATTCCATAATATTTGGAGATAAGAAATGAAGGGCACTGTTCATGGAGATGGTAATCCATACGTATACATGAACGTTACATTATTTTATTTTTTGTATTAAAAAATGAAAATAAAATGATACATTTGTATATTATAATACTAGTATCATATATATGTTATATATGTTATGTATGATAATTAATACAATCCTTTATACATTCCAAGTATAGTGTGAATGAGTCACATTGCAATCAGGGGATGATAGTTCTCACTTCCTCAAATGATGTTATTGTACTTAAAAAATGGAATGTATAGAGGTATTGTATAGTGAAAAATTGAATAAGCATAAATAAATTATAAATATTATTTATATCATATATAAATTGAGTGTCCATCATATTGACTGCTATGAGATGTGGCAAAAGGAAGAATGAACAATGATCGTTTCATGAGATGATAGTTCGTTGTTAAAATAAACAATTTGTTCATTTACCATTACATGGGGGTGAGTGTAAATATAGGTAGAAAAAATAACATAAAATTATCCTAGAACATTGAGGATAGTTATTTTTTAATATAATCCAAGAATAATAAAATTTAGGTAGTTGAGAATGGAAGTAAAACTAAAAAGCTTATGGAAAGATATTGCCTCTTAATCAGGTAACCCATTTTGGTTTGTATCAAAAGGATTCCTTGTATTGATTCATGAACAAGGAGAGGATTCTTAGATGAGGGGAGGGATGTTAAGGATATATTTTGGTGACTTTTGGTTGAGCCAACGTAGCTTGAGAGTTGTGAGGAAGGGGGTTATGAGTTCCATTTTATAGTGGAGGGAAAGGACAGACATGGTATTTTTGAAAATAATTATGTGTTCCCCAAGTATTACATATTCCAAAAGAGTCCATGTAATGACCTGACCTGATGGGGCCTACGTTACGACTCCCCAAGCCTGCCTCCAATATGCATGGGGCTGGAGACTAGCGCTGAGAAAGCTATCATACACATGGAAGGAATTCGCCTAAGGTATCTGTACGTACGCACCCACATAAACATCCAAGAAATAGTCTAGATATATATATATATATATATATATATATATATAATGAAAATAAATTTGTGCATAAAATGATACCAAACTAGAGTACATTAGTAATTTAATAGGCTAAATTAAAGGCCCACCAAAATAAAACAATAAAAGTGTCAAACCTTCTCAAAAAAAGGGGATCTCTATCAAATTCACCAGTTGGAAAGCTCCTCAGCTATGCTATGGTATAAAAATTGGTCAGTTCACATCACTAAGATCTTAATGATCCGGGATCTCATGAGACTCCATTGAAAGGCCTATCGTATTCACAAGACATAAGACATGTGTGGGAAAATCTTATGTGGGGGTGAGTATAAAAATACTCAGTAGGCACCTAAAAACACCAAAAGAAAAGGGAGAAATTGAACAGAAATAGTTCTCTTGACCAAGATAGAGGGAACCTAAATGGGAGAGAAACTCCATCTCGATACTATCCATGGCTAGACATGACTAGTTAGCACAACCACATAGTGTGTCAACCCAGAAGTGACATCAGTATAAGGACACCCAAAAATAACCCTATGTACCAATCTTAGGAACCAATCTGTATGAGGTTATGACCTCATCAGTAGAGATAGATTCTACATGAGGTTCTCTTAATAACAATGGACTAGGTTCCACTCTAGTGACCAAAATTGAGGACCTTCCTTTGCTAACCTATTCCCAACTCAAATTCTAAAGAACCCAAGTAGAGTGTCCCACACCTCGCCACTGCCCTGCAGTCAAGGGTGTACCAGATCCTCAACCAACCCATGAAACCCATGTCACTCTTGTATGGAGGGGGCCATACCGTGACATGGTAGGGGAACGCTAGTCTATAGGTGTGGACCCACACCCTAGTATGACTTGGGAGTACCAGTCTGAGGAACGTGTTCCCACACCCTATCCTGATAGGGGAGCACCACCCAGAGAAGCGTGATCCCGCACCCTATCCCAATAGGGGAACACTACATTGTGAAATTTGAGCCTTCACCCTATCCCGAGAGGGGAGATCCATTCAAAAAATCAAGGGCCTACACCCTAACCTATGAGGGGAGTTCCATTCCATGAAATGTGGGCCATAACCCTAATGCATCAGGTGAGTTCCATTGGGAGGCTAAAGGACCCGCACCATGGTAAGACAGGGGAGTACCTGACCCAACATCTCTCTTCACAAACTACACCGATCTCTAACAATGGACGAGCACTGCTATAGGTTATTATTTCTTAATTCATTACACCTTGAATCTCTCAATCTTTAATAGAGGCCACAATGATATTCAATGCTGAAAACTACTCAGGACAAGCTATTAACTTATCCAAAATGGAAAACTGGTGAAAATGTATCATTTCACCACAATATGCCCGAACTGGTCATTATGGGGCCTATACCTTGATCCTAAAACACATAATATGGATCTAACTTTTGCAATCATGATGAAAAACACATAAGATCAACAATGGATTTGTCCAAAATGAACACTCGTGAAAAATTAAGATTTCACCGAAAACGCCCAAACCAGGCCTCATGGGGCATGCACTATGAATTTAGTTTAGGAACCAAAAATCAGTCGTGAAGTGTCCTCACTAAATTCAGGGCTGAAATGCCACTAACAGTCCACTAATAAGATATAGGATGCAAGAGATACATCCGAAACAAGAAACTATGATTAATGATAATTATTATAATAATAATAATATTATTGGACGTTTCATGCCTCTGAGCCTTGATCCTGGAGGGAAATGTTATCATACTAGTTTCAAAAGGTCTTCCTTTACCCAAGGGTCACATTTCCATAGACAATATGTAAATAGCAAACATGATTTTAATGATATGGGGGTTTAAAACTCCCTCATCTTGGCCCATCCCAGTAGCCCGCGACACAGCAGACGGCCCATCCCATCCACGTGTAGCCCACAACCCAGCCTCATTTGGCCACCCTTTTTCTCTTTATGCCTCCATGCTACAAGAGACCTCTACCAACCTTCAGTGTTCCATGCCACCATGCTACCGGTGGACCTTGAAGCCACCGCGATGCCCTCCGGTGTGTTCCGCCACTCTCTCGCCATTGATGACCATCACCGATGACTACTAAAGACCTCCACAAATTGGAAACATTCTGTAGTCAACTGGGATCACCTTGGTGCTCTAGAAATTAATCTGAGACTAGTTTCAGAATCATTAGGTCACAATATACATAGAATTATAGATGATTTGAACAAAAATGATGTATAAACAAGGGAATCACGATTAAAACTCAAAACCAATTACTTTGGGGAGAATCACCGAATCTTAAATGTCGAATATGTGCTCTGAAGTTGATGATGACCGATTTGGGAGATATTGAAATCAATATCCATGTTTGACAGCACATAATTTTCTCGATTTGGTTGGGTTGTTCGTCAGTGAAGAGGAATCAGGGAGGAGTAGTGGATCATACTACATGTGAAATAAATGGAGGAGGGGAGAGGAGGATTTAATTTTTTCTAATTGAATCCCCTTAACTTATAATCTTGGCCTCAACTCACCTCTGACCCGACACCCAGCGCCGAAAAATTTTATGTTTCACCTATAGTAAAGACGATGTTATGGACTCAACAAGGGTCTTAGAAATTTTATTTGAGGCCCGGTATAAAAGTTATTGAATTTGATTTCCATAATAAATAAGTTAACTTATTTATGGAAATTCCTTCGATAATGTTTTCCACAGAAATCCTACACCCACAAAACATATACCCCGCATATGGTAAATGACATGATCCAAACTCAACAATTGCCTCAGTTTTCAGATCTAATCTATTGTTTTTCAGATAACTATTTTCCTCCTCATTCATAGTATAAAAATAGTTAATATTTTTATCAAATTTAATCTTATCACAGAGGGCCACAGAATCGTACACCATCTCAGCACCTAGCTTTGGAAATATCTTTAGAAATATTCAAAAGTTTGATAGATCCAAACCTGAGTCTCTATAGTCAAAATGGATCATTATGGAATTTTATAGGTGGATGGGCCGAAATTTGTCCATACAATAGGTTTTTACACGTTTATAGGTCATTTGTCCCCTTAAGATTAAGGTGTAATCCCTTATTATACTTAATTTTACCTTAATCAATGTAAATAATTTTAATTACATGAACTAATATATTTTATAAAAATATACATTGAAATTAAATTATATACTATGCCTATTACAAATAAGGAATCGTTTTTTGATATGTGAATCGAATAAGTGGTATAAATTAAATTAAATATAATCCTGTAGGCGGGACGACAATGCTGGTTTTTAAAGTAAAAACGTCAAAATAATTCTATGTTTTTATAGTGAATTTCAAAGAAAAATTTATTAAAATGAAAAAAACTAGTTTAATTAAAAAAAATATAATTTAACATTAAAATCTATTTAAAATAGAATTTATCATTATAAATAAATCAAATGAAAATGAATTTCTGAACTAAAATTCGGCATTTTTCACTGTTGATTTAATAATGAATCATCAAAGAAAAATACCAAAAATTTACCCTAACCTAAATTTTATGTCTCTATTTCAAAGATGATATTTAATTTGACGTATATTATATATAAAATGGTCAAAATTGCATTTAAAATTCGTCCTCCACTAAAAGGTGATAAAAATGCCATACTAAAAATATAGCATTTTATGAATAAAACTAGGTTTTTTATATTAATCCTATCAAATATATTGGATGAATATAAACAATAATTGATGAATATATAATAAATATATCATATTAATATGAATCACTAAATGTAATTAATTTATCATATTGGGGTAATATATCAATGTGAACATGAAAATAACAATATTTTCTTTCATATTCAATAGGTTTTTATATTCATATCTGATTAATTTTTAAACCATGAATCCGTTTCATATATGTGTAAACAATAGATTTTGATAAGTTAGATAACCCTTTTTCATAACTAATAATTTAACATATGTGATATATCTTATTATATAAAATAAAATTTTATAAATATATCATTATTTGGTAAAACTCAGTCTTACGTGTAACACACGACATTTGGATAAACTTGTTGGTGCATATATCACAAGCTATGTTTGTATCATATGAATTTGAAGCTATATAATATAGTGAATTTATTTAAAGTATTAAATATATTATAAATTCTCTAGATATTATATTCCCTTATGTGCTTGGTGTTGAGTCTGATACATGTTATCAAATACATTGTTCTTACATTAGAATTTTGTGGTGTTACATTCTCCCTTACATAAAAAAATTGTATTCTTGAAATTTAAACATGGTCTTAATAATTTAGGGATTGATATTTTAAAATAAATTATTTCCAAAAAACCAAGATCGTAAATGTGGTTAATAACCCCTCATCTTAATAGTAGAGAAAGCCAAGTACAATGGTCACATAACTAGGTTCCCTAGTAGGAGAAAATAAGTTGGAAATGTAATCATGGATATGGAAGACAAATCAAATATAGAAGTTCTAATGGAGAGTGCTAGAGAAAATGTTCAGATGTAATTTGTTGACATAAAAAAATAAACTTGAGGTGTGATTAAATGTTATTGATATCATAAAAAATTATGATATTATAACAATTTTTTATGAAAAAACACCTTTTCTTACAGTTGAGGAATTAATAATCTCTATAAGAATATAATAACAATAAGTTTCTATAAATTCAATCTTATAATTTGGTCATTCCTTGATTAATCTGAACTTCATCTCATAAAACAAGATTAATCATATAGTGACGTAATATATCTATCTTTAAAACTAGATCCAGATTTCATCTTAAACCATTTCATAAATGTTTAACCCTTAAAAACGATTATGATCCAAAACATTAGAAATAAGGTCACATAACTTTGAAAATGACCATATCAAACAACATGAAGTGGATTTTAATCATGACATAACAAATATGTGATTATGGTAATAACATTTACTACAACAAAATATTATTGAAAACATGAATACTTAATTATTCCTTATGTAAGACACATGTTACTAGATATAATCCTTAAAACAAATTTGTTGTAAAATCCATATATGATAGCATATACCACTTTTCAAAAATTCATTAATTAGTTCCAAGGTAGTCTGAACTTTTCTAAATAAATAATTTATTCATCATTATCCCAACATCAAGAACATATTATGATTTTATTTCCCACAATCATGTGTCTTTTTGAAATGTTTATCTTTCTAATTAAAAAATTTTCTTGGTACCTTTCAGTATATGATCTCTAATTCTTAAAAAAATAGTGTAGTTTAATCCTTAAATATTTCATAAATCATATGATGGGAACATAACAAATGAAATACCTTATCAACATATTTCTTAGATCCAAATATAGAATCACCTTAATAATTCTTATTTAGTAGTGTCAATTTCTAATCCCTATATTATATTCTGGATCAGAGATCACCACCGATCAACATCTTTGTGGAGACAATATACCACAAGTGTAACCTTTTCCATTTCGCTACATTCCAATGTATAAAATATTTTCTCTATAAAATTAATACATTTACCCTTAGATCAGTATTATGAGAAAATTATGGGGGCCAATATCGTATAAATAGATACAATATTGTTTAATCTATATCTCAGATATTTTTCTCCATATAGGGAAGGTTATTTTTCATATCCTGACTATACTTCTCTAATATATCCATTACATTCTCAGTTATAATACCAGTTACATTGTCTTTCCTAGAAGGGAAACCTCTACATTAGGTAGGAGTATTGATAACATTATTCTTTCAAGGTTCTATTTCTAATAAAGGGCATATATTTTATTAGCTCCTAAAATTACAACTCTATATAACACTAAATATGGTATAGCACATGAAATAATATTGTGAAATGTAAATCCTAAAATCTTAAACTTGGGATATGTTGGGAAAATCCTAACTTTTAAATCCTTCGTAATGGTAGGTAAGGAAAAAGTGAACTATCCAAAATGTATCCCCAAGGTGTGTCAAACAAGGTGCATAGTAAGGCCTATTGTTGTGTACTAGGTTATAGACAGTTAGGCCTGAAACACCTTTCTATAGATGTTACTCTAAGGTATATGAAACGCGCGGCCGATAGTCACCTATCGACCTGTCAAGGTTTCGGTGCTCTGCTAATGTGTATAGCAGCACTCGGGTCGAATCCTCGACGATGATAATTTGTAACAGTCGTTTGTTTTTAGTTAATTGTATTCTGATTGGGGGGTTTGTTTGCATAGATTATGAAATAATTTATGTATGATGTTTGATTTAACAAATTTAAAAATATTGGGGTGAGTTCATCATTAGGTAGTTAAGCTTTTGATATCTTTGATCTTTGCTTTATATTGCATTAAATTAACACCCATGTCACAAGATGATTTTGATCGGAATTCCCAAGTGTTAAAGCTTTAATCCAAGCCGTAACTTAACTTAGGTTTCTAATCATTAAAATTACTTGTTTATAGTAGTGTATTTGTGGTTCCAATAATACATGGAATCCACATATTAAACACAACATGTCATTAATCCATGACATACAAACTTCAACGTACACAATAGTAATTTAAAGAACATTCGTCGAGAAAAAGCTCTCAATCACTTAACATACCTAAATTATAACTCAACCCAATTAAAGATTTACCCAGCCATTAAAATTATTACTAATCTGGTTTTAATTATTATGGTGATGAATTATAATGAGAAGAAAAAGAAAGGGACAAGGTAAGAGTAGTGCGCCGAACACACACACAAACGATGAAGAAAATTAAAAATGGATTTTCGATTGAATGAGGAAGCAGAAGAAGGGAAAGGGATTCATATGAATTTAAAATATTTTAAGAAAATAAATATTAAACTACAAAAGGTGGATGAGAATAATAGATATTGAATATGTAACTTTCATTAAAACAGAATTACAAAGAAAGAGACTTACAAAATTACAAAAATGAAGAACACGAAATTAAGTGAAAACAAAGAGAGGAGGAAAGGGCTCTCAAGTGAAAACATGAGTATGGAAGATCCTCCCAAGCATTTTCCAAGGCCTTGGTCGTGCCAATATGTTATCCTCTCTTCTGAAATGAAAACCCCTCTCAAGGAGAGAAGGGGAGAGTATTTATAGCCCAAGGAGTGGACTGTTTACATTCCAGCAATACCCCTCTAATTGGCTCGCAGATATGGACATCATGACAGCCGAATCTCAAGACATCTCCTTATTCAGAGTTGTATATAATAAAGTTGTCCGACTAATCTCAGTAGTTGGAGTCGTTTGAATTTAAGGATCAAAAGTTATGTCCTGTTGATTAAACAAAGTAAAACTGTCCATTTCAATCCAGTCTTTTTGAAGTCCACAATGTGAAAGGGTTTTTGAATACGAAGATACGTTCAAATCCGAATGGGTTCTTCAATAATGTCGGCCGCCTATATCTCCACTTTCACACTGAAAAATATCAGCTTGATTTGATTCTTACATCATGATATATGTCATGCATACTATACTGATTTTAATTCTCTTCCAGAATGGTGGGCTGTAATTAAAAGCTTCTTTTGGGCCCCTTGTACTTGGATTTGGGCCTTGAAATTTTTATCCAAGATGACATGCAGTGGCCCCCGAATTATTTTGGAGAGTTAATGTTTTTGGACTTCTGGATTGTGCCCGGTAAATCAATCTTCAAGGCTGGTCCAGTTTGTTCACAGATTCCTTGGTCTTATTTGTGAGGACCCTACGACCCTTCAAATGGCAGAATTGGATCATGATACCTTCTAATGAAATGTTGTATATTGAAAGGAGAATCCCAAAAAACAATAACCACACAATTTGGATCAGTATAGTGATATGTATTATTAAAAAATTAAACTGACTCAATTGGACTACTTCTAAAAATGCTCAAAAATTATACTTAATATTAAAAAATTAATATTTCACACAAATTATGCACATTTCATATAAAATAAGTAAAAGGAGTATATAATAAGTCATTAAAATATTAATAACATCAACTCCCCCAAACTTTGTTTTGTGCATGTCCTCATGTGCAACAAATATAAAAACATGACAAAATCATTTTTACTCACCAACAAATTTTAAAATTTTGTTTTCTCCAATCAGGGGAAGTTTAGACTATTTCACTCATCAATTTTGAATTCCAAAATAAGTTGTTACAGAAGCAATGTTCCAAAACTAATTAATTTTTTCATGCTCAAATTTAGAAATGGAAAATGTGGACACTCAAAACTCACACCTCTCAAGATGATAAAATTTATTTGTGGAGGTTCTCTCTTTCACCAACCAAAAGTGAAAATCATAGAGTTTGAAAAGAGCTATCACCTTACAATCCCTATCCAAAGTGCACAAGAATAAAGAGGTCTTTTTAAGGGGTTTTTCTGTGGCTATGGGACAGTAGGAATATAATGTCTATGAGAGAAGAAGAGGGGTAAAACACCAACCTAGAAAAATCAATGCACATTTTTTTTTGAAATAAAACATGGAAGGAAATGAAAACACATATTTAAAAGGGAATGATTATGTGAAGAAAGACACAATAGAGGAAGAAAATATGAAGGTAATGAGAAGATTAAATATTTACAAAACACAGAACTTCTTCCAATAAGAATATAATGCAAGTGTTCTTTTTTTTCTTCTCCTTTTTTTTCTTTGTTTTTTTGAAATTTGAACTTGGAAAAAATCTCACACTCATAACCCAACCCATGATTGATCTCCTCACGACACTAACTATAATAGTTATAACAAGATCAAAGGTTGAGGAAGAGTGATTTTTGACCAACCCAAGACACAACCAATTTTTTCATCTTTTTCTTTTGATTTTTTTTTTGATTTTTTTTACATCATTTTTTGAACACTTGTCAATAACATTTAAAAAATTACATAAATGTAATTTCATTCATTCCCCAAAACACACTTAATGAAAACTTATCCCCCACACTGAAATAGATGCTTGTCCTCAAGCAGATGATAACTCGTTGAAAATCAATAATAGGGTACCCAAACAATGAAATCCATTCCCCCACACTTAAATTTCAAAAAAAATTATGCAATGAAAATCCATGTTGATATTGGGTGGGAAAAGGTATTGGGATTGTAATGTGGCTATCAATGAAAAGGTTTTCATATGCTCAAAGGGGCTTTCAAAAGGAGGATTAATGTAACGGAAATGGGTGGCTATTTGGCTATTGTGATTCTCATGTGGTTCAGAAAATGCCTCTATCATATTAATACACACTAAGGTAGGAAATTCAGCTCAAAGGTCCACAAACTCAAGACTCAGAAATGGGGGTGAAAACACAGATTTTGAAAAGATGGCCATTGGTGGCCTTGACATGAAAGAAAATGTTTGTTCTCACAGTTGGGGAAAATCCTTTTCCAAATCAAAAGTTGAGCATTCAAAATGTGTTGGTTTTGACACAAAATTCTTTATCCAAAGTCATAATGAAAATACATAATTTTTGAGATGAAAACATGTCTGTTAAATCCCCAAAATGGTTTGACAAAATTTCAAAACATGATGGTGAGTAAGCATGACTCTTTTTTTTGTATTTTTTTAAGTGAATGTGTTTCTTTGTTTTTTTAGTTTTCAAGTTTTTTTTAAATACAAACCCACACAATAAAGAAAAAAAGGGTTTGATGAAGAAAGTGTTAAAAAAATGAGAGAGGAAGAAGAAGAAAGAGGTAGAGAGAGGAAGAGATAGAGAGAGAGTTAAAGGGAAAGAGGTTCCCCCTGGTTTGGATTTGGTGGGTCGTCATCTCCATCAAGTGGTGGGTTGACTAGAGAAGTTAGCGATCTAGTAGAAGTTGATGATGATCCAGGATTGTGCATTGTTACCTGTAAAAGAAAATTCATTATTAATCTAACGAAAAACTAAAAAGAAATTAAAATTTCATAAAAGTAAAAGAAAACATGGGTTGCCTCCCAAAAAGCGCTGCATTTGTTTGTCTACAGCTGGAAAATTGTAGTGGACTACCCATAGTATGACGGTGGCCATTTTATCTTCTCAACTCTAGTGTGATTCCAGAAAAACTTTTTCTTTGGGAGGCCTGATGATTCATTGGATAATTTCTTCCCATCCTTCTTGATGTGCTTGCAATTCAATGGGGTGGGAAATAGAATATTTCTATCCCCACTTTGGTCTTCATCTTGATGAATTATGTTATCCACAAAGTTCTGGTTTTCTATGCTTGGAAATTCAGGAAGATGGCTCAATTCTGATGGTTCATTTTTGTAAGGATCAGATAACACAGAACCACAGTATGAGATCTCAATTGTTTTTGACTCATTTATTTCATCACTTACCGATGTAGAGTAATGAGGATCAGTGGAGTCATAAGACTGAATACAATTTTCAATATCCTTTATTTCAACGTTGTTCACCAAATAATTTTCAATTTCAACCTCATTAGTGATCAATTTATTAATTATGGTACAAATATCACAAACAACACTACCATCAGGACAATATAAAGACATTGGTTCAGGGTTCACTTCAATTATAACAGAATTTTAAATATCATGGATAGGAAAGAATGAATGTCATATAATCATATTTGAATCAACAAATGAGCATTCAAGTTCATTTTCTTTATTACCATTCATGTTGGAGCATTGGAGGTCAGGGGTGAGATGAGATTCCAAAGAGTTTTCAAGATCCTTTAGGTCAATGGAGTCTACATTTGTAATGTCAACATCAAATTCTCCATTTATGACTTGGTTAATGAGGATACAATATTCACAAACTCCTCTATTAGTAGAACATGAAGAACATGATGGATTGGGGTTCAATTGAATCTTAGAAGTGTCTTCAGAATCATGGATTGAGAATGTAGAGTGATCCTCAGATGGGTATCGTATGGCTTGGAAAATGTTGAACTTGACCAGTTGGTCAACGAATTCCATGGATAAGATGCCTGAATGGACATCAATATTGGTTCTCGAAGTCATGAGGAATGGTCTTCCTAGAATTAGGGTAGATCGAGAAGAGTTCGCCTCACCTTCCATGTCAAGGACATAGAAATCAGCAGGGAAGATAAAATCATTGACTTGGAGAAGGAAATCCTCCATTATTCCCTCAGGACTGGCTGTGCTTCGATTGGCTAACTGAATGACAACACCTGTTGGGTGCAAGGGACCTAGACCAAGGTTGGAGAATATGGATTTGGGCATGACATTAATTGAGGCTCTTAGGTCTATGAGTGCATCATCAAAGTTGGAACTTCCAATTTGTCATGGAACCGTAAAGGTACCTGGATATTTGCACTTAATGGGTATGTACTGCTAGGTGGAAACATTTTCAATGGTCCTAAGTTGCCTCTTGTGGGTACACAACTCCTTGAGGAACCTGGAATACTTAGGAATTTGTTTTATGGCATCTAAGAGGGGAATGTTGACTTCAACACGTCTAAACATGTCGAGCGTTTCAGGATCAGGTTCAAAGGACTTCCTTGTCTTAGAAATAGCTTTAGGAAAAGGAATTGGGTTCCGAAGTGGAATGGAAGGAGGTGATTGAATGGATTCATATCCCTTTTCAAGTTTCTTTTTATTTTTGTTTTCTAGGTCAACATTCAAAGGAGGGTTTGAGGATTTATCTTGAGGCATAGAAATTAGCTTTCCTGATCTAAGTGCAATTGTACTTACATTACCCTTGGGGTTGGGTAATGGTTGAGATGGAAGTTGGGAAGAATTGGATTGTTGATGCTGAGTAAGGTGGGATGCAAGTTGACCAATTTGGGTTTCAATGTACTTGAGGCTTGAACGAGTGAAGGAGGAAAGATATTCCACTACACTTTGCCATGGTTTCTTGGAAGAAGAGGCTTGTCCCGGATTGGGATTTCCTTGATTTGGGTTCTTGGGAAATCGATTGTATTGGTTTTGGAATTGGAAAGGCTCACTAGGATGATAGAATCTAGGAGGAGGATTGTTCCTTTGAGGTTGAGGAACAAAAGGATAAGGTTGATGGAATTTACCAAGACCTTGACCATATTGAAACTGGTATGGGTTTTGAGGAGGGAATTGAGGGGGATGAGATATGGGATTACCATACCTAAGTCCTTGGTTATAGGAAGAAGATAAGGGCTCAGAGTGAGGTTGGTTGAAGTTTCTAACAAACTGACCAGATAGTTGAGGGTTGGTGTTCCGTTGAGCATATGCTGCATTGAGCTCCATTGGTCCAGATGAATCAGATTGATCCTTTTGAAGTTGTGGACATGTGTCAGTTGGATGAGATGAAGTGTTTCAGATTCCACAGTTTTTGACAGGTCCAGGAAACATTGAGTGTGGAGAAGACGAGGTTGGGGATTTGGTAGCCACATCTAGTTGTCGCACAAGACCTGTAAGTTCACTCATCCACTCTGTCATTTTGTTCGGATCAATTGATTGATTATCTTGGGCTTGTTTGACTTGAGCATGTACTCGAGTATGGAATTGTTGTGTGTTTGCATCCTTGTAACTTATGAGATCTCTTGCAGCTGCAGGAGTTTTCTCAACCAGAGCACCACCACTTGCGGCATTAATGAGAGTTCTCTCCATAGCCAATAAACGCTCATAGAAGTATTGGATCAAGAGTTGGTCATGGATTTGATGATGTGGGAAGGTTTCCACAATCTTTTTGAACCTCTCCCAGTACTCATGGAGTGATTCACTTGGGAACTGACGAATACCACTTATTTCCTTTCCGATAGAAGCAGTATGAGAAGCAAGAAAGTATTTATATAAGAATAGTCGCTTCATGTCATTCCATGTATTTATGGAACCAGGAGGTAGGTAGTAGAGCCATGACTTAGTAGTGTCATCTAGGGAAAAAGGGAATGCTCAGAGTTTGATTTGTTCTTCAGAAACCCCTTGAGGTTTCATGGTAGAGCACACTACTTGGAACTCTTTAAGGTGGAGATGTGGATCCTCACTGGCTAGCCCGTGGAAATGAGGAAGAAGATGAATAAAACCTGATTTGAGTTCGAAGTCAGCCTCTATGTTTGGATATTGAATACCAAGAGGTTGGTAATTCATATCAGGGGCAGTGAGTTCTTTAAGGGTTTGTTCCCTAGGATTGGACATATCTAATTCAATTGGTTGGATGAGGATTGGTTCTTGAATGAGTTGATTATCTATTATGTTCCTCCTAATTTGGCGAAGTCTTCGCTCAATTTTAGGGTCAAAAAAATCCGAGGGATTGTTTGGAAGGCTACGGGGCATTCAGAGAGATTTTGGAAGAAAGAGGAAGATGGGGCTTTCTTTGTATTTTTTTCATTTTATGATTTTTGTAACACCCGAGACTTTTATGTTATATAAATCATCAAAGGAATCTTTTTCTACACAACACTTGATTGGCTTGCTTTACACGCAATCGCGACCTTCCTCGATAGCTTGCGTTGTACGCAATACCGAGTTTCACTAAACAACAATATGCTATTAAAACTAGCCGTTATGAATAGTAATAACCAATTTTTGAAATTTTATAAATTTTATTTTTCAAAATGGACTTCATTTTTGGATTCGGAATATCGAAATTACCCTAGGGTGAAATTTTGGTATTTTTCTGAAAACTTTCAATTTTTGATGAATAGTGAAACCACTAAGTGGTAGGTTAAAAACTGAATTTTGCATAAAACATAATTTTACCGCTTCTGTGAATGGAATTTCGAAAATCCGAGAGACACGGTTAATATCAAGGACTAAAATGTGGTTCAATGAGATGAAAATAAATTTTTGGTGAATAGTAACTTTTTACTTTTTTTTACCGCGGTTAATAGTAAATAGGGTAACTAAGGGTAAATATGATATTACTATTACCCTAACACATGTCCTAATTCTATTGGATAAGTGTAATTCGACCAAAAACAACCTTATGAATAAAATATGACCATTTAGGCCCACTTGGATTAGATTAGGACATTTATTATTAATTTATTTAAAGAAGGGTTAAAATAGTTAAAATCAAAGTTTAATAAGTAAATCATTTTTAATATGGGATTATACATAAGATAAATTCGACTATAAATATTCATTAGAAAGATAAAAAGATTTGATACATCATGGTATTTTATTTATAATTTTTAGACATTAAATAATTTAATTTATTTATGACACAATGATGATGCAGTAATTATCTTATTAATGAAATATTGACATAATTGATGTTATAAACACCAAAATAAATGTAATTTGAGACTTTTTATGAATTCCACTAATTTTCTAGGTTACTATGATATATTAGTATTGATTTAATCAACTTGGTTCGAACATATAATTCTGTTATGACTTTCACAAAAATCATATATCAAATAGTGTCAAAATTGACACAAAATAGTTTTTAAATCAAATATTATATTATTAATTGTTATTTTATTCCTAAAAATCTAAGGTTCGGCCAAATGACTTAGATAAGGATATATATATTAATAATAAACAATTTGGGGTTCGTTTGTCATGTTATAGTAAGTTTATTAACCATATAGTAAAAGCAAACAAAAAGACACAGTAAAAGTTAAATTATTTAACTTAGAGTTAAATCTAATTGATAAGGTTAAAATAATTCCCTAAACTTGTCTAAATCCTATTGGTTGATAGGATTTCGACCCATCCCCACCTTATCTTCGAAATAAGACCCTTTGGAACCATTATAAACCGATTTTGACTTTAATATAAAATAATATTTTGAGATATTCCTAAGGTGCCCCTCTCCTCCCTTATAAAAGGGCACCTCCTCCCCCTCCTCCTCACAACAAATTGAGCATTCAAGCTCGGCCAACCCCTAACATTTTCTCCTCCCCACTTCCCTAGAATAATCCTAGAGTTCCTGGTCTTCTTCAAAGACCAATCTTAGTTCCCTAAGTGGAGGATTCAAAGAGGCGTTCCAAAGAAGAGGTAATATCCATTACCGATCTTTTCAATTTCTTTCTTCTTCAACTTCTTCTTCTTTAGTTGTTTCATGATAAAGTAATAACATCAGTATTACTTACATACTGATATGTTATTATAAATATGAAACAACCCTAATTCACCTTCTATCCATCCCACGGAAAAATGAAATCACCGCGCGTGCGTACGTACGGAATACCGTCTCCACGCCGTGGTGTAATCTATTTTACACCACCACCTTACAAGGACGGGTATAATGGTGTAATGAGTAACTATTTATGATTATTATAAATTAATATTGATACTGAAATAATATACATATACTCCAATACAATTCCACGATCATAGGAACGATATCATCACTCGTGCGTACGTACGGAATACCGTCTCCACGATGTGATGCGACTCGTTCTACATAATCATCATTACATAGTAATTATATAAATGAATTGAATGAATAAATATGATATATGTTACACTAATAACATTCTGGATATAAGGTATCTATAACCTTAAAATAAGAATAAGAATTTATTCGTCAAAACACGCATAAGAACACAAGTCAATAAAGACCCGAGTAACAAGTAACAATGAAATATTACTAACAAGAAGCTAAGAATATGACCATATATGATATCATATCAATATGTATGATTCTGGAATAAGTCAATAACATTATTTAAACCATTATACAGGAGCTTCAGACACGTACAAAGCAAATCGGACCTAAGGTAATGGAAATGTCACAATCTCATTTTTATTCGAGATTGTTTATACTTTGGTATTTACTGGGGTGTATTTTATCATCCACATCCATGTTTCCTCAATATGTAATATTATTTACATCCTCCTACAATTGTTTAAATCCAATTTTACCCTTCGGTGAGTTTTTAGTAATATATATGAAAGGAATCTTTTTTCGTTTTTCGTACGAGGTACTTTTTGACTTTTCTGACAAAAGTACGAGAAGAATGTTTTTTTTAACTTATACGGCATGAATGGATTTTTAAAACATTATTTCCAAGAATCTTCCTTTATAAGTTTTCAAGTTTATTTTTAATCAACTTCTTTATTTTATAATTGTATGACATGTTAAGAAAGGAAAAGTGTTTTTGAAGTAGAAAGGATATTTTCCTCAAGAATGGAGTTCAAGTATTTTATCAAAATTATTTTCCATCTAAGATAATAAAAGGGTTCTGTTTTTATCCCTATTATTACATTGATTTGACTATGTTGTGATGGAATTATTTTTATGAATTCCTTTATCTTATATGAACTGTTTTATGATGTCATGTTGTTTAAGAATCCCATCTTTATTACATGGGTTACGCTATGATGTATGGTTTATGATTATGTGGCACACATAAGAAAGGATTCATTATAAGATGGGTGGGACCTATATCTCCCTCCAATGCATTGGGTAAAGATTTTATATCTCATGAGATAGACATGGCTGGAACGGAAGGTTATTTCGGTTCAGTGATACAGGACTGAAATGAGGAGTGAACTCGGTTCAGAATGGGACTTTGTCCACTAAGATAGTCTTGGCAATGAGTCATGACTAACAAGAAATGATTTTCCATGATTATGTGTGCATGCCACAAAGTTTCAAGTTTTCTGTTATGATTATGGGGATCTCATTTTCACTTCTATGATTTATTCCATGTTAAGATATTATGATCTCTTTTGCAGGTTTTGATTTTCAAAAGATATGATATGATTTTTATTTCCTTTACTTGACCTTGCTGAGCATTTGAGCTCACCCTTTTATGTTTTCTTTTCCCGAGGTCAGGAAGATGGATATTAAGTAGAATATGCTAAAAGGGACCCTAGATATGATGAAATAAATGGGAGACACTATAGAAGATTTATGAACCAGTTGTTTATGTTTCCCAGTTTCTAAAGACACTATACCTATGCGGTCCTTTGTGGTTTTGTCATATGTTGTAATAAGTGTGCTTCAATTTTGAAGTATTAAAAATGTATGTAAAGTATGGGTCGTTATAGTTGGTATCAGAGGAAAGGTATAGTCAACCTTTGGAAACTAGGATGTGAAAGCCTTAGTAAGAACCCTAAGGATAAGTCTAAGCATAGAACACAATCTTAGTGTTTTAGAAATGGCCTTGAATAACCTAGGATAAGACCTTAAGCATGAAAATTTTATTCTTGAATTATGTGGTTTTCCTATTATAATTAGTGTTGCTCACACTATTCTTCTTGGTTTTAGTCAATGGCTGGAACACGAAGGAACCGTGTTAATGCGGAATGCGATGGGCAATGCAATGATTGTCCCCCTGAGCAACCAAACGGTATGGGAGCTGGAATGCAAAATCTTGTAGCCATGCTCACACAACTTTCTCAAGCTATGAATCATGCAGGAATTCCAAACGAGCAAAGGAAGGAGCAACATTCTGTTGAATCCTTCATGAGGCAGCGTCCACCTTCTTTCAGCGGGTCTACTGAACCATTAGTTGCTGAACAATGGATTAGTACTACTGAAAAGATATTTTCAGTTCTTCAATGTTCTGAGCATGATAAAGTCATCCTAGCAGTGTATCGTTTGGAAGGAGATGCTGATCAATGGTGGAATCTTATTAAGAATACGAGGCAAAGGGATGAAATTGAGTCTATGGAATGGGACGAGTTCAAGAACTTATTATTCAATAAGTACTTCCCCCGTATTCTCCGAACAAAGATGGAGAAAGAGTTCCTTGAACTGAAGCAAAGGGATGATGAATCTGTTGGTACCTATGAAGCAAATTTTACAAGACTTGCAAGGTACGCTTCTGGTATTATTATCCAACCTGAGAGTAAGATTGATCGATTCTTTAGTGGCTTAAAACCAAGTCTTCGAAGGGTGTTAGCCATAAGGGACTTCAATAGCTACGAGGAAATCGTTCGATGTGCTCTCAAAGTTGAGATGGAGATTGGAGTAACCCATCAGTCACATGGGTTTGATAAGAAGAGGAAGATGGAATTCAAAGAAAAATCTAAAGAGCACACGGAAAAGAAGATGAGCTTTTCCTTATGCTCAAAGTGTGGAAAGAAACATGGAGGGAGTTGTCTTAAAGGGACAAGTAAATGTTTTAAATGTGGAAAGGAAGGTCATCGGGCATTTGAATGCCGTGATAATGGGAAGAAGATGTCTAATGACGCAAACAAAGGAAGGGATACACAGAATGAACCTAATACACTTCAATGTTTCAAGTGCAAGGAGATGGGGAATTATGCCAATCAATGACCAAATCCAAGGGTTGATGATGATGGTCGACGTCAACAAAATCTTAAGGCTAAAGACAAAGGAAAGTCACATGCAATTTCTATTAGCGATGTGGAGTACGATAACGAAGTGGTGAAAGGTACACTTACCATCCAATCTAAAGTAGCAAATGTTTTATTTGATTCTGGATCCACCCACTCTTTTATTTCTAATGAATTTTCTAAGGGTATCACCATATTACCTCAACAATTAGATGTTGAGTTGGCTGTGACAACACCTAATGGCACAACAGTCGCATCAAAAGTTTATAATTCTTCTCCGATCGAAGTTTGTGGGAAAGTGCTTCCTGCAAATCTTGTGATCCTTCCTTTAGTGGAATTTGATGTGATTCTTGGCATGGATTGGCTTTCTCTACATGGAGCTCATATCAATTGCCAAAGAAGGGAAGTCACATTTCATATTCCAGATCAATCTACGATCGTCTATCAATGCAAGGATGAACATAACCTTCCGGTGGAAATTTCTTCCATCTTATGGGTATTGATTCCACTAAATGAAGGCTATTTATCTCAAATGGCGGGTGAGAAACTCACGATTAAGAATATGCCCATTGTACGGGAGTTTGATGATGTCTTTCCGGAGGAATTACCGGGTCTTCCACCAAATCGTGAAGTTGAGTTTTCAATAGAACTCGTACCGGGCGCTTTTCCAATTTCAAAGACACCTTATAGAATGGCCCCAATTGAGTTGCAGGAATTGAAGAAGCAACTCCAAGAGAATCTTGATAAGGGATTCATACACCCTAGTGCGTCACCTTGGGGAGCACCTGTTCTATTTGTTAAGAAGAAAGATGGATCAATGAGACTCTGCATTGATTATCGAGAACTTAACAAGATCACTATCAAGAACAAATATCCTCTCCCACGCATTGATGACTTATTTGACCAACTACGCGGAGCTCAATACTTTTCCAAGATTGATCTTCGTTCAGGGTATTATCAATTAAGGGTCAAAAGGGAGGATATACCAAAGACGGCTTTCCGTACAAGGTATGGACACTATGAATTTATAGTGATGCCGTTTGGTCTTACTAATGCCCCTGCTATCTTCATGGATCTAATGAATAGAGTCTTTAGAGACTATCTTGATCAATTTGTGGTAGTCTTCATAGACGATATTCTTGTCTATTCAAAGAGCAAGGAAGAGCATGAAGATCACTTGAGAATTATATTGAAGACCCTGAGAAAGGAGAAGCTTTATGCCAAATTTACCAAGGGTGAATTTTGGCTTCAAAAAGTTGCATTTTTGGGTCACATAATCTCAAAAGAGGGGATATCTGTGGATCCAGCAAAAACAGAGGTTATCGAAAGATGGTCAAGACCAAAAACAGTAACTGAGATCCGAAGTTTTCTTGGTTTGGCTGGATACTATCGACGTTTTGTAAAAGATTTTTCACGATTATCTAATCCACTCACCAAGTTGACTCGAAAAGGAGTTAAGTTTGTCTGGACAGAGGAATGTGAAGAGAATTTCAAGGAGTTGAAAAGAAGGTTATCCAGTGCACCTGTGCTCACACTGCCTTGTAGTGGAGAAAGGTTTGTGATCTACAATGATGCATCCAAGAAGGGATTGGGGTGTGTTCTTATGCAAAATGATGTGGTGATAGCTTATGCCTCACGACAGTTGAAAATCCATGAGCAAAATTACCCAACACATGATTTGGAGTTGGCTGCGGTAATCTTTGCATTAAAGATTTGGAGGCATTACCTTTATGGTGAAAGGTGTGATATTTATACTGATCATAAAAGTTTAATGTATATTTTCACACAAAAGGAGCTGAATATGCGCCAAAGAAGATGGTTGGAGCTGATTAAGGATTATGACTGCTCAATCCATTACCACCCTGGGAAAGCAAACAAGGTGGCAGATGCATTAAGTCGACAAGACCATGCTAGTTTATCCATGATGAGGATCACAAAAGATCCAATATTTATGGATTTACAAAGGATGGATCTTGGAATTATAATGGAAGGGGAAAATCTTATCTTTCTCAAATGAATGTTCAACCATCTATACATGCGAAGATTAAGGAGGCACGGAAAGAAGATGTCGAGTTACAAAAGAAGGTGAGAAATGTTCCTGAATTCAACCTTGATTGTGATGGGATAATAAAGTTCAGGAATCGGGTTTGTGTTCCTCCCATCCCTGAATTAAAGAAGGAGCTGCTGGATGAGGCTCATAGTTCTTCATTCTCTATTCATCCTGGAAGCACGAAGATGTATAGGGACCTGAAAGAGTACTTCTGGTGGGATGGCATGAAAAGAGATGTTGCTGAATATGTCTCTCGATGCTTGGTTTGTCATCAAGTTAAAGCTGAGAGACAGAAGTCTAAGGGGATGTTACAACCATTACCCATACCCGAATGGAAATGGGAAAACATCACTATGGACTTTGTCACAGGACTTCCTAAAACATCCAAAGGCAATAATGCTATCTGGGTCATAGTTGATCGTCTTACAAAGTATGCACACTTCATTGCAATTAGAGAGGATTTCTCTCTAGATCAGCTTTCCAGGATATATGTAAAGGAAGTGGTAAGATTGCATGGAGTACCACTTTATATTATATCTGATCGGGATCCGAGATTTATATCGAAGTTCTGGCGAAGTCTTCAGCATACTCTGGATACAGAGTTGAGTTTCAGCACTGCTTATCATCCCCAGACAGCCGGTCAGTCTGAGAGAACAATTCAAACCCTAGAAGATATGTTGAGAGCTTGCTCTATGGATTTAAAAGGAGGTTGGGATCAACACATACCTTTGGTGGAATTTTCTTATAATAATAGTTTTCACTCCAGTATTCAGATGGCTCCTTATGAAGCTCTCTACGGAAAGAAATGCAGGACTCCAACTTGCTGGGATGAAGTTGGGGAAAGAAAGCTATTAGGACCTGATCTCGTTGATGAAATGGCAGAAAAGGTTAGATCTATTCAACAACACATAAGAGTATCTCAGAGTCGACAGAAAAGTTATGCCGACAACCGAAGAAAAGACCTAGAGTTTGAAGTGGGTGATAAAGTGTTCTTACGAATATCTCCCTGGAAGAGGGTTATGAGATTTGGAAAGAAGGGGAAGTTGAGCCCTAGATATATCGGTCCTTTCGAAATACTGGATCGTGTTGGGAAGGTAGCTTACCGATTGGCGCTTCCACCGAATCTCTCTCAAGTTCACGATGTGTTCCATGTATCTCTCCTGAGAAAGTACATACCAGATCCTTCACATGTACTCAGCTCAGAAGTTGTACCGTTGGAGCAAGATCTTTCTTATGAAGAACAGCCGATAGAGATTCTGGATCGTAGCGAAAAAGTCCTACGAAACAAGACCACTCGATTGGTGAAAGTTTTATGGAGGAACCACCAACTTGAAGAAGCTACATGGGAGCTTGAGGATATGATGAGGGAGAAGTATCCTCATCTGTTTGTTACAAAGTGACGAATTTCGAGGGCGAAATTCTTTTTAAGGGGGGTAGAATGTAACACCCGAGACTTTTATGTTATATAAATCATCAAAGGAATCTTTTTCTACACAACACTTGATTGGCTTGCTTTAAACGCAATCGCGACCTTCCTCGATAGCTTGCGTCGTACGCAATACCGAGTTTCACTAAAAAACAATATGCTATTAAAACTAGCCGTTATGAATAGTAATAACCACTTTTTGAAATTTTATAAATTTTATTTTTCAAAATGGACTTCATTTTTGGATTCGGAATATCGAAATTAGCCTAGGGTGAAATTTTGGTATTTTTCTGAAAACTTTCAATTTTTGATGAATAGTGAAACCACTAAGTGGTAGGTTAAAAACTGAATTTTGCATAAAACTTAATTTTACCGCTTCTGTGAATGGAATTTCGAAAATCCGAGAGACACGGTTAATATCAAGGACTAAAATGTGGTTCAATGAGACGAAAATAAATTTTTGGTGAATAGTAACTTTTTACTTTTTTTTACCGCGGTTAACAGTAAATAGGGTAACTAAGGGTAAATATGATATTACTATTACCCTAACACATGTCCTAATTCTATTGGATAAGTGTAATTCGACCAAAAACAACCTTATGAATAAAATATGACCATTTAGGCCCACTTGGATTAGATTAGGACATTTATTATTAATTTATTTAAAGAAGGGTTAAAATAGTTAAAATCAAAGTTTAATAAGTAAATCATTTTTAATATGGGATTATACATAAGATAAATTCTACTATAAATATTCATTAGAAAGATACAAAGATTTCCTACATCATGGTATTTTATTTATAATTTTTAGACATTAAATAATTTAATTTATTTATGACACAATGATGATGCAGTAATTATCTTATTAATGAAATATTGACATAATTGATGTTATAAACACCACAATAAATGTAATTTGAGACTTTTTATGAATTCCACTAATTTTCTAGGTTACTATGATATATTAGTATTGATTTAATCAACTTGGTTCGAACATATAATTCTGTTATGACTTTCACAAAAATCATATATCAAATAGTGTCAAAATTGACACAAAATAGTTTTTAAATCAAATATTATATTATTAATTGTTATTTTATTCCTAAAAAATCTAAGGTTCTGCCAAATGACTTAGATAAGGCTATATATATTAATAATAAACAATTTGGGGTTCGTTTGTCATGTTATAGTAAGTGTATTAACCATATAGTGAAAGAAAACAAAAAGACACGGTAAAAGTTAAATTATTTAACTTAGAGTTAAATCTAATTGATAAGGTTAAAATAATTCCCTAAACTTGTCTAAATCCTATTGGATGATAGGCTTTAGACCCATCCCCACCTTATCTTCGAAATAAGACCCTTTGGAACCATTATAAACCGATTTTGACTTTAATATAAAATAATATTTTGAGATATTCCTAAGGTGCCCCTCTCCTCCCTTATAAAAGGGCACCTCCTCCCCCTCCTCCTCACACCAAATTGAGCACTCAAGCTCGGCCAACCCCTGCCATTTTCTCCTCCCCACTTCCCTAGAATAATCCTAGAGGTCCTGGTCTTCTTCAAAGACCAATCTTAGTTCCCTAAGTGGAGGATTCAAAGTGGCGTTCCAAAGAAGAGGTAATATCCATTACCGATCTTTTCAATTTCTTTCTTCTTCAACTTCTTCTTCTTTAGTTGTTTCATGATAAAGTAATAACATCAGTATTACTTACATACTGATATGTTATTATAAATATGAAACAACCCTAATTCACCTTCTATCCATCCCACGGAAAAATGAAATCACCGCGCGTGCGTACGTACGGAATACCGTCTCCACGCCGTGGTGTAATCTCTTTTCCACCACCACCTTACAAGGATGGGTATAATGGTGTAATGAGTAACTATTTATGATTATTATAAATTAATATTGATACTGAAATAATATACATATACTCCAATACAATTCCACGATCATAGGAACGATATCATCACTCGTGCGTACGTACGGAATACCGTCTCCACGATGTGATGCGACTCGTTCTACATAATCATCATTACATAGTAATTATATAAATGAATTGAATGAATAAATATGATATATGTTACACTAATACCATTCTGGATATAAGGTATCTATAACCTTAAATGAAGAATAAGAATTTATTCGGCAAAACACGCATAAGAACAAAAGGCAATAAAGACCCGAGTAACAAGTAACAATGAAATATTACTAACAAGAAGCCAAGAATATGACCATATATGATATCATATCAATATTTATGATTCTGGAATAAGTCAATAACATTATTTAAACCATTATACAGGAGCTTCGGACACATACAAAGCAAATCGGACCTAAGGTAAGGGAAATGTCACAATCTCATTTTTATCCGAGATTGTTTATACATTGGTATTTACTTTGGTGTATTTTATCATCCACATCCATGTTTCCTCAATATGTAATATTATTTACATCCTCCTACAATTGTTTAAATCCAATTTTACCCTTCGGTGAGTTTTTAGTAATATATATGAAAGGAATCTTTTTTCGTTTTTCGTACGAGGTACTTTTTGACTTTTCCGACAAAAGTACGAGAAGAATGTTTTTTTTAACTTATACTGCATGAATGGATTTTTAAAAAATTATTTCCAAGAATCTTCCTTTATAAGTTTTCAAGTTTATTTTTAATCAACTTCTTTATTTTATAATTGTATGACATGTTAAGAAAGGAAAAGTGTTTTTGAAGTAGAAAGGATATTTTCCTCAAGAATGGAGTTCAAGTATTTTATCAAAATTATTTTCCATCTAAGATAATAAAAGGGTTCTGTTTTTATACCTATTATTACATTGATTTGACTATGTTGTGATGGAATTATGTTTATGAATTCCTTTATCTTATATGAACTGTTTTATGATGTCATGTTGTTTAAGAATCCCATCTTTATTACATGGGTTACGCTATGATGTATGGTTTATGATTATGTGGCACACATAAGAAAGGATTCATTATAAGATGGGTGGGACCTATATCTCCCTCCAATGCATTGGGTAAAGATTTTATATCTCATGAGATAGACATGGCTGGAACGGAAGGTTATTTCGGTTCAGTGATACAGGACTGAAACGAGGAGTGAACTCGGTTCAGAAAGGGACTTTGTCCACTAAGATAGTCTTGGCAATGAGTCATGACTAACAAGAAATGATTTTCCATGATTATGTGTGCATGCCACAAAGTTTCAAGTTTTCTGTTATGATTATGGGGATCTCATTTTCACTTCTATGATTTATTCCATGTTAAGATATTATGATCTCTTTTGTAGGTTTTTATTTTCAAAAGATATGACAGGATTTTTATTTCCTTTACTTGCCCTTGCTGAGTATTTGAGCTCACCCTTTTATGTTTTCTTTTCCCCAGGCCAGGAAGATGTATATTAAGTAGAATATGCTAAAAGGGACCCTAGATATGATGAAATAAATGGGAGACACTGTAGAAGATTTATGAACCAGTTGTTTATGTTTCCCAGTTTCTAAAGAAACTATACCTATGCGGTCCTTTGTGGTTTTGTCATATGTTGTAATAAGTGTGCTTCAATTTTGAAGTATTAACAATGTATGTAAAGTATGGGTCGTTATAATTTTTATGAGAAGATGTATAACGACCCATACTTTACATACATTGTTAATACTTCAAAATTGAAGCACACTTATTACAACATATGCCAAAACCACAAAGGACCGTATAGGTATAGTGTCTTTAGAAACTGGGAAACATAAACAACTGGTTCACAAATCTTCTACAGTGTCTCCCATTTATTTCATCATATCTAGGGTCCCTTTTAGCATATTCTACTTAATATCCATCTTCCTGACCTGGGGAAAATAAAACATACAAAAAAAAGGGTGAGCTCAAATGCTCAGCAAGGGAAAATGAAGGAACTAAAAATCATATCATATCTTTTTGAAAATAATAACCTGCAAAAGAGATCATAATATCTTAACATGGAATAAATCATAGAAGTGAAAATGAGATCCCCATAATCATAACATAAAACTTGAAACTTTTTGGCATGCACACATAATCATGGAAAATCATTTCTTGTTAGTCATGACTCATTTCCAAGACTATCTTAGTGGACAAAGTCCATTTCTGAACCGAGTTCACTCCTCGTTTCAGTCCTGTATCACTGAACCGAAATTACCTTCCGTTCCAGCCATGTCTATCTCATGAGATATAAAATCTTTACCCAATGCATTGGAGGGAGATATAGGTCCCACCCATCTTATAATGAATCCTTTCTTATGTGTTCCACATAATCATAAATCATACATCATCGCATAACACATGTAACAAAAATGGGATTCTTGAAACATCATGACACGATAAAACAAATCATATAAGGTAAATGACTTCATAAAAATAATTCCCTCACAACATAATCAAATCAATGTAATAATAGGGATAAAAACAGAACCCTTTATTATCTTAGATGGAAAATAATTTTGATAAAACACTTGAACTCCATTCTTGAGGAAAATATCCTTTCTTCTTCAAAAACACTTTTCTTTTCTTAACATGTCATACAATTATAAACTAAAAGAAGTTGATCAAAAATAAACTTGAAAACTTGTGAAGGACGTTTCTTGGAAATAATGTTTTAAAAATACATTCATGCCGTATAAGTTAAAAAAACATTCTTCGTACTTTTGTCGGAAAAGTCAAAAAGTACATCGTACAAAACAAATGACAAAAGATTCCTTTCATATTATTTAATAAAAACTCACCGAAGGGTAAAATTGGATTTAAACTATTTTAAGTGGATGGATACAATATTACACATTGAGGGAACATGGATGTGGATGATAAAATACACCCCAGTAAATACCAAAGTATAAACAATCTCGGATAAAAATGAGATTGTGATATTTCCCCTTACCTTAGGTCCGACTTGCTTTGTAAGTGTCCGAACCTCCTGTATAATGATTTAAATAATGTTATTGACTTATTCCATAATCATACGTATTTTTATGATATCATATATGGTCATATTATTAGCTTCTTAGTAGTAATATTTCATTGCTACTTGTTATTCGGGTGTTTATAACTTTTTGTTCTTATGCTTGTTTTGTCGAATAAATTCTTTTTCTTATCTTTAGGTTATAGATACTTCATTTCTAGAATGGTATTAGTGTAGTATATATCATATTAATTCATTCAATTCATTTATATAATCATTATGAAATGAAGATCATGTAGAACGAGTCGCATCACATCGTGGAGACGGTATTCCGTAGGTACGCACGAGTGATGATATCGTTCCTATGATCGTGGAATTGTATTGGAGTATATATATATTATTTCAGTATCAATATTACTTTATAATAATCATAAATAGTTACTCATTACACCATTATACCCATCCTTGTAAGGTGATGGTGGAAAATAGATTACACAACGGCGTGGAGACGATATTCCGTATGTACGCACGCGCGGTGTTTCATTTTTCCGTAGGACGGATAGAAGGTGAATTAGGGTTGTTTTATATTTATAATAACATATAAGTATGTAAGTAATACTGATTTTATTACTTTATCATGAAATAACTAAAGAAGAAGAAGTTGAAGAAGAAAGAAATTGAAAAGATCAGTAATGGATATTACCTCTTCTTTGGAACGCCTCTTTGAATCCTCCACTTAGGGAACTAAGATTGGTATTTGAAGAAGACCCGGACCTCTAGGATTATTCTAGGGAAGTGGAGAAGGGATTTTGGAAGGGGTTGGCCGAGCTTGAGTGCTCAAATTGGTGTGAGGAGGAGGGGGAGGAGGTGCCCTTTTATAAGGGAGGAGAGGGGTACCTTAGAAATATCTCAAAATATTATTTTATATTAAAGTCAAAATCGGTTTATAATGGTTCCAAAGGGTTTTATTTCGAAGCTAAAGTATGTATGGGTTGAAATACTATCAACCAATAGGATTTAGACAAGTTTAGGTTATTATTTTAACCTTACCAATTAGATTTAACTTTAAGTTAAATAATTTAACTTTTACCGTGTCTTTTTGTTTTCTTACACTATATGGTTAATACACTTACTATAACATGCCAAACGAACCCCAAATTGTTTATTATTAATATATATATCCTTATCTAAGTCATTTGGCCGAACCTTAGACTTTTAGGAATAAAATAACAATTAATAATATAATATTTTATATAAAAAATATTTTGTGTCAATTTTGACACTATTTGATATATGATTTTTGAGAAATTCATAACAGAATTATATGTTCGAACAAAGTTGATTAAATAAACAATAATATATCATAGTAACCTATAAAATTAGTGTAATTCATAAAAAGTCTCAAATTACATTTATTTTGATGTTTATAACATCAATTATGTCAATATTTCATTAATAAGATAATTACTGCATCATCATTGTGTCATAAATAAATTAAATTATATAATGTCTAAAAATTATAAATAAAATACCATTATGTAGGAAATATTTTTAGATTTCTAATGAATATTTATAGTCGAATTTATCTTATGTATAACCCCATATTAAAAATTATTTACTTATTAAACTTTGATTTTAACTATTTTAACCCTTCTTTAAATAAATTAATAATAAATGTACTAATCTAATCCAAGTGGGCCTAAATGGTCATATTTTATTCCTAAGTTTGTTTTTGGTCGAATTAAACTTATCCAATAGAATTAGGACATGTGTTAGGGTAATAGTAATATCATATTTACCCTTAGTTACGCTATTTACTATTAACCAAGGTAAAAAAGTAAAAAGTTACTATTCACCAAAAAATTATTTTTATCTCATTGAACCACATTTTACTTACTGATATAAACCGTGTCTATCGGATTTTCGAAATTCCATTCACAGAAGCGGTAAAATTAAGTTTTATGCAAAATTCAGTTTTTAACCTACCACTTAGTGGTTTCACTATTAATCAAAAATTGAATGTTTTCAGAAAAATACCAAAATTTCACCGTAGGCTAATTTCGGTATTCCGAATCCAAAAATGAAGTCCATTTTGAAAAATAAAATTTATAAAATTTGAAAAAGTGGTTATTACTATTCATAACGGCTAGTTTTAATAATATTTTAATAGTATATCATTGTTTAGTGAAACTCAGTATTGCGTACGACGCAAGCTATCAAGGAAGGTCGAGATTGCGTGTAATGTAAGCCAAGCTAGTATGTAGTGAAAGAATCATTTGATTATATATAAAAACAAAATATTACTCATAAAAATCTCGGGTGTTACATTCTACCCCCCTTAAAAAGCATTTCGCCCTCGAAATTCGGCACTTTGTAACAAACAGATGAGGATACTTCTCCCTCATCATATCCTCAAGCTCCCATGTAGCTTCTTCAAGTTGGTGGTTCCTCCATAAAACTTTCACCAATCGAGTGGTCTTGTTTCGTAGGAATTTTTTTCTACGATCCAGAATCTCTATCGGTTGTTCTTCATAAGAAAGATCTTGCTCGAGTGGTACAACTTCTGAGATGAGTACATGTGATGGACCAGGTATGTACTTTCTCAGGAGAGATACATGGAACACATCGTGAACTTGAGAGAGATTTGGTGGAAGCGCCAATCGGTAAGCTACCTTTCCAACACGATCCAGTATTTCGAAAGGACCGATATATCTAGGGCTCAACTTCCCCTTATTTCCAAATCTCACGACTCTCTTCCAGGGAGATATCCGTAAGAACACTTTATCGCCCACTTCAAACTCTAGGTCTTTTCTTTGGTTGTCTGCATAACTTTTCTGTCGACTCTGAGCTGCTCTTATGTGTTGTTGAATAGATCTGACCTTTTCTACCATTTCATCAACGAGATCAGGTCCTAATAGCTTTCTTTCCCCAACTTCATCCCAGAAAGTTGGAGTCCTGCATTTCTTTCCATAGAGAGCTTCATAAGGATCCATCTGAATACTGGAGTGGAAGCTATTATTATAAGAAAATTCCACCAAAGGTAGGTGTTGATCCCAACCTCCTTTGAAATCCATAGAAAAAGCTCTCAACATATCTTCTAGGGTTTGAATTGTTCTCTCAGACTGACCGTCTGTCTGGGGATGATAAGCAGTGCTGAAACTCAAATTTGTATCCAGAGTATGCTGAAGACTTCGCCAGAACTTCGAGGTAAATCTCAGATCCCGATCAGATATAATAGAAAGTGGTACTCCATGCAATCTTACCACTTCCTTTACATATATCCTGGCAAGCTGATCTAGAGAGAAATCCTCTCTAATAGCAATGAAGTGTGCAGACTTTGTAAGACGATCAACTATGACCCAGATAGCATTATTGCCTTTGGATGTTTTAGGAAGTCCTGTGACAAAGTCCATAGTGATGTTTTCCCATTTCCATTTGGGTATGGGTAATGGTTGTAACATCCCCTTAGACTTCTGTCTCTCAGCTTTAACTTTTTGACAAACCAAGCATCGAGAGACATATTCAGCAACATCTCTTTTCGTGCCATCCCACCAGAAGTACTCTTTCAGGTCCCTATACATCTTTGTGCTTCCAGGATGAATAGAGAATGAAGAACTATGAGCCTCATCCAACAGCTCCTTCTTTAATTCAGGGATGGGAGGAAGACAAACCCGATTCCTGAACTTTATTATCCCATCACAATCAAGGTTGAATTCAGGATCATTTCTCACCTTCTTTTGTAACTCGACATCTTCTTTTTGTGCCTCTTTAATCTTCACATGTATAGATGGTTGAACATTCATTTGAGAAAGATAAGATTTTCCCCTTCCATTATAATTCCAAGATCTATCCTTTGTAAATCCATAAATATTGGATCTTTTGTGATCCTCATCATGGATAAACTAGCATGGTCTTGTCGACTTAATGCATCTGCCACCTTGTTTGCTTTCCCAGGGTGGTAATGGATTGGGCAGTCATAATTCTTAATCAGATCCAACCATCTTCTTTGACGCATATTCAGCTCCTTTTGTGTGAAAATATACTTTAAACTTTTATGATCAGTATAAATATCACACCTTTCACCATAAAGGTAATGCATCCATATCTTTAATGCAAAGATTACCACAGCCAACTCCAAATCATGTGTTGGGTAATTTTGCTCATGGATTTTCAACTGTCGTGAGGCATAAGCTATCACCATATCATTTTGCATAAGAACACACCCCAATCCCTTCTTGGATGCAGCACTGTAGATCACAAACCTTTCTCCACTACAAGGCAGTGTGAGCACATGTCCACTCGATAACCTTCTTTTCAACTCCTTGAAATTCTCTTCACATTCCTCTGTCCAAACAAACTTATCTCCTTTCCGAGTCAACTTGGTGAGTGGATTAGATAATCATGAAAAATCTTTTACAAAACGTCGATAATATCTAGCCAAACCAAGAGAACTTCGGATCTCAGTTACTGTTGTTGGTCTCGACCATCTTTCGATAACCTTTGTTTTTGCTGGATCCACAGATGTCCCCTCTTTTGAGATTATGTGACCCAAAAATGCAACTTTTTGAAGCCAAAATTCACACTTGGTAAATTTGGAATAAGGCTTCTCCTTTCTCAGGGTCTTCAATATAATTCTCAAGTGATCTTCATGCTCTTCCTTGCTCTTTGAATAGACAAGAATATCTTCTATAAAGACTATCACAAATTGATCAAGATAGTCTCTAAAGACACTATTCATTAGATCCATGAAGATAGAAGTGGAATTAGTAAGACCAAATGGCATCACTATAAATTCATAGTGTCCATACCTTGTACGGAAAGCCGTCTTTGGTATATCCTCCCTTTTGACCCTTAATTGATGATACCCTGAATGAAGATCAATCTTTGAAAAGTATTGAGATCCGCGTAGTTGTTCAAATAAGTCATCAATGCGTGGGAGAGGATATTTGTTCTTGATAGTGATCTTGTTAAGTTCTCGATAATCAATGAAGAGTCTCATTGATCCATCTTTCTTCTTAACAAATAGAACAGGTGCTCCCCAAGGTGACGCACTAGGGTGTATGAATCCCTTATCAAGATTCTCTTGGAGTTGCTTCTTCAATTCCATCAACTCAATTGGGGCCATTCTATAAGGTGTCTTTGAAATAGGCAAAGCACCCGGTACGAGATCTATTGAAAACTCAACTTCGCGATTCGGTGGAAGACCCGGTAATTCCTCCGGAAAGACATCATCAAACTCCCGTACGATGGGCATATTCTTAATCGTGAGTTTCTCACCAACCATTTGAGATAAATAACCTTCATTTAGTGGAATCAAGACCCATAAGATGGAAGGAATTTCCACTGGAAGGTTATATTCATCCTTGCATCGATAGACGATAGTAGATTGATCTGGAATATGAAATGTGACTTCCCTTCTTTGGCAATTGATATGATATCCATTTAGAGAAAGCCAATACATGCCAAGAATCACATCAAATTCCACTATAGGAAGGATCACAAGATTTTCAGGAAGCACTTTCCCACAAACTTCAATCGGAGAAGAATTATAAACTTTTGATGCGACTGTTGTGCCATTAGGTGTTTTCACAGCTAACTCAACATATAATTGTTGAGGTAATACGGTGATACCCTTAGAAAATTCTTTAGAAATAAAATAGTGGGTGGATCCAGAATCAAATAAAACATTTGCTAATTTAGAGTGGATGGTAAGTGTACCTTTCACCACTTCGTTATCGTACTACACATCGCTGATAGAAATTTCATGTGACTTTCCTTTGTCTTTAGCCTTAAGATTTTTTTGACGTCGACCATCATCATCAAACCTTGTATTTGGGCATTGATTGGCATAATGCCCCATCTCCTTGCACTTGAAACATTGAAGTGTAGTAGGTTCAATCTGTGTATCCCTTCCTTTGTTTGCATCATTAGACATCTTCTTCCCATTATCGCGGCATTCAAATGCCCGATGACCTTCCTTTCCACATTTGAAACATTTACTTGTCCCTTTAAGACAACTCCCTCCATGTTTCTTTCCACACTTTGAGCATAAGGTAAAGCTTATCATCTTTTCAGTGTGCTCTTTAGATTTTCCTTTGAATTCCATCTTCCCCTTCTTATCAAACCCATTTGACTGATGGGTTACTCCAATCTCCATCTCGACTTTGAGAGCACATCGAACGATTTCCTCGTAGCTATTGAAGTCCCTTATGGCTAACGCCCATCGAAGACTTGGTTTTAAGCCACTAAAGAATCGATCGATCTTACTCTCAGGTTGGATAATAATACCAGAAGCGTACCTTGCAAGTCTTGTAAAATTTGCTTCATAGGTACCAACAGATTCATCATCCCTTTGATTCAGTTCAAGAAACTCTTTCTCTATCTTTGTTCGGAGAATACGAGGGAAGTACTTATTGAAAAATAAGTTCTTGAACTTGTCCCATTCCATGGACTCAATTTCATCACTTTGCCTCGTATTCTTAATAAGATTCCACCATTGATCAGCATCTCCTTCCAAACGATACACTGCTAGGATGACTTTATCTTGTTCAGAACATTGAAGAACTGAAAATATCTTTTCAGTAGTACTAATCCATTGTTCAGAAACTAATGGATCAGTAGACCCACTGAAAGAAGGTACACGCTGCCTCATGAAGGATTGAACAAAATTTTGCTCCTTCCTTTGCTCGTTTGGAAGTCCTGCATGATTCATAGCTTGAGAAAGTTGTGTGAGCATGGCTACAAGATTTTGAATTCCAGCTCCCATATCGTTTGGTTGCTCAGGGGGAAAATCATTGCATTGCCTATCACATTTCGCATTAACATGGTTCCTTCGGGTTCCAGCCATTGACTAAAACCAAGAATAATAGTGTGAGCAACACTAATTATAATAGGAAAACCACATAATTCAAGAATAAAATTTTAATGCTTAAGGTCTTATCCTAGGTTATTCATGGGCATTTCTAAAACACTGAGATTGTGTTCTATGTTTAGACTTATCCTTAGGGTTCTTACTAAGGCTTTCACATCCTAGTTTCCAAAGGTTGACTATACCTTTCCTCTGATACCAACTATAACGACCCATACTTTACATACATTGTTAATACTTCAAAATTGAAGCACACTTATTACAACATATGCCAAAACCACAAAGGACCGTATAGGTATAGTGTCTTTAGAAACTGGGAAACATAAACAACTGGTTCATAACTCTTCTACAGTGTCTCCCATTTATTTCATCATATCTAGGGTCACTTTTAGCATATTCTACTTAATATCCATCTTCCAGACCTGGGGAAAATAAAACATACAAAAAAAGGGTGAGCTCAAATGCTCAGCAAGGGCAAATGAAGGAAATAAAAATCATATCATATCTTTTTGAAAATCATAACCTGCAAAAGAGATCATAATATCTTAACATGGAATAAATCATAGAAGTGAAAATGAGATCCCCATAATCATAACATAAAACTTGAAACTTTGTGGCATGCACACATAATTAGGGAAAATCATTTCTTGTTAGTCACGACTCATTTCCAAGACTATCTTAGCGGACAAAGTCCATTTCTGAACCGAGTTCACTCCTCGTTTCAGTCCTGTATCACTGAACCGAAATTACCTTCCGTTCCAGCCATGTCTATCTCATGAGATATAAAATCTTTACCCAATGAATTGGAGGGAGATATAGGTCCCACTCATCTTATAATGAATCCTTTCTTATGTGTGCCACATAATCATAAATCATACATCATCGCATAAAACATGTAACAAAAATGGGATTTTTGAAACTTCATGACATCATAAAACAAATCATATAAGGTAAATGACTTCATAAAAATAATTCCCTCACAACATAATCAAATTAATGTAATAATAGGGATAAAAACAGAACCCTTTATTATCTTAGATGGAAAATAATTTTGATAAAACACTTGAACTCCATTCTTGAGGAAAATATCCTTTCTTCTTCAAAAAAAACTTTTCTTTTCTTAACATGTCATACAATTATAAACTAAAAGAAGTCGATCAAAAATAAACTTGAAAACTTGTAAAGGATGTTTCTTGGAAATAATGTTTTAAAAATACATTCATGCCGTATAAGTTAAAAATGACATTCTTCGTACTTTTGTCGGAAAAGTCAAAAAGTACCTCATACAAAAAAACGACAAAAGATTCCTTTCATATTCTTTACTAAAAACTCACCAAAGGGTAAATTGGATTTAAAATATTGTAAGTGGATGGAAAAAATATTACACATTGAGGGAACATGGATGTGGATTATAAAATACACCCCAGTAAATACCAAAGTATAAACAATCTCAGATAAGAATGAGATTGTGATATTTCCCTTTACCTTAGGTCTGACTTGCTTTGTAAGTGTCCGAACCTCCTGTATAATGATTTAAATAATGTTATTGACTTATTCCAGAATCATACTTATTTTTATGATATCATATATGGTCATATTCTTAGCTTCTTAGTAGTAATATTTCATTGCTACTTGTTATTCGGGTGTTTATAACTTTTTGTTCTTATGTGTGTTTTGTCGAATAAATTCTTATTCTTTTCTTTAGGTTATAGATACTTCATTTCCATAATGGTATTAGTGTAGTATATATCATATTCATTCATTCAATTCATTTATATAATCATTATGAAATTAAGATCATGTAGAACAAGTGGCATCACATCGTGGAGACGATATTCCGTACGTACGCACGAGTGATGATATCGTTCCTATGATCGTGGAATTGTATTGGAGTATATATATATTATTTCAGTATCAATATTAATTTATAATAATCAAAAATAGTTACTCATTACACCATTATACCCATCCTTGTAAGGTGATGGTGGAAAATAGATTACACCACGGCGTGGAGACGATATTCCGTACGTACGCACGCGCGGTGATTTCATTTTTCCGAAGGGTGGAAAGAAGGTGAATTAGGGTTGTTTTATATTTATAATAACATATCAGTATGTATGTAGTACGGATGTTATTACTTTATCATGAAACAACTAAATAAGAAGAAGTTGAAGAAGAAAGAAATTGAAAAGATCCGTAACGGATATTACCTCTTCTTTGGAACGCCTCTTTGAATCCTCCACTTAGGGAACTAAGATTGGTATTTGAAGAAGACCAGGACCTCTAGGATTATTCTAGGGATGTGGAGAAGGTATTTTGGAAGGGTTTGGCCGAGCTTGAGTGCTCAAATTGGTGTGAGGAGGAGGGGGAGGAGGTGCCCTTTTATAAGGGAGGAAAGGGGCACCTTAGGAATATCTCAAAATATTATTTTCTATTAAAGTCAAAATCGGTTAATAATGGTTCCAAAGGGTCTTATTTTGAAGCTAAAGTGGGGATGGGTCGAAATCCTATCAACCAATAGGATTTAGACAAGTTTAGGGTATTATTTGAACCTTATCAATTAGATTTAACTCTAAGTTAAATAATTTAACTTTTACCGTGTCTTTTTGTTTTCTTACACTATATGGTTAATACACTTACTATAACATGCCAAACGAACCCCAAATTGTTTATTATTAATATATATATCCTTATCTAAGTTATGTGGCCGAACCTTATATTTTTAGGAATAAAATAAAAATTAATAATATTTTATTTTATTTAAAAACTATTTTGTGTCAATTTTGACACTATTTGATATATTATTTTTGTGAAATTCATAACAGAATTATATGTTCGAACCAAGTTGATTAAATCAACACTAATATATCATAGTAACCTATAAAAGTAGTAGAATTCATAAAAAGTCTCAAATTACATTTATTTTGTTGTTTATAACATCAATTAAGTCAATATTTCATTAATAAGATAATTACTACATCATCATTGTGTCATAAATAAATTATATTATTTAATGTCTAAAAATTATAAATAAAATACCATTATGTAGGAAATATTTTTAGCTTTCTAATGAATATTTATAGTCTAATTTATCTTATGTATTACCCCATATTAAAAATGATTTACTTATTAAACTTTGATTTTAACTATTTTAACCCTTCTTTAAATAAATTAATAATAAATGTCCTAATCTAATCCAAGTGGGCCTAAATGGTCATATTTTATTCCTAAGTTTGTTTTTGGTCGAATTAAACTTATCCAATAGAATTATGACACGTGTTAGGGTAATAGTAATATCATATTTACCCTTAGTTACCCTATTTACTATTAACCGCGGTAAAAAAAAGTAAAAAGTTACTATTCACCAAAAAATTATTTTTATCTCATTGAACCACATTTTACTTACTGATATCAACCGTGTCTGTCGGATTTTCGAAATTTCATTCACAGAAGCGGTAAAATTAAGTTTTATGCAAAAATCAGTTTTTAACCTACCACTTAGTGGTTTCACTATTCATCAAAAATTGAAAGTTTTCAGAAAAATACCAAAATTTCACCCTAGGCTAATTTCGGTATTCTGAATCCAAAAATGAAGTCCATTTTGAAAAATAAAATTTATAAAATTTCAAAAAGTGGTTATTACTATTCATAACGGCTAGTTTTAATAATATTTTAATAGTATATCGTTGTTTAGTGAAACTCAGTATTGCGTACGACACAAGCTATCGAGGAAGGTCGCGATTGCGTGTAAAGTAAGCCAAGCTAGTATGTAGTGAAAGATTCCTTTGATGATATATAAAAACAAAATATTACTCACAAAAATCTCAGGTGTTACAAGATGGGTTTTTCTTTGTGATTTTGTTTTTCAATTTTTTTTTAAAAAATTTTATTTTTTTGGTTTTTTTGACAATAACCAGAAACTAATGAATACTTAAAGCACCATCCCCGACAACGGAACCATTTGAAATGCACGGCCGATTGTCGCCTATCGACCGGTCAAGGTTCCGGTGCTCTGCTAATGTGTATAGCAGCACTCGGGTCGAATCCTCGGCGATGATACTTTGTAATAGTTGTTTGTTTTTAGTTAATTGTATTCTGATTGGGGGGTTTGTTTGTAGAGCTTACGATATAATTTATGTATGATGTTTGATTTAACAAATTGATAAAGATTGGGGTGAGTTCATCATTAGGTATTTAAGCTTGTCAAATCCTTGAGCTTTGCTTTATATTGCATTAAATTAACAGCCATGTCACAAGATGATTTTGATCGGAATTCCCAAGTGTTAAAGATTTAATCCAAGCCATAACTTAACATAGGATTCTAATCATTACCATTACTTGTTTATGTTAGTGTATTTGTGGTTCCAATAATCCATGGAATCCACATATTAAACAAAACATTTCATTAATCCATGACATATAAAGTTCAACATACACAATATTAATTTAAAGAACATTCATCGAGAAAAATCTCTCAATCACTTAACATACCTATATTATAACTCACCCCAATTAAAGATTTACCGAACCATTAAAATGATTACTAATATGGTTTTAATGATTCTGGTGATGAATTATCAAGACAAGAAATATAAAGGGACAAGATAAGAGTAGTGCGCCGAACACACACACAAACGATGAAAAAAATTAAAAATGGATTTTCGATTGAATGAGGAACCAGAAGAAGGGAAGGGTATTTAAATGAATTTAATCTATTTTAAGAACATAAATATTAAACTACAGAAGGTGTATGAGAATAAGAGATATTGAATAAGTAACTTTCATTAAAACAGAATTACAAAGAAAGAGACTTACAAAATTACAAAAACGAAGAACACGAAATTAAGTGAAAACAAAGAGAGGAGGAAATGTCTCTCAAGTGAAAACATGAGTATGGAAGATCCTCCCAAGCCTTTGGAAAGGACTTGGTGTCGCCAATATGTTCTCCTCTCTTCTGAAATGCCAACCCCTCTCAAGGAGAGAAGGGGAGAGTATTTATAGCCCAAGGAGTGGACTGTTTACATTCCAGCAATACACCTCCACTTAGCTCGAAGATATGGACATCAGGACTGCCGAATCTCGAAGCATCAACTTCTTAAAAGATGTAGATAATATAGTTTTCCGACTACTCTCAAACTTTGGAGTCCTTTGGATTTAAGGATCAAAAGTTACGGCCGGTTGATTAATCAAAGTAAAACTGTCCATTTCAATACAGTCTTTTTGATGTCCATAATGTGAAAGGGTTTTTGAATATGAAGATGCCTTCAAATCCGAATGGGTTCTTCAACAAAGTCATCCGACAATATCTCCTATTTCACAGTGAAAAATATAAGCTCTATTTGATGCTTAAATAATGAGATATGTCATGCATACTATACTGATTTTAATTCTCGTCCAGAATGGTTGGATGGACATCAAAGCTTCATTTGGGCCCCTTGTACTTGGATTTGGGCCTTGAAAGTTTTATCCAAGATGTCATGTAGTGTCCCCAGAACTATTGTGGAGAGTTAAAGTTTTTGGACTTCTGGATTGAGCCCAGTAAATCAATCATCATGGCTGGTCCAGTTTGTTCACAGATTCTTTGGTCTTGTTTGTGAGGACCCTATGACCCTTCAAATGGAAAAATTGGATCAAGGTACCTTCTAATGAAATGTTGTATATTGAAAGGTGAATCCTAAAAAACAAGAACCACACAATTGGGATGATTATTGTGATAGTTATTTTTAAAACATTAAACTGACTCAATTGGACTACTTTTAAAAATGCTCAAAAATTATACTTAATATTAAAACATTAATATTTCACACAAATTATTCACATTTAATATAAAATATCTAAAGGGAGTATATAATAAGTCATGAAAATATTAATAACATCAGTATATCTATGTCATAACCACATCCACTTGTGGTATCCAGATAAGGATGTACTTCTATGAACATCCTAAATTCTCTATCTTACAAAATTATAGGATTTTATTCTATAACTTCCCAAAATTTTTATCTTATGGTCAAGCATTGCAATATAAGTTTTCTTAATTTAGTTCCCAAGGTTGCTGCAAAACATCCATTGATACTAACTATAATCCCCCGACCCCAAAACCCTGGTACCGATGCATTATATTATAACATTGGAATGTTTACATGGAAAAAATCCCAAAGGGCCAACAAGTTTAGCAGTCTTGGAAGGCCATATTACTTACATGATACCCATAATACATTGGGAAACAGGGTATACAAAAATGATACATAAAAAAATCATTTTCCATGAAATCTTATTCAAATATGTCATCTTTATAGACCGAGGGATGGAAATATAATTACGGTGAGCTCATATGTATTAAAATAGTATGTAATGGAAAAGAAATAATGAATCAATAGGAATAAATTAACAAGGCATGGTAAATAAATGACAACACATTTCTAACATCCCAAGGATTTGTAAATAAATATTATATTGAATGAATAAAACACTTAGTCTCTACAAAACAACACATTGTTATAACCTGGCCAGTGAACATAATTTTTCTAATTATGAATTTCCAATTTCAAAAAGATGACATTCAAAATTGCGTTCAGGATGATTTTTGGAGTCTGATAGAACAAACTTAATTTTTATGAATAGTAATTTACCCTTATGAATAGTAACACGACCTTTATAAATAGTAATGAAACCTTTTGAATAGTAAATATTCCCTTTATGAATAGCAACATACCCTTATGAAACGTAACTTGACCCTTATGAATAGTAATGTGCCCTTATGAATAGTAACCTCACCCATGAATGTATAAATAAAATTTAGGTACCTAATAAATGAGAGTGAATGTTTTAAAAAATAATAATAAAGTGTTGGTATTTTTGTGAGTAAAAAATATTTCATTTAAATTTTAAATAAAAAAATTTATTTAAATGAAATTTAATTTTCCTAAAATGTATTCCTAAAAAAATAGTTTTTTTCCTATTATTTAAGGATAGTTTTATGATATCTCAGTTAAATTTTGACTGTATTATATAATCAGTTTTAAATTTAAAATAACTATTTTTTAACTAAAGAATGAAATTGTTTAAAAAATTCAATTTCCATAATTTAGAAAATTATTTTTATAAAATGGAATTCATTTTTGAATTCTACACATCAAAAAATGGTTTTGATAAATATTTTGGGATTTTTCTGAAATACTTGAATTTTTTTATGAATAGTGAAATTCGATAATGTTCGAAATACGACAAATAAATGAATTTTTGCATCATGCATGAGTCATTGATTATGTAAATGGAAATTACATAGAACTCACATGCACTTATTACTTTTTTTAGTCACAAGAATAAAAAAATATATCTTTTCTTGAGAAAAATAATGAAATAATGAATTGAATATTCAAAATTCACTCCTCTCCTCCACTATAAAAATTCACCTCACACTCTCTTATATTCACTCCTCTAATTCTAAAGACTTGTATAAATTATTCTGAATATCCTCCCAAGCTCCTCCCCCACATCTAGAATCCCTTGATCTCATATCAAGGCCAAACCCTATACCCTAAAGAGGCTCTCTTGGAAGATAACATCAAGAGGTAAATTCCTCTTCACATTTATTTTCTTTCGAGTTCTATTATTTTCATTTCTATCCACACCTATCCTTATCAATATATTATTAAAACTATATTAAATTACACGTACACGAATTTGGTTATGATTATGGAATAAGTTATTGTCATATATACTTTACCCTTATTTTATGCTAGTAGTAAAAAAACAGCATCTGAGATGTGCTAATTTAACACATTCAAGGACAATGAGTTTTCAATTTCATTTACCATATTCAATTCAGGTTATGAAAACACTTTTATGGTTTAAAAATAATATAAAATATATATTATGTCTCATATATGGTTCGAGAATCTTTTTGTTCACATGGTTTTGATTTATAAAGAAAAATGAGTTTGTTGTGTTCCAAAACCGCATATTAACCCAAACAGTTATCATTAAATAATTTATATAATGATTAAAAATCAATACAAGTAAACAAATGAAATGTAAAACCAGGTAACCATATGCATGTTCACTAATAACATATAACATCAATTATGTACAACGATCCTCATTTTCCATGATTCTCGGTTTATGTATACATGTCACCACTCATGAAACAAATAGACCAGAATAATGAAATTGAACCTCTTAACCCATTAAGAAGTACATGAATTAAAATATTAAGGTTACAATATATAAATTACATGGTGAGGAGGTTATTTTATTATTAATTAATTAACATAAATTTTACTATTCAGGTCATTAATATCATTTTGAGAACACATTTGGTCTTAAGGTAAGGGTTTCTTTATCTCATTTCCATTTTTGTGAGATATTCCGTATTCACTGTTACTAATTGTGTATGGTGTTTGTATACTACCAATTGATGTTTCAAATAATTAATCTATTTATTTTCATGTTATTAACTATATCACTTTATGATTATTAATTTTATGGTAAACGAATCAATTGATTACAAAGTGGTGTGGGATTTCTACCCAAACCTCCATTTTTATTCGGGTTACTATTATTCAATATGTACCTCAATGAAAATCTTATTTATTCTTATTTACTCCTCATAAATTCTGTATAAATGATCTATATATTTTTACCAACCAGAATCCTTCTTTATTTTATGGGTATTAAATCTTTTAAAAGTATCTCTCAAATTTGTTTCCGTATATAGAAGCCCGATACAAGGGGACTTTTAAAAATCTTACCTATTTTGAAGTTCAATCTATAATATATTTTAAGAAATATTTATCTATCCAAAATTACACATTTCAACAAAAATGTATTTTTTTCACTTATGGTTTTATGAATGAAAACATGTATTTTCACTTAAAATCTTTTTATTGAATTCCTTACACTAAACTAAAACGTTTTATTTCTAATGTTTAAAAGAAAATATTACTTGATTTCACATTAGCGGGAAATATTTTATGCTTCAAATGTAATATAAATCCCCCCATAATTTTCTTGTATATAAATTTTTAAAACAATATTTATGAAAAATGTAAATGATATTCCAAACAAACACGTATTTTCAATGTAAAGTAGAATTTTATCACCTCACTTTTACTTTTATGATATATATGTCTTGTTTACCACCTTCTACTTGCATGTGGTGTATGTACATCCCCATAGTATATCATATAAAGAGTTTCCTTATTCCCATTATATTATAAGGGATTATGAATTGAATGTTTCATGGTTGTATGGGACACTTTGTATTGTTTAAAGAATATTTCCTCAAAAAATTTCAATAGTCTCATTTAAAAGTATCTTTATTTAGGAAAATATCCATTAATGAATATTGTATTTCATATAGGTTTATTTCCTATGATATCATGTACAAAATATTTTGTTGAAGGATTTATGATTATTTTGAATGAGAATGTTCTATCTTGATACCAATCACCATATTACTCTAAATGGTCTGTGATTATGTTTAATGACTAGGGAAAATATATAAATTTAATATAATAGTTTCAATATGAATGCATATTTTTTTATGTTTATTCTAATTCATAAGAGGAATGCATTGGAATTAGTAATTGTTGGGTGGGGCCCGCTATATCCCCTTAGTGCATCAGTATGTCTCATGAGACAAACTATGGTTTTGACACGAGGCCTTGACAAAATGGATATTTATGGTCTTGGAATGAGGCCTTGATGGTATGATTATAATGTCATGAATTCTATATTCCCATATTATGAATCTATTAATTGATAGTTCAGGAGGTTATTCGAATAGTAGAATACCCATGATTTTGTTTTATTATAGAATTATTTTGTCAGCTCTTATTCCTTTCATAGTCTGTACATGTTTATTTTTAATGGAATGTGTTTTTAGTTATTCACCATGCCTAATTTTTATGTTTACAATAACTCCCATGGTATTTTATACTCTTTCTAAGCATCTGAGATCACCCCTTTTCAAATGTTTTATTTTTCCGTAGGATTCAAAGATTTTTATTATGAAGGAATTGTAGGGATAAAAATAGAGTGGTAGATGTTACCAAGAAAACATATATGTTTTTTTCATTTCAAATTATACTATTGAACCTATGTATGTGTCTGGTTTATCCAAACTACTAAACTATTTGGCCCTTCAGAATACGAATTCCATGTAATAATGCCCATGTAACGAAATAATGCAACAACTATGGGATTCTGGGGTTGGGGTGTTATAGTTTGTATTAGAGGAAGTTTAGTATAAAACTTGGGAACTATATATAGAAAATGTTGATTAGGGAATGAAACCCTAATATAGACTTGATGATACACATTCAAGAACATCCTAGAATTTTGTTATGGAATAGATTATGTGGATCTTTCTAGTAAATATATCATTATTTGGATACTACGAGTGGATGTGGTTCTTGCATAGATATTCCTAGGAGTGAAAACTTTGGCAAGGACATTCGGGAAACACCCAATATATCCTGGTACATGACAACGAGCCTTACTAAACACTTGGGTTGGCACTCCCCTGAGACATTTTTAGGACAATTCAATTTTTTTACAATCCATTATGAAGGATTTATTCCCACAAAGTAACAAGAGTATATGTTTCTAGGATTTCTGATGCATAAATTTAGGTTATGTGCTAAACCATGTTTAGAGTTTTGTAGAGTTCATAGTTTTATGATTCAATATTGTATATGGATTTGATTATAAATGGCTCATAGCATAACAAATGAGAATTTCACCAATGAAGATGGTGAATAGAGTAATATGGATCATATATCTAATGGTCTTAAGAAATCATTTTGAAGGAAGATAGTCTACCATGCATCATCATCATTTGAGGAAATAATATCATGTTTTAACAAGGTATGTAAATAATTATTTGATTCCTAAGGATTTTGAGGGGAAAAATAATAAGGAGATGGAAGAGAAAAACATGGATAAAGGGAATAAGGGAAAGAAGCATTTTCCCACTTGTGATTACTCTGGAATGAATCACCACGGTAAATGCTTGAAGGGAATGAGAGTTTTTATAATTGTAGAGAAAATAGAAATCAATTTAGTGATTACAGGGGAATGAAAAAGGACTCCAATGTACAATGATTCCACTATATGGATATATGAAACTATGCAAATCAATGTTCAAAGAGTCAAAGTAATATGTGTAACATCCCGAACCGGCTCACCCAAGAATAGGAGGATAGACCGGTCACCACATGACCTCAAGCACAACTCCCCATATGCCAGAGGCTTCTGACTAGCAGTGAGGTTCTAAGGATTGTTAGTGGGGAGACTACTCCCTCTTATCAGATTTTCATAGCAGTACATTAGAGTAAATGACAATCAATAGCGAAAGTAGTAATACATAATTTTCAAATTGAATAAAACAAATAGTTATTATTTTTTAAAAGTGGCCAACACCAATTATACATAAGATTAATGCATGACATTATAATAATACAAAAATGGAATGTAGTGAACAATTATCCTAATTCAAATTCTAACACAGATATAAATAAACAATGAATCAATGCTCCCAGGCAATCTCCTTGAGAATCATGATCTTCCGCTCGGACCTCTGCTCCTAACTCCCAAGTAAATGCAAACAACACAATCCTCTAACCAAATAGAATTTACTCGGGTACCCCAATGCAATGGTGGCCTGACTAGGGTGTTTGATATAAATCTCAGTAGGCTGGGATCACTTGTGTCATCTCCAAATCCATTCATTTAATAAATAATTTAAATCATGTGAATGCATGCATAAATGAAGTATATAGTACACAGTAAATATATACCCATGTACCTGCTTCAGCCATCAGTTGGTGTCTAAACCAACATTATATATTTTTCATGCATATTTAAAAATAATTACACAATCATTTTCATTTATCAATTAATCAAACCTCATTAAATTATGAAGTCCTGAGATTTGACCTAATCCCGAAAACCCCCGTATAAGTCACTCACCATAGATTTCTCTAAAGTCAATCTATGTAAACAAACTAAAGACTGAATCCAAGCTTGTGCTTTGGCTTGGATAACACTTCATAATATATTCAATTTTAATCATTCATATACTATGTCTGATCTCATCCACTAAAAATAGTGATCTGCACTTGGGTTTGTCCACTAATAGTGATTCACCCAATTCATTGAAAAGTCTGAACCCTTTTTCATGTCCAATTCAAAAATCACAATGTCACAACAGTTTTCATTAACCGATTAATTCATTTCATGTATGACAAATTGGACCCACAGTCCAATGTAAATTAATGGGAGTAGAACATCATGTCTTTCACCCTCATGAGTATTTGAAGTATTAGTCCTAGTCTCACAACCCTTGTATATTTGGAGCATCAGTCCTTATCCCATAAAATCATTTTTTGATGAAATATGTGTGTAGAACGTCATTTCTAGCACCCCATGCGTATCTAGGGCATCATTCCATGTCTCAAAAACCATTTATCAATCATACATATATATTTATTAATGGTGTATAATTCCTTGGCTAACATCCCCAAACCATCCATTAATTAATTCATAAATTAATTAATCCAAACAGTTGATTAACTCAAAAAATAATTAACAACATAAATTGCCCGTCAAATAAGTCAAAAATTAATTAAAAATTCAACATATCAATAGTTAATAATTAATTAATAATTAATTATTCTCAACAACCCAACTAAATAATTAAATAAAAATTTAATTATCCAACTTATTTAACAAGTCTGATCTCGTCCACTAAAAAAGTTATTTGTCCAAGACTTTAACAATTTACATGCATATCATAATCATCTCAAAAAATTCTGAAAAAGGCCCCCATATTTAGCAACCATCTCATAAAACATATCATATTTTTAATCAAATCCATCCAAGACAACTTGAGGAGTGGAAAAAACACGCATCAAAAGGTACCCTTAGCCAATATTCATAACAAAAAATAAAGTCACTATCCTAATTTAATGCATGGAAATTAATTAATTCATGAATTAAATAATTAAATCATATCTCTTTAACTAGTCATCAATTAATTAACCATTTACCATTTAATATGTAATAATTAATACACCCATTAATTATTTACAATTTATTATTTATATTCTGAACATGTCAAATATTCAATATTATCATTAAACACTAAAAGACACAATTTTATTCCAACTCATTAATTGATAATTAATTCTACAATTAATTACCCAATTACCCATTCTACACCATTCAAATCATTTACCTGTTTAATCATATCACTTTATCCAAATTAGCAAAACATGCTTAAAACCAACATATGTTAAAGTCCCAATTTATCTCATGTGGGTGACATCATTTAATAACATCAAAAGTGTAATGCATCGACATATCATATATCAGCTATAGCAAGAGGACATATAAAAAGCCAAACCTCAACAAATATGATATGACATTAACACTTACTTGCAGTTTATCTTTAATCATCATCTCATGAAAACTTAGCAGTTCCATAATCAAGGAAACTCAAATTCTCATTTTATTTAAATAATCTAGAATACATAAATAATGAGATTGGGATCTGGGACCCTACCTCGGGGTGACATCATTTTAATTACGCAACACATTAATGTACTTGGAGAAAATTAGTTGCAAATGGAATGTAGTCGCATGTGCACCACCTTTATATATCATTATATATATCTAAATATATATATATATATATATATATATATCTAAATATATATTTTCACGCCTTCACGACCTGCAAAAAAAATAAACAAATCACCAAAATAACATCAAAAGACCCAATCCAATGCATCAAGGTGTACGCACCTACCACTAGATAATAAGGACTCAGATAAAATATTAGACTCCTATTTAGGTTGTTGAAAACCAAGAAACATTATAATTCATTACCATCGAACTAAATCAACAAACTTAATCAGCCCGAACCACCTCACCTTTGATGGTGGTTTCCAGAACGCGGACCAAGGAATCCCAAGAACCTCATTGCACAACCCTAGAATCGAAGAACACCAAAAATTCAGGTTACAAAAAAAACCCTAAATTCAGACAAACCTAAATGTGTATTGAAACATCATGAAACTGAAAAAGAGATGATGAGGAACATGATAAGATATCCTACCATGAATATCGTGACTAAATCGAAAGAAAAATTCAATGAAAATGTTTGCGGATGAAGGAACTGGGAAAGGGGGCATTGTGTGTTGCTTGGGAGGCTGCCCGGGGGGTGTTGCGATGCTGTAGGGGGTCGTCTATGGGGTTCTACATTGTTGGAGGTCCAGAATAGGTCTATATAGAGGAGGAGTCTAGAGAAGCCAATACATCGTTCCTCTTAAGAGAGAAGATCCTGGTGGGGGTCTCTCCTCTTGGGAGAAGAAGAAGGTCACACCTCTCCATTCTTTTCAAACACTAATACTACCCATTAAATATTAATAAATATACATTAATAGTTATAATAATAAAAATAATAATAATAGTATCATTAATTTTATTATTTTTTTAATATTATATTTAAAAAAACCTCCTCATTAAAGATATAAAAAACGTTTCTTTGAGTAAATCCAAAACTCCCAATTAATCATTCTTAAAAGAAGACGTTTCTTTGAGAAATTAAAACTCCCCTTTACTCCTCAATTAAATTAAAATCACTTTGAATTCAAAGTTATAAAAATAAATCTTTTCCCATAATTAGTTAAATTCATTTTTCCATGAATTTAATTAATTACACAATAATAATGATAATTACATCCTCATTATTCTTATTATTTAAACTGTAATTTTTTTCAATTCAAAACAAAACTCCCCAGTTCATTACTATTATTATTTGTAATAATAACAACCACAATTATCAACAATTATAACACTTATAAAACCATAATAATAATAATATCATTATTATTACTCAAACCTTTGATATAACAGAACACCTCTATTTAATAAAAACACCCCGTTAAATCAAAAACCCCATATTTAATTAAGCTTTTCTTTGAGATACCCTACAACGTCATTAAATCATGATAATTATTACACCCTATTAATAATGAAATTATAATATTTTAACATCCAAATAATTTATGACAAAATAATAATAATAATAAAATTATTATTATTAACAAATTATTCTATTTAAACACAAAACTCCCATTTAATATTATTTAATTAAAGTAAATAAAATATTAAACTATGTAAGCTGTATGGGTTAGACTGCAACCGTGCACAGCCTGTGCAGATCCATTCAAATGGACTTTTTCGAATTGGTTGCTCTTGCAACTCATTATGATATAGTATAAATTATCGAGTAATTACGCAAGTCCAAAAATGACACCTTTATGTGTACATTCATACAGAATAAAATTCTGAGGCTTGGTTTCAAAAAACCAACCAGTCGATAAAATGGAAAAATATTTTGAAAACCTTCGTAATTTAACTGGGTTTAAAAACATAGGACATTAGAATTTAACCTCCTTAAAAACATCTAGTCCCTAAAAATCCATTGGGAACCACTACTAAACAACCCACCTACCAAGGTAATTTAATTTCATTAGAACTGACGTGTTGCATTCCCAACATCGAACACACCTTTAACCCTTCACAAGAGTAATGGTGAAGCCTTAAAAACTGGAGCCAAAGATCACTTTATAGCTTAATCATTGAAACATATCTTATATATGAGGCCATTACAGGGATCTCATCAATGAAAACAGTGGAATCCCGATCAATCAACAGAACAAGTTGTGCATGCTTCCCTCGAAAGATGTCGTGGACCCAAAACCCACATTCTCCCTTTATGTGATGATGTTCCTTTAAAACTATTCCAAAAACATCCACATTTATAATGAAGACCTTACCTAAACTGTAATGAAATTTCCATGTCATGAAATCAAAAAGATATTTTAAATAAAATAATTGTGCCCCAACATGAAAAAAGGAGCTTCCCAACGAAATTATGCATCCTGTGTACTACCCAGATAAAAAAAACTCATCAAACCCATCAACATTTAAACTGTAGCACGGTGTAAGACCAATATTGTCTTTGTGTCTCCATGATTAGGTCAAGATAGGGGACATGCTTATCATATTCCTAAGAGATCACTAAGAGAAAACCAAGGTCATTATGAAGATCAGTCAAACTACTACCAGATAACTCCATTCAAAAATATCGGTGTCACCTACTGAAACATTTACCTAAAATGATGCGACACTACCCACCTTCGAATTTTCTATAACGTTGCAACAAAAGATCAGAGACTCACTAGCGCACTATTTCAGAACACATTAATGCATGCATGCGACGTTACTCGAACAACGATCACCGCATCAAACATTGATCATTATAGCCATAACATAATCCTATTGGCATGCCATAAAATCCAAGTCCCAATAAGTCCTCCTGAGCAGTGGGAAGAACTTACTTTAATAGCCTAGAACATTCTAAGGGTATCACTTACCACGTGTTAACCCCTTACAAAACATAAATGTCAAACCTCTCTCCTAGTCAAACAAAACTGAAATCAAAATATTCAAAAGCCCCTTTTTAATTTTAGAAACATTAGTTTATTCATTTCTAAATTTCACCATTTGAATGAATTTAAACAAACACACAAGAAAATTTTTCATAACAATTCACTTGGTTTTCAAAAGTACAACCTACGGAAAAAATAGGCATGCTATCACAAACATCTTATTTAATCAATTAACATTTAGTATTATTCAAATTTAAACATGAAATTTAGTATCTAAATTCCTTTTACCGAGAATGAGACCTCTGATGGTCCCATTTATTCAATCTCAGTTCTTCAAAAAGTAACCCACCAACAGTTCATTTCAATCAAAACTCAGCAGTTTTAAATTTATAACCATTTTCAAACATACTATGGTTATATAAGGTTCAAACATATGGGTGGCCATCAACCAGTGGATAAGGCTACCATACAACTTATTGCTATAATTTTGCTACCAGTTATCATAATTAACATTCATTTAAATTTTAACTTTAATATCCATTTCATATATCAAAACATCTCTAGCATGTTAGCATAAGCAATAACAAAACAACATGATATAACACAGAAGCATGAGACAACAACAAAAGATGCCAATAACTGAGACTCAAACATGTTAAATATATCAACAAAACATGCTTTCTAAAGAGGCATGCTAAAGTAGATCAAAACAAGGCATTTTACCCAAGGAATGAAATCCAAATTAGCAGGCATCCTACTAATGAAACTATATGGAATGTTATATGCATGAAATGTGAATCTCTAAGTGCCTGAGATGATGCATTTATGGAACTAACTTTTCATATCTGGCCAGGATAATTATCTTTCAAAATTATCAAAATCCCTAACCATCAGAAACTACACCAGTCACTCAAGGTGGAATCACATCAACTATAACCTATAATAGTAAAAACATCAATTCACATCCCTAGACAGTTGTTCATTTCCTGTACATGGGGTGGTCATTCCCAAGCATGAACATTATACCAAGCGCTGATATATTCATATTCTCTTGTCTACCAACTTCAAAACAGTAAGACAAAGGAAAAATAAACAACATGAACCCTTTAATATCACTTTATAATGTCCCGACCCGGCTCACCCATAAAAAAGTGGCTAGACCGGTCAGCACATGACCTCAAGCGTGTCTCCCTGTATTCCAGAGGCTACCAACTAGCATCGAGGGTCTAAGGATAATAAGTGTGGAGACTATAACCTCTTATCAGAATTTCAAAATGGTACATCAGAGTAAATAAAAATCAATAGCGAAAGTAGTAATACATAATTGAAAAAATAACGGAAGTCAAATAATACTTATTTTATAAAAGCAGCGAACCCCAATTATACATCAGATTCATGCACGACACGATAATAATACAAAAATGGATTGCAGTGAACAATATAGCGTGATTTACATTCCAATAAATAAATAAATAAACAATGATTCAAAGATCTGAGGCGATATCCTCAAAACTCCCGATCTTCCACTCAATCCTATGCTCCTAACTCCCAGATAAATACAATCATTACAATCCTACAACCAAATCGAATCTACTCGGTCACCCCGGTGCAATGGCGGCCTGAGTAGGGTGTGAGATATAAATTTCAGCAAGCTGGGACAACTGTTGTCCACCCCGAATCCAAACATTTTATAAATAATTTAATCCTTGTGAAAGCATGCTTAAATAAAGTAAACAGTACAACATAACTATATACCCATGTACCTGCTTCAGCCCTTAGTTGGTTTCTTAACCAACATTATATATTTTTCATGCATAATCAACAACAATTACACAATCATTTTCAATTATCAATTATTCAAACCTCACAAAATTATGAAAGTCCCGAGATTCGACCTAATCCCGAAAACCCACATATAAGTCACTCACAACAGATGTCTCTAAATACCATATATGTGTACATTGTAAGGACTGAATCCAAGCTTGTTATTTGGCTTGGATAATGTGTAATAAGATATTCAATTTTAATCCTTCATATAATATGTCTGAGCCTGTCCACAAAAAAAAGTGATTCGCTCTTGGGTCCGTCCACTAACAATGATTCACCCAATTTATTGATAATTATGAACCCTTTCTCATGTCCAATTCACAAATCATTATGTCACAATAGTTTTCATTAAAAAATTAATTCATTTAATGTACGACCAATTGGACCCATCATCTAATGTCAATTAATGGGAGTAGAACATCTTGTCAAGCACCCTCGAGATTATTTGGAGCATTTGTCCTTGTCTCACAACTTATGGGTATTTGGAGCACCAGTCCTTATCCAATTAAATAATGTTTTCATACAAGATGGGTGTAGAACATCATGTCAAGCACCCCAGGAGTATTTGGAGCTTAATTCCCTATCGTACAACCCATTTATCAATCATACATATATATTTAACATTTGTGTAGAACTCCTGGTCTAACACCCCAAAACAATCCATTAATTAATTCAGAAATTAATTAATCCAATCCGTTAATTAACTCAAAAACTAATTGATGACATAAATCTCCCATCAAATAAGTGAACAATTAATTAACCATTCAACATATCAATAGTTAATAATTTAATAACAATTAATTATTCTCAACTATCCAACTAAATAATTAACTCATCATTTAATTATCCAAATTATTTTTCAAGTCTGATCCCATCCACTCAATGATTGATTTGTCTAAGACTTTAACAATTTACATCCCATCATAAACATCTCAAATCATGCTGAAGAGGCCCAAATATTTAGCAACCATCTCACATATCATATCATGTTTTTAAACAAATCCATCCAAGAGAACTTAAGGCATGGAAATTATACATGCATCAAAAGGTAACCTCACACAACATTCATAACAAACAGTCAATTGACAATCTTAATTTAATGCATGCAAATTAATTAATTCAACTATTAATTAACTAAATCATATCTATTTCACCATTCATAATTTAATTAACCATTTACCATTTAACATGTAATAATTAATCCATCCATTAATTATTACCAATTTCTAATTTATATTCCGGACATTTCAAATATTCAATATTCTCAATAAAATATAAAATCCACAATTTTATTCCAACTAATGACTTGATAATTAATTCTACAATTAATTACCATATTACCTATTCTACCCCATCCAAATCATTTAACTGTTTAATCATATCACTTTAACCAAATTAGAAAAACATGCTTAAAATAAACATATCTTAAAGTCCTCATTTATCTCCTATGGGAAACATCATTTAATAACATAAAAAGTGTAATGATTTGACATATCATATATCATCTCCCGCAAGAAGTCAAATGAAAATCCAAACCACAACATGCATGATATGACGTTACCACTAACCAAAATTTTTAATTTAATCATCATTTCATGAAATCTTAGTAGTTCCATAATCAAGGAAACTCGAATTCTCAATTTATTTAAAGAAGAAATAATTCTTAAATAAAGTGATAGAGATTTGGGACCCTACCTTAGGGTGACTTCATTTTAATTACATAGAACATTAATGTACTTGGGGACAATTAGTTTCAAATGGAACACAGTCGCATGCACACCACCTATATATATATATATATATCTAAATAATTATTTTCACGCACACATGACCTACAACAAAAATCATCAAATCAGCAAAACAACTTCAGAAGACCCATACCAATTCAGTAAGGTCTACACACCTACCACTAGATACTAAGGACACATATAAAAATTTAAAATCCTATTTAGGTGGTGAAAAAAATGACGAAATAATTATTTACCATTGAACAACATCGACGATCCGAATCGGCCCACACCACCTCTCCTTCGGCAGAAGTTTCTAGAACACGGACCACATAATCCCAAGTACCTCTTTGCACAACCCTAGAACCGAAGAACACCAAAAATTCGTGTTATAACGAAAACCCTAAATTCATCCAAACCTAAATTGGTATCAAAAGAACATCAAACCACAAATGAAATGATGGGGAACATCATAATATATCCTACCTTGAATATTTAGACTAAATACAAGGAAAAATTCCAAGAAAATGCTTGCGGATGATGGACTCGGGAAAGGGGGGCATTGCGTGCTGCATGGGAGGCTACTCGGGGGGTGTTGTGATGCTGCAGGGGGTCGTCCGAGGGGTTATTCCCTGCTAGAGGTCCAAAAGAAGAGGTTCGCATGGAGGAGGAGGCTGGAGAAGCAGCTGCATCATGCCTCTTAGGGGAAAGGATCCTGGCCGGGGTCTCTCCTCTTTAGAGAAGAAGAAGGTCACACCCCTCCCTTCTTTTCGAACACTAATAATACCTAGAAAATATTAATTAATATGCATTAATAGTTATAATAATACACATAATAATAATAGTATCATTAAAATTATTATTATTATAACATTGTCATTAAAAAAAATTTCTCATTAAAAATAAAAAAGGGTTCTTTGATTAAATCCAAAACCCCCAATTAATCATTCTTAAAAGGAAACATTTCTTTGAGAAATTAAAACTCCCCTTTAATCCTTAATTAAATTAAAATCTACTCGACTTCCAAATAATAAAAATAATTCTTTTCCGATAATTAATTAAATTCATATTTCCTTGAATTTAATTAATTTACACAATAATTTTTATTATTACATCCTCTTTATTATTATTATTATTATTAAAACTTTCATTTTTTTCAATTCCAACCAAAACTACCCAATTCATTACTATTATTATTTATAATAATAATAACCATAATTTTCAATAATTATAATAGTCATAAAACCACAATAATAATAATATCATTATTATTAATCAAGTGTTGATATAACCCAACACCTCTATTTAATAACAAAGCTGCTTCATTAAATCTGAAACTTTGTATTTAATTAAGCGTTTCTTTGAGATACCCAACATCCTCATTAAATTCTCATAAGTATTACACCCTATTAATAATGCAATTAAAATCTTTTAACATCAAATTAATTTATGAAACCATAATAAAAATAATAATAAAAATATTATTATTAACACATTATTTTATTTAAACACAAAACTCACATTTGATATTATTTAATTAATGTAAATAAAATATTAAACTAGGTAACCTTCATAGGTTGGACCGCAACCGTGCGAAGCTCGTGCGAATCCATTCAAGTGGAATTTTCCAAATTTGGTGCTCCTGAGACTCATTGGGATACCGTAAAAATTTATTGAGTAATTACGCAAGTCCAAAAAATGACACCATTAGGTGTTTCGACACTCGAAATCAAATTTTGGAGCGCAGTGTAACAAAATACCGTCCCATAAATAACCTGGAAAAAATTCGAAAACCATCATTATTTAACCAGGTTAAAAAACACAGGACTTTAAAATTTAATGTGACAAATGGGTTCTGATGATATCAGAGACACCCCACCTTAACATGGTCGTCGGGTCCGGGCCCTCTAGGTTCCACCAGTTGCCCCGTCGACACGTAGTCCCCAACCGGGGCCCACCCTTGTGCCCGAATGGGTCATCTGACTAATGGTTGTTCCCACAGGCCAACCCATGTCCTTTCAAGTGTTCTTTTTCCTCACTCACACAAACCCTAGGAAATATCCCAGAAGGTCACCCCTCATGACCCCTACTCCAGGAAAAGCATTCCTAACTTTGGAGTTCTGAACAGGTAGGATCCTGAAAAAGAAGGTTCACCTTATTGACAAGAGTCAAATCATTTAGTCAATTAACCCTTTATCATTCTAGGGTGTTACATTTCCCTCCCCTTTAGAGAACAATGTCCTCGTTGTGGGCCCTATATCTCAACACCGGAAATGCACCACACTTATGGATGGGTTCCTCCTCTGATACAAAATGTGACAACTGTGTCCTGATGACATCATAGACAACCCACCTTAACATGGTCGTCGTGTCCTAGCCCTCCAGGTACCACCATTTTCTTTGAAGACATGTGGTCCCCACCAAGGGGCCGACCCATGTGCCTGAACGGGTCTTCGGACTAATGATTGTCCCCACATGCCAACAAATGTCCTTTCCAGTGTGTTTTTCCCTCACTCACACACACCCTAGGAAACTTCCCATAAGACCACCCATCCCGATCACTGATCCAGGCGAAGCACACTTAACTGTGGGGTTCTAATCCGACATGTTCCTGAAAAGGAAGGTTGACCTGGTTGACATGAGTCGTATCATTTATTCATTTAACACTTTATCATTATGGGGTGTTTCAATATTCCCCAAATGATGTTACTGGATAATAATCAACTCTTGATACGTCTATAGATTATGTAGAATAATTAATAAGTCTCAGTAGGAATCATGTCATGTGAATATTTTATTATCAATGTACCTATCATAAGAATTATGGACTATATTAGGATTGTACTACAACAAAATTTCATTATGAATTTGAGGTCTTATAATGAATTGTACCAAGGATAAGTGACTCAGTAGAATGTTAATATCTTGAGAAAGTATATGGTTGATGGAAGGAAAACCCTAAATATATTCCTTAATATTAAGATGATGATGATGAAATGATTGATTTTGATAAGTATTGACTAAATTAAAAATGATTATTGACTTGTCGACAAGTGGTATATTCTATCATTGATGGAGATTCCAACATTTTTGGATATTGGGAATATATCCAATATCTTGTTTAAGGATGAATACATGTTTCCCAATAAGGATTTATGATAATTAGAGTTATTAACATATTTAAAGAGGATACATGATGAAGATATTAACATATTTGGAATGTGAAACTTTAGGGCTGCTTCATGTTGATTAATGGAAAATAAAGTAGCAAATGCACTGAGTAGGATCGGTCATGGAGTTCTATAAAAAATGATGATAACTAGGAACCCTATGTACATGGAGCTAAGAAGGACATATATGAGAATGATTCTAATGTATTGTATCATGATATTTTGGAAAGATAAACCATTTATGGAATGGATTAAGTAGATCATTGTATGATGTTTTAGAGTTTAATTTCAATACATGATGCAACATGTGCTTCGAGTTGAAGTATTGATAGTTTAAGGAAAAAAAGGACATGACTGTTTTTATGGAATCGAAACATATATTTTTACTATTAAAGGGTGGAATAATTTCTATAATCTCTTAAATAAATTTTTTTCTTATTATTAATCTTTTCTTTATGATATCAATCAAATTTTTCATAACTGTGGTTTATGGTTTTGTTGTAATTATATTCCATCTGAGCATGTTCTTTATCCGTTTCAATCAGAACATGATGGTTTGATAATTATTCCATTGCCATTTTGTCCAATTATAATGCATAATTGTGTAGTAATAGATGAATTTCCACTTCTCTCTTATTAACAGAATATTTAAACTATATTCCTAATGTGGGTTTCCCACAAGGGAATTTTAAATTATCAATCATTAAAATTCTATGTTCAATTTAGAATTTCGAGGAATTAATTTTTGTAAAGATGGGAAAATGTAATACCCAAAGGATTTGAAAATAAATTTAATATTGATTGCATAAAAAATGAGTCTCTACAAAACAAACCTTTATTATAACCTAGCTAATGAACATAATTTTTCCACTTCTCTGTTTTGAATTTTGAAAATATGATATGTGCGGTTGTGTTCAGGGTGTTTTTTGGAGTCTGATATAAAAAACATTATTTTTGATGAATAGTAATGTACCCTTATGGATAGTAATTTGATCTTTATGAAACACAATGCACCCTTATGAAAAGTGAAATTACCCTTATGAATAGTACTATACCTTTATGAATAGTAACATCACCCATGAAAGTATATATAAAATTAAAGCACCTCATAAATGAGTGTGAATGTTTTTAAAAATTATAATTAAGTGTTGGTATTATTATGAGTAATAAATATTTACATTTAATTTTAAATAAGTAAATTGAATTAAAATTAAATTCATTTTCATAAAATGAATTCCTAAATAAATATTTTTGTGTCCTATGATTTTAGGATAATTTTATGAGACCATAATTTATATTTGAACTTATTATAAAATATGTTTTTAATTTAAAATCAATATTAATTAATTAAATAATGAGATTATTTAACAAATAAATTTCCCAAATTTATAAAATTATTATGAAAAAATTGATTTCATTTTTTAATTTCATGCATCAAAAAATTGTTAGGATTATTTTTTGATATTTCTCAGAAATACTTGAATTTTATTTAAATAGTGAAATTTGATAATTTACCCATTGACTAAATAAATGAATTTCTACATCATTCATGAGTCATGGATAATGTAAATGGCCATGTATTATAACTAATATGCACTTATTACTATTTTATATAACAATAATCATACACTATTGCTTGTATTTAGAAAAATAATTAAATAATGAATTAATTATTCAAAATTCACTCCTCTCATCTAATATATAACCCCCTCACTCCATCTTATCTTCACTACTCTCAATCCTTGTGCCTTGTATAAAATCTGAAAAAATATCCTCCCAAGATCCTCCATCATTTTTAACAACCCTTGGTCTCATAAAAATACAAAATCCTCTATAGTAAAGAGGTTCTCAAGGAAGATAACTTCAGAAGGTAAATTCCTCTTTTCATTTCATTTATTTTGAGTATGTTTATTTTCTTTTCTATCCTCACATTTACCAATAAACATTTATTGAAAACTATAGTACCGTAAATGTATTGTAATGTTTTATGATGATGGAATAAGTTACTGTCATCTATCTTTTATCCTTATTTTATGCTAGTATTAAAAAAACACCATCAAAGATGTTCTAATTTACCACATTCAAGGATGATGGTTTTTCAGCTTCTGTTCCCTTCTTTAATTATGGACATGAACCCATTTTTATTGATGAACCAGAATATAATATATTTATTAGGTCTTTTGTGTGGTTATATAATATTATTATACACATGGTTTTTGTTTATAAATAAAAATGAGTTTGTTGTGTTCAAAAATCGCTAATTAACCCAAACAGTTATCATTAAATAATTTATATAATGATTCATCTTCACTCCAAGTGACCAAATGAAATGTACAACCATTTAACCTTGTATAAGATAACTAATAAAATAAAACATCATTTATGAACAACCATCCCCATTTTTCAAGTTTCTTCATTTATGTATATAAGTATACCGATCATGAAACAAACAGACCTGAACAATGAAATTGAACCTCTTAACCCATTAAAAAGGCCCAGAATAAACTTAATAAGGTTATAATAAATCAATTAAATGAGGATGAGGATCAGGAATAATTAATTAATGAAACTAAATTTTATTATTTAGGTAATTAAAATCATGTGGACAATACCTTCAAACTTAAGGTAAGGGTTTCTTCATCTCACTTCCATTTTTGTGACATATTTCATATTCAAAACTACTACTTGAGTATAGTGTATGTATACTTACCATTGTGATTAATATCATGAATCTATTTATTTTAATGGTATTAAATGTATAATTTTATGATTATTAATTTTTGGGCATACAAATTGATTGATTACAAACTGGAAAGTGATTTTCTGCCAAGCCTCCATTTCATTTGGGTTGCTTTTATTCTCTACATAACTCAGTGAAATTATTATTTATTCATATCTAATTTTCATAAATTACATTATAATGTTATATATATGTTTATCTACCATAGTTAGTATTTATTTTATGGGGTTTTACATATTTTAAAAGGATATTTCAAAAATTCCTCCTGAAATAGAAACTCGATTCAAGGGACCTTCTTAAAGTATTACAAATTTTGACATTCACTGTATAATCTGTTTTAAGCCATATTTAGGTTTTAAAAATAAAAAATCATATCATTAAGATGATATTTTGGTTCATTTTTTTTAAGAAAGATAACATGCCTTTTTTATATAAAATCACTTTAATGAATTTATTAAACCGCCCTAAAATGTTATAATTCTAATGCTTCTTTAAAAACATTTTTTTCATGATTTCAAATCACGTGGACATCATTTATGCCTCGAATGTAATATCAATGTACTCCATTTTATTTTTCTTGTGTATAAATATTTTAAACCATATTTATGACAAATAAAAATGATTTTCCAAAATAACTCTTCTTTCCAAAGTAAAGTCGATTTTTCTCACCTCACATTATCTTTTATGTGATATATTCCTTGTTCACCACCTCCTCCTAGAATATTTTTTCGGTAATTCCTTATGGTATATCATATAAAAATTATCCTTATTCTCATGATACTCTATGGAATATTATTTGAATGTTTAGGATTTTATGGGACACTTTGGAATGTTTAAGGAATATTTCCTCAATGATTTTTCAATGGTATCATTTAAAAGTGTCTTTATTTATGTCAAAATCCATTGACGAATCTTGTATTTCATTAATTTTGGTATCCTATGATATCATATAAAAACTATATTTTTGAAGGGTTTCTTATTAGTTTTAATGGGGATGTTCTATCTGGGTACCATTAACCGTATTACTCTGAATGGTTAGTGTTTATGATTAATGAATGTGGAAATTTATTTACATTTTATAGTGTTTTTTCAATATTAATATATATGTTGTTTATGTTTATCCAAATTAATAAGATAATTGAGTTAGACATATTATGTGCCATGTGGGGTCCTCCATAGACCCTCGGTGCTTTAGTAGGTCTCATGACACAAACAATGGTCTTAGCACGAGGCTTTGAAAAAATCGATATTTATGGTGTTGGCACGACGTCTTGATGGTTTGGTTATGATGTACCGCAGTATGCATTCCCACATTATAAAGATATAAATTAATATTTCATGTGGTTATTCATATATTATAATACCCATGATTATGTTTTATAATGGAACTATTTATTCATCTCTTATTCCTTTTATAGTATGTACAAGTTTAATATTAATGGCATGTGTTTTTAGTTATTAACGATACCTAATGATTATATTTATGATATCTTACACTACATTGTTTACCATGGATGAGCATCTTATATCACCCATTTTCAAATGTTTTATTTTTCCCCAGGACACAAAGAGGTGTATTATGAATGAATTGTTGGGATATAATTAGAGCTATGGATGTTCCCTATAAAACTTATATGTTGTTTTTCATTAAAATTGTAATGTTAAACCTATGTATGTATCTAGTTTTCCAAACCTACTAAACTATTTGGTTCTATAGTAAATGAATTACTTTTATCATGAGAATGTAATTTAATAATGCATCAAATTCGGGATTCTGGGGTTGGTATATTGCAAAATTACCATCAAATAACTAGATATTTAAATATCAATATTGCATGGTAATAAACTGAAACACATTCCATTTAATCAATGAACTAAACATTAAATGTGTCCATAGATATTTCAAAAAAAAATATCATGGATGAATAATAGATGAAAATAAATTAGGGAACTGATTTCTTAATAGATTTCATGTGTGAGGAACATGAAAACCTATACCATCAAGACATTTCATAGTATGGTTTAAAACTACATATAGAAAACCGTTTAATTTGTAAAACATATTTGTCTCATAAGAAACTTCCGATGCATCTAGGAGAAATATAATTTCTAGTATCCTCCTATAATTTAAAATCCAAAAACAATTATCATAAAAATAAGTCGAAATAAATAACATTCCATATCAAATATTATTCATGAATAAATAATATATAATTATTAATATTTCTCGAGAATAATTAAATAATTGTCAATGTTGGCACCGTATGTGAAATTGTATAAGGTTTTTGAAAAAAATATCCATTGGATGATATAATGAAATTAAATTAAATTTAAAATGAGAAATTATTACAATATATTTTTTTTAAAAAAATAAGGTTAAAAATCAAAAAAGTATGTGAGAGTGTAATGATAATCATTAAGAACATTATTGAGGATAATACAATTTAAACATTTCAAAGTGTCCTATACCACATTGAAACACAGAAATCATAATACCAATGAATATATGATTTTAAATTTAACTTTTAATATCATTAGAATGAGTATATTCGTGATATTATCTGTCAAATTTATGTATAAACACATTATAAAAGAAATTAGTTTCATATCTACAAATTTGTCTCAATTGAATTTAATTTGATACTAAATAACTTACCATAACCATCATTTTTTTTGTGGTTTTCATACTCATATATAGTGGTTTAAAATATTTTAATAACTAATTAAACGACCATAATCACATTTATAATATCATTTATTATCTTATTACAAAACTTTAGTACCATTTTATTAACACTCTTTCAATATTTTAACTATTTCAGGTGTTAATTTCCTGGTTTTATTAAGCAAGTTTTGACTTGTTACATGTGGTTACTATTATATAGATCATGATTAAATCATCTATATATTTTATTCCAGGACAAAAATATATTATATATTCATTAGATATATATTTATAATACCCTAAAATATTTTGATGTAAGAAATGAAGTGCACCATTCAGAAAGACGGTAGGCTCTACGTAGGCATGAAGGCTACATTAGATTCTTTGTTGTTTTAAAATAATGAACATTAAAGTAAAAATATGTATATTATAAATCATTTATTATATATATGTTATATATGTTACATAGTTTTATTAAACCCATATTTTATATATTTCTTGTATAGAGTGAACGAGTCGAATCGCTTTGAGGGGATGTAGTCCACACTCCCATAAAAGATGCTATCTTATTTACAGAAAATTGAATTTATAAAGGTATTTTTTTATAAAAAATTTAAGAGTCATAAATAAATTATAATTATAATATATATAATATATAAATATAGGTTCCATCATAATTACCACCATGATAGGAAGTTATGTAATATTGTACAATCATCATTTCGTGAGGCTGTAATTCACATTTCACATAAACAGTATGATTGTTAGCTATTAGATGGGGTTTTGCATAAGTTTAGGTATAATCCTTAACATAGAAAATCTTAGTATGTTGAAGATACTAGTTTTTTTATATAATTATCTAATAATAACCTTTTATGGAGTCAATAATGGAAATAAAACTAAAAATATTAAGGAAAGATGTTACACCGTAATTAGGTAAACCCTTATGGTTTGTACCAAGAGGATTCCTTAGATTTATTCCAGAACAATGGAAGTATTATATAATTAAGGGAGGTATATTAGGATCTTTTTGGGTAGATATTGGTTGAGCAATAGTGGCATGAGATGTGTGATAAAGGGGGAGGATTGAGTTCCATTTCATAGTGGAGGGAAAGGAGACACATGGTATATTGGAAATAAATTGTGTGTTTCCTAGGTATTACTTATTCCCAAAGTGTAAAAATTGATCATTCAGAAATATTAGAGGTTTTTTGTCTGAAATATGTCCTTAAAATTGGTTTTTGACATGTTTATAGGTCATCATTCTCCTTAAGATCAATGTTTATTCCCTTCTTAAGCTTAATTTAACCTTAATCAATCCAATTAATTTTAATAATTTTCACTAATTTTATATGAATTATTTTTACCTTATTATAAATGATAATATTATGAATATTAAAAATATGGAGTCCAATTTAATAAATTAAAATCACATAAGTTGTGGAAATTAATTTAAATTTAACCTCATAGACCTGATGAGAATGCAGGGTTTTAAATTAAAAACATCCAAATGTTTGCTATGTTTTAATAGTCAATTTAAAAATGTAATTGATAAAAATGACCTAAATTTCAAATATTGATATAATTTTTTATCTAATAAAATCTTTAAAACCAATTTAAAATTAAATTTATCCTTATAAATATATCAGATGAAGAAGGCGTTTTGAACTAAAATTCTGTATTTTTCACAATTCATTTAAAAAATGAAACATCATAGATAAATACCTGAAATTTAATATGAAATAATTTTAATGTTTCTCTTTCAAATATGAAGTTTATTTTGATATTTATATTATATAAAAGCGTTAAATATTTTACTTGAAATGCGTTCTCCACTAAAAGGTGTTAAATAATCCTTAATAAAAATATAGTATTTTATGTATAAAAGTGGGATTGTTTTTATATGAAGCCTATAAAATCTATTAACTGAATATATAAAATATATTTTTAATATAATATATATATATATATCTCATTAATATCACTCACTAAATTTAGTTAATATAATTTCTTATGGTAAAAGTTATTTATAATTAACAAGATTATAATATTTTCTTTTATATCCAATAGGTTTTCATGTTCATTTATAATTAATTTTTTACCAATGGATTAATTTAATATTTTTTGAAACCATATATTTTAATATTTTATTTAATCCTTTTTTATAACTGCTATTTTAACAGATATATTATATCTTATTATATTAAATAATATTTTAATAATAAATAGTTATTTGGTGAAACTCGGTTTGTGTGTAACACAATCCATTTGAAGAAACTCGTTGTTCTGTATGTTACACTACATCTCAGTATCATGTGTATTGAAAGATATATAATATATTGAATTTATTTAAAATAATGAATTTATTATGAATTATTAGGATATTATATTCCCATATATTCTTGGTGTTGTGTGTGATACACGCTATTAAATACAATGTTCTTACATTAGAATTTTGGGATGTTACTATGATAATTAGCACAATGACTTAAGAACCCATATTTTCAGGATTTATGTAATGCAAATACTTCATGATAAATTTATTTATTATTACTAAATGTCTAAAGTATATGTTTTAGTGGAAAATTTATTTTAGGAATAATGAATTTATATATTATAGACATATGTTTCGTGGTATTGATAACCTTTAGGGTAATATGATAATGAATGAAAATTTAATAATACACAAATAATATTATTAGACATTTATTGAAAAAAAATTGTAAAGAGGTTATTAAATGAATAATTTTAGTTCAAGTATTCCATCAATGTTTTTAAAATGTTATAGAAATTATATTAACATGGTTTAGAAAAAGGATAATTCACATACAGGCTGAAAACACGTCGTATATGGAAAGGTCCTAGAGATCGAATCCATGTATGAATGATGATAAGTGTTTAACAACTTCCACTGACCAAAAATATTTCATAGTTAATAAGATATTTTATTGGTTAATCACATTGTAAAATAAATATTAATTATGAACCAATGGTGTTAGTTTAGGGGTTTATAGATTAATTTATTATATTGGATATATTTTTCTAACCATATTGGTTTTGAGAAATATTTTGAGGCATATGGAGATATATTTCACACTTTTATGGATCTTATAAACTAGTAAAAGGGAATATTAGTGCTTCAGTCATAAAAAACCATTTTTTATATCCATTTCTTAGAGTAAGGGGGCGAATTAAAAAAATATTAAGGCGGAAAAAAATGATGAAATTATTCTTGTGAAATACAAATATATCAAGTATGTATATTTACTTATATTCATAGAAAATAATATAATTACTTAACACTAATCAAATAAAAGTAAATGAGAATTTTAACCTATTATGTTCATTTGTGATCAATAAAATGGTCTTTTAAATCATCATAGATTTCTAGTTTTGTGACCCTTAAAATTCCATTGATCATTCACTTTCTTATGATCAATGACAATAATCACTCCATATAATTATTTACGCTTTTCATCTGTGACCAAATATTCACTTCCCCCAATATTATGCTACTTGGAAGACTAGTATGTGTTATTCCAAAAAAAGTCATAATTACCTTCATTTTTATCAAAATGATATTTTATTTACCCTTATGATGTTTTGGAATAATTTTTTTAAAATTTCTATCCTTTGATTATAGAGATAAATTTCAATTTGTTAGGAAGAAATTTATTAATTGGGGAAAATATGTGAAACCCTATGATTTTAAAAAGAATAAAATTATGTTCAATATTGTATAGAAATTTAAATACTGATCTTATATGATAATGTAATACCCAAAAACATTATGATATATTTAATCACTTATATAGATTGTAATTCACACAACACCATTTTTAAAAAAAGTGTGTTACTATATTGAAATCTTATTATTAATTTCATAGTTGTCACCAAGATATTGTAATAGTATTTATGAAATGGATTAAATATCATATGATGATATTTAGTTTATAAAGGATCATTTCTTTATTTATAATAAATAAAATCAAAACCATTTAAAAGATAAATAAATGATTTATGAAGAAAATATATTTTTCTAAAATGTGGTTTACTTGTGCTCTATGAAAATTTTTTAAAATTAAATTTTCACCACTTTTATAAAACTTATTTTAGAAAATAAAAAACTATTTTTGGGAATAGAATACCAAAATTATCATTGGTTAAATTAATGAAATGTTTCTGAAAACATTCATTTTTTATTGAATAATGAAAAATAATGAATTTTAATTGAAAACTAACATTTAATTTAATAATAATGTTTAACTATATTTTAAATTTGTTTTAAATTAAATTTTATTTAATTACATTTAAAATAATATATTTTAGGTAATTGTATCCTTTTCACAATCAATTTGGATATAAAAACATTCTAAACATTGGAACATTTTCTCATTAGGGCCCAGCTTGCTCGACACGTCTCTGAGGTTAATTTTACATTAAATTTTGAAATTTATATGAATTTAATTTGAAAAAATGTATGAATTTTTTTAATTATTTTAATTAATAATTTCTAATAATGTTAATTTTTCCTGAAATTTAATATTTTAAACAATAAAACATTATTACATGGTTAAGGTAAAAATGGATTTACCAGTGTTTAAACTAAGATGATAAGAATTTAAAGGGACCTATCAACTACTAAAACTCCCCTTGGTTGGAAAAATTTCCAACTTACCTCATTCAAGATCCATATTTGATCATTTTTATGGTTTTTTACTAATACAAAAGTGAGTATGATTGAATCCTTCCAAAAAAAATACAAGTGTTCCAATCAGCTCACATTCAAAATCCCACATATCTCTTGTTAACACCATCAAACAACTTTTTATTTACAAATACAAACTTTAGTAACCTCATATCATCTCCCAAACTTCCTAGAAGCCTCATATTGTCCAAAACACTAACCTAGTAAGGATTTTGTTGACATACAAATGAGGATACCCGACAAAGAGGTAAAGTTCATCATTAGTTGTTTTGGTTTTATTTCTCCTTTAGTCTCCCTAAATTATTGTTATACCATGTTGATATAATAAAAACATTATATTACATATATTTATTTGTCTATATGTTATTGTAATGAAAAAAACCATATCCAATTCCATCGATTGAGCTAATAAATCATCATTCATGTGTACATTGGACTACCGCCTCACATAATAATATAATTCATTTTTCCATTACTACAACTCAAAGTTGGGTATTAATATTAATATAAAGTATATATATGATAATTTTAATATTATTATACCTATGGAGTCATTATTTTATATATACATTTTTTACATTCCATTTCATATAGGATACAATGACGTTGATCGTGTGTACATCAGACTACCTCCTCATGAATTGAGTTGAATCATTTTTCAACAATGAATTACATGAAATGAAAACATGGTAATTATAATTAATATATTGTAAATAAAAATAAATAATTATTATAGTCATGAACTATTTATCATTCTGAAACAATAATATATAATTTTCTTTCTTACCTTTTCACTCACTAAAAATGTGTAAATATCGTTCCTATATATGTGGACTACTGCCATCAAGAAGTGACGAGACTCTCTTTTCATCACCACATGACACAAGAGATATATATAAGTTTATTTAGTGAATTAATATTTTATATATCATATTATTATCATTATATTAAGATAAAATATTACTTACCACAATTTAATAATGATTTTTGGGAAATGGAAATGTTACTCAAGTTTATGTACAACCTACCATCTCCTTGATTGTAACGTACTTCATTTTTCAATAACAATATTAAATATTGTTCTTGATAGTATAATTTAAATATAAATATGATAATTATTTCATTATTATTATTCTTTATTTGTTTAAATAATAATATCATTTACCATAGTCAACCTACCAAAGTCATTTTTTGAAACCGAATTTGAATATATTCCATACATCTGAATTAAACATAAATGATTTTGTAATTTTATATATCATGGTATTAATTGAAATAAAATTAATAATAAAAATAAAATAGTATCTTAAACTTTAAAATAATTTACATAATTTTATTATTCCAAAAGATAAAGGACCAGTTGGCATGTTTGACTCAAGGTGAGGGATGTCGTTTCAATTTACATTCACTCCGGAATGTTTTGATGCTGAAAACCTATATTATTTTATGGTGTGTATATAATTCCCATTTTGTCATGGTATATCATGTAATTCAATTTTATCATGGTATTTAATGTTTTATATAATTTTACTCTTCCCTGGGTCTTGTGATTTAAATATATCTATAGCGATAAAGGAATTTTTATTTAAACAAATCTTCCATTGTATACCTTCCAACTCTTTGTTTTCAATTTCCATAATTTTTGAAATTATTTTACAAAAAAATTTATGGACATAATATATTAATAAATAATAAATTATTTATTTTTTACATTATTTTTAAAGGTTTTCAAAATGAAGATTTTTAAGAACATTATATGGAATGTTTTGAAAAACAACTAATGGAATGTTATATTATTAATCTATAATGAGAAAATGAATTATCCTCCTCTCTGTCCATTATATGTTTTATATATTCATTAAAAAGGATTCATTCATTCTTTAAATAAATCCCATTTTTATTTTTTGGGGTATTTAGCTGTCAAAAATGGGTTTTCCAAATAAAATGTTATTTTGGTATTGAAAATATTTTTTAATTAGAAAGGGTAGTTTGATATATGATATTAATTTACTATTTGGTTTAAATAGTCTATAATGGGTTTATGATAATAAAGATAAATAATAGTTTTTTTATTGTTGATGTTGTACATGATAATTATATATAATAAACGGTTGTGCCTATATAGTGACAGATGAGCCCAATATAACTTATATGATTGGGTGGCCTTAATAGTTCTGGTGATACTGATATAGATTATACAATGTGGTGACCCAAATAGATCTAAGTGATACTATTACATATTATATGATGGGTTGGACCAGATAGCACTACGTAATCCAGTTACAACTAATACAATGGGGCAACCAGATAGGGTCGAGTGAGCCCGTTATAGCCTAATCGATGGGTGTGCCCTGATAGCATTATAATGCCTTGGTTATTGATTATATTGGATATTATACATATGGATATTCTAATTTAATAGTTTTTTGAATGTTTTATATGAACATAATTCTCTATGTCAGCCAAAAGGGATTTTAATTTCTTGTTATGGGTTCTAAAGTATTTTTTTGAGAAAAACATTTATATGAAATTCATATTAATATGGTTTATTTCATACACTAACAGAATGATGAAGTTAAAGGTAAATGTTATATGAGGTTTCCTATTTTCACTCTACTAATAGTTTTTTATCTTTTTATGTCCCTCTCTATGATTTTCATGCTTATCCTATGTTTAAAAATGTTTTTCATTGGGTTTAAGAATGTGAAAGGGAAATGAATAAGTCATGTTTCATGTTGTCGAGATTTTAAATGAATGTAAATAATGATTTATTTTAAAATGAAAATATTCTTGGAAAAATTGATACAAATTACTAGTGTCAACCTTGTATTTTTAATTTTTTTATGTACGAGTTATGGAATAATTCTCTAAAACTCAAAACCTAAAAATATCATCAAATGTAAGAGAATAAATTCTTGACTTAAAACTCATTATTATGTAATATTTAATTATGAGTCCTTAGAGGTTTTATAGTCATTAGGTTAGAGGAATCTTGTTATATAGATGATGGAGAGGGTGAAATTGATCTAGAAGAGATTGATCAGGACACAAAGTCATCAGAAATATCATGCCTTATGCGAACTCATGACACTAGTGTTTGGGGTTTGTGATTGGATCATTCACAGGGAATTACATCACATAGGGAATAGTTAGTGGGGTATATAGGGTATATTGGAATTGAGAGTTTTATAAACCATTAAAATTATTGAATGGATAGGAAATGTGTCTTATCAGTTGGACTCAACATCTTATTTAACCTCTATCCACAATGTGTTTTATGTTTTCCATACAAGGAGAAATCAAATGGATAATTCCCATGTGATTATATTGGATTATGTTGATCTTGAGATCTCCATTACAATTGATAAGAAACCATTTAATAATATGGATAGTTTAGGAAACGTGATACACGATAAAATAATTTCTTTTGTTCATGTACTATGGATGTGCGGGCAAGAGAGCCATGATATGTGGTTGTGGGAATTGTTAACGAGGTATAAGTGGACTTCAATTTTTTTGAGCCTAGGATCATGTGTAATTTCTATGGGTAAAAATAATTTATGTTTGAGAAATTGTAACACCTAATTACCTTTATTCAGGTATTATGGGAATCTTGATTTGATTTCTCTTTTTATTTGGGTGCATTGCGAGCTTCTATGTGATAAAGAACCCATTTTGGGTCAAATGAAATTATATATTGGGTTGCATATTTATTTGACAATATAGTGTTTGGGTATAAATATATTAATGTATTTCGATGGTGCTACATGGGACCAAAGATCCTTCTATATTGGTTCAGATGATTTCTATAGAAAAATGGATGGATAACTACCTACTGTACAATTTCACATCCGGAATGGGTTACACGACGTTAATATAGTGTAGGGAATATTTCATGAGTATCATGTATGGATTAAATATTTTACACACCGTGAAACATTAACATGATAATAAAAAATCAATTCATATTTATTTTAATCTTAGACGATTCCTTTTTTGACATGACTAAAATTAAAGGGAATTCACCCCATGAAAGGGATTCAATACATGGATTAGTAACATATAAGGGTTTTAAAAACATTGTAAATCTGAATAATTTTATAATTGGTTTGAACAATTCCCTCTTATATTCAATGGTAATTGTTGATAATTTTGGTTTGTCTACTAACATATGGATCACTCTTCTTAGTGTTTGACTCCATTGGTGGTTTCATCTCATATCCTGGCCAAGTTATCATTCTTCTTATTCATTTCCTTTGGTCACATCATAATTTTTGGATGAATTTATTTTTCATATATGAGTTTTTTTTCTATTGATACATTTTATTTTCTTGTCATTCATTGTCTTATGAAGGACGATTCATTATTTCTCACTCTCCATTTCTAATGGATTATTGGTTTCCATAATTGTTCGTATAGGTGTATATAATCATGTGTTTATAATTAATAGATTACTACATTTTATTATTTATCCCTTTGAGATGTTCATTGAAATTTAATTTCACTTAACAGTAATATGGTTTTAGTTAAATTTTTTAAGGGATTTTGAAAATTGTTCCAGAATACCACATTACATTTTGATCCTTGGGTACATCGGTAGATAGACATGGTAAGTCTTAGTGTGTGTGTGGAACAAATATTAATTACTTTTGTGATATCGATAGATAGTGGATGGACTCGATATCGGTAGGAAGAAATGTGTGCTTATTTTATGATCCATTTATGTATAGTAAATATTCCCATAGGCTAAAGACCAAATTGTGTTCTTTTTATTTTATACATGGATTATCGTAGGATGGTTTATATGATGACTATTTTATAACTTGTTTAATTTACATGTTTTTATTTTATACCATACATATTAATGTATTCTATGGATATGGTATGAATTTATGGAAAAAAGGAATGTTTAAAAGTTGTTTTTTTGGAGAAATTGTTATAAAAAAATTTGTTTAAAATTATAAGTTATTCATTCAGGATAATAGAACATATGTCTATTAATCTGTGATATCATACTGGCCTCTATGATCAAACCAAAATTTTACCTTTGGGGAGTTGTTGTCCTTGATTTAATGGAATATTTAAAAGGGTAGGACAACATGTATCATTTCATGTTCTTTTGTTTCTCGTCATCTTCATAGTGGGATGTGATGATGGGGATGGATTTTCACATGGTGACATGTTTATTTTTGTATAATTTTTCATTTTGGTTGGCTTATGTAGATTTCATTTTTATGTTTCATGGATAATTTTTTTCTTTATTTGGAAATTTACTTTTATGTTTCTTTAATTTTTCCAGAGACTTACGGTTCATCTCTGTAACTAAAATTGTGATGGGTCATCTATTGGTGACCTCAATAGTTGACATAGGATTGTTAGTTGAATATTTAATGAATATATATGATTTGATGATATTATTATGATTCTATAAAGTTGAATTATTTGGAACTATTCATTCACTCCATTAATCAAGAAGAGGAAAAATTATGTATGCATTAAACGGGAAAATATCTCCCCAAAGTGGTGTATTTCATTTTTCATCACCCCATTATAAGAGTGCTTATAATAGTGTATATAATTATCAAATATGACATATATGAACTGGTGGATATTTGATATATGATGAAATGATGACCAAGGTGCATGTACTAAAACCATTTATTTGATACATGTGTAGACCAAATACAATTTTCACCTGCATGTTCATTTAAATGATGAATTTTGGAAGTTGGGATAATGAGAAATTATAATTGAATGATACATAGTGAGTAATTTTTTATGATTTCAATGGATATTATACATAATTATACTATACTTTTATATAATTAAATTGATCATAAGGGATGCATAACAAGATTCTAGGTAATGGTTAATGTGAGGATTTTATATCATTTCATGATTGGAAATTTTATACATCCATAATGAGAAATTACATGATCCTTATCTTTTAAACCACATATAGCTTCATTTACTCTAGTTATACATGTAATTAGTAATTTTTAGGACAATATCCTTATCTCGTTCTAACTATAATGATTAAGAGATGTGTATAATAAAAACCAAAAAAATTCATCATTGGTTAAAAACATTTTATTTTATGTGCATGTTCATTAAATTGTATTCATGGATGTTATTTATAATTAATAAAGGATTTATTAATATAATTTTCAACCATATGATACTTTTCATTGAATTGTATAAAAATTATTTTTATTTATTTTTTATTACATTATATTTATGATGTTCTAATATTTTGGTAGAGTTATTTTTCTTTTATCATTTCATGAATGATCCACTTTTCCCATTGTATTTTCTATTAATTTAATTGAATCTTCCATTACATATTCCAGTTATTATATTAAAATAAAATATATTTCATGATATTCGATGAATTTTTTGTTTTAAAATGATTCTAAAATAATGCTTATTTTCCACATTTTTAATGAAATGTACAAATTCCCTTGTAAATAAATTCTTATTTAATATTAAAACTTTTAATTATTTTAATGATATACTATGGAAGTGATCATTTGATTCCATAGCTCGTGTTTTTAGTGATATATGATGATGTTTATGATTTACGTATGATTATATGAAACACATTTATTTCCCTTGGTAAATTATGTTATGATGAAGTATTTTGGAAAAAAGTTTCTTTTTTGAGGGTTATGATAGGTTGTAATAATAGAGTGTTTATAAATCCATTATAGTTTCCACCGGTTATGATATAATTAAATGATGAATGCCATTATTATCTTTTCCACACTAATATATTGTTTTCATAGTGTGTTTAGTGGGAACAATATTTTATATCCCTCCAATTCCTTTTGTAATGATTGGCATCTCACACGATAATGTGGATTGAAATACGTAGTGACCCAGTTCCATAAGAGACTCAATCCATTACCAATGATGTGTAATAAGAATAGAACTACAAAAATAATTGAATGAGGAGTTATTCCAATCCACTATGATAGTATTAGAAGATATTCTAGATAAAGGAAATGATTTTTTTGGGTTATTTTTATTCCAAAAACATGTTTCGTATCCTCATGATATATTCTTAAGGATCATGATTGATTTATGCTGATTCTATAGTCTTATGACTTACATTATAGAAAATATATTTTTTAATAATCATGATAAGTGGTATTTGACAGATTGTTTATGAAATTCAAATGTTTTTATTGTGTTATTATACTGTTATTATTATATTGTTCTTGTAATTTATCATTTATTAATATCTTATATATTTATCATTGCAAGAATTTGATCTCACACATGTATATGTTTTCTTATCCCTAGGTATAGAAGAAATATTTTGTGTTGGATATGTCTATCATGTGTTCTATGTGAGATGATATTTTTTGAGTTATTGATTAAAATTTGGGAAATAATATGATTTAATATCTAGTCACTTAAGAAAATAAGCCTCTATAGTTATAAAAAATGTATTATTAAGATATTTATTGAATATTCATCTAAATTGATTTAATATTTATATATGTGATTCTTTTGTCACCATGTTGGTTTTTGGAATATGTTATAGTTAATGTTGCATATTTTTAATATATAATGTTTTTTGAAAACCCAATGTTTATGTCTATTTTTAAGATAAAATCATGTTTTTCCTATTAAAATGTGATTTTGTGGTTTCTTATTAATGAAAATAATTTTTATGATTAATTAAACATGGATATTAATATGGAATAGATGATTCATGTCGTAATACCCTTGAAAATGGTGGCTTTAATATTATTTTGATCATCACTTTATGAATAATGGGTTGTTCTTCCACTATACACCACTCTAGAAACTACAAGTGAATATTCTTTAGTTAATTGATACTTTTTAATTAACCATTATGATTAATGAGAACATATAATATATTAAAACCTATGTTAATCTATAGTTATATGTTATAAAAATAATGTCTCATGTATATAAATAAGGTGTTAAAATTTATGATATTTTATTTATGATTTTAAAAATTCATATTATTTCATAGTAGAATTATATATTTATGATACTCACGGTATTTTTTTATAGTTTTGATCAATGTTTGGAACTGATAGGAATCGAATGAGAAATGAAATTTATGGCTAGTTCAGTAATTGTATTCACAGGGAACCAAGTGAAATAGGAGATGTGGTGTGAAATACAACATCTATTCTCACCCAACTATCCCACACAATGAAAGGTAACATGAATCTTGATAAACTTCCAGATGTAAAAGTGAAATAATACCTAACCAATCCATTTTGGATGGAACAACATGCACCATCCTTCAGTAGTTACTCAAATCCACATATTTATAAGAAATGGGTCTTTTCTACAAAAATGATATTATTTGTTCTCTATAGATTATATCATCATGATTTTATTTTTACTATTTTTTAGAAGGAAAAATTGATCAATGGTGGATTTTCATAAAGAATAAGAAGTAAGGGGAGTAAAGTATTACCTTGATAGGATAATATTTAATATTTAAATTTTTTCAATAAATATTTTCATTGATATCATCAACCTAAAATGGTATGGAAATTTCATGAACTAAAACAAAAAAATATAAAATAATTTTTTTCAGTGAGGAATATTTCAATAGAATCAAATGGTATTATTCCAGTGTTATTATAAATGCTTAAATTTATGTGGACCAGGTGTTTAGGGTTTTATGAAATTGAATTAGAATGGAATTTTCTATAATTTAATTTCATTATATGAAATAATATTTATCTATTCTCTCACTCTATAATTATAGATTATATTATCTTATTTTTAGGTGGATTTGGGACATGAAGAAGAAGATTTAATTTTGATTAAATTATATAAATAAAACTAATGGCCGCATGAACACTAATAGACAATCATAAAATATTTTTATATGGAATAACGGAGGGAATTTCCTTATGTCTTCTAGTTATTGTGTACTATATAGAAATTAATTACATTGTGAAATAAAAGTATTTATGAGATATAAATAATCGAGCCAATGAATGGAATAAAGAAAAAAGTCAACCTAATCTGAAACCTAACAATCCAAAGATATAATTATAAGGACTGTATAAATTTCTAAAATTATACTATAAATCCAATGGATACTGATGAAAATCAATTTTAAAAACCTATTAATACTAGAGAAAAAAGGAAATATCATTTTACCACAACTAATAATGTTGCATATGATAATGTATTATTCAACTATACACATTCCATAAACTCTAAAATTGAATTTTTTATAATTCATTATGGATCCAGATAAATTTTTATATATGAATTCTTTTCCAAGGCTATCATCTCACCAATGAAATTATAACATGTTTCGTTAGTAGTAAACATACCAAATGTCTTGTTTATCACTTCTCAATTATATATCTCCTCTCTGAAAGATTCTTATTGGAATGGGGTTATTTCAAATCTTATGATTCTCCCTATAGTTTAATACGTTATTATTTTTTGTATGGATTAACATTGACTAAATAGATCTCATATTATTTTCCAAGGAAGAGAAGTTAAAATTGATATTAAGAATCATCCCATGAATGTCCTATAGTATGAGGATGAATAAAAATCCAATAGAAATTATATCATTTGAATAAGTCTTATTATATATTGATGAGGATTATTTATCTTCAATGGTTTTGGAGAAAATAAATATTAATGATATGCCTAATGTTATGTAATATTAAGATGTATTTCATGAAGATATATTGATTGTTTCAATGGATTGTGAAGTTGATTTTACAAAAGAACTAAAATTTGGTGCTTCATCTACTTGAAGACTCTGTATAGTCTAAATTTTTTTATTTAAATTAATTGAAGATGAACCATTAAGAAAATAATTTTATGTGATACATATTCCCTATTGTTTCTTAATTGAGTGAAAATTTTCATCTTCTTAATAAAAAATATTGTTTAATTATTATTCTAATTATTTATAATGAACATAAAAACATCATTTTCAACGAAAATTATAGTCTATCTTACATTGATAATTTGTTTGATAAAAAATATGGAGAACACTACTTTTACATGATTGACCCTCATTCATGAAATCTTAAATAGAGGATACTTATAGAGGATATAACCAATATAGACTCTTATGAAGTTATAATCATTACAAATTCATTTGGATGCCATTTTTTCTTACCAATTCCCAATATATCATCATTGATTAAATGAATATAGTATTTATTTATGAAATCAACTAGTTTTTGGTAGCCATTAAATATTATTTCCTTATATACTTCATGATAATATACTAAAATGGAGATCAATTGAGGATTTTTTAATATTTAATTGTTTCTATAAAATGTTTCATTCATGTGAAAAATAATACCATGATTGTGTATATTAGAGAAAAATTCAATGATAAAAGTTACTGGGAAATGACCTAGAATAACCATGATGATATAGATACATTATTTTGATAGTTTGGATTGATATTATTGATTCTTTATATGATATTTATCATTAATATATAATCCAATATACAATTTAACATGTATAGAATCCATGTAATTTTTTATATATGAATTTGACGAAAATTTAATATAGATGAATATAAGATTAGTCAGAGTACCCATGGCCACAGAAACCTAGAGTAGAGAAGTGATTGTTATTTATAATCTTTTATTAAACAATATATTATTACACATCCTCGTGAAAAATGATCTGGTGAGATCATAAGAACCAATCTTATTAAATGTACATAATTCCAATTAACAAAATCACCGTATTGAATTTGAAATGTATGTTTGTACATTGTAAATATAGAGTATTTATCATAATGGAGAATATATACATATATATATATATACTGAAAATAAAATCACAATGATTCTATTTAAATGGAATTAGTTAAATGTGAACCAAAGGATATGGTTGGAGTTTTATAGTGCTTATGACTACATAAGACATGACCCACCAATGAAGAATAACAAGGTGGATAACTCTATGATTCTGAATGAAAATTCTAGTTTATCGTTAAGGAGTATTTATAGAGATATAAATCATACGTACATAAATAAAAAGGGTAACCAAATCATGATGAAAGGGTACAAATCATATATTTTTTAGATGAATCTTACTCCTTAATACCATTCAAGGATTAAAGAAACATATAAAGATTATGTTTATGTGTATAAGAAGTTGAGTAATGTTCTGAAATTGAATTTTTTTTTATTGAATGAATATTTTTTATAACCAAATTCTCATCTCATTAATAAAAAATTAATAATGGATTTGTTGGATGAAACTCAAAATTTTATACATTATATTCATCCTAATCTATGAAAATTTATTGAGATATAAAAGAGTACAAATAGTTGGAAAAGTAATATAATATACCATGTATCTTGATTTTAATTATATTTTCATGTTAATTTTTAGAGATTTGTGTATAAGGGGATGTTATAACCATTATCCATAAAGGAATGAAAACAGTATAACATCACCTGTGATTCCATCACTAGGCACCAAAAAACATATAAATGATTTAATGATATTTTTCTTTTATTCAATATAATTTTGAATTTAGAAAATCTCATTAAAACTAGAGTTTATATCTCCTGATTAAATTTCTAGGACATACATTAAGTATGTTGTAAGGTTTTATGTAATACAAAATTTTATTATATCTAAATGGGATCCATGGTTCACATCAATGATCTAGGAAATTACTCAAAAATAATTCAAAAAAAATGAATACTTTACCAAAACATGTAATACTTATATAGATGGTTAGTCAGAAATGAAAAGTAAAAGAGATGATATTATATATTGATAATTTTCAATGTATATCAATTTTGGCTAGGATCAACATGACTATTATGTTTACTTTAATTATAACAATATATTTCTCTCAATCTTTTATATGGATCTTTATAAATACTTATGTAAAAGTCAATTCCAAACACCAATTTTCATGGATGAATTAATAGATTAAAATATATTGGGACTTGATCATGTTGAGGATATGGTAAAAAATATTAGATCTATTTAGTAGAAAAATGGGGATTCATAGAGTCAATGGAAGTGTTATGCTAACAATACTTTATGTAATCATGAGTTCTATATGGGTTACAATGTATTCCAATGAATATAAATATAAAATAATGTAATTATATTTTGATATAATGTAAATATATTCCTACAATACCCTATCACCATTGATGTTCTGTATTGTATTGGGATGTCTGCTTATCGATTGGAACATCCACCAAATATCTCTCAAGTACATGGTGTGAGTAATGTATATATCTAGTGGTAGAAAATATCTAATCATTCACATGAAGATAATTCAATGATTATAAAAAAAATATCACGATCTCTCATCTATATAAGTAATGGCGAATATTATGTATATGTGATAGAATTTTTTGTTGACTAAGATCATTCATGTTCGAATATTTGTGTTCAAAAACCGTAATTTTGTGGAAACATGTTGGCAACTAAACATGTGATGAGGAAGAAATATCCTGATATGGTTGTTTTAGACCGAAATTATTTCATTAAAATGGTACTTATAATTTATGTATAATTTTTGAATCCTATATTTTATGAAATATTTATATTTAAATATGTTTAATGACTTTGACGGCTTGCACTGGACAGAACACTAAGATTAAATGAACCCAGATACATCTATAGAAATATTATTTTCAAATATTATAGTTTTCACCTCAAAATTTATTTAGAGTTTATGATTAGGAATTTATAAATTCTTTAAATATATTAATTTCTCAGGAAGAAAATGATGTCATCAATTAAAAATGGTTTATAAATGAAAAAGTAAGCAGTTGAAAAATATATATATGATTTTTAAAATATTGTTTTTATGGGAGAAATGTGTATTTATGTTTATAAATTAAATTAATAAATATTGAGGATTTATTTAAATGAAAATTTTAGGCAATGTATTAATATTTTGTTTTTATATAATTAATGCAATTTTTTTTATAGGCATGAAATAAGAATAATTTTATATTTATTATTAAAATTATTTTTTTAAAATAGTTTTTTTCCTTTTACATTCATATTTTTAAATAAATTTCCACCACATATTGAAAAATATAATTCATAATTTTTTTTCAAAATTATGAATTTAATGCCCTAACCGTAGTTACCCAAAGTCGATGCATTATTAGGTAATATTGACATGATACACAGAAATCATGTCCCGAAAGACTGATCAGTTTAGTAGACTTGGAGGTGCTAGATACATTCATAATTTATTAATTACATTAAAAAAACAAAAAACAACAATAACATTGTCTCCATTGAACACATCCATATCCCATAGACTATCCCGGCAAGTCAGTCATTATATACCTCTTCGTATCCTGCGAAAAATAAAACATAAGGAGGGGTGAGCTCAGATGATCAGTAAGGATAATATAGTGGAAACATTCATAAATAAGCATAAATATTTTAAGGTAATGTATAAGATTAAAACATAATCCTTTTAAACATAAACATCATCATAATATGGCAATGATAGTTCAAATAATTATATTTACTTATTCACTTGTATATTCTACTGGTCGAATAATAACATGCAATATCAATAGCCAATTTTATAATGATGGAATGTATAATGACACACTTCATAACCACATAGTCAAGGACTTGTGCCAACACTAAAAATAATATTTTGTCAAGGCCTTGTGCCTAGAAACTATTTTGTTTCATGAGACCTACCGATGCATCGAGAAGCTATAGCGAGCTCCACCCGTCACATACTAAGTCCAATACATTCCTCATATGAAAAGTTTGAAACATAACATAGACATTCGTATTAAAACTAGCATATGAAATGTTAATACTTTAACCATAAACCATGAATGGTATAAAAATAACATATCCATAGTTAAACATATCACAAAACCTTCAATATAATATGGAATATTGGTATCATAATGAATCATCATCAAACAGGTCCAAAATCCATCAAAGGATGTTGACATATATGAAATCAAAACTTTTTGAGAGAAATATCTCTTTTTTTAAATTAGTTAAAGTAACATAATTATAAAATAAAACATTTATTTTGAAAATATTCTTATAATCTTGTATGTGAAGCTTCAAAGGTGTAATAATGGCAGAAAATAACCACAGTTGCTATAAAAAGTAAAAAAAGACCTTATTACCTTAATTTTTCCAAAAAGTTCATAAAGTAGGTTGTTCTGAAAACAACAGAAAGATTCCTTTAAAACCATATAATGTCACATAAGGGAATAAATGACATTAACCCATAGTCTAGTAAATAGTAAAAATGTTTCGAAATACATTTTTATGAAAACATGGATGTGGATGATAAAGAGGTCCTGATAGATACTCACATAAAGACAACCTCACATAATAAAGAGATTGTGAAATTAACATTTACCTTGTACTTTTCATTGGTCGAGGGTATGTTAAACTTTTGTATAATAGTTAAATCATTGTTATTAAATTATACAATAACCATATACATAAATATGACATCATATATGATCTTCTAATATTTCTTTGTTAATAATATTTTAGTATTATCGTCGTTTTGGGTGTTAACTGATTCATTTTCATTTATATTTTTTATTACATAAGTCATGTTTGTTATGTATAGGATGTATTTTATTCATATCCAGAATTATATTAAGTAATTATAAATTATTTTTAATCATCTAATGAAAATTATTCTTGAATGGTTATATTGGGGAAATAAATCTCATCACGTTCATGGAGACGGTAATCTGTACGTGCGCACGAGTGACTATATCATTCCTTTGATATTAAAATTGTATGTAAATAGGTGTTATACAGAATCATTAATGTTTTTTATTTATTATTTACATCAATTATACATCATTATTATACCCATCCAAAAAAATAATGTATTGAATAACAACTACACCACGACGTGGAGACGGTAAGCCCTATGTGCACACATATGGTGACTTTGTCATTTATATGATGGATTGAATAATGAATATGGTTGTACCATTTTTATAATAACATAACAGTATATATAAAATACTGGAGTTATTATTTTAGAATGGAAACAACAAAGAAAAAGGAAGTGGAAGAAGAAAATAACATGAAAGAGGTCATGAAATATTTAACTCTTCTTTGGGTTCTTTCTTTTGATTTGATCAAAAGGGATCCTTATGTTGGATTTATGACCAACAGAATGCCTCTAGAATTATTTGAGAGTTGTTGGTAGGATATTTGGGCAGGGTTTGGATGATCCAAATGGCTTTTGAAGTGTGAATTTAAGAGATGGGGAAGTGCCCTTTTATAAGAGGGGTGAGGGGAACCTTAGGAAAATATTGAAATATTATTTTATAATAAATTAAGTTTCAATTTATAATGGCTAAAAATGATTTATTTTGAGTCTATGGTTGTTATGGCTTCAAACCATCTCAAACAATTGGTTTTATACAGGTTTAGGTCACCATATTAACCTTATCATTTAGATTTATCTCTTAGTTAAATAGTTTGACATTTACCATGTTTATTTGTATTTTTATATTATATGTTAAATAAACATACTATAAAATGCCAAGAGAAACTCAAGAGGTTCATTATTTTCCTTTATAATATTATTTAATCCCTTTTTACTAACCTTATACTTTTTATGAATGTTATAACAATTAATAATATAATATTTGTTTTAAAAAATTATTCATGTCAATTTTGAAAGTATTCAGTAATTGATTTATGTTAAAGTCATAACAATATAATTAATTTGAAATCGATTCATTTAATCAACCCTAAACTTTCATGTTAACGTATAAAATTCGTATAATTCATCAAAAGTCTCAATTTACATTTATTTGGGAATTTATAATATCAATTTTTTAATATTTCATTAATAAGGTAATTACTGCATCGTCATTATGTCATTAATAAATTAAATTATTTAATGTCTAAAAATTATAAATGAAATACCATTATGTTTTAAATTTTATTAACTTTCTAATGAATATTTATAGTAGAATTTATCTTATGTATAACACTATATTAAAAATGTTTTAGTAATTAAACTTTGAATTTAACACTTTTAATTATTCTTTAAATTAAATAATAATAAATGTCCTATTCAAGTAAAATGTTCCCTAAAGGATCAGATGTTATTCCTAAGGTTGTTCTTGGTCTAATTAAATTTATCCAATAGAATTATGACATTCATTATGGTAATAATAAAATCATTTTTACCTTTAATTACCCTATTTACTTTTAACAGTGGAAAATAAAAGTCAAAAGTTACTATTCACCAAAAATTATTTTTATCTTATTGAACCACATTTTCCTTACCGATATCAACCACATCTCTTAGATTTCCGAAATTCAACTCACAAAATCTGTAAAATTATGTTTTATACAAATTTGCAAATGCTCATCGAAGGTGGGTAAAAGACGGTAAAAAGTTCAATGAAATGTTTATATATCTAAACGTATTATAAAATGATTCCAATGAATTACATTGAACATATATAGGTATTATGTATCTATTTTGACAAAAAATAAATTTAAATAAAATAAATATTTATTTAAATAAAAAGTCAGTTTTAAACAATGACGCAATGTATTTCACTATTCAACCAAAATTGAATGTTTCCAGAAAATACCAAAAATTCACCCAAAGATAATTTCGATATTACGAACTTGAAAATGAAGTCCATTTTGAAAGATAAAATTTATAAAATTTCAAAAAGTGGGTATTTCGATACATAATGGCTTGTTTGATTGGTCGTGGTGTGTTAAAACTCTACGTAGCATACAATGCAAGCTATTGCATTTTACAGAAGCAAGCGTATCGTGGTTGCTTGGGGTGTTACATTCTATCCTCCTTCAAATAATTTAATAATCGAAATTTCTATAATATTACTGCATAAAAATATTTGGGTGGTTCTTCATCCCAAGTTCCTCGGGTTCCCATGTTGTCTCTTCCATCTTATGATTTATCCATATAAATTTTACAAAACGAGTAGTCTGGTTTCTCATTACTTTTTATCTGGTATCAAGAATTATGATAGGCTCTTTGCAATAAGATAGGTTGGGTTCTAGTTCAATTTCCTCATAGGTGAGTACATGCGTTGGGTCAGCCATGTATTTTCTCAACAGTGATACGTAGAACACATCATATACATTGAAGATACATGGTGGAAATTACAAATGGTAAGTTACAACCCCAATTCGTTCTAGAATTTCGAAAAGTCCTATGTACTTGAGACTCAATTTACCCTACTTACCGAAACGTATAACACCCATCCATGGAGATACCATTAAGAAAAAAGATATCCTACTTGAAATTCCAAATCATTCCTTTTGTTATCGGCATAGCTCTTTTTCTTACTTTGGGATGCTTTGATGTGGGTTGGGATAACCTTCACCTTTTCCAAGGATCCATCCACATGTTCTAGCCCTACAAGTTTTCTTTCACCAGCATCATCCCAACAAGTTGGTGTGCGACACCTGTTTTCCTATAACGCTTCATATGGTGCCATCTGAATACTTGAATTAAAGCTATTGTTATAGGAAAATTCTACCAAAGGTAAATACAGATCCCACATACCTTGAAAGTCATGTGAGAATGATCTCAACATGTCTTCTAAGGTTTGAATAGTCTGTTCTGATTGTCCATTAGTTTGAGGGTGGTAGGCAGTGCTCAAATGAAGTTCAGTATCTAAGGCCTTCTGAAGACTTTTCCAGAATATTGATGTAAAATGGGGATCACGATCAGTAATAATCGATAGGGGTACTCCATGAAGTCGTACAACTTCATTAATATATAGTCTTTCTAAACATTCAAGTGGTAAATCTTTTATTAAAGCATGAAATTTTGTTGACTAGGTAAGACAATCAATAATGACCCAGATTGGATCATTTGGTCGAGGAGTCTTTAGTATCCCCATGACAAAGTCCATCGTAATATCATCCCATTTCCACTCAAATATGTGAAGAGGTTTCATAAATCTTCCAGGATTTTCCTTCTAGTTATCACTTTTTGACAAACCATACATCTTGACACATATTCAGCAATATCCCTCTTCATGTTGCTCCACCAAAAATGTTCCATCAAATCTCTATACATCTTGGTGATACCAGGATGTATAGAGAAAATGGAGCTATGGGAATCATACAACAATTTCATTTTTAGATCAGGTATATTAGGTACGCAATGTCTCTTTTCAAATTAAAAAATTCCATCTTCATATATGAAGTCACTCAATCCCCTATCATTCACAACTTTAATATTGTTTTGAAACTCCTCACACTACTGGAAATGTTATCTTTACCAACAGTTCTTTACCAATGGTTTGGTTAAACCATTGGTAAAAATGGTTTAGGGAAAGGGGTGTTTAAGTTACCCTTTCCCAATGGTTTCATAAAACCGTTGGGAAAGGGTACCCCTTTTCCAATGGTTCTATTGAATCGTTGGGTAAGGGTACCCCCAAAAACCATTTTCCAATGGTTTTTAAAAACCGTTGGTAAAGGTTTTCCCCATATACAGTCGGGGCCGCTACTCTCCCCCATTCGCGACAGAACCCTAACATCAATCTGGCGCTCTGCTCCTCTCGTGAACTCCCCCATCCGAACAGGTGAAAAACCATCTGAATCATCTAAAATTAGGTATTTTATTCTTTATACACATATTATACCATGTTTTTATTGTTATTGATGTAATATTTTATTTTTAAGTTTGTATTTTGATGTTATTTCACTGCGAAAAATAGGGAAATGAGTGAATATTTTGTTAATTAATTAGTTTCCCATGGAATATCATTTTTATTATAATGTCCATGATAAATAAAGGGGTAATGTAATAAAAGACCTTGAAAAAATTGTGGGAGTTGTGGTATGTTGCTTCTGTGAGAGGTTTTTTGTTGTGTTTCATTGTATGTTGTAGGCTGTTGTATGGTGATTGAGGTGACCAGTTGGGCTTTGTGATATGTGGGGTTGTAATGTGATGGTTAGTGGGCATGGATGTGACATGTGATGTTGTGTGATAGTGATGATGTGTGGGGGTGTTGTGACGTGTGGAGGTGTTGTGTGATGAGGTTGTGGTGTATGATGTGGTGAGGTGGTTTTATTTGTGTGGTGGTTTGTGATGTGCAATATTTTTGTTGTGATATGTGATTTTTTTGGTGAGATGGTTGGCCGATGTAACATGGCGATGATGGTTATTGTGAGATGGTGAGTTGTTGTGTGGTGGTTTTACTAGTTTCCTAGTTATTTATGGAATAAATTATGCTGTTAAAACAAAAAAACAAGATAGTAAATAAATTAGACGGAATAGAAATGGATGTGTGGTAAATGGATTTAATTAATTTAACATTAAATGAATGGAAAATGTAAGTGTGAATGAAGTGTCTTATAAATGAAAGTGGGAAATGCTATACATCTTGTGTGGTGGCGGTGTGGTGTGTTACATATAGTGGTGAAAGTGGTTGTGATGGTTTATGTATTGTATGGTAGTAGTGAAGTGTGTGATTATGTATTTAATGTGAACCCATAGTTTGAGTATTTTGTTCTTTCTATATATCATGTATTTTATTTTATTTCTACACATTCCCAACTAGATTTGGATAAACATACCAACGATCAAGGGTTTTGAGTTATGGGTATTTTTTCTAATATCTAGGATGGTGGTTATATGGTTGGAGAGATACCATGTCTTCCCTACTCTTCATTCATAAGTGATTGACCATGTGTTTTTAGGCAAGATGTGATGTGATTGTCCATGTGTCTTTAGGTGATATGTACTATGATTTCCCTAGTGTTTTCAGGTGAGGTGCGATGTGATAAGGATATAATAAGATGCGGCATGTATTTGGGGTAATGTAGGGTAGGAGGATGGGACAAGGTTGTTGTTATTCATGTTCATGATACCCTACTAATATGGTTATGGGATGAGGCATGCTGTGATGTGATAACACATTAAGTTCTTGTGGGTTTTACATTTTTTCAATAACACATTAGTATGTTTTTTCACATGTGTAGTTGATACCTTGATTATTTTCTTCCTTTATCGTTTACTTAAATGTACTTTCTATTAAAGTTCAATCCGATTAAATTGTTTATGACAAAATGACTTATATAAATTCTTTTTACAGAATGGATAGAAGTTGGATGTATGGAACCAATAGGATCTCAGACGATTTCCAAAATAATTTGGAGTGCTTTATAGATTTTTCATTTCACAATGCTTCAAATAGTGGTCGCATACACTGCCTGTGTTCCAATTGTGTTGGTAGACCTTGGTTGAGCCATGAAGAAGTCAGCTACCACATAACCAAAAATGGTTTTCAAGCAAACTACTTTGTGTGGTATCACAACGGGGAGAAAATGAAATCTCAAATTGGTGATGATCAAAATGAAAGGACTGGAATAGGGAATTTGTTAGATGATCGGTTTCCGTTTATTCGTCATCATGAAAAAGAAAGGATTTCGACTTAAGAAGACTTCGATATGAGGAAAACTGATGCATCTAGTGAAAATGATGATATTGATAGGGTGAAAAAATTGAATGATGATGCCATGACTCCAGTATATCGACAATGCGATAACATGAAAAAGTAGGAATTTTTAATCTGATTGTTTCATGGGGAAAATATATATGGGATTTCTAATACAGCAATCGATTACATTCTTACCCTCTTGAAGGATTTACTTCCAGATGATGCAGATATTCCCTCAAACCACTATATGGCATGGAAGTTAGTTGAGGAACTTTGATTTTCAAGAAAGAAAATTCATGCTTGCCCAAAAGATTGCAGTTTATTCTAGGAGGAAACCACTGAACGAAATGATTGTATAAAAGGTGGCACATCCCATTGGAAGTCAAAATCTGATGGAACACCATCCTGCATTCCATAGAAAGTAATGTGGCACTTTCCATTAATCCCCAGACTCCAGAATCTTTTTATGTCTGATGACATATCAATAAAAACTAGATGGAATGATACCGAGAGAAAGAAGACTAATGATGAGTTGGTTGATCCTGCAGATGGATTTTCATGGAAGAGATTTGATGCTCGACATCCTGATTTTGCAGCTGACGTGCGTAATGTGAGGTTGGGTCTTTCATGGGACAGTTTTAATCTGTTTGGGAAGATGCTTACTTCGCACAGCACATGGCCAGTTTTTATACGCATTTATAATCTTCCCCCATGGTTGTGTATGAAAAAACCATTCACTTTCATGAGTATACTCATATCTGGTTCTTCTGATCTAGGCATTGATATTGATGTATACATGCAAACTTTATTAAAAGTGTTTAAACTTTTTTGAGATGTGGGTGTGCACACATACGATGCATGTTCGAAACACATATTTCAGTTGCGTGCTGCGCTTATGTGGAAGATCAATGATTTTCCAGCTTATTCAATGATGTCGGGATGGAGCACGAAGGGAAAACTGTCATGTACAGTTTGTATGAAGAATACACGATCCAGAAGACTGAAACATCGCTGTAGTTTCAGTTTTTTGGGACATAGATGATTCTTGCCAAAGGATCATCCATATAGATTGAATCGTCGAAGATTTGATAATACCATAGAGACTGATGATCCACCTCAGCGTATGTCTATAACCGATGTACTTAATGAATTTAAATATTTCAGTTTTTCATTCGGGAAGGGTCAAATGAAATCTGGAAAGAAAAAGAATGTTTCCACTGAAACCTGTTACAATTTGAGGAAGAGGAGTATCTTTTTTTATTTTCCTTATTGGTCGACCAATTTGTTACGTAATTTCTTAGACATAATTCATATTGAAAAGAATATATGAGAAATGTTGCTTTCGGTTCTTCTAAATGTCAAGGGGAAGACAAAAGATGATTTACGATCTCGGCGTGACTTGGTGGATTGGTGCATCAGACCAGAATTGCATCCTATGTGTATCAGTGAAAATAAATGGCAACTTCCATGTGGTACTTATGTGATGAAACCTACAAAAAAACAATTTATGGAAGTATTATAGACTATTAAAGTTCATGATGTCTATTTAAGAAACATATCTAAACGGTTCAACAGAAGAGAGTTGATGCTAAAATCTTTGAAGACTCATGATTGTCACGTTCTATTGCATGAGTTGCTTCCAATAGCAATCCAACATCTTTTGTCCAATAATGTAAGGGTGGCTGTTATTCAGTTGTTCCATTTGTTTAGAGATATTTGTGCTAAAAAGTTGTCCAATTCTTTCTTGTAAAAAATGTTGATAGATGCCCCATTAATTTTGTGTGAGTTGGAGAAAATATTTCCTTCATCATTTTTCACATGCATGATGCATCTGACTGTCCATATTCCCACTAAAATACTTCTCGGAGGACCAGTTTCTTTTCGTTGGATGTATCCAACTGAAAGAAATTTGTTCACATTGAAGTCTTATGTCAGAAACAGAAATCATCCTGAAGGTTCTATCGTGAACGGTTACCTGGCTCAAGAATGTATGGATTTTAGCTCAATTTATTTTTCTGATCTGACTAGAAGATTGAACCGACCAATGAGAAATGAAGAAGAATAGTTTGAGAAAATTGAACCCAGTTTTCCATAACTTTCTCAAACAGAAGGAATTCCTGGATCATATACATTGAAGACATTAAGCCATGAAGAGCGGGATATGGAACATCGCACAGCTTTGTTCAACTTTGATTTGTTCGATGACTATATCAGGTAACTAAATTTATAATGTATATCATACATATATATCTGTAAAAACTATTCGTATTTTTTATCTACATGGAACATAAAACAACGATAAGTAGGAAGCATCCTTCTTTATCTTTGAGAAGGAGAGAGAATTTTCATAGCAAAGAGTTTTCTACTTGGTTAAAATTGAAGGTAAAAATATTACTATTTAAATTAATTATTTCAATATTTAATTAATTTTAACAGTAATTTATATTGCAGGTATTGAGTTTGTCTGCTGACTCTGTCTCTGAGGAAATAAGATCTTTGGATTTTGGTCCTAATACCGTGGTTCGTGACTGTAAATCAATTGTTATCTAAGGGTACAAATTTATTGTCACTGAATGAGCAAAGAACATGAGAACACAATGTGATGCTGTTGTGGTTACTACCACAACAGATTGTTATGCCAGTGCATCAGATAGTAGACCACAATTTGAAAATGTGGGTTATTATGGAGTCATTGAGAAAATAATAATATTGGATTATTACTCTCATGGACGAGTCACAATGATGAAATTCCATTGGATTGATTTGATGACGAGACATGGCACATTATTGACGATTGTGGATTTCGAGTAATTAATATGACTTGAACTCTTGCTAACGAAGAACAACATGTGTTGGCATCAATGGCTAAACACGTTTTTTATGTCAAAGACCAACTTCGACCGGAATTTGGTGTCATAGTAGAAGTAATTCCAAGACATATTATTGATGATGGTGATGATGGAATTGACACTGTCCCTATTTCCATTGGAACCAATCCATTTATTTCTTTTGATGAATCCAATTGCTCAACAGTTAGAGTTGATTGTGAACCTGATGTTTTTTTTGAAAATATAAAGAATCATTCATCCATGTTCTGAATTATTTTTGTTTTCCTAGAGTAGGGTTGTTAAGGTTGTTAATATTCAAATTTATTTGGTATTGATCACAAATATGTTTTAGCTGACTTGACTGTTATGTGAATTTTCAATGTTTATTGGTTGCTTTTTATTTGAATTTCATTTTCTAATTTGGAATTGCACTGTATTCAAACCTAGTCAAACAATATTTCTAACTTGGTTAACATTACAAATTTTATAATTTATTAAATTCATTCAAGATCGTCTAAAACAATTGATAGCTAAATTATCAATGAATCCCCATATTCCTTCATATATTTAGTTTTTTTGTTTACACATTAGTTTCCATTTTCTAATCAATTACATATTTGTTTTCAAAAGAAGTCAATGCAGCTAATTGAAGGGAGACGAAGGAAAAAAATGATGGAGAACAATTTTTGGATGGAGGAGATGGGAATTCCACCATTAGTGCCTATAGTTAGTACTTTAATTATAATTTATTTATATTTAAAGAAAATATAATGTCATGTGATTAATTTTTTTGTAAAAATTTTTGTAGGATCCACCTATACGTCAACAGTTATTCGATGAGGAGCCTAGTACTGGTCCTAGTACTCAGGCCAGTGGTACGAGGAGGGTTCGTACAAGAGGTGGACGATCAGCTGCGCGTGCCCGAATAGACCCTGACCCTCCCACTGACATGTCATCCTTCCCACATTCTGATCCCGGTGTGTCGTTAGGGACACACATGATATTTAGGCCTCCCATGTTTTTGCTACCTTCTACATATTCTGCCCCATCATTTTCACATCCCATGATGATTCCCATTCCCCAGTCAGAATCCGGTCATACTACTGTCCCATCTTATTTTCCCTATAATTCTCTCTCTCTGAGCTTCTATATTCCATCGTCTTCGACTCTCGTTCCACCATAGGGTGTTCCATCAGTTTCTGTGGATCCGATGCTGCTCAGCGATCATACTAGCGCAGGTATATTTATAAAACCCTAACAAATTTTTATTGCAATATTTATTTTCATTATAAGATGTTTTGATAAAATATTTGTTTTTATTTCATGACATATACATCTAGTGATATGAGGCAGGGGCGAGGGCGTACATGCATGTGTTCGGTGTGGAACTGCCGCACACAGGTTATGGTGTATTACAATGAAGACAACCAAATGGTTGAGAAATCAGGGTAGCAATGTCGGAGTTTTTTGGAAACGCTTGCCAAATACTCCGACATCATTCCTATCTGCCCGCTATCATGGAGACATTTTCCACATGAGGTCAAGGATAGAGCTTGGGTAGAGATATGGGTAAAAAAATCTGTTGTATTTAATGCCATGAATTATTTTTGTATTTATATGAATTAATATTTTGATTTCAGCTTCGATTTAATTTTCCCGATGGTGAGGGTGCTCGAGAGGAACATCTAAATGATTTAGGCGAGCTTTGGAGAGCCAAAAAGCATGAGTTGTATATGGTCTGGCGTGCTAGATTTGGCATTGAGTTAGAGGTGGCACCAGTCGTGGATGATTGTTCTATAGAGCGGTATCGTCAGATGATTACTCATTGGATGAGTACTCAGTTTAAGGTATGAATTACATTTGAGGTATTTAAATGATAACTTTCATGTTTTGCATTAATATTATCCTTTTCATTATCGAATTTTATTTAGGAATCATCTGGAAAAAATAAAAAAAACATTGATGCAAAAAAATATCTCCACACACTAGCACGTACAACGATGCCGGATCATGAGAGGAAGCAGGTATGACAATTTTTTATAAATTTTCTTTACGACTTACATTTTCTTTTGTTTTCTCAATTATTTAATAGTATGATAAGGTTTCATATAACTTTAGTTTTCAATGTCATTGTAGTGGAAAATATAGAATATTGAAGGACGTGTGCCTCGAGGAAAACAGGTTTTCTCGAGTAGACGGAAAAAGGATGGAAGTGCTATCAACGAAGCGAATCAGCAGCAGATTGAATGTTTTAATCTATTGATTTTATATTTTAATATCTATTTTGTAACTTAATAATATATTTATATTTGTAACAGGTTTCTTTAGAGGCCCTTGATGCCCAAGAACCAGAAAATATTGGGACAACAGATCACTTACATCAAGTGTTGGGAGACGAGCATCCTGGCAGAGTACGCTGCCAACCTAGGATAGCCCCAACGAGGTATTGGCCCTCCCCAGGTATGAGCTATAGTGCCACTGAGATGTAGTACATTAGGGCACAGGTAGAACAGGCTGAGAAAAGGGCCATAGAGATGGAAGAACAGTATTCTAGGGAAAACAGTGCGTTTATGAAATTTATTGAAGTTCTACGTTCAACACTTCCAGTAGAGGCCAGCCCAGCTTTTGATGAGTATATGTCATTGATACATTCTATATATGGTTCACCAGGTGGAAGTTCTAGTGGTTGTCAGGATGATGTCCATCTTGACAATGATGATGGTGAGGAGTCTGATTCGGAAGAGGAGGGAGAGGAGGAGGGCAAGGCGGGTGGCGAGGGCGAGGAGGAGGGAGAGGGTGAGGAGGAGGGCGCTGAGGAGGGTGAGGAAGATGATGGCGATGAGGACAAGGGTGATGATGATGGTGATGATGGTGATGGTGATGTGGGGCAAACTGATCCATTACATTTTGACTAATATTACTGAGATTTGATATTTAATCTATTCTAGTTCTTCGTTTTATCTAGACTCGTAGTATAGTATTGGAGTTGAGTTATTTTTACATATTATATGTTTTTAAGGATGTTGTTGTCTTTTAGTGGTTGTGTTTTTGGGAACCCCCCTCTTTCTTGGACTCTAAAAAACCCCCCACCATCCTCCTTGGACCCCAGACAGCCCCCGGACAGCCCCCCGAACAGCCCCCCCCCCCCCCCGGACAGCCCCCCACCGTCTTCCTTGGACCCCGGACAACCCCACGAACACCCCCCAAATAGCCCCCAGACAGCCCCCCGTACACCCCCCACCCTCCTCCCTGGACCCTGAACCACCCCCCAGACAGCCCCCCAGACAGCCCCCACCCTCTTCCTTGGACCCCGGACAACCCCCCGAACACCCCCTGGACAGCCCCCAGACAGCCCCCCGAACAGCCCCCGGACAGACCCCCACCCTCATCCCTGGACCCTGGAGAGCCCCCCGGACAGCCCCCCAGACACCCCCAGACAGCCCCCCACCATCTTCATTGGACCCCGGACAACCCCCCGAACACCCCCTGGACAGCCCCGCACACAGCCGCCGCCCTCCTCCTTAGTCCCCGGACAGCCCCCCGGACACCCACCAGACAGCCCCCAGGACAACCCCGCCGGACATCCCCCCACCCTCCTTGATTTCATTTACTACTAGAAAATCTATAATATATATTTTATTTATTCTCATCATGATAATTAATGTAAATCACATTTACACATCTAATTAATATCATAGATTCTTGGTATGTTATAAAAGCGATGTATTCATTGGGCATGACATTGTTAGCTACGAAATGTTCCATTGCATGACAATCTAAAATCTAATCCATACTATGAATGTTATAAAAATATTTTATATGAATGTCCAAAATATTTTAAGTAAATACCATTCCACTAATAGACACATGAGGATTCTCAAAAAATGGACAACATTTTAAGTACATACCGAAAACCGACCAAATGCATTTGGTTTCCCTTGAAACTTAGGAGAACGATATATGGGTCATATGTGACGTGTACGATTCAACTCTGCCTCAATCTGAGATGCGGTGTGGCCGGAACCACTCAATGTGTCTGTCTTTTGTTTCAAAAGGACGTCATTTTAATTAGAAAACATCAACTGGAATACGGAAAACTAACGAAACACACTTGGATTGTGTCGATACATTATCACAATGATCCATGGGTCATATGTGACATGTACGAGTCAACCCTGCCTTAATCCAAGGCGCGGTGTGGCGGAAACCGTTTACGGTGTCTCCCTTTTGTTTAAAATGGACAAGATTATAAGTGAAAAGAACAACTGACATACGTAAAACCGACCAAACACATTCGAAATGTGTTGATACTTTATAAAGACGATCCATTGGTCATATGTGATGCATACGAGTCAACCCCACCTTAATCTGAGGCACGTTGCGGCCGGAATCAGTCTAAGTGGCTCTCTTTTGTTTAAAATGGACAACATTTTAAGTACATACGGAAAACTAACCAAACGCATTCTGTTTCCATTTAAACTATAGGAGAACAATCCATGGGTGATATGTGACATGTAAGAATCAACCCCGCCTCATTCTGAGATGCAGTGTGGCTGGCACCACTCAAAGTTCCTGCCTTTTGTTTCAGAAGGATATCATTTTAATTTAAAAACATCAACTGGAATACGGAAAACCGACCAAACACATTCGGATTGTGTAGATACTTTAGCACAACGATCCATGGGTCATATTGGATGTGTACGAGTCAACCACGCCTCAATATGAGGCGCGGTGTGGCTGACACCACTCTAACTGTGTCTCTTTTGTTTAAAATGGACAGGATTATAAGTGAAAAGAACAACTGGCATACAGAAAACTAACCAAACGCATTCAGAATGAGTTGATAATTTATCACAACGATCCACGGGTCATATGTGACCTATACGAGCCTACCTGGGCTCAATCCGAGTCGCGGTGTGGCCGGGATCAGTCTAAGGGTCTCCCTTTTGTTTAAAATGGACACCATTTTAAGTACATTCGTAAAACCGACCAAACACATTCAGTTTCCATTGAAACATTAGGAGAATGATCCATGAGTCATATGTGACGTGAATAAATCAACCCTGCCTCAATCTGTGACGCGGTGTGGCCAACACCACTCAATGTGTCCGACTTTTCTTTTAAAAGGACACCATTTTAATTGAAAAACATCAACTGGCATACGGAAAACCAAGAAAACGCATTTGGAATGTGTCGATACTTTAACACAACGATCGATTGGTCATTTGTGATGTGTACGAGTCAACTCCACCTCAATCCAAGGCATAGTGGGTCCGACACCACTCTAATTGTGTCTCTTTTGGTTAAAATGGATAGGATTATAAGTGAAAAGAACAACTGGCATACGGAAAACCGACCAAACATATTCGGAATGTGTTGATAATTTATCACAATGATCCATGGGTCATATGTGACCTGTACGAGCCAACCCGGGCTCAATCCGAGTAGCGGTGTGGCCGGGATCAGTCTAAGTGTCTCTCTTTTGTGTAAAATGGACACTATTTTAAGTACATAGGGAAAACCGACCAAACGCATTTGGTTTCCGTTAAAACATTAGGAAAAAGATCCATGAGTCATATGTGACATGTACGAATCAACCCTGCCTCAATATGAGACGCGGTGTGGCCGACACCACTCAAAGTGTCTGTCTTTTGTTTCAAAAAGACGTCATTTTAATTGAAAAACATCAACTAGCATACGGAAAACCGACCAAATGCATTCGGATTGTGTCGATACTTTATCACAATGATCCATGGGTCATATGTGATATGTAAAAGTCAACCCCGCCTCAATCCGAGTCGTGGTGTGGTCGAAACCATTCACATTGTATCTCTTTTGTTTAAAACGGATAGGAATATAAGTGAAAAGAACAATTGACATACGCAAAACTGATCAAACACATTCAGAATGTGTTGATTCATTAGGAAAACGATCCATGGGTAATATGTGACATGTATGAGTCAACCCCGCCTTAATCTGAGCCACGGTGTGGCCGAAATCACTCTAAGTGGCTCTCTTTTGTTTAAAATGGACAACATTTTAAGTACATACGGAAAACTGACCAAACACATTCGGTTTCTGTTGAAACTATAAGAGAACAATTCATGGGTCATATGTGATGTGTACAAATCAACTCGACCTCAATCTGATACGCGGTGTGGCCGGCACCACTCAAAGTGTCTGCCTTTTGTTTCAAAAGGACGTCATTTTAATTGAAAAAACATCAACTGGCATATGGAAAACTAACCAAACACATTCTTATTGTGTCGATACTTTAGCACAACGATCCATGGGTCATATGTGATGTGTACGAGTCAACCCCGCCTCAATCCGAGGCTCGGTGTGGCCGACACCATTCACAATGTCTCTCTTTAGTTTAAAATGGACATGATTATAAGTGAAAAGAACAACTGATATATGCAAAACCGACCAAACGTATTTGAAATGTGTTGATGCTTTAGTAAAACGATCCATGTGTCATATGTGACGTGTACGAGTCAACCTCGCCTTAATCTGAGGCACGGTGTGGTCAGAATAACTCTAAGTGGATATCTTTTGTTTAAAATGGGAAACATTTTAAGTACATATGGAAAACTGACCTAACGCATTCGGTTTCCGTTGAAAAATTAGTAGAACGGTCCATGGATCATATGTGACATGTACTAATCAACACCGCCTCAGTCTGAGACGAGGTGTGGCCAGCACCACTCAAAGTGTCTGTCTTTTGTTTCAAAAGGAGGTCATTTTAATTGAAAAACATCAACTGGCATACGGAAAACGGACCAAACACATCCGGATTGTGTTGATACATTAGAACAATGATCCATGGTTCATATGTGACGTGTAAGAATTAACCCCGCCTCAATCTGTGATGCGGTGTGGCCGGAACCACTAAAAGTGTCTGTCTTTTGTTTCAAAAGGACGTCATTTTAATTGAAAAACATCAACTGACATACGAAAACCTGACCAAATGCATTCAGATTATGTCGATAACTTTGCACAACGATAGATGGGTCATATGTGATGTGTAAGAGTCATCCCTGCCTCAATTCGAGGGGCGGTGTGGCCGACACCATTCACAATGTCTCTCTTTTGTTTAAAATGGACAAGATTATAAGTGAAAAGAACAACTGACATATGAAAAACCGACCAAACTTATTTGAAATGTGTTTATGCATTAGGAAAAAGATCCATGGGTTATATATGACGTGCACGAGTCAACCCCACATTAATCTGAGGCAAAATGTGGTCAGAATCACTATATGTAGCTCTCTTTTGATTAAAATGGACAACATTTTAAGTACATACAGAAGACCAACCAAACACATTCGGTTTCTGTTGAAACTTTAGGAGAATGATCCATGGGTCATATGTGACATGTACGAGTCAACCCTGCCTCAATATGAGATGTGGTGTGGCTGGAACCACTCAAAGTTTCTGTCTTTTATTTCAAAAGGACGTCATTTTAATTGAAAAACATCAACTGGCATACGAAAAACCGACCAAATGCATTCTAATTGTATTTATACTTTAGATAAATGATCCATGGGTCTAATTCGATGTGTACGAGTCAACACCACCTCAATCCGAGGTGCCGTGTGGCCGAAAACACACTAAATGTGTCTCTTTTGTTTAAAATGGACAAGATTATAAGTGAAAAGAACAACTGGCATACAGAGAACCAACAAAACGCATTCTGAATGTGTTGATAATTTATCACAATGATAGATGGGTCATATGTGACCTGTACGAGCCAACCTGGGCTCAATCCGAGTCGCGGTGTGGCCGAGATCAGTCTAAGTGTCTCTCTTTTGTTTAAATTGGACACCATTTTAAGTACATACGGAAAACCGATCAAACGCATTCGGTTTCCATTGAAACTTTAGGAGAACGATCCATGGGTCATATGTGACGTGCACGAATCAACCCCGCCTCAATATGAGATGCGGTGTGGCCGACACCACTCAGAGTGTATGTCTTTTCATTCAAAAGGACGTCATTTTAATTGAAAAACATCAACTGGTATACAGAAAACCAAGAAAACGCATTAGGAATGTGTCGATACATTAAAACAACGATGGATGGGTCATTTGTGACGTGTACGAGTTAACCCCACCTCAATCCGAGGCACGGTGTGGCCGACACCACTCTAACTGTGTCTCTTTTGTTTAAAATGGACAGGATTATAAGTGAAAAGAACAACTGGCATACGGAAAACTGACCAAATGAATTCGGAATGTTTTGATAAATTATCACAACAATCCATGGGTCATATGTGACCTATACAAGACAACCTGGGCTCAATCCGAGTCACGGTGTGGCTATGATCAGTCTCAGTGTCTCTCTTTTGTTTAAAATAGACACTATTTTAAGTACATACATAAATCTGACGAAACACATTCAGTTTCCTTTGAAACTTTAGGAGAACGATCCATTGGTCATATGTGACATGTACGAATCAACCCTGCCTCAATTTGAGACACGGTGTGGCCAGAACCACTCAAAGTGTCTGTCTGTTGTTTTAGAAGGACATCATTTTAATTGAAAAACATCAACTAGCTTACGGAAAACCGACCAAATGCATTCAGAATGTGTTTATACTTTATCACAATGATCCATGGGTCATATGTGACATGTACGAGTCAATCCCGTATGAATATGAGGCACGGTGTGGCTGACACCATTCACAATGTCTCTCTTTTGTTTAAAATGGACAGGATTATAAGTGAAAAGAACAACTAACATACGAAAAACCAACCAAACGCATTTAAAAAGTGATGATGCTTTTGGAAAACGATCCATGGGTCATATGTGACGTCGAAGAGTCAACCCCGCTTTAATCTGAGGCACAGTGTGGCCGAAATCACTCTAAGTTTCTCACTTTTGTTTAAAATGGACAACATTTTATGTACATACGGAAAAACGAACAAACGCATTCAGTTTCCATTGAAACTTTAGGAGAACAATTCATGGGTCATATGTGACGTGTACAAATCAACTCTGGCTCAATCTGAGACACGGTGTGGCTGGCACCACTCAAAGTTTATGTCTTTTGTTTCTAAAAGACGTCATTTTAATTGAAAAACATCAACTGGCATACGGAAAACCGACCAAACAGATTCAGATAGTGTAAATACTTTAGAAAAATGATCCATGGGTCATATGTGACATGTACGAGTCAACCCCGCCTCAATCCGAGGTGCGGTGTGGAAGAAACCATTCATAGTGTCTCTATTTTATTTAAAATCGACAGGATTATAAGTGAAAAGAACAACTAACATATGCAAAACCGACCAAACATATTTGAAATGTGTTGATGCTTTAGGAAAACGATCCATGGGTCATATGTGACGTGTACGAGTCAACCCTGCCTTAATCTGAGGCACGGTGTGGTCGGAATCACTCTAAGTGGCTCTCTTTTGTTTAAAATGGACAACATTTTAAGTACATACAGATTACCGACCAAACGCATTCGGTTTCCATTGAAACTTTAGGAGAACAATCCATGGGTCATATGTGACGTGTACTAATCAACCGTGCCTCAATCTGAGATGCGGTGTGGCTGACACCACTCAAAGTTTCTGTCTTTTGTTTCAAAAGGATTTTATTTTAAGTGAAAAACATCAACTGGAATACGGAAAATTGACCAAACGCATTTGGATTATGTCGATACTTTATCACAATGATACATGGGTCATATGTGATGTGTACAAGTCAAACACGCCTCAATCCGAGGCACGGTGTGGCTGAAACCACTCTAACTATGTCTCTTTTGTTTAAAATGGACCGGATTATAAGTGAAAAGAACAAGTGGCATACAGAAAACCAATCAAACACGTTCGGAATGTGATGATAATTTATCACAACGATCCAAGGGTCATATGTAACCTGTACGAGCCAACCCGGGCTCAATCTGAGTCGCGGTGTGGGCGAGAACAGTCTAATTGTCTCTCTTTTGTTTAAAATGGACAACATTTTAAGTACATACAGAAAACCGACCAAACGCATTCGGTTTCCATTGAAACTTTAGGAGAATGATCCATTGGTCATATGTGAAGTGTAAAAATCAACCCCGCCTCAATTTCAGATGTGGTGTGGCCGAAACCACTCAAAGTGTCTAACTTTTGTTTCAAAAGGACATCATTTAAAGTGAAAAACATCAACTGACATACGGAAATCTGAGCAAATGCTTTAGGAATATGTTGATACTTTAGGACAACTATTGATGGGTAATTTGTGACGTTTACAAGTTAACCTTGCCTCAATCCGAGGCATGGTGTGTCCAGTATCACTCCAGGTGTATATATTTTGTTTAAAATTTACATCATTTCAGGTGAAAATATATGGTATACAAAAAACCGATCAAATTATGAATTGAATTCCGGATTCCACATATAATTGTCATCAATATTTTAAATTTAATTCTAATTGAATTATGTATGTTTATAATTATGTTATGAATACTAATTTAATTATGGATGTGTATAGTTCCAGGATGCATTATATGTTAAATGTGTATGAATTTGTTCTCTATATGTATGTGTTAGTTGGTTATTGCAGGTACAGTAATTCTATAAGTATGTGTTAGTTTATTATAGGTAAAATAATTGGATTTAAAATTGGAGGGAATGCATAAAATGGGGGCTTCTGGAAAATTGCAGAGCTACTGTGCAAATTGCAGGCTGCTATGCAATTTACACAGCATAGGCTATGCCAATGGTTTCAAACCATTGGCATAACATTTCTGTTGATTTTTTACCAATGGTTCATTGAACCGTTGGTAAAATTCCTTTCCTAATGGTTCTAAACCGTTGGGAAAGAGAATAATTCTTGGGATTTCCCAACAGTTCAGGCCAAACTGTTGGAAAAAAATATCCCAAAGGTTTGGCACAATCGTTGGGATAGGTTAGCTTTGCCCACCCTATACCAACGGTTCACAGTCAATCATTAGGAAAAGCTTTCCCAATGGCTTACTTCCCTATGGTTTGCAGAACTGTTGGTATAACATATACCAACGGTTCTGTAGCCTTTCCTAATGGTTCAGAACCATTGGGAAAGGCTGTATTTCTAGTAGTGTCATCATCGGTTTGAGAACTCTTTGTCCATTCTAGTAAAGATGGTTTGGCAATCATTTGAAAAAATTATTGATGTTTCACCTTCCATTGTTAATCCCATGTCCATCTTTACTAGATCCATGAAAACATGATCTCTTTAAACTCTCATCTTTTTCAAAACTCCATGATAATTTATGCTGAAGGCATCTTCCACCTTGTTTGTGTTCCCCGAGTGGTAGTGTATAGTGAAATCATAATCCTTGAGTAGTTCAAGGCATCATATTTTCCTCATGTTGAGTTCTTTTCGGGAGAAATATACTTCAAACTCTTTTGATCGGTATATATATCACATTTTTCACCATAGAGATAGTGTCCCCATATCTTCAATGAAATGATTACAACTTCTAACTCAATATCATGATTAGGATAGTTCTTTTAATTAATTTTTAGCTGTCGTGATGCATAGGAAATAACTCTATCATTCTGTATAAGGATACAACCATGTCCTTTCATTGAAGCATCACTATAAATAAAAACCCCAACATTTTCTGATGGTAGACTCGATATGGGATCAATGACTAATCTTTTCTTTAGTTCTTCAAAATATTCTTCATACACTTTTGTCCAAAAAAAATTAACCCCATTACGTGGGAGCTTGGTTAATGGGTTAGCCAATCATGAAAAATTTTCTATGAAACTTCAATAATAACCTGCTAAACCAACAAAACTGCGACATGAGTTATACTAGTCAGTGCTGTACATTCATGTATTGCACTTTTCTTATAAGGATCAATGGAGATTCCATCGTTAGAGACAATATAGACAAGAGAATAAATCTCTTGAATCCAGAATTCACACATGCTAAAATTTCCGTATAATTTATTTTTTAGAGGATTTTTAGAATGGTGCTCAGGTAATTGTCATGCTCTTAATATCTTTTGGAGTACACCAAGATATCATCAATACATACCACTACAATGTCCTCAAGATATTCCATGAAAAATATGTTCATTAGTTCCATGAAAACATAGGGTGCATTAGTCAGATCAAAATGCATTACTGTAAACTCATAATGCCTGTACCTGGTTCGAAATGCTGTCTTTGGAATGTCTTTCATCTTCACACACAACTAATGATATCCAGATCGAAGTTCAATCTTTGAAAAATATTTAGCTCCATGAAGTTGGTGGAATAAATAATCAATGCAAGGTAGGGATATGTAACATCTCAGGTAAATGAAGAATAATAGATTTTCAAATTTATTAATATTTGGGAATTAAATATTAATTTTACATTAAAAGGGTTGCTATGTTCGATAGCGTACCCGATACACAACAACAGGTTTCTTTGAAATCTTACGCTGTACACTAATAATATAATATTATTATTTTAAATGGTAGTTAAATCCTTGCCATTTATTTGGCAGGAATGAAAAAAAGTAACAAAAATATGGTTATACTCATTTACTAAATATATTTACATTTATCCAATAAAAGATGGAGGCTTAAAATATGAATGAATCTAATTTTAAGCATAATTTACATTAAAAGGTCGATTTACCGCATTTTAATGACGAACCCTATTTAAATATAGTTTTGGTCACTTTAATATATTCTAATTGAGCAAATAAAATCCTTCTTTAGAATGGGGAAATAAAATTTTACTTAGGGTAATTTTTTGATAAAGTTCATTTTTTAATGAATAGTGAAAAATATTGGATTTTAATTCAAAAGTGCCTTTTAATATAATTTATTTATATTGAGATATTATCTTTTTAATCGGTTTTAAAGTTTAATTATAATATATATTTACCATTTAATCCAATGTTGGTCATTGGAATTAATTAAACTTTGAAATTGGACATAAACAAGCGTCGATCTTTTGATAGTTATTGTTTCTTAAAAACACGCTAATTGTTTTAACAATAGGAATTAATTTTAAATTAATTAATGCCACTTCTATGTTTTTAAATTGTAAAAATAGACATCATTTTTGAATTTTAAATATCATGTAATGGTTAGGCTGAATTTTTGGTATTTTTCTTAAAAACATAAATTTTTGATGAATAGTGAAACAACTTAGTAATCAATTAAATGATATTTTACCACTTCTATGAATTGAATTAAAAAAATAAAAAATACATAGTTGTTATTAGTAAGTAAAATTTGGTTCAATATGATGAAAATAATTTTTGGTGAATAGTAACTTTTGAGATTTATTTACCGCAGTTAAAGGTAAATAGGGTAATTCAAGATAAAAAGAATATTATAATAATTCAAAATTACCTTAACACTTCTCCTAAACCTATTGTATGAGTAATAGCCGTCCATGGTCATCTTTGGGTCTATTTTGGGACCCCATAGATCCACTAATGAATGATAATGATAGTTTAGATTAATATATTTAATGTTAAGGCAAAAATGACAAAAACAAAAATCTTTTAGTAAATTAATATTTAAATGGTGCTATATATGTAATATTTTTGACTATAAATATTAATTGGAATGATAAAAATGTTTCCTACATCATGGTATTTGTTTTATAATTTTAAGACATCAAATAATTTAAATTATTTATGAAACAATAATGATGCACTATTTACATCATTAATAAATAATTTAAATAAATACTATTATAATGATAAAAATATTATCCAAAACATGTCCAATTCTGATTGGATGATTTTATTTAGAATATGATTCATCTTATCTTTAACTTTAATTATTTTTGGACCTTTTGAAACCGAAGATTTGTATATAATAAAATAATGTTTTCACATTTTCCTAAAGAGCCCCTCCTCCACCATAAAAAAATCCCTCACCTTTAACCAATTACATACACCTCTCAAGCCTTTAGGATCGTCCAAAATCTGCCAAATTAATCTCCCTACATCCCTCTACTCCTCTTAGAAGCCTTACCTTATGCATAAGGCACTTCAAGAAGTCCTTTTGGTTCAAACCAAAGGAAGTTACCCAAATTAAAGGTAATAGTTTCTCTTAACTTCTTTTCTTTTATTTTACTTCTCTAACCCCTAAATTGTTTTTATTCCTATATTTTATAATAGTAATAGTATCCTATATATATTAGGATGTTGTTATGAAAAGTATTATAACTAAAAATACACACACCTTTATCTAATGGGTGAAGAACATACTGTTTCTGAGGACGGAAAACTAAAGCCTCACGAAACGATGATTGTTCGATTATCTCGTACCGCCTCTCATGGAGTCCATTAATATGGAATTGTATTTATATATTATATATATATTATGTATATGTTTTTCATTCATATTTATATTTTTATATCAGAGAATTTTGGTTTCCATTATGTGTAAACATGATAATTTCATTTTAGGAAGTGCAGACTATCGCCCCCTCAAAGTGATATGACTCGTTAATGACATATGTGGGACGTATAAAATATGGAGTTAATGATATTATATATGATATTATATATGAAATTTTACTTAATTATAATATACCTATGCATCATTATGTTTTAATTCCATTAAAATAAGAAATAGAAATGAAAGTAGCGTCCATGCGTATGTACGACTTACCGTCTCCCTGATCAGTGCATTTCATTTCTTACCTCTAAATGATATATACCGTTTTAAATATCTATATATACTGGACATATATTATATATATTATATCTAAATAATTAATTTAATTCTAGATATAATGGACTATTGACCACATGGACAACTTGTAAATATAAGGCGTTCACTTTGGACCAAAGTACCAAATATCGACAAAATGAACGTTATTAACATAAATGATTACATAAGGTTTATAACATGGTAATGAGTGATATAAAAGGAACTATAAACGTGAAAAAGTTCTTAATAAAGTATAAATTATCTTTAGTTTAATATTCAGTAGAGTAAAGAATGATCAAGTCAAGTCGGACACAATTTAAGGGACTTCATCTCAATCTCCTTTCATTGAGGCATATTCAGTTTTATACATGACTTTATTTTATACGTTGTATAAACCCCTTTGAATTTTCATTTTATTCAAAGGGAATATTTTTATATGAAGCATTTTACTAAATGAAAAAAAGGAATGTTTTTTTACGTAAGCGGTGACAACTTCGTTTCCGCTGTCACGAGTATTATTTGATCTTTGTCTTCCTTTACAAGCCGTAATGTTTTTAAAAGGAATAATAAATACCATATACTCTTTTTACATATTTTGGTATTGAAAATGGTTTTGATAATGGATTTTTTATGTCAATATATTTAAATGATATATAATTATGGAAATGTGGGAATTTTATCTTTCCTATATGCTTATGTTATGTGTTATGATTATGTTTAGGTTCTTGGGATTTGTTTACATATACGGGTGGTTCTATGATAAACCTAGGGTGGGTGAGCCCGAGATAGCTCTCCAATGCATTGGGTAACGTGATGGAGGTAAACGTGATTGTTTTTACAAAGAGATTTAGGGAATATTCTGTGATGGGTATTCCAAAATAACTCCCTATGTAGATCTGATAGCTACAATGTAATTATGATATGGATGCCACAAGTTACCTTTATGATTTATGATTTCTATTTGTTATTCATAAAATCTAATGATTTCATGAGGTAAGTAAAAGAGTTCATGTTTTGTATGTATTTATAAAAAAATGTTTTTTTATTTATTTTGTAACCCTTACTGAGATTTTTATGCTCATCCCATGTTTTGAAATGTTTTCAGAGGACATTAAGATGAATAGGGTCAAGGATGGGATCAAGGAAAAGTCATGCTGTCTAAAACATGGAACTAGACATGACACTTTTTTTCAAGAGTTTTTATTTTATGAAAAAATGGAAATTGTGTAGAAGTGTCTACATTGTAATCTTTTGAGATGTAATAGTTATGTCCTAATTCTCTAAAAATATAAACATAAAAATATTTTCAATGTGAATTATTCTTTGAATTCAATATTATGTAATTTTTAAGGATGGGTCCTTATAGTTGGTATCATAGGTTAGTTTAGATAACATTAGGAGTTAGGGTATTGTTAAATTAATATGTATAATGTAATTTATGTTATTATTGAAATGAAATATAATTTACTGATAACCATGTTTCTTCGACTAAGATAATTCTATGTTCATAATGGTTTACCATAGAAGAAATAGGGCAGCTATGTTGGGATGACATCAGGAGGAAGACAACCTTCCAAATAAGAAACCTAGGATGGTCGGAATCGGAACTGAACAATTTGTTGCTGTGATGGCATAGTTGAATCGGGTGATAAATGGTGGTTGTGTTCAATGATGATATTTTGGGTTGTTCTAAATGTAAATAGGAGCAAGTAAGTCATTTAAGGGTCATCTTGAAAACCTTAAAATAAAAGAATCATTATGATAAATTCAGCAAGTGTGAGTTTTGGTTATAACAAATTTCTTTCCTTAGTCACATTGTTTTAAAAATATGACATAACAGTTGATCCTGCTAAAAAAAAGTTGTTGAAGAATGGTCAAGACCCACAAATATAAATGAGATTTGTAGTTTTCTTGGTTTAGAAGGTTATTACCAGAGGTTTGTTGAAAATTTTGCACGGTTATCTAGTCCAGAGACTATGTTAACTCGAAAAGGTGTTATGATCATCTGGAAACAAGAATGTGGTGATTGTTTTTAGGAATTGAAAATGAGACTGTTGAATGCTCCAGTTTTGTTACTACCACCTAGAAATGGTGAGTGAGTTATCTATAGTCATGCTTCGTTGAAAGGACTAGGTTGTTTCCTAATGCAGAATGATCAGGTAATTCCTTATGCTTCTCTTCAGTTGAAACCACATGAGTTAAATTACCCTAGACATGTTTTGGAATTAGCTACTGTTGTTTTTGTTTTAAAAATTTGGAGGCATAATTTGTATGGAGTAAAGTGTGAAATATATACAGATCAAAAAAGTTTAAAGTATATATTCACTTAGAAATAATTGAACATGAGACAGTGGAGATGGCTGGAATTAATCAAGGATTATGATTGCACGATCCATTACCATCCAGGAAAATCAAATAATGTGTCTGATTCTTTGAGTCGAAAAATTAATGCTTCATTAACCATGTTTTGTTTGGAACAAGATCATTTGGCTTTTGATTTGATTAACTTTGGCATAGAAATTATTGGTGCAGAAAATTCTTCTGTTTTGTTTCAGGAATCAGTGAAATCATCTCTATCAGGAAGAATAAAGCAAGCACAGAAAGTAGACAATGAGTTGAAGAAAAAGGTAGAGTTGGTTCAAAAGGGAAAGTTTCCTAATTTTAACATTGACAATGATTATGTTTGTAGGTATGGGAAGAGATTATGTGTGCCTTATGATTCACAGTTGAAGAATGAGTTGTTATGTGAAGCTCATAGTTCTCTGTTTTCAGTTCATCCTGGTAGTACTGAGATGTATAGAGATCATCGGATGTATTACTAGTGGGATGGAATGAAAAGAGATATTTATAATTTTACTGTGAAGTGTTTGACTTGTCATCAAGATAAAGTAGAGAAGCAGTTACCAAAAGGGATGCTTCAGACTTTACCTGTGCCAGAGTTGAAATGGGAAAATATATCAATGGTCATTGTTGTGGGATTACCAAAAACATCTCGAGGTAATAACACAATCGGGGTTATTGTTGCTCAATTGACTAAATCTGATCATTTCCTTCCTATTCGGGACACATTATCTCTAGATCAACTTTCACCATTGTATGTTAATGGGATAGTCAGGTCACATTGAATTTCCCTCTCCATTTTATCTTATCGTGATGCCGGGTTTTACTTATATCTTTTGGAAAGGCCTTCAAAAGGTTTTGGGTACTGAATTAAATTTTAGTACAAATTTTCATCCTCAATCAGATGGGAAATCAGAATGATCATTTTAGACATTGGAGGATATGTTAGGTGCTTGCTCTATGGATTATCAGGGTAGTTGGGACTAACATCTTTCTTTGGTTGAATTTTCATATAATAACAGTTTTCATTCTAGTATACAGATGGCCCCACTTGAGGCATTATATAGAAAGAATCGTCGAACTCCATCTTTTTGGGATGAAGTATGTGAAAGGAAGCTGATGGGACCCGAAATTGGTAGACAAGATGGAAGAGAAAGTTCAGTTGATTCAGAAGCACATCAGAACAACTAAGAGCAGATAGAAAGGTTATGCAGATAAATGGAGGGAGGATCCTTCTTTTGAGTTAGGTGATCATGACTTTTTAAACGATTCTCCATGGAAAAGTGTGATGCGTTTTGGTAAGAAGGGAAAATTGAGTCTGAGGTTCATTGGACCTTATGAAATTCTGGAGAAATTTGGATCAGTTGCATACAGAGTGTCTTTACCTCAATGTTTATCGTATTTACACAAAGTTTTTCATGTTTCGATGTTAGAAAGTATATGACAGATCCATATCACGTTTTGAGCCAAGAGGTAGTTTAGTTGGAAGAGAATCTCTCTTTTGAAGATCAACCAGTTCAGATTCTAGACCATAGAGAGCAAGTGTTGCGGAATAAGGTGATTCACCAGGTAAAAGTTTTTTTGGAAAGACCATATAGTTGAAGACGTAATGTGGGAATCTGAAAATGATATGAGGGATAAATACCCCCACTTATTTTGATAAGTGAATAAAAATTGTGAGGACGAAATTTCCAAAAAGTGGGGAAGGATGTAACAATCCAGTTAAATGAATAATAAGATATTCTCGTATTTATTAGTATTTGTGAATTAAATATTAATTTTACATTAAAAGGGTTTCTATGTTCGATAGCGTACCCGATACGCAACAATGGGTTTCTTTGAAATCTTACGTTGCACAATAATAATATAATATTATTATTTTAAATGGTAGTTAAATCGTAGCTGTTGTATTGGCGGAAATGAATGAAACTAACTACAATATGATTAAACATGCTTGTTAAATCTATTTACATTTATCCATTAAAAGTAAGAGGCTTAAAATATGAATGAATCTAATTTTAAGCATAATTTATATTAAAAGCCGATTTACCACCTTTTATTGGAGAACCCTCTTTAAATATAGTTTTGGTTACTTTAATACATTCTAATTGACCAAATGAAATATTTCTTTAGAATGTGGACATCAAATTTTACTTTGGGTAATTTTTTGTTATTTTTCTGATAGAGTTCACTTTTAATTAATAGTGAAAAACACGCTCACAAGCAAATATAGGTATCATGTCTTGGAAATTGGATATGGCTAAGGCCTATGATAAACTGGAGTGGAACTTCCTTAGATTTGTGACGCTAAAGATGGGTTTCTGCACCAAATGGATTGACATGATCATGCATTGCATCTCGTCTGTGTCTTTCCGTATTAATGTCAACGGGGTGCTCACCCGAAGCTTCTCCCCGTCCCGTGGCCTTCGCCAGGGAGACCCTCTTTCACCCTTCCTTTTTATTTTGGTGGCTGATGTGTTCTCTAACCTTCTTTCCAGGGAAGCCTCCTCTAACAGAATTCATGGGGCGAAAGTGTGCCGCAATAGTCCTCCGGTCTCCCACCTCTTCTTCACTGATGATTGCCTTCTATTTTCCAGAGCTACCCACAATGAGTGTACCACCATATGTCAGGTGATTCAATAGTACGAGCGAGCATCTGGACAAACGATCAACCAAGGAAAATCATAAATTTCTTTCAACTCTGGAGTCCCCCAACCAAAAAGAGAAGAAGTCTGTTCTATAGCAGGCATCCCGATGGTGGAAAAGCATCAGAAGTATCTTGGGCTCCCGACAATGGTTGGTCGGTCCCAGAAATAAATTTTTACAGCTATTGTGGATCGAATTGATAAAAAAATCCAAGGATGGGCCCCAAAAAAATCTCCAAAGCCGGCAAGGAAACTCTAATTAAGGCGGCTCTTCAATCCATTCCCAGCTATTTTATGTCTATATTTAAGCTTCCTGCCTTGGTGATTACCCAGATTCACTCCAGCACAGCAAAATTCTGTTGGGGTCGAAATGATGGCAGAAATAAAGTCCACTGGATCGCCTGGCCTACACTTTTCCAACCAAAATCTAAAGGCGGGATGGGATTCCGGGACCTTTCTCTCTTTAATGATGCACTGCTGGCTATACAAGGATGGCGCCTTATTAATCATCCATCATCTCTCTACACATGAGTTCTCCAGGCTAAATATTTCCCACAGAAGGATTTCCTGGAATCCTATCTTGGCTACCGACCCAGTTTTCTCTGGAGAAGTATTTGGGGGGCTCGCAATATTTTGAGTAAAGGACTAGGATGGCGGATTGGAAATGGGTTAATAGTTAACATTTGGTCTGATCCTTGGATCATTGATTCGGCAGGCGTGAAGGCATCATCTCTTATCCATCCAGGCTCCGAACACGCCACTGTCCGATGCCTTTTTGCTGATCAGGGGGTGGGGTGGTGCATGGAAAAACTCTACTCTTGGTTCAATGAGAGGGACATAAGGATCATTCTGAGTATCCCCTGTGTCCCAGATGCAGGACCAGACTATATCTACTAGACCAATGACACCTCAGGAGGATACACGGTGAAATCCGGTTACCGGCTCGCTCTCGGTGCTCGGACAACTGAAGGGGATGTGAAGCCCTGGAAATCAATTTGGAAGCTCAATGTTCCCCCTAAAATCCACTTTTCCTGGTGGCAGGTACGCACTAGTATCCTTCATACCAAGAGCTTCCTAGCCTTACGAAATTTTTTAAATGACAATTCATGCCCCTTCTTCCCTTCTGTCCCTGAATCCCCTCTTCATGCTCTCATTCAATATCCCAAGGCTCAGGAGGTTTGGAATTGCTGGGGATCTTCCACGGATCTTTACCTGGACGCTGCCTCGGATCTTACTTCTATCATGATGCGATGGTGCTCCTCCTTTTCACCGGTTAAAGTAGGCTCCCAGTGCATTTTGGCCTGGATTATCTGGGATTGGCGTAATGAAGCCATTTTCAATCTTTTTCTTAGGCCCCCCAAATTTTGGATTGATCGGGCATCATCTTGGATTGCGGGTTGGCAGCACCACACTAAGCAAAAAAGATTTGTCACCCCCTTTCCTCATTCCCAACATTGGCACCCCCACCTGAAGGGACTATTAAGATTAATGTGGATTCCTCTCACCCTAAGTATGGACCTGTTGGATTAGGTATGTTGGCCCAGGACAACCATGGACATCTTATTGCAGCCAAACATGAATCTCGTCACGCACTTTGGGAGCCCTCAGTCGCAGAGGCTGCCGCCATCCTTGCTGGGTTATATTTTGAAAAAGACTGTTGATGGGACTCAATCCACATCGAATCCGATAGTCTCCCCATCATCAATGACATCAATCTCAATGACGGTGGGCTACAATCTTTTGGATCCATCACTCGGAGTATTCACTCTCTCAGGAAAAGCTTCATATCCTGCATTTTTTCATTCATCAAAAGGGAAGGGAACGGGGACGCTCACCAGCTGGCAGCCGTTGGCCCTCCTTACGATGATCTGCTCTGGCTTGACCACTTCCCACCTTAGTTATGTGCTTGTATTTCTGTTGATCACCGTCTTTAATGAATTTCGTCTTTAGTAAAAAAAAACACAATAATTGTTTTAACAACGAGAAATAATTTTAAATTAATTAATTCCACTTATATGTTTTAAATTTGAAAAAATAGACATCATTTTTGAATTTTGAATTTCAAATAATTCTTAGTATGAATTTTTGGTATTTTTCTGAAAAACTTCAATTTTTGATGAATAGTGAAACCACTTAGTAGTAGTTTAAAAACTGACTTTTTCAATTAAATGAAATTTTACAACTTTTGTGAATTTAATTTCAAAAATATGACATACATGGTTTTTATTAGTATGTAAAATGTGGTTCAATAAGATGAAAATAATTTTTTGGTGAATAGTAACTTTTCACTTTTATTCACCGCGGTTAAAGGTATGTAGGGTAATTCAAGGTAAAAAGAATATTATAATAATTTAAAATTATCTTAACACTTGTCCTAACCTTATTTTATGAGTAATGGACGACCATGGACATCTTTGGGTCTATTTTGGGACCCCATGGAGCAACTTATGAATGATAATGACACTTTAGATTAATAAATTTAATGTAAAGGCAAAAATGACATAAACAAAAATCTTTTAGTAAATTAATATTTATATGGTGTTATATAAGTAATCGTTTTACTATAAATATTCATTGGAAAGATAGAAATATTTCCTAAATCATGGTATTTTTTTTATAATTGTTAGACATAAAATAATTTAAATTATTTATGACACAATAATGATGCAGTATTTACCTCATTAATAATTGATTTAGATAAATAAGATTATAATGATTAAAATTTATAAAAAACATGTCCAATTCTGATTGGATGATTTTATATAGAATATGAGTCATCCTATCTTATACTTTAATTATTTTTGGACCTTTTGAAACCGAAGATATGTATATAATAAGATAATATTTTCACACTTTCCTAAAGATCCTCTCCTCCCACTTATAAAAACTCCTCACTTCTATCCAATTCCTCAAACCTTTAAAGCCTTTTTGCTCATCTAAACTCTGCCTAATTAAGCTCTCTACATCCCTATCCTCCTCCTAGAAGCCTTATATTAGTTATACAGAACATCAAGAAGTCATTTTGGTTCAAACCAAAGGGAGTTACCCAAATTAAAGGTAACAGTTTCTCTTAACTTATTTTATTTTATTTAACTTCTCCAACCACTAAACTCCTTTTATTCCTTTATTTTATAACAGAACCAGTATCCTCAATATACTAAGATGTTGTTATGAGATGTATTTGAACTACACTTACACACACCACCATCTAATGGGTTAAGAACATGCTGTTTTTGCTGATGGAAAACTAATGCCTCATGAAACGATGATTGTTCGATTATCTTCTACCGCCACTCATGGTGGCTATTAAGATGGAACTATATTTATATATGATATATATTATGTTTATATTTTCTTTATGCTTCGGTATTTTTTTATAGAATACCTTTATGGTTTCCATTATGTGTAAACATGATAATTTCATTTGAGGAAGTGCGGACTACCGCCCCCTCAAAGTGATATGACTCATTAATTCCATATGTGGGACGTATAAAGGATGTAGTTAATGATATTATATGAGATATTATATATGAAATTTTACTGGAATTATAATATACCTATGTATCATTATGTTTTAATTCCATTAAAATAAGAAATAGAAATGAATGTAGCGTTCATGCGCACGTACAGCTTACCGTCTCCATGAACGGTGAATATCATTTCTTACCTCCAAATGATATGTAATGTTATAAATATATATATAATGGATATATAATATATATATGATATCCAAATAATGAATTTCATTCTAGATATAATAGAATTTTGACCACATGGACAACTTGTAAATATAAGCTGTTCATTTTTGACTCAAGTACCGAATATCGACAAAATGAATGTTATTAACTAAAATGATTACATAATGTTTATAACATGGTAGTAAGTGATATAAAAGGTATTATTAACTTTAAAATGATTCTTAAGAAAGTAGAAATTAACTTTAGTTTATTATTCATGAGATTAAAGAACGATCGAGTCAAGTCTGACATGAGGTAAGGGACTTCGTCTCAATCTCCTTTCATTAAGGCATATTTCGTTTTATACATGACATTATTTTATAGGGTGTATAAACCCATTTGACATTTCATTTCATTCAAAGGGAATATTTTTATTCGAATCATTTTACTAAATGACAAAAAAGAATTTTTTTACGTAAGCGGTGACAATGACCTTTCTGCCACCGCGAGTATTATTTGATCTTTGGATACCTTAACACGCCGTAATGTATTTAAAAGGAAAAATAAATACCATATTCTCTTTTTACGTATTTTGGTATTGAAAATAGTTTTGATAAAGGATTTTTTATGTCAATATATTTAAATGATATGTTGTTATGGAAATGTGGGAATTTTATCTTTCCTTCATGATTATGTTATGTGTTATGATTTTGTTATGGTTCTTGGGCTTTGTTTACATATATCGGTGGTTTCGTGATAAACATAGGGTGGGTGAGACTAAGATACCTCTCCAATGCATTGGGTAATGTGATAGAGTTAAATGTTAATGTTTCTCCAAAGAGATTTTGGGAATATACTGTGATGGGTATTCCAAAGTAACTCCCTATGTAGCTATGATGGGTACATTGTAAGTATGATATGGACGCCACAAGTTAACTTTATGATATATGATTTCTATGTGTTACTTATAAAATATTATTACTTCATGAGGTATTTAAAAGATCAACTAGCATATGTGACATGTACGAATCAACCCCTCCTCAATTTGAGACACGGTTTGGCCAGAACCACTCAAAGTGTCTGTCTGTTGTTTCAAAAGGACATCATTTTAATTGAAAAACATCAACTGGCATACGGAAAACTAACCAAATGCATTCAGATTGTGTCGATACTTTATCAAAATGATCCATGGGTCATATGTGATGTGTATGAGTCAATCCCGCCTCAATATGAGGCGCGGTGTGGCGGACACCATTCACAATGTCTCTCTTTTGTTTAAAATGGACAGGATTATAAGTGAAAAGAACAACTGACATACGCAAAACTGACCAAACGCATTCAAAAAGTGTTGATGCTTTTGGAAAACGGTCCATGGGTCATATGTGACGTCGAAGAGTCAACACCACCTTAATCTGAGGCATAGTGTGGCCAAAATCACTCTAAGTGTCTCTCTTTTGTTTAAAATGGACAACATTTTAAGTACATACGGAAAACCGACCAAACACATTCAGTTTCCATTGAAACATTAGTAGAACGATTCATGGGTCATATTTGACGTGTAAAAATCAACCCCGGCTCAATCTGAGACACGGTGTGGCCGGCACCACTCAAAGTGTCTGTCTTTTGTTTCAAAAGGGCGTCATTTTAATTGAAAAACATCAACTGGCATACGAAAAACTGACCAAACACATTCATATAGTGTCGATACTTTAGAAAAATGATCCATGGTTCATATGTGACGTGTACTAGTCAACCCCACCTCAATCCGAGGTGCGGTGTGGCCGACACCATTCACACTCTCACTCTTTTGTTTAAAATGGACAAGATTATAAGTGAAAAGAACAACTGACATACGCAAATCCGACCAAAAATATTTGAAATGTGTTGATTCTTTAGGAAAATGATCCATGGGTCATATGTGACATGTGCGAGTCAACCCCTCCTTAATCTGAGGCACGGTGTGGTCGGAATCACTCTAAGTGGCTCTCTTTGGTTTAAAATTGACAACATTTTATGTACATATGGAAAAATGACCAAACGCATTTGGTTTCCATTAAAACATTAGGATAACGATCCATGGGTCATATGTGATGTGTACTAATCGACTCTGCCACAATCTAAGAAGCGGTGTGGCTGACACCACTCAAAGTGTCTGTCTTTTGTTTCAAAATGATGTTATTTTAAGTGAAAAACATCAACTGGCATACAAAAAACTGACAAAATGCATTCAAATTGTGTCGATACTTTATCACAACGATCCATGGGTCATATGTGACGTGTACAAGTAAAACACACCTCAATACGAGGCACAGTGTGGCCAAAACCACTCTAACTATGTCTCTTTTGTTTAAAATATACCTGATTATAAGTGGAAGGAACAAATGGCATACAGAAAACCAATCAAACGTGTTCGGAATGTGTTGATAATTTGTCACAACGATCCATGAGTCATATGTGACCTGTACGAGCCAACTCGGGCTCAATCCGAGTCGCGGTGTGGCCGAGATCAGTCTAATTGTCTCTCTTTTGTTTAAAATGGACAAAATTTTATGTACATACGGAAAACCAACCAAACACATTTGGTTTCTATTGAAACTTTAGGAGAATGATCCATGGGACATATGTGAAGTGTAAAAATTAACCCCGCCTCAACTTGAGACGCGGTGTGGACAGAACCACTCAGATTGCCTATCTTTTGTTTCAAAAGGACATCATTGTAAGTGAAAAACCTCAACTGACATACGGAAAACTGAGCAAACGCTTTCGGAATATGTTGATACTTTATGAAAACGATTTATGGGTCATTTTTGACATTTAAAAGTTAACCATGACTCAATACGAGGTATGGTGTGTCCAGTATCACTCCAGGTGTATATATTTTTTTTAAAATGGGCATCATTTCAGGTAAAAATATATGGTATACAAAAAACCGATCAAATTATGAATTGAATTCCGAATTCCACATATAATTGTTATAAATATTTTAAATTTAATTCTAAATGAATTATGTATGTTTATAATTACGTTATGAATTATAATTTAATTATGGATGTGTATAGTTCCAGGATGCATTATATGTTAAATGTGTATTAATTTGTTCTCTATATGTATGTTTTAGTTGGTTATTGCAGGTACAATAATTCTATATGTATGTGTTAGTTTATTATAGGTACAATAATTGGATTGAAAATTGGAGGGAATGCATAAAATGAGGGCTGCTGGCAAATTGCAGATCTACTGTGCAAATTGCAGGCTGCTGTGCAATTTGCACAGCATATGCTCTGCCAATTGTTTCAAACCATTGGCATAGCACATCTGGTGATTTTTTACCAATGGTTAATTGTACCATTGGTCAAAATCCTTTCCCAATGGTTCTAAACCATTGGGAAAAGAAGAATTCTTGGGATTTCCCAACGGTTCATGCCAAACCGTTGGGAAAAACTATCCCAATGCTTTGGCACAACCATTGGTATAGGTTAGCTTTGCCCAACCTATACCAACGGTTCACAGTAAATCGTTGGGAAAAGCTTTGCCAACAACTTACTTCCCTATGGTTTGCAGAACTGTTGGTATAACATATACCAACAGTTCTGCAGCCTTTCCCAACCGTTCAGAACTGCTGGGAAAGGATGTATTTTCAGTAGTGTCATCATCGGTTTGAGAACTCTTTATCCATTCTAGTAAAGATGGTTAGGCAATCATTTGAAAAAATTATTGATGTTTCACCTTCCATGGTTAATCCCATATCCATCTTTACTAGATCCATGAAAACATGATCTCTTTCAATTCTCATCTTTTTCAAAACTCAATGATCATTTCTGCTGAAAGCATCTTCCACCTTGTTTGTGTAGAGACACGAAGCCTGACCTACATGAACATTACATTACTTTTGCGGAATACTTAGTATATAACAAAAAAACACACACACGGATCGTAATAGTTTAGTGTCTTTGGAAACTCGGAACGTAATCTTCTAATCATGGTGAAAGATCTTCAATATCTCCCATAAAGATCTTCCCTTTTTTTACCTAAAACCTTTCATTATATCCTGGGGAAAGAGAAAACATAAAAGGGTGAGCTCAAATTCTCAGTAAGGGTAAACAAAAGAAATATCAATCACATCATATTTATAAGAACGTAACTTTTGGAAATCTTAACCTGCAAAAGAGAGCATAATTTCATAACATGGGATAAATCATAGTAGTGAAATGAAATCTCAATAATCATAACATAAAACTTGAAACTTTGTGGCATACACACATAATCATAGAGAATAATTTCTTGTTAGTCAAGACTCATTGCCAAGACTATCTTAGTGGACAAAGTCCCTTTCTGAACTGAGTCACCCTCGTTTCAGTCCTGTTTCACTGAACCGGTATAACCTACCATTCCAGCCTTGTCTATCTCATGAGATATAAAATCTTTAACCAATGCATTGGAGGGAGATATAGGTCCCACCCATCTCTTAATGATACCATTCTTTTGTGTGCCACAAAATCATAAACCATACATCATAGCATAACCCATGTAATAGAAATGTGATTCTTAAACAACATGACATCATAAAAAAATTCATATAAGATAAAGGAATTCATAAAAATATTTCCATCACAACATAATAAAATCCATGTAATAATAGGGATAAAAACAGAACCCTTTATTATCTTAGATGGAAAATAATTTTGATAAAATACTTGAACTCCATTCTTGAGGAAAATATCCTTTCTTCTTCAAAAACATTTTTCCTTTCTTAACATGTCATACAACTTTAAACTAAAAGAAGTTGATTAAAAATAAACTTGAAAACTTGTAAAGGAAACTTCTTGGAAATAATGTTTTAAAAATCCATTCAAGCTGTATAAGTTAAAAAAAACATTTTTCGTACTTTTGTCGGAAAAGTCAAAAAGTACCTTGTACAAAAATCGACAAAAGATTCCTTTCAGATTCTTCACTAAAAACTCACCGAAGGGTAAAATTGGATTTAAACTATTGTAATTGGATGGAAACAATATTACATATTGAGGGAACATGGATGTGGATGATAAAATACACCCCAGTAAATACCATAGTATAAACAATCTCGGATAAAAATGAGATTGTGATATTTTCCCTTACCTTAGGTCCGACTTGCTTTGTAAGTGTCCGAACCTCATGTATAATGATTTAAATAATGTTATTGACATATTCCAGAATCATATTCATTGTTATTATATCATATATGGTACACTTATGACTTTATATTACCCGTTCTTTTGTAAATTCATGTTAAAGTAGCATTTTGGTAAAATCGTCTCATTTGTCGTTCGTGTTTTTAACATGTAATTATTAATATGATTACATGGATCATGATTACTTATATCCAGAATGTAAAACATGATTTATATAGAATATATATTCAGAATATATATATATATATATATAATATATCGATAAATTGAATGATATACACCGTTCATGGAGACGGTAGTCCGTACGTACGCATGAACGCTGTTTTCGTTTCCTTATTGAATTGAATGGAATTAAGTAGATGACATACATATAAATATACATAAATCCAGTATCATTATTCTGTCATATATTTCATTAGTACTTATTATATAAACTTTATAATCATTCATGAATGTTTAATCATTGAGAACGAATCTCATCGCGTCATGGAGACGGTAGTCCGTACGTACGCACGAGCGATGATATCGTTCCCATGGTCGTGGAATTGTGTTGAAGTGTATGTATACTATTTCAGTATCAATATAACTTTATAATAATCATATATAGTTACTCATTACACCATTATACCCATCCTATTAAGGTGGTGGTGGAATATAGATTACACCACGGCGTGGAGACGGTATTCCGTACGTACGCACGCGCGGTGATTTCATTTTCTGTTGGATGGATAGATGGTTAAATAGGGTTGTTTCATAATTATAATAACATATCAGTATATGAGTGATACTGATGTTATTACTTCATAATGAAACAACTAAAGAAGAAGAAGTCTAACAAGAAAGAAATTGGAAATGATCGGTAATGGATATTACCTCTTCTTTGAAGTGCTTCTTTGAGACCTCCTTTTAGGGAACTAAAATTGGTCTTTTAAGAAGACCAGTACCTCTAGGATGATACTAGGGAAGTGGAGAAGAGATTTTGGCAGGGGTTGTCCGAGCTTGAATGCTCAAATTGGTGTGAGGAGGAGAGGGAGGAGGTGCCCTTTTATAAGGGAGGAGGGGGGCATCTTAGTAAAATCTCAAAATATTATTTTATATTAAGGTCAAATTCGGTTGATAATGGTTCCAAATGGTCTTATTTCGAAGCTAAAGTGGGGATGAGTCGAAATAATCTCATCCAATAGAATTTAGACAAGTTTAGGTTATTATTTTAACCTTATCAATTATATTTAACTCTAAGTTAAATAATTTAACTTTTACCGTGTCTTTTTGTTTTCTTACACTATATGGTTAATAAACTTACTATAACATGCCAAACGAACCCCAAGTTGTTTATTATTAATATATATATCCTTATCTAAGTCATCTGGCCGAACCATATAATTTTAGGTATAAAATAACAATTAATAAAATAATATTTTATTTAAAAACTATTTTGTGTCAATTTAGACACTATTTGATATATGATTTTTGTGAAAGTCATAACAGAATTATATGTTCGAACCAAGTTTATTCAATCAACACTAATATATCATAGTAACCGAGAAAATTAGTAGAATTCATAAAAATTCTCAAATTACATTTATTTGGGCATTTATAACATCAATTATGTTAATATTTTCTTAAAAAGGTAATTAATGCATCATTGTTGTGTCATAAATAAATTAAATTATTTAAAGTCTAAAAATTACAAATAAAATACCATTATGTAGGAAATCTTCATAGCTTTCTAATGAATATTTATAGTCGAATTTATCATATGTATAACCCTATATTAAAAATGTTTCAGTAAATAAACATTTTTTTAACTCTTTTAACTCTTCTTTGAATTAAATAATAATAAATGTCCTAATCTAATCCAAGTGGGCCTAAATGATAATATTTTACACTTTAGGTTGTTTTGGGTCTAGATAATCTTGTCCAATAGAATTAGTACATGTGTTAGGGTAATATTAATATCATTGTTACCCTTAATTACCCTATTTACTTTTAACCGTGGTAAATAAAAGTAAAAAGTTACTATTCACCAAAAATTATTTTCATCTCATTGAACCAAATTTTACTTACTGACATCAACCGTGTCTCTCGGATTTTTGAAATTCCATTCACAGAAGCGGTAAAATTCTGTTTTATTAAAAATTCAGTTTTTTTAACTACCACTTAGTAGTTTCACTATTCATCAAAAATTGATGTTTTTCAGAACAATGCCAAAATTTCATCCTAAGATATATTTCATATTCCGAATTCAAAAATTAAGTCTATTTTACCAAATTCATAACATAGAAGTTTCAATAATTAATTTTATAATTAAATCCCGCTGTTAAAACAAATAGCGTGTTTTTAAGAAACAATATCTATCAAAAGATTGACACTTGTTTATGTCTGGTTTAAATGTGAAATTACATCCAATGACCAAAATTGTATTAAATTGTAAATATATATTGTAAATATACTTTAAAACCACTTAAATTAATAATTTATCACTATTAATTATTTCGATTGAAAAAGTTGTTTTTAACTAAAATTTATTAATTTTCACTATTCATCAGAAAATGAAAGTTATCCGAAAAGTACCAAAATTTCACCCTAAGCTAATTTCGATATTATGAATCCAAAGATAAAGTCCATTTTGAAAAATAAAATTTAAAAAATTTCAAAAAGTGGTTATTACTATTCATAACGGCTAGTTATAATAATATTTTAATAGCATATCGTTGTTTAGTGAAACTCGGTATTGCCTACTACACTTGCTATCGAGGAAGGTCGCGATTGCGTGTAATGGAAGGCAAGTCAAGGAAGCGTGTTGTGAAAGCTTCTTTTGGTGCAGCGTACAACAAAAGACATTAATGAAATTAAAAAGAATATTTTTCATAAAATTTCATGGTGTTACATTCTACCCCCCTTAAAATGAATTTCGCCCTCGAAATTCGTCGGGGTTATAAATGGTTTAATATTCAAATGTTTCTTTAATAGAATCCCACATCGTAAAATGTAATACCAAAACCAATCTTTAAAAACAAAAGTATGAAATTTAACGGTTACCCAAATAAACTAATCACTGGGTTTCCACATAGGTGAAAATATGGATATGGAAGAGAAATCTAACCATCATGTTCTGATGGAGAGTGGTAGAGAACATGGCTATGGAAAAGCCAGCAATCACAAAGCCATAAATTTGTGATGATCTAGGGTACCATTTGATTCATCGGATATAAGGGCACTAGGACAACATTTTTGGTTTTCAAGATCATTTCCCTAAAGTTGAAAATTTGAATTAGAATAAATACTTACTTTATTTTGGTACAATCTCACTATTGTTCGTGCCTTGAACAATTTCCACTTCATCTGTTAAATAAATGAAGTTGAATTTGTTATTCGTGAAGTGTTAGCAGATCATGTGATAGAATGACGGGTCATTCCATCTGTCTCAAACAAAAGGTTAGCAAAAATTGTATACATAAGTCGATCTATAGTAAGATTAATCATATATGGTTCCTAAAATGTACTTATACATCATATATCATACTGCTTAATATAATAAAACTAGTTTCTACTAAACAGGGACTTCTTGTAGGCCAGTGGTAGGTGATAAAGGCCAGTCGCACTTCGGTTGTGGGTTCGATTTCCACAGCCTTGTCCGACGCGATGGGCTGTCGCCCGTCCTGCAGGTTGTCCTTTTTCTAAAACTATATTACTATAACATCCCATCAATAATATCGAAAAAAATTCTATCCTTAAACAATACTAACTTCTGTCCAACATAATCCATTCCAATCTTTAGGCTTATCCATAATACTGCAGTCCACTCTCATAACATAGTGAAAACAATTACCAGAGATTTAACACCATCGTCGATCATAAGATATGTTTTGTTGGTCACATTCCAAACATTCAAAGTCCTTAATCATGTATTCTCTTGAATACCTTAGTGAAAACATGAATGCAGTTAAAAGTTAACACCTTCCACATACAAAAATCCTCAAAATTCTATATACCCAAACCATGATATCACCTAGTCCTTATATCAATCATGAGCTCATGAATACTGTTAAACATTTCATTTTCTCGTTTTCCCTTCATTATGCGCATATCATCTTATTTCCAAAAAATATCTCAATCACTTTGAATACCACATTAGACCAACACATAAATATTCCAATACTTTATGATACCACATTATTTTGGAATCCCATTACATAAACAATTAATTCTTCCACCACATCATTTTCATATTCAACATCGCCAATAGTGATCGCATGTGACTTCCCTTTGTCCTTTGCCTTCAGTGGTTGCTCATATTGATCATCACTAACCCTTGGATTAGGGCATTTATTAGCATAATGCCCCATTTCCTTGCACTTGAAGCATTGAAGTGTTGGTGGTGCGTTCTTTGCAGTGTTTTCTTTATTCACATCATTAGAATCCCTTTTTCCATTACTTCGACACTCAGCTGCTCGATGACCTTCTTTTCCACACTTAAAACATTTTCTAGTCCCTTTAAGACAATCTCCACCATGATTCATTCCACACTTTGTGCATAAGGAAACATTCATCTTTTTTTCACCATTATTCTGAGATTTCTCCTTGACCTCCATCATTCGTTTCTTGTCAAAACCATGAGGTGGATATGTAACACCAACTTCCATTTCTACCTTGATATCACAACACACAATTTCTTCATAGCTACTGAAGTCTCTTATAGCTAATGCCCTTCGAAGACTTGGTTTTATGCCACTGAAAAATCAATCAACTTTACTTTCAGGTCGGATGATAATGCCAGATGCATACCTTGCAAGTCTTCTAAAATTTTCTTCGTATATACGAACAGATTCATCATCCTTCTGCTTCAGCTCAAAAAACTCCTTTTCCATCTTTGTTCGAAGAAAACGAGGGAAGTACTTACTGAAAAACAAGTTCTTGAACTCGACCCATTCCATGGACTCAATTTATTCTCTTTGCCTCGTATTCTTGATAAGATTCCACCATTGATCAGCTTCACCTTCCAAACGATATACTGCTAAGATGACTTTATCTTGTTCAAAACATTGATGAACTGAAAATATTTTTTCAGTGGTACTGATCCATTGTTCAGCAACAAGTGGATCAGAAGACCCACTGAAAGAAGGTGGACATTGCCTCATGAAGGACTCAATAGAATATTGTTCCCTTCTCTGCTCATTTGGAAGTCCAGAATGATTCATAGCTAGTGTAAGTATAGCAATAAGATTTTGCACACTATCTCCCATAACATTTGTTTGTTCAGAAGGACAATCATTGCATTGTCCATGGAATTGATCAACACGGTTCCTTCGGGTTCCAGCCATCGTCTAAAACCCAAATAGAATAGTGTGAGAGGCAAAAATCATGCTAGGGAAAACAACATAATAAAGGGGGAGTACCTTCAATATCTAATATCTTAGGTTTAATTTTATGATTGTTAGCGTAGTTCTAGTACTATAACCTATACGTATACTTAACCTTAGGGACATCCCTAGACATACCTTAGAAATATCTCTAAGGATATCACTAACGTTTTCGCATCCTAGTTTCCAAAGGTTGAATAAACCTTTCCTCTGATACCAACTGTAGAGACCCGAAGCCTGACGTACATGAAACTTTGTGGCATACGCACATAATCATAGAGAATCATTTCTTGTTAGTCAAGACTCATTGCCAAGACTATCTTAGTGGACAAAGTCCCTTTCTGAACCGAGTCACCCTCGTTTCAGTCCTGTTTCACTGAACCGGTATAACCTACCATTCCAGCCTTGTCTATCTCATGAGATATAAAATCTTTACCCAATGCATTGGAGGGAGATATAGGTCTCACCCATCTCTTAATGATACCATTCTTATGTGTTCCACAAAATCATAAACCATACATCATAGCATAACCCATCTAATAAAAATGTGATTCTTAAACAACATGAAATCATAAAACAATTCATATAAGATAATGGAATTCATAAAAATATTTCCATCACAACTTAATAAAATCCATGTAATAATAGGGATAAAAAACAGAACCCTTTATTATCTTATATGGAAAATAATTTTGATAAAATACATGAACTCCATTCTTGAGGAAAATATCCTTTCTTCTTCAAAAACATTTTTCCTTTATTAACATGTCATACAACTTTAAACTAAAAGAAGTTGATTAAAAATAAACTTGAAAACTTTTAAAGGAAACTTCTTGGAAATAATGTTTTAAAAATCCATTCATGCTGTATAAGTTAAAAAAACATTCTTCGTACTTTTGTCGGAAAAGTCAAAAAGTACCTTGTACGAAAATCGACAAAAGATTCCTTTCATATTATTTACTAAAAACTCACCGAAGGGTAAAATTGGATTTAAACTATTGTAAGTGGATTGAAACAAAAATACATATTGAGGGCACATGGATGTGGATGATAAATTACACCCCAGTAAATACCATAGTATAAACAATCTCGGATAAAAATGAGATTGTGATATTTTCCCTTACCTTAGGTCCGACTTGCTTTGTAAGTGTCCGAACCTCCTGTATAATGATTTAAATCATGTTATTGACTTATTCAAGAATCATATTCATTGTTATTATATCATATATGGTACACTTATGACTTTATATTACCCGTTCTTTTGTAAATTCATGTTAAAGTAGCATTTTGGGTAAAATTGTCTCATTTGTCGTTCGTGTTTTTAACTTGTAATTATTAATATGATTACATGGATCATGATTACTTATATCCAGAATGTAAAACATGATTTATATATAATATATATTCATAATATATATATATATATATATATATATAATATCGATAAATGGAATGAAATACACCGTTCATGGAGACGGTAGTCCGTACGTACGCATGAACGCTGTTTTCGTTTCCTTATTGAATTGAATGGAATTAAGTAGATGACATAAATATAAATATACATAAATCCAGTATCATTATTATGTCATATATTTCATTAGTACTAATTATATATACTTTATAATCATTCATGAATGGTTAATCATTGAGAATGAATCTCATCGCGTTGTGGAGACGATAGTCCGTACGTACGCAAGAGCGATGATATCGTTCCCATGGTCGTGGAATTGTGTTGAAGTGTATGTATACTATTTCAGTATCAATATCACTTTATAATAATCATATATAGTTACTCATTACACCATTATACCCATCCTATTAAGGTGGTGGTGGAAAATAGATTACACTACAGCGTGGAGACGGTATTCCGTACGTACGCACGCGCGATGATTTCATTTTCCGTAGGATGGATAGATAGTTAAATAGGGTTGTTTCATAATTATAATAACATATCAGTATATGAGTGATACTGATGTGATTACTTCATAATGAAACAACTAAATAATAAGATGTTGAAGAAGAAAGAAATTGGAAATGATCGGTAATGGATATTACCTCTTCTTTGAAGTGCTTCTTTGATATCTCCTTTTAGGGAACTAAAATTGTTCTTTTAAGAAGACCAGTACCTCTAGGATGATACTAGGGAAGTGGAGAAGAGATTTTGGTAGGGTTTGGCCGATCTTGAATGCTCAAATTGGTGTGAGGAGGAGAGAGAGGAGGTGCCCTTTTATAAGGGAGGAGGGGGGCATCTTAAGAAAATCTCAAAATATTATTTTATATTAAGGTCAAATTCGGTTTATAATGGATCCGAATGGTCTTATTTCGAAGATAAAGTGGGGTTGGGTCTAAATCCTCTCATCCAATAGGATTTAGACAAGTTTAGGTTATTAATTTAACCTTATCAATTAGATTTTACTCTAAGTTAAATAATTTAACTTTTACCGTGTCTTTTTGTTTTCTTACACTATATGGTTAATAAACTTACTATAACATGCCAAACTAACCCCAAGTTGTTTATTATTAATATATATATATCCTTATCTAAGTCATTTGTCCGAACCATAGATTTTGTGGTATAAAATAACAATTAATAATATAATATTTGATTTAAAAACTATTTTGTGTCAATTTTGACACTATTTGATATATGATTTTTTTGAAACTCATAACAGAATTATATGTTCGAAACAAGTTTATTATATCAACACTAATATATCATAGTAACCTAGAAAATTAGTGGAATTCATAAAAAGTCTCAAATTACATTTATTTGGGCATTTATAATATCAATTATGTTAATATTTTCTTAAAAAGGTAATTAATGCATCATTGTTGTGTCATAAATAAATTAAATTATTTAAAGTCTTAAAATTACAAATAAAATACCATTATGTAGGAAATATTTTTATCTTTCTAATGAATATTTATAGTCGAATTTATCATATGTATAACCCTATATTAAAAATGTTTTAGTAAATAAACATTGATTTTAACTCTTTTAACTCTTCTTTGAATTAAATAATAATAAATGTCCTAATCTAATCCAAGTGGGCCTAAATGATACTATTTTACACTTAAGGTTGTTTTTGGTCGCGATACACTTGTCTAATAGAATTAGGACATGTGTTAGGGTAATATTAATATCATTTTTACCCTTAATTACCCTATTTACTTTTAACCGTGGTAAATAAAAGTAAAAAGTTACTATTCACCAAAAATTATTTTCATCTTATTGAACCACATTTTACTTACTGACATCAACCGTGTTTCTCGGATTTTTGAAATTCCATTCACAGAAACGGTAAAATAAAGTTTTATGAAAATTCAGTTTTTTTAACTACCACTTAGTAGTTTCACTATTCATAAAAAATTGATGTTTTTCAGAACGATGCCAAAATTTCATCCTAAGCTATATTTCATATTCCGAATTCAAAAATGAACTCTATTTTACCAAATTCATAACATAGAATTTTCAATAATTAATTTTATAATTAAATCCCGCTGTTAAAACAAATAGCGTGTTTGTAAGAAACAATACCTATCAAAAGATTGACACTTGTTTATGTCTGGTTTAAATGTGAAATTACATCCAACGACCAACATTGTATTAAATTGTAAAAATATATTGTAAATATACTGTAAAACCACTAAAATTAATAATTTATCACTATTAATTATTTCGATTGAAAAAGTTGTTTTTAACTAAAATTTAGTAATTTTAACTATTCATCAGAAAATGAAAGTTATCCGAAAAGTACCAAAATTTCACCCTAAGCTAATTTCGATATTACGAATCCAAAGATAAAGTCCATTTTGAAAAATAAAATTTACAAAATTTCAAAAAGTGGTTATTACTATTCATAACGACTAGTTTTAATAATATTTTAATAGCATGTCGTTGTTTAGTGAAACTCGGTATTGCGTACTACACACGTTATCGAGGAAGGTCGCGATTGCGTGTAATGGAAGGCAAGTCAAGGATGCGTGTTGTGAAAGATTCTTTTGGTGTAGTGTACAACACAAGACATTAATGAAATTAAATAGAATATTTTTCATAAAATTTCGGGGTGTTACAGTTTGTGTTCCCCGAGTGGTAGTGTATAGTGCAATCATAATCCTTGAGTAGTTCAAGCCATCATATTTTCCTCATGTTGAGTTCATTTCAGGAGAAATGTACTTCAAACTCTTGTGATCGGTATATATCTCACATTTTTCACCATAGAGACAGTGTCACCATATCTTCAAAGAAATGATTACAGCTTCTAACTCAATATCATGATTAGGATAGTTCTTTTAATGAATTTTTAGCCGTCATAATGCATAGGAAATAACTCTATCATTCTGTATAAGGATACAACCATGTCCTTTATTTGAAGCATCACTAAAAATAAAAACCCCAACATTTTCTGACGGTAGAGTCAAGATAAGAGCAATGACTAATATTTTCTTTAGTTCTTCAAAATATTCTTCACACTCTTTTTTCCAAAAAAAATTAACCCCTTTACGTGGGTGCTTGGTTAATGGGTTAGCCAATCAGGATTTTTTTTTGATTAAACTTCAATAATAACCTGTTAAACCAACAAAACTGCGACCTGAGTTATACTCGTCGGTGATGGACATTCATGTATTGCACTTTTCTTATAAGGATCAATGGATATTCCATCATTAGAGACAATATGGACAAGAGAAGAAATATCTTGAATCCAGAATTCACACATGCTAAAATTTCCGTATATTTTATTTTTTCAGAGGATTTTCAGAATGGTGCTCAGGTGATTTTCATGATCTTCATATCTTTTGGAGTACACCAAGATATCATCAATACATACCACTACAAAGTGCTCAAGATATTCCCTGACAAATATGTTAATTAGATCCATGAAAACATAGGGTGCATTAGTCAGATCAAAACGCATTACTGTAAACTCATAATGCTCGTACCTGGTTCAAAATGCTGTCTTTGGAATGTCTTCCATCTTCACACACAACTAATGATATCCAGATCAAAGGTCAATCTTTGAAAAATGTTTAGCTCCATGAAGATGGTGGAATAAATAATCATTGTGAGGTAGGGGATATGTAACATTCCAGGTAAATGAAGAATAAGATATTTTCATATTTATTAATATTTGTGAATTAAATATTAATTTTACATTAAGAGGGTTGCTATGTTCGATAGCGTACCCGATACACAACAACGAGTTTCTTTGAAATCTTACGCATTACACTAATAATATAATATTATTATTTTAAATGGTAGTTAAATCCTATAAATTTTATTGGCAGGAATGAACTAAGGTAACTAAAATATGGTTATACATGTTTGATAAATATATTTACATTTATCCAATAAAAGATGGAGGCTTAAAATATGAATGAATCTAATTTTAAGCATAATTTACATTAAAAGGTCGATTTACCGCATCTTAATGACGAACCCTCCTTAAATATAGTTTTGGTCACTTTAATATATTCTAATTGAGAAAATAAAATCCTTCTTTAGAATGGGGAAATAAAATTTTACTTTGGGTAATTTTTTGGTAATTTTTTGATAATGTTCATTTTTTAATGAATTGTGAAAAATATTGTATTTTAATTCAAAAGTGCCTTTTAATATAATTTATTTATATTGATATATTATCTTTTTAATCGGTTTTAAAGTTTAATTATAATATATTTTTACAATTTAACTAATGTTGGTCATTGGAATTAATTTCACTTTGAAATTGGACATAAACAAGTGTCAATCTTTTGATAGTTATTGTTTCTTAAAAACACGCTAATTGTTTTAACAACAAGAATTAATTTTAAATTAATTAATTCCACTTCTAAGTTTTGAAATTGGAAAAATAGAAATCATTTTTGAATTTTAAATATCAAGTAATACTTAGGCTGAATATTTGGTATTTTTCTTAAAAACATCAATTTTTGATGAATAGTGAAACAACTTAGTAGTTGTTAAAAAACCGAACTTTTCAATTAAATGATATTTTACCACTTAAATGAATTGAATTTAAAAAATAAAAAATAAATAGTTGTTATTAGTAAGTAAAATGTGGTTCAATATGATGAAAATAAGTTTTGGTGAATAGTAACTTTTGACATTTATTTACCGCAGTTAAAGGTAAATAGGGTAATTCAAGATAAAAAGAATAATATAATAATTCAAAATTACCATAACACTTCTCCTAACCCTATTTTATGAGTAATAGACGTCCATGGGCATCTTTGGGTCTATTTTGGGACCCTATAATGCCACTTATGAATGATAATGAGAGTTTAGATTAATATATTTAATGTAAAGGCAAAAATGAAAAAAACAAAAATCTTTTAGTAAATTAATATTTAAATGGTGCTATATATGTAATATTTTTGACTATAAATATTAATTGGAATGATAAAAATATTTCCTACTTCATGGTATTGGTTTTATAATTTTTAAACATGAAATAATTTAAATTATTTATGAAACAATAATGATGCAGTATTTACCTCATTAATAAATGATTTAAATAAATACTATTATAATGATTAAAATATTATCCAAAACATGTCCAATCTTGATTGGATGATTTTATTTAGAATATTATTCATCTTATATTCAATGTTAATAATTTTTGGACCTTTTGAAACCGAAGATATGTATATAATAAAATAATAGTTTAACACTTTCTTAAAGAGCCCCTCCTCCACCATATAAAAATCCCTCACCTTTAACAAATTCCTCACACCTCTCAAGCCTTTAGGATCGTACAAACTCTGCCAAATTAATCTCCCTACATCCCTCTCCTCCTCCTAAAAGCCTTACCTTATGCATAAGGCACTTCAAGAAGTCCTTTTGTTTAAACCAAAGGAAGTTGCCCAAATTAAAGGTAACAATTTCTCTTAACTTCTTTTATTTTATTTCACTTCTCTAACCCCAAAATTATTGTTATTGCTTTATTTTATAATAGTAATAGTATCCTATATATATTAGTATGTTGTTATGAGAAGTATTATAACTACGCATACACACACCTCCATTTAATGGGTGAAGAACATACTGTTTCTGTGGACGGAAAACTAAAGCCTCACCAAATGATGATTGTTCGATTATCTCCTACCGACTCTCATGGAGGACATTAAGATGGAATTGTAATTATATATTATATATATTATTTATATGTTTTTCATGCTTCTTTATATTTTTATATCATAGAATTTTGGTTTCCATTATGTGTAAACATGATAATTTCATTTGAGGAAGTGCGGACTATCGCCCCCTCAAAGTGATATGACTCATTAATGCCATATGTGGGACGTATAAAGGATGGAGTTAATGATATTATACATGATATTATTTATGAAAATTTTACTTAATTATAATATAACTATTTATCATTATGTTTTAATTCCATTTAAATAATAAATATAAATGAAAGTAGCGTTCATGCGTATGTACGGCTTACCGTCTCCCTGATCAGTGCATTTCATTTCTTACCTCCAAATGATATGAACTGTTATAAATATCTATATATACTGGACATATATGATATATATTAAATATAAATAATTAATGTCATTCTAGATATATTGGACTATTGACCACAAGGACAACTTGTAAATATAAGGTGTTCATTTTGGACCCAAGTACCAAATATCGACAAAATAACGTTATTAACATAAATGATTACATAATGTTTATAACAAGGTAATAAGTGATATAAAAGGAATTATAAACCTGAAAAAAGTTCTTAATCAAGTATAAATTAACTTTAGTTTAATATTCAGTAGAGTAAAGAATGATCGAGTCAAGTCGGACACAATTTAAGGGACTTCATCTCAATCTCCTTTCATTGAGGCATATTTAGTTTTATACATGACTTTATTTTGTACGGTGTATAAACACCATTGAATTTTCATTTCTTCAAAGGGAATCTTTTTATATGAAGCTTTTTACTAAATGAAAAAATGGAATGTTTTTTTACGTAAGCTGTGACAACTACCTTTCCGCTGTCGTGAGTATTATTTGATCTTTGGCTACCTTTTCAAGACGTAATGTTTTTAAAAGGAATAATAAATACCATATACTATTTTTACATATTTTGGTATTGATAATGGTTTTGATAATGGATTTTTTATGTCAATATATTTAAATGATATATCGTTATGGAAATTTGGGAATTTTATCTTTCCTTTATGCTTATGTTATGTGTTATGATTATGTTAAGGTTCATGGGATTTGTTTACATATACGGGTGGTTTTATGATAAATCTAGGGCGGGTGAGCCCGAGATAGCTCTCCAATGCATTGGGTAACGTGATGGAGGTAAACGTGAATGTTTTTCCTAAGAGATTTAGGGAATATACTGTGTTGGGTATTCCAAAGTAACTCCCTATGTAGATCTGATAGCTACAATGTAATTATGATATGGATTCCACAACTTAATTTTATGATTTATGATTTCTATGTGTTATTAATAAAATCTTATGATTTTAATGATGTAAGTAAAAGAGTTCATGTTTTTTATTTATTTATGAACAAATGTTTTTTTCTTTGTTTTATAACACTTACTGAGCTTTTTATTCTCATACCATGTTTTGAAATGTTTTCAGAGGACATTAAGATGAATAGGATCAAGGATGGGATCAAGGAAACATCATGTTGTCTAAAACATGGAACTAGACATGACACTTTTTTTCAAGAGTTTGTATTTTATGAAAAAATGGAAATTGTGTAGAAGTGTCTACTTTGTAATCTTTTGAGATGTAATAGTTATGTCCTAATTCTCTAAAAATATAAACATGCAAATATTTTCAATGTGAATTATTCATTGAATTCAATATCATGTAATTTTTAAGGCTAGGTCCTTATAGTTGATATCATAGGTTAGTTTAGATAACATTAGGAGGTAGGGTATTATTAAATTAATATCTATAATGTAATTTATGTTATTATTGAAATGAAATATAATTTACAGATACCCATGTTGCTTCATCTAAGATAATTCTATGTTCAGAATGGTTTTCCATAGAAGAAATAGGGTAGCTATGTTGGGATGACATCAGGAGGAATACAACCTTCCAAATAAGAAACCTGGGATGGTCAGAATCGGAACTGAACAGTTTGTTGTTGTGATGGCACAGTTGAATTGGGTGATAAATGGTGGTTGTGCTCATTGATGATATTTTGGATTGTTCTAAAAGTAAATAAGAGCATGAAATTCATTTAAGGGTCATCTTGCAAACCTTAAAATAAAAGAATCATTATGATAAATTCATCAAGTGTGAGTTTTGGTAATAAAAAATTTCTTTCCTTGGTCACATTGTTTCAAAAATATGACATAACTGTTGATCCTGCTAAAAAAAGTTGTTGAAGAATGGTCAAGACCCACAAATATAAATGAGACTTGTAGTTTTCTTGGTTTGGAAGGTTATTACTAGAGGTTTGTTGAAAATTTTGCATGGTTATCTAGTCCAGTGACTATGTTAACTCGAAAAGGTGTTATGATCATCTGAAAAAATGAATGTGATGATTGTTTTCAGGAATTGAAAATGAGATTGGTGAATGCTCCAGTTTTGGAACTGCCATCCAGAAATGGTGAGTTAGTTATCTATATTCATGCTTCGTTGAAAGGACTTGGTTGTGTCCTAATACAGAATGATCAGGTAATTGCTTATGCTTCTCGTCAGTTGAAACCACATGAGTTAAATTACCCTAGACATGTTTTGGAATTAGCTGCTGTTGTTTTTGCTTTAAAAATTTGGAGGCATCATTTGTATGGAGTAAAATGTGAAATATATACAGATCAATAATTTTTAAAGTATATATTCACTTAGAAATAATTGAACATGAGACAGAGGAGATGGCTGGAATTAATCAAGGATTATGATTGCACGATCCATTACCCTCCGGGAAAATCAAATAATGTGTCTGATTCATTGAGTCGAAAAATTAATGCTTCATTAACCATGTTACATTTGGAACTAGATCCTTTGGTTTTTGATTTGATTAAATTTGGAATAGAAATTATTAGTACAGAAAATTCTTCTGTTTTGTTTCATGAATCAGTGAAATCATCTCTATCAGGCAGAATAAAGCAAGCACAGAAAGTAGACAATGAGTTGAATAAAAAGGTAGAGTTGGTTCCGAAGGGTATGTTTCCTGATTTTAACATTGATAATGAGTATGTTTGGAGGTCTAGGAAGAGATTATGTGTGCCTTCTGATACACAGTTGAAGAATGAGTTGTTATGTGAAGCTAATAGTTCTCTTTTTTCAGTTCATCCTGGTAATACTGAGATGTATAGAGATCTCCAGATGTATTACTGGTGGGATGGAATGAAAAGAGATATTTCTAATTTTACTGTGAAGTGTTTGACTTGTCAGCAGGATAAAGTAGAGCAGCAGTTACCAAAAGGGATGCTTCAGCCTTTACCAATGCCAGAGTGGAAATTGGAAAATATATCACTGGACATTGTTGTGGGATTACCAAAAACATCTCAAGGTAATAATGCAATCTGGGTTATTGTAGATCCATTGACCAAATCTGATCATTTCTTTCCTATTCGAGACACATTATCTCTAGATCAACATTCTCGATTCTATGTTAATTGGATAGTCAGGCCGCATTTAGTTTCCCTCTCCATTTTATCTGATTGTTATCCCAGGTTTTACTTATTTCTTTTGGAAAGGCCTTCAGAAGGTTTTGGGTACTGAATTGAATTTTAATACAACTTTTTTTCCTTAATCAGATGGGAAATCAGAACAAACATTTCATACATTGGAGGATATGTTAGGTGCTTGCTCTATGAATTATCACGGTAGTTGGGACTAACATCTTTCTTTGGTTGAATTTTCATATAATAACAGTTTTCATTCGAGTATACAAATGGCCCCACATGAAGCATTATATAGAAAGAATCTTCGAACTCCAGCTTTTTGGGATGTAGTATGTGAAAGGAAGCTGATGGGACCTGAAATTTGTAGACAAGATGGCAGAGAAAGTTTAGTTGATTTAGAAGCACATGAGAACAGATAAGATCAGATAGAAAAGTTATGAAGATAAATGAAGGGAGGATCCTTCTTTTGAGGTAGGTGATCATGTCTTTTTAAAATATTCTCCATTGAAAAGTGTGATGTGTTTTGGTAAGAAGGGAAAGTTGAGTCTGAGGTTCATTGGGCCTTATGAAATTCTGGAGAAAGTTGGATCAGTTGCATACAGAGTGGCTTTACCTCAATTTTTATCCCATTTACACAATGTTTTTCTTTTTTCGATGTTAGAAAGTATATGCCAGATCCATATCATGTTTTGAGCCTAGAGGTAGTTTAGTTGGTAGAGAATCTCTCTTTTGAAGGACAACCAGTTCAGATTCTAGACCGTAGAGAGAAAGTGTTGCGGAATAAGGTGATTCACTAGGTAAAGGTTTTTTGGAAAGACCATATAGTTGAAGAGGCAATGTGGGAATATGAAAATGATATGAGGGATAAATACCCCCACTTATTTTGATAAGTGAATAAAAATTGCGAGAACGCAATTTCCAAAAAGGGGGAAGGATGTAACAATCCAGGTAAATGAAGAATAAGAGATTCTCAAATTTATTAGTATTTGTGAATTAAAAATTAATTTTACTTTAAAAGGGTTTCTATGTTCGATAGCATACCTGATACCCAACAACGGGTTTCTTTGAAATCTTACGTTGCACACTAATAATATAATAATATTATTTTAAATGGTAGTTAAATCCTAGTTGTTGTATTGGCGGGAATGAATGAAACTAACTACAATATTATTAGTCATGCTTGTTAAATCTATTTAAATTTATCCAAAAAAATTAAGAGGCTTAAAATATGAATGAATCTAATTTTAAGCATAATTTATATTAAAAGCCGATTTACCGTCTTTTATTGGCGAACCCTCTTTAAATATAGTTTTGGTCACTTTAATACATTATAATTGACCAAATGAAATATTTCTTTAGAATGGGGACATCAAATTTTTCTTTGGGTAATTTTTTGGTATTTTTCTGATAAAGTTCACTTTTAATGAATAGTGAAAAATATTGTATTTTAATTCAAATATACATTTTAATCTAATTTATTTATATGGTTTGATTATATTTTTAATCATTTTTTAAGTGTAATTAGAATAATCACCGATAATTCCATTATTTCTCTTAAAGTCTTTCATTCCATGAAAACACGCTCACACGCGAAGAGAGGTATCATGGCTTGGAAATTAGATATGGCTAAGGCCTATGATAAAGTGGAGTAGAACTTCCCCAGATTCGTGATGCTAAATATGGGTTTCTGCACCAAATGGATTGACATGATCATGCATTGCATCTCGTCCGTCTCTTTCCGTATTAATGTCAACGGGGTGCTCACTCGAAGCTTCTCCCCATCCCGTGACCTTCGCCAGGGAGACCCTCTTTCACCCTTCCTTTTTATTTTGGTAGCTGATGTGTTCTCTAACCTTCTTTCCAGTGCAGCATCCTCTAACAGAATTCATGGGGCGAAAGTCTGCCACAATAGTCCTCCGGTCTCCCACCTCTTCTTCGCCTATGATTGCCTTCTATTTTCCAGAGCTACCCACAATGAGTGTACCGCCATATGCCAGGTGATTCAACAGTACGAGCGGGCATCTGGACAAACGATCAACCAAGGCAAATCAGAAATTTCTTTCAGCTCTGGAGTCCCTCAGCCAAAAAGATAAGAACTCTGTTCTACAGCAGGCATCCCGATGGTGGAAAAGCATCAAAAGTATCTTGGGCTCCCGACAGTGGTTGGTCGGTCCAAGAAAGAAATTTGTACAGCTATTGTGGATCGAATTGAGAAAAAAAATCCAAGGATGGGCCCCCAAAAAAATCTCCAAAGCCGGCAAGGAAACTCTCATTAAGGCGGCTCTTCAATCCGTTCCCAGCTATTTTATGTATATATTTAAGCTTCCTGCCGTGGTGATTACCCAGATTCACTCCAGCATAGCCAACTTCTGGTGGGGTCGAAATTATGGCGGAAATAAAGTCCAATGGATCGCCTAGCCAACACTTTGCCAACCAAAATCTGAAGGCAGAATGGGCTTCCGAGACCTTTATCTCTTTAATGATGCACTGCTGGCTAAAAAAGGATGGCACCTTATTAATCATCCATCATCTCTCTGCACACAAGTTCTCCAGGATAAATATTTCCCACATAAGGATTTCCTAGAATCCCATCTTGGCTACCGACCCAGTTTTCTATGGAGCGGTATTTGGGGGACTCACAATCTTTTGAGTAAAGGACTAGGATGGCGGATTGGAAATGGGTTAATGGTTAACATTTGGTTTGATCCCTGGATCATTGATTCGGAAGGCGTGAAGGCATCATCTCCTATCCATCTAGGCTCCGAACACGCCACAGTCCGATGCCTTTTTACTGATCAGGGGGCGGGGTGGTGCATGGAAAAACTCTACTCTTGGTTCAATAAGAGGGACAGAAGGATCATTCTGAGTATCCCATGTGTCCTAGATGTAGGCCCAGACCATCTCTACTAGACCAATGACACCTCAAGAGCTTACACGGTGAAATCCGGTTACCAGCTCGCTCTTGGTGATCGGACAACTGAAGGGGATGTGAAGCCCTGGAAATCAATTTGGAAGCACAATGTTCCCCCTAAAATATAATTTTTTTGGTGGAAGGTATGCAATGGTATCCTTCCTACCAAGATCTTCCTAGCCTTCCGACGTTTTTCAAATGACAATTCATGCCCCTTTCTGCCCTTCTGTCCCTGAATCCCCTCTTCATGCTCTCATTCAACGCCCCGGGGCTCAGGAGGTTTGGAATTGCTGGGGATCTTCCACAGATATTTACCTGGACGCTGCCTCGGATCTTACTTCTCTCATGATGCGATGGTGCTCCTCCATTTAATCAGTTAAAGTAGGCTCCCTGTGCATTTTGGCCTGGATTATCTGGGATCGGCGTAACGAAGCCATTTTCAATCTTTTTCTTAGGCCCCCCAGATTCGGGATTGATCGGGCATCATCTTGGATTGCGGGTTGGCAGCACCACACTAAGCAGTAAAGATTTGTGACCCCCTTTCCTCATTTAAAACATTTTCCCCCCACCGTAAGGGACTATTAAGATTAATGTGGATGCCTCTCTCCCTAAGTATGGACCTGTTGGATTGGGTATGTTGGCCCGGGACAACCATGGACATCTTATTGCAGCCAAACATGAATCTCGCCACGCACTTTGGGAGCCCTCAGTCGCAGAGGCTGTCGCCATCCTTGCTGGGTTAAATTTTTCAAAAGTACGTGGATGGGACTCAATCCACATCGAATCCTATAGTCTCACCATCATCAATTCCATCAATCTCAACGATGGTGGGCTACAATATTTTGGATCCATCACTCGGAATATTCACTCTCTCAGGAAAAGAATCATATCCTGCATTTTCTCATTCATCAAAAGGGAAGGGAACAATGCCTCTCACTAGCTGGAAGCCGTTGGCCCTCCTTACGATGATCTGCTCTGGCTTGACTACTTCCCTCCTTGGTTATGTGCTTGTATTTCTGTTGATCACCGTCTTTAAGGAATTTCGTATTTAGTAAAAAAACACAATAGTTGTTTTAACAATGAGAATTAATTTTAAATTAATTAATTCCACTTATATGATTTAAATTTGATAAAATAGACATCATTTTTGAATTTGGAATGTCAAATAATTCTTAGGCTGATTTTTTGGTGTTTTTCTGAAAAACGTCAATTTTTGATGAATAGTGAAACCACTTAGTAGTAGTTTAAAAACTTACTTTTTCAATTAATTGAAATTTTACCACTTATGTGAATTGAATTTAAAAAATTTAACATACATGGTTTTTATTGTTATGTAAAATGTGGTTCAATAAGATGAAAATAATTTTTTGGTGAATAGTAACTTTTGGCTTTTATTCACCGCGGTTAAAGGTATGTAAGGTAATTCAAGGTAAAAAGAATAATATAATAATTTAAACTTATCTTAACACTTGTCCTAACCTTATTGGATGTGTAATGGATGACTATGGACATCTTTGGGTCTATTTTGGGACCCCACGGAGCCACTTATTAATGATAATGACACTTTAGATCAATAAATTTAATGTAAAGGAAAAAATGACAAAAACAAAAATCATTTAGTAAATTAATATTTATATGGTGTTATATAAGTAATCGTTTTTACTATAAATATTCATTGGAAAGATAAAAATATTTCCTGCATTATGGTATTTTGTTTATAATTTTTAGACATAAAATAATCTAATTATTTATGACACAATAATGATGCAGTATTTACCTCATTAATAAATGATTTAAATAAATAAGATTATAATGATTAAAATTTATAAAAAACGTGACCAATTCTGATTGGATGATTTTATATAGAATATGAGTCATCTTATCTTATACTTTAATTATTTTTGGACCTTTTGAAACCGAATATATGTATATAATAAAATATTATTTTCATACTTTCCTAAAGATCCTCTCCTCCCACTTATAAAAATCCCTCACATATATCCAATTCCTCAATCCTTTCAAGCCTTTAGGCTCGTCCAAACACTACCTAATTAAGCTCTCTACATACCTCTCCTCCTCCTATAATCCTTAACATAGGTATACAACACATCATGAAGTCCTTTTGGTTCAAACCAAAGGGAGTTACCCAAATTAAAGGTAACAGTTTCTCTTAACTTCTTTTCTTTTATTTAACTTCTCCAACCCCTAAACTCTTTTTATTCCTTTATTTTATAACAAAACCAGTATCCTAAATATACTAAGATGTTGTTATGAGATTTATTTGAACTACACTTACACACACCTCCATCTAATGGGTGAATAACATGCTGTTTCTGCGGATGGAAAACTAACGCCTCATGAAACGATTATTGTTCGATTATATTCTACCGCCTCTCATGGTGGCTATTTAGATGGAACTATATTTATATATGATATATATTATGTTTATGTTTTCTTTATGCTTCGGTATTTTTTTATAGAATACCTTTATGGTTTCCATTATGTGTAAACACGATAATTTCATTTGAGGAAGTGCGGACTACCGCCCCCTCAAAGTAATATGACTCATTAATTCCATATGTGGGACTTATAAAGGATGTAGTTAATGATATTATATATGATATTATATATGAAATTTTAATTGAATTATAATATACCTATGTATCATTATGTTTTAATTCCATTAAAATAAGAAATAGAAATGAATGCAGCGTTTATGCATACGTACGGCTTACCGTCTCCATGAACGATGAAAATCATTTCTTACCTCCAAATGATATGTACTGTTATAAATATATATATATATATAATGGATATATAATATATATATGATATCTAAATAATGAATTTCATTCTAGATATAATGTAATTTTGACCACATGGACAACTTGTAAATATAAGGTGTTCATTTTTGACTCAAGTACTGAATATCGACAAAATGAATGTTATTAACTTAAATGATTACATAATGTTTATAACATGGTAGTAAGTGATATAAAAGGTATTATTAACTTTAAAATGGTTCTTAAGCAAGTAGAAATTTACTTTATTTTATTATTCAAGAGATTAAAGAATGATCTAGTCAAGTCTAACATGAGGTAAGGGACTTCGTCTCAATCTCCTTTCATTGAGGCATATTTAGTTTTATAAATGAAATCATTTTATAGGGTGTATAAAACCATTTGAAATTTCATTTCATTCAAAGGGAATATTTTTATTCGAATCATTTTACTAAATGACAAAAATGAATATTTTTTACGTAAGCGGTGACAATGACCTTTCTGCCACCGCGAGTATTATTTGATCTTTGGATCCCTTAACAAGCCGTAATGTTTTTAAAAGGAAAAATAAATACCATATTCTCTTTTTATGTATTTTGGTATTGAAAATAGTTTTGATAATGTATTTTTTATGTCAATATATTTAAATTATATATTGTTATGGAAATGTGGGAATTTTATCTTTCCTTCATGATTATGTTATGTGTTATGATTATGTTATGGTTCTTGGGCTTTGTTTACATATACCGGTGGTTCCAAGATAAACCTAGGGTGGGTGAGACTGAGATAGCTCTCCAATGCATTGGGTAACGTGATAGAGTTAAACGTTAATGTTTCTCCTAATAGATTTTGGGAATATACTGTGATGGGTATTCCAAAGTAACTCCCTGTGTAGATATGATGGGTACATTGTAAGTATGATACGGACGCCACAAGTTACCTTCATGATATATGATTTCTATGTGTTACTTATAAAATCTTATGACTTCATGAGGTAAGTAAAAGAGTTCATGTTTTTTATGTATTTATGAAAAAAATGTTTTCTTTCATTGTTTTATAACCCTTACTGAGAATTTATGCTCATCCCATGTTTTGAAATGTTTTCACAAGACTTAAAGATGAATTGGGTCGGGGATGGGATCAAGGAAAAGTCATGATGTCTAAAACATGGAACTAGACATGACTCTTTTTTCAAGAGTTTATATTTTATGAAAAAATGGAAACTGTGTAGAAGTGTATACTTTGTAATCTTTTCAGATGTAATATTTATGTCCTAATTCTCTAAAACTCTAAACCAGAAAAGATTCACAATGTGAATTATTAATTTAATTCAATATTATGTAATGGTTAAGGTCAGGTCCTTATAGGATATTTGTTTTTTTGTTATAGCATTGATCTACTTGTAGTCAATTCAGAACACCATAGATCGATCTTTCTTCTTGAAAAAAAGGGGATCCACATGGAGAAACAATAGGGTGAATAAATCCTTTATTACTTAGATCCTTTAGTTATTTCTTTAGTTCCACTGATTCCACAATGGTAATTCTATAAGGGGTCTTCAATATGGTCCTTGAACCAAAAATTAAATCAATGTAAAAGTCAACTTCTTGCACTAGAGGATGTCCATGTAAATCAACTAGAAACACATCAACATATTATTGTACAATAGTTACAAACTATATTCAAACTTTCTTCTCCCCACCCATGGTTATTTCATTCTCTTCCTCCCCAATAATTGAATTTATTTGAGCTACTGGGGGTGGATCTAAATAAGAATCAGGTGGTGACATTTCTGCTATAAAGACAAGGTACTCCTTATCATGATAAAAAAATATAACCTCCTTCTTCTTATAATAAATTTTCGCATCATGGTCCGAAATCCAATCCATAACGATGATTATATCAAATTCAATCATGGTTATAATGACGAGATAAGAAGATAAATAACGTTTATATGCATTAATGGTAACTGATTCACAAAAAATTGTTGCAATGATACTTCCCTTAGGATTTTTGACTGACAACTACCTTGTTAAATCAAACTGGAAATACTAATTTTCATAGCAAACTGGGAAGATATGAAACAATGCGATGATCCAGAATCAAATAATTCATTGGCTAAACTTGAGGAAACCATTAAATTACCTACCCCCAAATAATTCAGAGCTTCAACCTCAACAGTAGTGATCACATATGCTTGGACTTGATCCCTTGGAAATTTTTGAGGTATGTTTCCTTGATTCTTAGAACATTCATTTTCATAATTCCCATTTTCTCTATAATTGTAGCATTCAATATTGATGTCCACATTCCTCCCTTTGCAATCACGATCTTGGTGGCCTTTTTCACCACACTTTTAACAGACTCCAATTCCCCCCAGGAATGTACCAGGGTGTTTCTTCCCACATTTACCATAGGATGGTTATTGAAGTTTTCCTTTCTTCCCCTTATTTCCATTTTCATAGTGTTCAACAAATCTCTTCTTCTCGTAATTTTCTTTAAAGTCATAATACTTAGAGAAATAATTTTATATCTTGATATAACACGAGACAATATCTTCGTATGAAGAGAAGGATTATGAGAATAATGTTTGATAGTGAAATGGTTTTAACCCATAAAAGAATCGACCAATCTTAATCCTTGGGTTACGTATATAATCCTCCGCATGCCTTTCAAACCTTGTTAAGTTAGCCTCATACATTGCGACATTCTCATCCTCCTTTTTCCTCAAACTCCGAAACAACATTTCCATATACGCTCGATGGTCATGAGGAATGTAGTTTTCTAAGGAATGATCTTATACTACCTCTATTTCAGGTTTGTTACTTATTCATCCTCCTATGTATTTTGAATCAATTACCACCATTGATCTGCATCTTCTATGAGGCAATACACTGCCATGACAACTTTTTACATTTCACTACTCCCCAAAGCAAGAAATATTTTCTCTAGGGAACTTATCCATTTCTCAGCTACCAATGGATTTGTACTCCCATTGAATTTTAGTGGTTTTTGCCTCATGAAGCGGTCTAACATTGATCCTCTACATTGTGGATCAGGGTGCTCCATATGGGTAAGGCTATTATTCATAACCTGAGTGAGTTTTTCCAGTATGGTGACAAGCTAATCATCACCAGTTATATCCCCAGCTCCACTGTAATTATATTTATTAGGAAGAAAATCCCAACATGGATTATGTGCATTTATAATGTTTCCATTCCTTCCACTAGGCTCCATTTCTAAATAATGGCATACACTAGATTAGTGTATGAATAAAAATATATAATTCCAAACATGTAACACACTTAACATAAATTGAGAAGTTTATGGATAGAATCCATAATAATAAAATTGTTTTCTTTGAGGAGGTATATATTCATAAATCCTTTATAATGGTTTGTAAATAAAATGTGAATTATCCTAAGCATATCCCTTGGGAGTGTCATAACCAAGAGTGCAGCAAGGCCCGTTGTCGTGAACTAGTTCCCGTTTGAGTCTAGATCAATGAAATATTTTCGTGTTTTACCCCCAGTGACATCTGCGTCAGAGCCGCCTCTACCTTCTCATACCCAGATAGGGATGTACTGCTCGGAAAATACAGAAAATATCTACATTACCAAAATTCTAATAAGATCTTCAATACTAATCCTCAATGTCTATCTTAGTGTAATTTTTTCTAATTAGAGTTTTTCTAAATCTAGTTTACACGGTTTGTACTAAACTTCCTTTGATACCAATTGTAATTCCCCAATCCCAGTTACCCATAGTCGGTGCATTATTACATAACATTGGCATGGTACAAGGAAATCATTTCTCGAAAGACCGATCAGTTTAGTAGCCTTGGAAGTACCAGATACATTCATAATTTATAAATTACATTAAAAAATGAAAAACAAAAATAGAATTGTCTCCATTGACCACATTCATATCCCATAGACTATCTCTGAAAGTCAGTCATAATATACCTCTTTGTATCCTGGGCAAAATAAAACATAGAATGGGGTGAACTCAGATGCACATTAAGGATAATATAGAGGAATCTTTCAAAAATAAGCATAAACATTTTAAGGCAATGTATAAGACTAAAACATATGCCTTTCAAAAATAAATTTCATCATAATATGGGAATGATAGATCAAATAATTTCATTTACTTATTCACATGGATATTCTACAAGTTGAATAATCACATCTAATATCAATAACCAATTTCAAAATGAGGTAATTCATAATTCTAATCTTCATAACCACAGATTCAAGGCCTTGTGCCAAGACTAAAAATAAGATTTTGTCAAGGCCTGGTTCCAAGACAATAGTTTGTCTCATGAGACCTACCGATGCATCGAGGAGCTATAGCGAGCTCCACCCATCACTTACTAAGTCCAATGCTCTCCTCATATGAAAGGGTTGAAACATAACATAAATATTCATATTAAAACTGGAATAGGAAATGTTAATAATTTAACCATAAACCCTAAATGGTATAAAAATAACACATTCACAGTGAAACATATCACAAAAACATCAATACAATATGGAAGATTTTTATCATAATGAATCAAAATAAAACCAGTATAAAATCAATCAAAGGATGTTGACAGAGATGAAATCAATACTATTTGGGAGAAATATTTCTATATATTCTTTGAAATCATTTAAAGTCACATTATTATAAAAGAAAAAATTTATTTTGAAAATATTCTTATAAGCTTGTATGTGAAGTTTCAAAGGTGTAATAACAAAGGAAAATAACTGCACCCACTGTATAAGTTAAAAATTACATTCTTACCTTAATTTTTTCAAAAATTTCATAATGTACCTTGATTGAAAAACGAAGGAATGATTCCTTTCAAAAAATATAATGTCAAATAAGGGTGTTAATGAATTTATCCCATAATCTAGTAAATAGTAAAAATGTTTTGATATACATTTTTATGAAAACATGGATGTGGATGATAAAGAGGTCCCAGTAGATACTCACATAAAAATAACCTCAGATAATAAAGAGATTGTGAAACTAACACTAACCTTGAACTTTTCCTTGGTAAAGGGTACATTAACCTCCGATATAATAGTTAAATAATTGTTATTAAATCAAAAAAAGAACCATATACATAAATATGATATCATATATGATCTTCTAATATTTATTTGTAAATAATATTTTAGTATTATAGTAGTTTCAAGTGTTAACTGATTCATTTTTCATTATATGTTTTGTTTCACAAGACGTTTTTTATGGATAGGATGTATTTGATTCATATTAAAAATGATATTATGTTCTTATACATTATTTTTAATCATCTAATGAAAATTATTCTTGAATTTTTACGATGGGGAAATGAATCTCATTGAGTTCATGGAAATGGTAATCAGTATGTATGCACGAGCAACAATATCATTATTTTGATATTAAAATACAATGCAAATAGATGGTATACAGAATCACTAACATGTTATATTTATTATTTACATCAATTATACATTATTACTATACCAAGCCAAAAAAATAATGTATTGATTAACAACTACACCACGATGTGGACATGGTAAGTCGTACGTACGCATGTATGGTGACTTTGTCATTCATATGATGGATAAAATAATGAATATTGTTCTAAAATTTTTATATTAACATCATAGTATATAGAATATATTTGAGTTATTATTTTAGAATGGAAAAAACAAACAAATAGGAAGTGGAAGAAGAAAAGAACTTGAAAGAATTGATGAAAAATTTACCTCTTCTTCTGGTTTTTACTTTTGATTTGATCAAAAGGGCTCCTTAGGTATGATTTCTGGCCAAAGTAAGGCCTCTATAATGAAGTGAGGGAAGTTGGGAGGATATTTGGTTAGGGGTTGGCCAAGAAAAATGACTTCGGAGGTGTGAATTTGAGAGAAGGGTAAGTGAGCTTTTATAAAAGGGGTGAGGGGAAATTTAGGAAATGATTGAAATATTATTTTATAATAAATTATTTTTAGATTTATAATGGCTCAAAAATGATTTATTTTGAGGATATGGTTGGGACAGGTCGAAATCCTCTAAATTGAAAAGTTTTATCCAGGTTTAGGTCACTATATTAACCTTATCATTTAGATTTAACTCTTTGTTAAATAGTTTGACATTTACCTTGTCTCTTTGTATTTTTATATTATATGGTTAATAAAAATACTATAAACTACCAAGATAAACTCAAGTGGATAATTCATTTCATATTTCAAATTATTTAACCCTTTGGCCGAACATTACATTTTTAAAAATAATATATCAATTAATAATATAAATTTTTTTTAAAAAAACTTATGTATGCCAATTTTTATAGTATTTGGTAATTGATTTTTTAAAAGTCTTAACAACTTTATTACATCGAACTAAATTTATTTAATCAACCCTAAAATGTCATATTAACCTCTAAAATTCGTGGAATTCATCAAAAGTTTCAATTTAAATTTATTGGGGTAATTGTAATATCCATTTTTTAATATTTCATTAATAAGGTAATTATTGCATCATAATTGTGTCATAAATAAATTAAATTATTTAATGTCTAAAAATTATAAATTAAATACCCTTATATAGGTAATAGTTTTATATTTATAATTATTTTTTATAGTTGAATTTATCTTATTTATAACCCTAAATTAAAAAAATTTAGTTATTAAACTTTAAAGTTAATACTTTTAAGTCTTATTTAAATTATGTAATAATAAATGTCCTAATATAATCCAAGTGGACCTAAAGGATCATATATTATTCCTAAGATTTAATTTGGTCGAATTATACTTATCTAATATAATTAGGACATGTGTTTTGGTAATAATAATATCATTTTTACCTTTAATTACCCTATTAACTTTTAACCCTGGTAAATAAATGTCGAAAGTTAGAATTCACCAAAAATTATTTTTATCTTATTGAAACATATTTTACTTACTGATATCAATTGTGTCTCCAATATTTTATAAATTCAACTCACAAAAGTGGTAAAATTATGTTTTATGCAAATTTGCAAATGCTCCTAGAAGGTGGGTAAAAGACGGTAAATAGTTCAATTAAATATTTATATATCTAAACTTATTATAAAATGAATCCAACAAATTAAATTTAACTTATATAGGTATTATTTATCTATTTTGACCTAAAATAAATTTAAATAAAAATAATAATTATTTAAATAAAAAGTCGATTTTAAACAATAACGCAATGTTTTTCTCTATTCATAAAAAATTGAATGTTTTCAGAAATATACGAAAAATTAACCCGATAATAATTTTGATATACAAAATTCAAAAATGAAGTCCATTTTGACAGATAAAATTCATAAAATTTCAAAAATTGGGTATTACTATTCATAATGTCTAGTTTAATTGGTCGTGGTGTGTTAAAACTCCATGTTGTGTACAACGCAAGCTATTGCATTATTCAAAGGGAAACGTACTGTGGAAGTTTGGGGTGTTACAATGAATTAAAATTTCCATGTTTATTAATGTGGATAATATATTTATAGTTCCTTATGAATATAAATAATTGTAAAATATTACTGGAATATAATGGATATAAATGTTATCATGGGATTAATATAAATATTTTTTTTAATTACCTATAAAAAATTCAATATAATATTTATAATGATTTTTTAAAATAATATATTTAAAAAATTATATAATTCTTCATTTATTTGGCATGTTATACAATATGACTTTATTATATTTAATGTTTTTAAAAATATTGAATAATGCCCATCCCCACACTAATAAATGGAACCGTCATGTCCAATCTTCTCGAAGCAACATGATCCATTTAAAATTTCCTCATATCAACCCAATTACACTCATAGTATCCATATCCATGACCTAGAGTTGATTTTATTCCCAAATGACCAATCATAAAAATCCTAATATTCTATTCAAAGGAGGATACTCGAAGAATTTTTATAATTTATCACTTATGTTTTTCATGTTTATTTCTTATTAAACCTCGTTAAAATGATCTATAAAAATCATAATATTATGGAATAATTAACAAAGAAATATATATGTTTTTATGTTAATGGTACATAAATTTACTACATCTATTTCATCTATTGATAAATATTAATTTTGACCGTGCATATATTTAGACCACCACCACCATGAAGTGATATGATCCATTTTTTACATACTCATTACATTTTTGGTCATAAGGATATATTTTTTGAATATATATGACATTAAACATTATAATATGACTTTTTATAGTTTAAATATTATTTAACTTTAAATTTTTTTTAAATTGAAATGTGGTTACATTATTCCTGAATAACTAGAAACTATAGTTTCAACAAAGTGATGATTTAGTTTTTAACCATATCGTTAAATTCATGGTTGTAAAAGTGTATATAATGATTAAATTTTATTATTACAGAAATAATAATATCCTAGAGATTATGATAACATTACCACAATTCATGGACTAGAACCATCATATCACACCACCCATGGAAAATGGATGCGTTTACACCATAATGTTTATTTTAAGGATGAATTGGAAATAATAGAATAATTAAAATAATAATGGAATGATACCAAGTGAGTCATGTATTAATATGTTACTATATAATTTTTATATAAATCATTATTTTTTATATTTTAGGATTGAAGGCATATGAATTCAGATGGGACCTCATATAACTGTGTTTATTATAATCACATTATTTTCATGATTGTATATGATAAATATCCATTTTATTAAAATTATATTACTCATGTAATTAAAAAAATATTTTATTAACCTATGATTATGGGTAATATTTTTATGTATCATTTCTATTTTCATCTCCTCGGTACTTAAAATGATCAAGAAGATATTTTTAGGGAAATCAAAAATATTCTCCACTTCAGCCAATTGTCTTTTTCTACCATATACATGTATATTAAAATATTTACATGATTGTTATTTTCTAGGGTTCAATAATTATTTAAATTAATTTTAATCAATATATGTATATTTACTAAATTTTCAAAAATGTATTTTTATAATGTTTTGTAAATGATTTATTTTTGATATTTTGATAATAATATTGAATGGTATCTTAGTTTTAATGTATTATGGATGAATAAATTCTACGACCATCATGAATATTCATTTTATTTATGATTACATGACATTTTATATTTTTTATTTTCAATGGAAATGTGTTTATAAACATTTTTAAATTTTATATTTTTAATGACATCATAAAAAAGGGTATATTCACTATTTTGAATGAAACTTTTTGATGAAAATCTAAAGGTATTATTCATCAATGTTACCAATATTTATGTATTTTAATAATTATACTATGAAATGATTTAATGATACTATCCAAATTTCCCTTCTAGATGGACTATGATGAAGATTATTTAAGGATTAATTTATAAAACCCATTATATTCCGATAGTTAATGTTTTTTTAAGGAAATTTTCATAAAACTCAATTATTTTAAATTATTTATTCTATTAAGAGATTATAAAATTATTATTGAAGCAACTATAATTTATGTTTCTTATTCTATGATAAATTGATAAATTTATTTATGATCTTTTTTCAGGCATATGAATTGTTTCACCAAGTGATGTGTTGTAATGGAATTATGTACCCCTCCAATGAATTAGATAAAAATTGAAGTCCCATTAGATAATATGGACATGAATGGGTAGTGACTATGTTCAGTAAGGTAATCATTGAATTAAGATATTATGGTTAGTGGAACATGTACTAAGAATTTATGGAATATGCATTGAATCCAATCCGCCATGATACATTGCGGAATGATCCTTGATTTAGGAAATTATTTCCTAAGATTATGATTATGATACAACCCTATACCTTATGTGTATGGTATGTAATAATGGATTCTGATTTATTTTTGATTATTTAGGACTCGTATATCATATGTTATGATAAATCATTATGAAATTATACCTGATTAATGATCATTATTCTTGTTTGTAATTACATTAATAAGTTTTGAACATTATTTTGTACCCTTATTCAGAAAATTTTCACAAATTTTATCATTAAATTTTATATAAAAAATTCAACCTTAATGAGAATCAATTATAATCCATTCCTATTTATACATTACCTAGGTAATAATTTGTTAGTATACATTTAGGAAATGTGCTACGTGAGAAGAAAATTATGGAATATTTTTAGGATAATTCAAGAAATAAAATCAATTTTCCTCTCATTTCTAATAACATTAAACCACTATAGTTATGAATAATGTATTGATATGATATGTTTAAAATATTAATGTAAATATATGTAATATTTACGAATTTTATGCATGGTTCTCTTCATCCCTTAAAAGATTAATCATTAAAATGAAATATTATTTTCACCCTTTTATAACAAAATTCTAGAAACTAGAAAATGAGACATATAATTTTTTTAAATGATTCCTTTTAAACGATTTTAAGGAAATAAAATTTTTATATAAAATGAACATATAAATTTATTGAATCATATCTAAGGATAACTATAAATTTATATATTAGAAATGGGAATGAGTATAATTACTCTCAATGAATATTTAGTGATAAGTTTCACTGGACTTATTAACATTCTACAGATTGAATTGGGAAACAAGGGGTAGTGAAATGAAAATAATGCATATAAACCAATGAACGTATAAAAATATAAGAAAACATATGTGTTTTATGAATTAATGAATAAATAATATAAAAAATAGGTGTTCAAACATATATAATATTGATTTGAAATAAAAATTTGAATGAATTAAATATACCTTTTGTGACAATTAAATAAAATAATATTGAATGAAAGAATCATTAATATATTTTCAAATGAAATTAATCAAAATAAAATATTTATAAAAAACCATGGTTAGTACATATACATGAAATAAATGCATGTGTTAAATCTATAACATATCCCAATATTTGAAAAAATGAGATAAAAAACCCATTATCTTTATCCTTGACATCTTTGAGATAGTCTTATCCACAATGATGAAATAACTACTTCTAAATATTTCCTCACTCTAAATGATGGAAATGGTCTTACCTCATTTAAAAAGAAGCCGAACTACATTATTTAATGATTTTAAATACAATATATTTGTATGTATTTAAGATTATATCAGAATAAATTCTTATATTATAAGGGGTAATGAAGAACTCCTTTTGTTATAAAACAATGATTTCATTTCCATGGAATCAATAGTTAAGGTAATAATAAGGTCTGGAGCACAAGGATATTAGGTTATATAATTATGAAAATATAGGTTATTAATTTATTCATATGTTCTACATGTAATAGAAGTCTTACACAGTGTAGCACCCTATTATTTTAAAAGGGGAACATCACATTAGATAGAGTGTTTGAAACATGACACCAATAATAGAATAAAATATAACACCCAAATACACAAGGATATAATTATTTTCATTAAATCCCATTGATAGACTTCATTACACACAACACTAGGTTTGAACGAAATGTTATACTCTACTATAATATTATTTTCAAAACATGAACATTATAACAAAGAAGTTAAAATGACATGTATGAATAAAAATAATAAAAATAATAAAAATATATGTATTACAGATGTATAAATAAGATTTAATGGTTATATGATCGCTATAAATAAAATAAAAACCATTTTAATACAAAATAATCATTTTTCATAAAAACACTATTTATCTAAAACACAGAATAATATCGCTATGCATACATAAGTTAATATTAATTATTAACAGTTATATAATATTTATTTAATAAAATTAAATTTTATTTTGATATAAAAATATAATAATTATCAGTGGTTTAGTTTTTATACATTTATTAAACGGTTAATTTTCTGATGAATATTGAAAAATACTAATTTTTATAGAAACATATCTATTTTTTATAATTTTTACAATGTTAAAATTATAACTTAGGAAGTTATTAAATTAGAATTAGTTCAATTATATAAATTTTTAAATAATTCTGGTCATTGGAATAAATTTTATTTTTAATTTGGATACAATATCTTTTAAAAAAGTTGGATGTTTTCCTTTGTAAGACCTGCTTTTTTGTCCCTCTCTAGGTATAATTTTTAATAGGATTTTTACACTGATATGAATTATATTTATATAAATTCATTTCATATTTTTAATAAGCATAATTAATATTTTATAATATGTATAAAATAAATTTTTAAAATAAAAAAGAGTTAAAACATTAAAAAATCAATAATAATGGTTAAGGTAAAAAATGGGTCTACTGAGAGGCTAGGGGTTAAACTATGATAATAAGTGTTAAAATGACCTACATAATTCAATAATTTATATTTTATGGCCATATTTTATTCTAATAATTCCTATAATAAAATATAGTATCATTTGGAATCTTGTTTCATTTGATTGACTTTATAATTTGTGATTCTTTTTTAGAAATTACTATTTAATTTCCAAAATGGCCCCCTTTCCACACTTATAAAAGGTCACTCACACCTCTTACTTATTCACACCATTAAAGCCCATTTGGATGTACTGAACCCAACCAAATTATCTCCCCCAAATCCTTTGAAACGTTTTAATTCTTTTGTTTGAACCAAATGACGAACACTAGGGTCCTTAAGAAGATATTCAATGGTGTTTTCTCATACCGAATGTAATTGTATTAACAATTCCCTCTCATTATATTTCTTCCTTTTCCACCTTCATTATGACTTCAAAGTTAATATATAATGACCCGAGTATCTTAAATATATTGAAATTATATTATTTTTATGAAATAATATTTATACATATCCTCTTCCATCAAATGGGAAATGAAATTGTTAATTGTTGATATGGTGCACTACCACCTCACGAACCGATATTGTTCGTTATCCATCACATCCTTTAAATTATGCTTATATTGAAATATTTAACATTTTATAATATATTTAGAAAAATTTAATTATTTATGCTTTGAAATATCAAATAAACTTTCTTACTATAAATTTAATTTAAAATACTATAACATAGTTCTTGTGTACGGTGGACTACCGCCTCACAAAGTGATGTGATTTTTTCTAACGCTTTACGTGGAATGTAATAATGATAAATTTAATTATATATGTTATATATATGAAAATATATGAATTTTGTAAAAATAATATATAATATGTGTCCTTACCCTTTCTAACTTTATGGGAATGATATCGTCACACATGAGCACGTACAAACTATCATCTCCCTGAAGCAATGCAATTCATTTTATATCTAACATTTTAAATAATATTTATAATAATATATAATATAAAAACAAATATTTATAACATTAATATAAATTTTTTGATGATTAAACTATATAATACATACATTAATCAAAACATTCATGAAAAAAACACGCATGTGAAAATAGTGCAATTAGCACCCGAAACAATGAAGATAATGGACTATAATTAAAAAAGACATGGTAAAATGATATAATAGGATAATATATCGTATGATATATATCATTATAGTTATATAATAGTTTATAATAAAACAATATTTACTATAAAGTATGTTAAAACATGTATAATGGTAATATGATTTAATATATAGGCTTCTTGTCTCACTTTTACTTCTGTGATACATACACCATATTCACCACTTATTCCATTGTGCGGTGTATATAAATAAAATTTTTATATTAAATATAATGAATCAAATTATAATCACCTTATTAAATGTTTCATTTTTTGTTATTTATTACATTTGGATTGTGATTAAATGTTATCAAAGTGGTATGTTCTTATTTCACAATCTCACCATTATTCGAGATTGTTCTTTTTTATGTCTCCCTCAGAGGTATTATTAGATATTTATATCTTAACCTCATTATATTTAATGTGTTTATGTTTATTAATGAACCTTTTAAAATAATAGTTTGATTTTCCCTCTCATTGGTGCTTATAATATTTGAGAAAATGTTTTAAAAAGAACCCAACATTATTTTTCTTTTTGATCAAAATCCATGATTTCTTAAAAAATGAAATTTTTTTTAGCCCTTTAGAAATGATTTCCTTAAAAAAAATTCCCAATTTTTTAAAAGATATTTTCAAATTTTTCTTCATATAGTTTTCAAAAAATTAATTTTTAGGTTTTAATAAAATGTTAATGGAATTTTGGTTCTAAAACATACAACATGAATAGAATTATACACCATCATGACCACTAAATTTTTTAATGATTATTTTACATACTTACAAAATTAATATTTAGTAAAAATCATTTTTAAGATTTTATTGGTAATTTTTTTTCATAGGTGAATTTCAATGTGAAAAGGATATATTCCTAAAAAATTTTTTTAAGGAAATTTTATGGTAATTTTGTTCATAAAGGGCATCAAAACATTATTTTTATTATGATATACTATGGATATGCTCAATTTATACCATCATTACATTTTATCCAGAATATTTTTGATATGTTTCACATGGGATTTAATTTTAATCATCATTCACCATATTACTCTAGATGGTTTATTAGTATGATTTATCATTTGGGTAAGTATTAAAATTTCATTCGATAGTTGTTTAGTATGAATATTTTTGTTGATTATGATTCAACCCATACATATTGAGAATTTACTGGATTTATTAAGTGGAAGGTGGGGAAAATAATTACATATACCCTTGATGCATAAGTAGGTATCGTGAGACAAATTATCTTTGGTGTTTGGATAAGGCCTTACCTATTTATATAATATGTATTGTCATGACGTCTTGTTGGTAATAAATCATATAATTCTTACTTGAGTTTATGTTTAATATATATAGAATTATAAATTCCATCATCATGAATTTTGTTATTTATATTGCATGCGATTATTTTAATAGTAATAGTATAGATGGTTAGGTTTTAAGATAATTTGATTATTTTTAGGCATAATTTGATTTCCATTTAGTCCTACCATATTATGATCATGTTATTGATTAAATGGATTGTGTTTTAGTTATTTACATTGAAATATTTATTATTACTTATTTATTCATTGTGTAAACTATATTCATAAACTTCTTGGGAATCAAAGACCAACCCTTTAGTAGGTATTATTTTCCCTAGGATATCTTCATGTGTTTTGTTTTTAATATTCTTTGTCACAATAATGCGATTAAAGGGTCCTAAAACAAAATACATTGTGTATTTAATATTTTAAAATGTAATGTAAATTTCATGTGTGTATATGGTTTTCCAGGACTACTAAACTATTTATTCCTTCAGAATGTGATTGTATTCATCTTATTTCGATGTAATAAACAAGGAATCAAATCTAAGTTACTTTGGTAGGGGATTATATTGTCTGTATCAAGGGATGTTTAATAGAAACATTGGGAACTATATTAATGAAACAATATATTAGGAAATATATCCCTATAGAAGACATTTAGGATATGTATGGATGAATCTCCTAACATTTTGTTAAGGAATATATTTTGTGGTTTCTCCATGAAATAAATCCTTGTATATAAAATAAATTTAGGATAAGTTATAGAATAGATGTACCTAGGGGTAATAACACTGAAAATGGTGAATTAGGATTGAATTGATCATCACGTGGTGCATGCCAATAGTCCTTACTATGCACTAGGTCTGAAACTCCTTGGATATATTCTTGGGATAATTCAAATTTTATTTACAAACCATTATGGTAGATTTAAAAATATATTTATGATTTGAAAAAATTCCCAATGAAACCATGATTATGATTATGATATTATCTAAGAGTATTTTTTTTAATATATGTTATGTATTTACCTAGTTCTGGGATTATACATTAGGTTTCATAATTTAATAAACTATTATAATTTATTACATTATTTATAAAGGGAGTCTAGTTGAATGAATGGGAACCATATCAATGATCTTAATCCAAGTATTAATAACGATCATTTAGTTGATGGACATAAGAAGAAAATTTTAAGGGAACTACTCTCCCAAACATTCTCATCATATGGGGAAATAATTTCATGATCTATCATGATCGATACATAATTATCATTTTATTATATTTATTATGGGAATAAATATAATAAGGTGAAGATAGATTAAAATTATAGATAAGGTTAATAAGGGAAATAAGTATTTTTTACAATTTGATAATTGTGGAAAGAAACACCCTGGAACATGCAGGAATTGAATGGGATTTTTCTAAAGTTATGGAGGAAAAAAGGACACATTTCACATGAATGAATGGGCATTAAAGGATATACCAAAGTTAAATGTATCAAATTTATTGTGATAAAGAACTACATAATTTAATTTCCCAAGAGTCAAATATTTTTTCCTTGGAATAAGATAGGGGATCAAGGTCAAGCTTATTCTAATACTACAGAAAAAGTTGAATGATTAATTTTCACATGTTTGGATTCAATAATTATGTTATAAGATTATATTTTCAATGATATTCTAGTTATAAAAATCATTTAATGTATAATTATTTTACGGCACTACTATTTAAAATTGTATATTAAAACATATTCTAAATGGTACCAATGTACAAGAAAAGTGGTTTAGGGAAATGTTGATCTTTTTGTAAAATACATTATTGATCGATCATAGATCTTAACAGAAATTTGATGTTGAGATAGCAATGACAAATATTTTTGATGGGATAGTATTATAAACCATGAAATTTCTTAGATTATTTATGCTTTATATTATATTTTATAGATTTTATAACGATTATTGTTTTATGGAATATATTCTAAAATATAATATTTTACTTCTAGAAGTATTAATCTGTTCAATAAGTTTTTATGTTAATCATGGTATTCACCAATGTGGAATGTGAAAATATGATCGAATTATACTATCTGGGGAATATAATGATGATTTATTGCAACGATTATAATATATTAGACATATTTTTGAAGGTTCTCATGGATAAATATTTATATGATGGTTAAAATATAAAATTGGGAGTTATTGGATAATATTTTTTAAAAAAAATTTATTTTGTAGAATATCATGCCTTAATGGGAATTACTTTTCCTTTTAATGACCTTTTCAATGTTCTTGTTGCATAAAAAATTTATTATTAAGATATTTATTTATTAGACTGATACATGGAGTGTAAATTTGTCACAGCACAAACATATGGTTAAATTGTGCTTTAAGATTGATGAATATCAATTATATGTAATTATTTATATTCATAGACAGTTAAATAATTTCTCAACATTAAGAAAATAATTCAGAAATAGAAATTTTATCCTAGTGCCTCCATATTGTATGAATCGATGTTAATATAACTCATCATATAATTATGGTTTTGAGGTCATTAACAATCCACTGATCATTCACTTTATTGTGATAAATGATCCCTATCATTATATATAATTTCACATGTTTTTCTTCCATGTATATATATTCACATCTAACCTATGTTTTCCTACATGGAATCCTAGTTAGGTGTTATTCTAAATGTCCTTAATACTTAAGTTACTCCATCATCAGTATGACATATTTTTAACCCATTTAAATATGGGGGATCATTGGAAACATATTTACAAATATCAAACCATTGTTTTTCAAGATCATGATTAAATTCCGGGGAACCATTTATTTAATGTGGTAGAATGTAAAACCCTACGATTTTAAAAGTGGAACATAATATTCCACAACATGTATGAAATGAAACAACAATAGTAAATGATAATATGTCTCACTTAGAAATTAGAATAAACTTATTTTAAATTAAATCACCTCTATTGCTTATAATGAATGCAACATGAGGTTTGAACCAAACATGCCACTCTAATAAAATATTTGTATTTAAACATGACCATTAAAACATATCCATTAAGATGGTGTGTATGAATAGTAATAAATAATTACTAAAATAACATTGTTTACCCACTTATATGTAAATTCAATTGGTATCTATTAATTATAAATAAAAAATAACCATTTCAATAGAATATAAATTCTTTCTGAAAAAATTAACTTCTCTAAAAAGAGGAATAAAAGAAATTTTTGAAAAAAAAATTAAAAAAAATTTGAAACGTGTAGAAAATTTAATTAATAAAATGAATATTATTTTTTAAATTATAATATAAACTATGAATTATGTATAATTTTTGATATTAGTCAAAATGGTTTCATTTTTTGATGAATAGTGAAAAATACCATATTTTGCCGAAAACAGCTATTTCGTTTAAAGTATTTACAAATATAAAATAATATTTTATGTTGGTATTAAATTAAAAGTAGATAAATTATATTATAATACTTCATAATCCCTCCCCCATATAGTACCCATAATAGGAAGGCAATGAGATAAGTGAGGTGGTGGCTGCCAGAGTCCATCCTCCAGTAGGCCCCATGTTGGCAACTAGCACCGAGTGTATAATAAACCTATATATGGGAGAAATTACAATGTAATAGAACATGCAGATAAAAGAGATATTACATATAAAACAATGAATACATTATCATAAATATAATATAAATCCCATGTTAATATATGCAATATCATATAATGCCGAAAATATTAAGAAGGAAACCACAAGAACACACAAGAGAAAGACGTCATCAACCCCTAATTCAAAACATATCATGAAAAAAAATATTGTAATATCCATCATGATCCAAAAAGTTTTATAGATGACCATAATAATATATTATATATATGTAGGGTCGTTATAATAGTTTAATCAGTAATATTCTCCATAAAGCCTCTCATGCAAAAGACAAGGAATGAATGCAAAAGCATAATAGACAGTAGTACAACTAACTTTTTACCTAATATGCTATACTAGGTTCCCTCCCATAAAATTGATAAATCTCACAAAGTATCACACACATGAGAGAATATAATATAATAGTGAAACATCAAGGGTATGATTCTCCCGCTTCCCCACTAGTTTTCCACTATGCCCTAATGTTTCACGTCCTAAACCTTTACCCTCCAAAATAATCTATCATGAATACCCCTAGGAAAGGAATTATAACATGAACCTTATGCATAAAATCATCATATAATCCCATATGAAATCAAATTATATAGTAACCAGTAATTTTTTGGATCCCCTACAAGTCGTATAACATGTATCATACATCTGGTATTATACATCAAACTATCACAGACTATAAGCATCTTACCTAAAATATTCATTTGGATACAATAACTAGGGATACAAGAGTGCGAATAAAAAAAATAATAACATAAATGTATAAAACAATATATGGAAACTGACATTAATTCATTTTTACACATTTAATTGCCATGATATATGAGTGGGGATAGAGGGGATAGTCAGTTATTTACCCACCGCTAGGATATTGGGCACAACTCCCTCTTATAGTGAACATGGTTACAATATCCCTAGACAACATTTGTGGTAAAGTGTTTACAATACTATAATATACATGATATAAAATCCCACACAACTACACTACCTTCATAACCTAGAACTAATCTCAACTGCAACTATTGTCGCTCAGACACCCAACTACAACTACAATGGAGTAGAAATCCTATGGAACATAATAATTTAAAATGATACATAAAATACATATTTATATTTTTTTACCATTTAATTTCATTAATAAATTTATTATAAATTAGTTAATGATTAACATTAATATGAATAACATTACATTAATCATCAGATTAATTTCAATGTCATCAGGTTTTATTCCAATGGTTTCCACTATTTATCAATAGTAACATTCTCATTTTCATTCCAAAACACCCACCCCATTGGTCAATAATAATTAATAATTATTTTCAACATTCAATAAACCATAATCTCTAATAAAATCATCCTTGGATACCACAAAGAGGAAACATTCAACAGAGAACACCGTATTGACTCAAGCAGTTGAGAAAGGAATGCAGATAAAATAAGAAACACGTCAATATTCAATTTAACTTATTGATGAGAAATAATCCCAATTCTCTGCATCACATTAATAGGTATTCCTAGATTCAACCCATAATAAAATCCTTGGATCTATATATAACACCCAAATGAATATCCCAATGCATCTCTCCATAAGTGGCATCAATTGCTGCCACATAGTATGATCCTCCAGACCCGATCACATTACCAATCACATGATCATCCTTCCAAGGATCATAATGAATATATGCCTGCCCTCCACATATATCATCACACAATGACTCTCATATACAAAAAACATCATAAATAAATAATAATAAAAATTCAATATGTCAATATAGGACCCCAAAATAATGAAACCATATATTACACAAAAACAAGATCACGCATCTACAAATTCAATGAACAAGGCCTTATCATGCACACATGAAACTCATTCCATATATCATATCATTATCAATTTACTAGTTTTGGTTCCATACAATATTAAATAATTTATTAGACACTATGAGAATCCTATGGCATGAAGCTATAACGTGTTATCAAATTCCAAACCCTCCTTAGTATTAAAACCACTTTCATCATCATAGAAAATTACCATTTTCACTAACATTACCTTTAATTTTAGAATTATAAAAAAGAATAATTGTGAATAAACTTCTTTAGAAATTACATTATCATGGAGGAAAATTTATATGTAATATTTTTCATTACATAAAATTAAATTACCATAAAATTACAAGAAACAATGAATTCATTTGACATTCAGCTTAATTCATTTTTTTATAACTGATTACCAAATATCGATATCATGTTCATTTCCATTTTCCATAATGATTTATATGATAATAGATATCACAAAAATACATTTTATAAATCACAACATATATATAACACTATAATAAAATTGAAGAGGGAAACCATTATCAAAATAGAAAGTACTTACAAGTGATCACTACAATTAATACATTATTAATATGGTTTAATAATTATTAGGATAATTTAGTTTTCATTAAAAGGTGAAAGCATAATAACATTATTAATTAATATAAAAAATATATGATTAAATAAATCCCCTATTCCAATGTAATCAACCTTCATCACATGATGACAAACAGAAGTTTCATAACTCAATCACCACTCTCGATGTGTTTTATCTTTTCAAAGAGTCCATGAACAAACCATAGAAATAAATTATTTTCTTATAATGATGGTGAGATACCACCATCCATGTAAATAGAAAGAAGAAGGATTCATATCAATGGAATATAATAGAAGAGTTAGAACATAGCTGAGATCCCCTCGATTAGAGATTGAAGACCACGCTAAATCACTATTAAAGGAATTCCCAAATTCCAAGAATGCGAGTCATGGATAGACTTGAAGTTGGGAGATATCCACATAATTTTAGAAAAAAGGAGGCACTATAACATATAATGGAATTATATATAGTACATGTTCATGGTGTGAAACCATTTTACATTATGTGTATATCATCTTCTGTATTCTTCCAAAAAAATACATTTCCTCGAAATAGTTTATCCCAAAATAATTCATATCATAAGTAACCCCATGATCTATCACGATACAAGGCATGAAATGATATTTCTCAGTGTGAAATCAAAACATAGTTTGAATTATCCTTGCGTCAATCATTTAGTCTCCACACACTTCTATACCCACTCTAGGTCTCCACAGATCCACAAGGTCTTCAAAAAAAGAAAAAGTGCTCAAGTAGATGGATATAGTCCTTCTCATTAGATTCCAATAAAATAATTATCATCCTAGAGAATAAAGAAATAATCCTAAAGAAAAAATATAAAGGGGACTTCCAAATATATACCATGTGAGATACCTCTTAAGGATATATCTATCATAGGATCTCAACCACCTCAATAGATAAAAAGAACAAAATCATGCTATAACAACAACCCACTCATAAGGAAAATCTTGTGGGTATATACCACCCATAAAAAAGTAAATACACAACAATAAACAAGACTAAACCATATCCTAAACCCAAAAATTCAACATACAATAATGAAAAATGATATAATAGAAGTTCAAAACATAAAATAGCTCTGGGTATTGTGTCTAAAACTATATATTAAATTCATAGGTACTCTCCTCCATGACACCATGCCACCAAAATACATGAACCTACGGAATAAAATACCAATTTAACACATTATCATTGTGATACTAGATCCCTGCATTATTCTAATCAATTATTACATCACCTTCAACATCAATTTAGACCTATTCGATGACATATGAGTTTTGATGATGTTAAAGAAGGAGCTGTGACTTGTGGAGAATATCATGTATCTGAATCATCTATGTGTGGAGTTATATATGATATTCCATGGCTCAAACACAATCCACAACCTCAAAAGGCCAAACAATATATGCATAAATCTTACTATGATGACCAAAATGCCGCTTCCCATGATGTAGAATCACCTTCCAAAACAGATGATCTCTAATTCCAAACATTAGAGGTATCTTTTGGGATTTACATATTATTTAAGATTATGGCATCATTCCTTCATCATTTATGAATTACCTAAACCATATATATCATATTATATAGTATTTTCATCAATAAAATTACCAACTCTCCTATACTAGTATAACAAAATAGAGAATGATAATTTCAATCATACAAAGCATGAAACAGCACAGTACCAATGGTGGGGTGGAAACTATTATTGTGAGAAAAATCGACCAATGAAATGTTCCTAGTCCTTGAACCTACAAAAACTAGGAAATAAGAACATAAAATTTCTTATATAGTCTAGAAAGTCTTCCCTTTATTAATATCCATCAATGGATGAAAATATGTGATTAGGAATAACTAATATCCAAATTGATACTAGAATCCCTTCCACAACCTATAGGAAAATAGATGAACCTTATCAGAGATTATTATCCTTTAGACTCTTTGGATTCTCACATCCTATTCCATAAACCTTTTTGATAAAATCTCTACTAATATTGAATCCATTATCTCTAGAATGAGATGTTATTTTATCAAAATATCCAGAACAACCCATATAAGAAAATATATTCTTTTTGATCAAGGTAAAATATTTACATGTTCCATAATGATGTCCTCTCTCTTTGAACAGGGAACATCTAATGTATAGAGGGAACAATCAGGAACACTATTCCATCCAATCACCTTCTGCCAGATCTAACATAATGAAACAAACCCTATAAAAACTCATTTTCATCAATGACCAACAAAAATAACCTCTCATAGATGGGTATATCATTATGACATCACAATATAATTCTAATGGTGATCTATGAGACTCATATGGAACCAGATCACATAATTACAAAAAGATGAATATAATTTTATAAAATAATGACAACTATTGTCCATCTATAGAAAAAAATTTAGAGGAAACATTAATAAAACTCAGTCTCTCCAAAACTCCACCTCAGAATCCCGCAACAAAGACTCCACCTATAAATACAATAATTATCACTCCACCATCATCCAAAGAAGAATATCTCTTACTTCAACCTATCACATATATAGATTCAAAATTTGTAGTTCCTTGACTAGTCTCTAAGAATCCATAGATTCATAAAAAACATCACTACATTAATTATTTCTCACTGCATTTGCCACAACATTTCCCACTCGCGGTGTATATGATATCTCAATTTTATAATCCTATATGAATTGCATTCGCTGACACTGATTCTTGTTTATGTCAAGCTAGGTGAAGATGTAACTCAAGTTCTTATGGTTGGTAAAAATAGAAAAAACTCACTAATAAGGAATGTCACCAAAACATCAATGAAAATGAAATTACATCCAACTAATGTACAATTATCGCTTTTTTAAACACATTGAGACCTAAAATAAAAGACCCATAAGAATCAATTGATATATGTGGTATTATAACAAATACCAAACCAAGACATGATGTGTCACAAAATTTTTAACAAGCCAACCCATGTCCACCCTAAATCTGTAACCCTAGCTCATATGTGGCATGACATAAAGGGAATTCCCAATCCCCACGGGCTGGACACTAGTGTCGGGAATCCAAATAGTACAAAGAGGGAACACTTTCTACCAATAAATAAACAAGAAACTAAATATTATATAGACAAACAAGAAGACCAATACATATATTTAAAACAAACTAAACATATTATACATGAAACTAGACAGTACAACAACTAAAGAAATAAACCCACCGCACCAGACAACCACACTATCTCCGTGTGACCCTGTGAGTCACTATCCAACACAATGACCAACCATCTACCAAGGTGATAGAACTCAATATGAACCTACACAAGGTCTAAATATCAAATAAAACTATCGGTGTGAGTATTAAATCTCTGTAGGTGAACCTGATATTCTATTTCCCAATGAAATTTCTATAAAATTAAATATTCATAAACATCTAAGTTTGAACTAAAATAAATTAAAGTATAATTTTCTTAATATTTACTCAAAGTACACATCATTTACCTTAGTTATTTGAAAAATCAAGTTCGATCCATTAGTGTTACATATCATTTTCAAGGGAAAAGTGATGATTTTATTTTCAACAGGAACAAGAGAGATTGAAAATGGTTTTTTTCTTGAAATTGTTTTCTAGAAAATCATTTGAAAACATGAACTCACATTAAAATAAAAACACTACAAAAGTGGTACCCATAATACTAACATAAGAAGGGAAATTTAAAAATATATACAAGAATCACTTTCATCACTCGAAGAAACTAAAATCCAATAGACATGGGTGAACCTAGGAGATCAATAATAATATAGAAGAAACCAATACCCGAGACTCCCTCTATATAAGCATGCCACATATGATGAAATAAAAATATCTATATGCTCAAACACCCTTTCTCCAGATAGACCAATAGAAAATCCCATAACAATGAACCCATTATATCCACCTACTCTAGGCCACGATTAAGTACTGTGACGTACCAGGGAAGAAATCATCCTTATAAAATTTTATTAATATACCTTGTTCCCATGTATAAGGTATATAATGTGGGTTACCCAAATGATGAAATCATATCATCTAATAATAATAAAATAATAACAATAATCCACAACCGGCCTCACCCCGAGTCTCTTAAAATACTAATATCATGATTTAAAATAAATAGATCACAAAGGGTTCCAACTGAAGAACCCTGATAACAGATCCTGAGGACTCCATTGTGAGGACCTCCAATCCATTATACATAGACAAGGCATGAGAAACATTCAACATAGGTTTTTATAATAAACAATTTTCATCGTTTTCTTAATGTGGCCAAACGGTCCCTAAAACATATCCCACAAAACCATCCATTTTCAAAAAAATGAAACCCATATTTCAAAATAGGTATTAGTACACCATTTAACATTTCTATCCACTTAAAATTTTTTTATTAAGAACATTTAAATTAAAATTTGGATAAAAACATTCTTATAAAAGTTCAAAACATGGTACTTGCAGGAAACACATGAATTTTCTTTTCAAAATACAATACTAATTACTTTATAAAACCCAAAATCACTTCGGAAGCCCATAAAAAGCACCTAATACATCATTTAACATGTTACCAATACATTCTTTCAATACAAACTAAAAATCTATTATCCTAAATCACACAAAATATCCAATTAGAAATTTAATCAATCACTTGGTGTGCGCTATTTATCAAAACATGTCCAAATATGTCAACATAAGGTTTTTAGCATCATTTTCACACCAATAAATTAAATAAAGTCTCATACATCAATAAATATTATTCATAAATGTTGAAAAAAAGATGAAGTAAATGTATCCTAAATTATACAGTTTGAGTTCATGGGAAACATACCTCAAATCCATGGCATAATGACAATGAACCACTGCAATATTTCCATGTCGGTTCAACAACACAAGATCTATAAAGGTGATCCCTAAAAGAACAAACCCTCCAACATAAATCAATGTAAAACCAAACCCTAGTTCGACATGACCATGGGAGAATAGGAAACCATGGTAATGAATGGAAGAAGATTGAAGAGGGAAGAGAGGAGAAGATTAAAGGGATGGATTTGATAATGAATCACTGAACTTTTGTAACAAATCTCCCAAAAGTGGCCCAAATGGAATAAAATTTAGGGGGCCCCTCTGGTCGATACCAAAGAACTAGGGATTCAAATGGGAGTTCGAATCACTAAAATTGGATTTTATAATTAAATTTTATTAATAATGTAATGGGCAGCATGGTTTTACTGCATGAATTTTGAAACTGTGTGCAAACCATGTGAATGCTACAGGAAAAAAACTGCAACATTACAAGTTTAATTGTCACGGTTTTGGATAATTGTGCGCAAATTGTGTGACCCCGAAAATTGGCCAAGATCCCCAAAATATCACCCAAAAAAATGAAGCCCACCCAATTATCCTTGAATTATTTAATCACAATATCATGACACTATGGGTGACATAGAATCTTCACCATGAAACTTTCTCCCAACATGAACCCATGTCCAAACCCAAGACAAAAACAAGAACAGGGAACAAATGATAAGTATAAACCCTTCACACCCTAAACCCATGAAAATAATGAGATTCCCATAAGACCAAAACATAAAAAAATACTTAAAAAATTGTGTGTGAAAATTCGCCCCACCATGAAATCTTTCTGCCACCAGAAATCCACAACCCTTCCCAACAGATTTATCAACCCCTGAGGATTCCATATTAAAAATATACAATCTCTCTTCATCACGAATATTTCACCTTTCAATGGTTGAATGAAACAACCAACCACACGTGGAACTCAAGCCTCATGACTGAAACAAATCAACAACTTCAAACACTTCCTGAAAAAATGATAATGTTCAAACCACCATAACCACATCCCATCCAAGAACAAGACATTTGGTTCCTTCTCCCAAGAAATCCAAAGCACACCCAAACCAAATAGGAAACTTAGAAATCCAAAACATCAAATGAATTATACTTCACCTGAACAAATGCCAACACCAATCCCTTAATAGATAACTAGGAGAGGGGAGGCCTGAACGGTCTACCCACCATTAAAATTAAACCATAATATGAGAACGTATTAAGAGAAAACTCAATGATACTCAATATGGGTCTTCCCACCATTAAGGGAAAACTGAGAATAACCAAAAAAATTCAACTTGAATAAAAAACTAGGCCATTCCACATAGGCCAAAAAAATCTCCCTCACAATGGCCTATCAACTCAGAAAAAAAGAACATGATGAAGCACACAAACTTATTTCAATAACAGAGTGGATAGGAACAAAAATAATACTTTTAAATGGAACAAAAATACCTCCCCTCATGGAGGGGAGGGATGGGGTCCAATGATAGGACCAAAACACCCACAACCAACAACTACATAGATAGAGAAACGACAATAGAATGTTGTAATAGCCTCACTGCAATGGTGGAGGAGAAAACTTACCCCGACTTCCCACACCACCTGGATTCCAGACTAGAAGCCATCATCACTCTACGACCTATGGATTGAGCTCTAATGGATGAAAAATATACTTCCTCACATATTGGAGCTACTAATCCCAAATCATAAATTTTCTTTTGGTGCCACACGAATCCCCATAGAACTCCTAGAAGAAACAATGGATAAAGACATCCCAAAAAACTCACTTTCTCAAAAACACCCCTTTACCCAACCAAGAACACAATGATATACAACACCGTTATCTCTCACTCCTAATGAGGAGAAGAATGAACAAGGAACACTATTAAACACACTAAACATCACCAAACACCACTACCATAACCGAGATAATTATCATAATGGGAAGAAATTTTAGATTACCCAAAATAGCTCTCTATTATAAAATATGTGCCAAGGAATCTTTCAAATAGGTGGATTTATCTATAGAAACCTGAAGAATAAATCATTAGATTGGTCAACTAGAAAGAATACCAATGGAGAACCATCTATAGCTGTTCTATAACATCCATCAAATATCTACGAGGTGAAAACAATGTCCTTTGATAAAAATGCGATCTATCACAACGAACTCATAAACCAAAATTCACATGGAATGAACACCATCATAGAGGAAAACCATCTCAATATCCCCATGAAATTTATATAAGCCCACTAAAAACCACTCTAAAACTGATATATGAATTGAATCTCAACATATGATACAAAATAGTATCCCATCAAGATCACATATAAGAGCATGTCAAATGAAAACCCCATCTAAGAAATAGAGAACTTCCCACATGACCATCGGCTAATAAAACCCAAAAATTTTAAGATTGAATCACTTTAAAAATAAAATAAATTTATGTGTTTTCACACTCACCAATTGTGTTCCATCAAGTCTCACTAACATGAATGTTTTCATGCGACCCTGGTCACCTATCCACCATGGCATATTGTGAATCCATCCACAGTTCCATATATAACCATGCATGTGAGGACCCGTGATAACACCAAAGGATAAAACAAAACAGCATCATTTTAAAAAACAAACCATTCAACAAAATTCAATAATCAAGTACCTTTCCAGGACACACTAACTTCTAAGTTAAAAACCATTTTACGATTCTACACATCAAATAAATTTACCATGAAATATAATGAAGACCAATAGATTTCCATAATAAATCATTTTCATCTTAGTCAAATTTTTTTTATTGAAATCCAAAAAATATTCTTTTACTAAAACCATTTGGTTTAAAACCTATTTCATTTCATTTAAAACATGTTTCCAAACAACCATTTTCCCTTTTAAAAAATTCACCATCTAGTCAAATCTGACTTCCAAAACAGGTTTATCAATTTCAAACACTTTTTAATAGTCCAACATATCCCATATAAAAGGGGTTTCCAAAACCTAACTTAAAATAATGAATGATTTCCAAACACATTATTTCAAAAAACTCCAAGCATAAATCAAGGAAACCCAATCCCATTAAACCATTTACTCTTTACCAAATGATTTGTTTTACAAAATCATATCTTCCCAAAACAAATCTTTAAGTAAAAAATGAAAATCCATTTTACTCTTTCCAAAATCCAACCACTACATTAAAACCTGCTTCCACAATTCTCACACAAGGATTTTGAAAACAATTTTCATAATTCAAGAGGATTCAAAGAGTTACAAGAGAGGTAACTAGTGTCAGTGGGGGACTTGGAAATATGGTTGGTGGTAATATTCCAATCACACAACCAAAATAGAGAGCCTTCTAGAACCATGCCCCATGATCCACATGACTTACTAGGACCTACTATAGGCGTGAGTATTAAAACATAGTAAGCTAGCCTAACATTCTATTTTCCAATGCACATGCATTAAAATAAATGAATCATAGAATTTCAAGTTTGAACTACATTCTATAAAAGTCTGTTTTACAAAATATTTATTAAAAACAAAGTACAAATCATTTCCCTTAGTCATTTGAAAAACCATGTTCAATCCATTAGTGTTTAATATCATTTTCTTGGGAGAAGTGATGATATCATTTTCAATCCGAACAAGGGAGTTTGAATATTCATTTATTTTTTATTTTTTCTTCCTTAATATCTTCAAAAAACAAGACATTTCATTCCAAGAAAAAAACCACACAAGCGTCAATACAATACTCACATGAAAAGGGAAATGTAAATATATATACAAGAATCACATTCATCACTACTAGAAACTAAAATCCTATAAACATGGGTGAGCCTAAGAGATCGATAATTATCCCTAAGACACCAATACCTAAGACACCATCTGTAGTATCATAACAAATATGATGAAATCAAATGCTCTATTTTCTAAAACACCCTTTCTTTGGACATGTCAATGGAAAATCCCATAGAAATGAACCCAACATATCTACCTACTATAGGCCACTAGTCAGTACTGTGACCTAACATTGCATCAATCATCCTTATAAAATTCTATCAATATTCAATTTTCCCATGTTTTAAGTATTTAATCGGGGGATATAATCGATTCAATCCGAGCATGTAGTCACAATATAAATATAATAATAATACACAATAGGTCTCACCCTGAGTCTCCCCAAGGAGTAATCTCATGCTCTAAAATAAATATATCACAAGAGGGTTCCAACCGAGGAACCCAGCTAACAGACCCCAAAGACTCCATAGGGAGTACCTCCCACCCATTACACTTAAACAAGGCTTGGGAAACATCCAATAGATGTTTTTATAATAAACCCTTTCATCAATTTCTAAAAGTGGCCATATGGGCCCTCAAAAATATCCCAGAGAACCAACCTTTATAAATAATGAAAACAATCATTAAAAAGTTGTTTCAATACACCATTTATCATTTCCAAAAACTCACAAAATATTTCCTCAAAACATTTAAATTACACTTTGGAATCAAAACATTCTTATAAAAGTTCCAAATAGGATATTTCCCGGCTACACATACCAAAAAAATTCAAAATCCATTACTCATTACATTTCAAAACCCAAAATCACTTGGGAAACACATAAAAGGAACCCGATAAATCATTTAAGATGTTACCAATCCATTTTTAAATCCAAACTAATAATCTCTTATCATAAATCACACACAAGATCAAACCAGGACTTTAAAAAATCAACTGGTGTGCGCTTTTTAGAAAAACATGTCAAAATATCTCAAAACAAGGTTTTTAGCATCATTTTCACACCAATAAATTAAACCAAGGCTCATACATCATTAAATATTAATCATATAAGGTCATAAAATAATGAGATAAATGAAAAATAAATTAATATGGACAAGTGCATGGGAAACTGTCCATGAGTCCATGGTGCAATGTCAACACACCACTGCAATCTCTCCACGTGGGTTCTACAACCCTAGATATTCCAAGGTGAGCCATAAAAGACTAAAACCCAAAACAAAAATCAATGGAAAACTGAACCCAAGTATTGCATGACCATTTGAGAAGATTAAATCAAGAAAAAATTGATGAAGAAGAATGTGGGAAGAGAGGAGAATAGAATATAAAAGGATTTGATGAGGAATAAATAACCTTTTGTGATAAATCTACCCAAGGTAGCCCAAATAGAAGGAGAATGAATTGGGGGATCTCTTTGGTCTATACCCAATAGGTAGGGATTAAAATGGGAGGTGGAATAAATCAAATTATATTTTAAAATTAAATGTTATTTAGGCCATAATGGGCTTCACAGTTTTTCTGCATGGTTTTGTAAAATATGCACAAATCGTGAAAATGATGTTCGAAAAATCTGCTACATTGCATTGAACGGTCTGGGAAAACTATGCTCAAATCGTGTGACCTGAAAAAATTCACAAAACCCACAAATGTCATCCCGAACACTATGGATGCCCACCGAATGGTCCGTGAATGATTTAAAAACAATATAGTGACACCGTGGGTGTCAGAGACTCTTCACCATGAAAAATTATTCCAATATGAACCAATATCCAAACCTGAGAAAAAAACTATACAAGAGAACACTTAGAAACTCAATACCCATCCCACCTGGAACATGATAAAAGACCGAGATTCCCATCATACGGGAACATAAAAAAATAAATTAAAACCCCTGTGTGAAAGAAAACCTAATAAAACTATTGTTTTCAAGAAAAAAAAGACAGAAGTGGTGAACAACTTTAGATTTATGTACTCAAAACGTGTATAACATTGTTTATTCCATAATAAGAATTGATAATATCTAGAAAAGGATGTCAGAGGAGTCAAATAATGGGATTATTAATATATGAACCTTCTTGAATAGAATATATGATCAAGGAATATTTTCACATCATCAAGTTTCTGGGATGCTACATAATACATTATTGCCTCTATATTTTAAAGGAACCAACTACTTCCTACTAGTACATGACATCCCCCCTACAAAATACATAAGGATCCATGAAATCACACTTCATCAACTTTTTTAGTAGATTCCTATGATGAATGACACCAAAAAAACACATCGACACTATGAATAATCCCCCTCAAACATGGATTACAATAGGATTTAATTTTTGAAATTGACCATTAATATATCCAAGAACTCTATGAACACTAAATTCATCATCCCCATGAACATGGCTACATCATCTATCTCACCGATTTACATCACAATGAAATCATAATTCCCATTATAAAAATTGAACATATTCTTTTAGATATCCTTATCATTCATGTGGAACTGATGATACCCTAACCAAAAATAAATTTTCACGGGATAACTTAATCCCTTTATTTTATCAACTATATCATCAATCTATGGAAGAGGAAAGTGGTTCTTCACTGTCCTTTAGAACAAGTGATGATTTTCGATACAAAAAGGTAAAAATCCATCCACTATCTTTTGGAATAAAATAGGTTCATCCCAAAGTGACACACTCATTTAAAAAAACCTCACCACAACAAATCATTGGGTTGTACTTATAGCTATCTTAACTCAGTATGCATCATCCTATATGGGTAGATCATGACTAGAGAAACACCTGGCTATAGCTTGAACCCATGTTTTATTTCCTATCAAGGGGTAATTATACAAACTCTGTTGGAAAGCCATCCTTTTACTATTCAACAATAATGGGAAACACCCAATGTTAAACCTCCGAAGAGAACTAAATAAACTCAACCATCAATATAAAAAAAGGAAAAAACATGCCTCTAACCCATCTGAGGGTACTTCTTGACAACAAAAATTTCCAGCTCTCCATTAGAATCATAAAACAAAACCTGTATCCTGAAGAAATCATTGATAGCCTGAAATATTTACAAATAATCCATGCCAAGGATGATGTCATATGGAATTATCCATAAACATTGGAAATCACCCAAGGAGAGGGTATACCCAATCAATAGATCAATGTCTCTACATAATGTATTCATGTAAACTTGACCTGTATCAGGAATAGTAAATTCCAAGGGCACTGAAAACCTCTCTACCTCAAGTCTCAAAGCATTGATGTGGGAAGATTATATAAAGGAAATTATATCTCCAGAATCATAAAAATAGTTCTACCATGTCGAAAGAATGAAAATGGTACCTTGAACCAAATCTTGATCGCCTCTCATAGGTAACTGTAATTAATGATGTTACCCTGAAGTTTTCCAAAACCTCTCTAACAATGATCACAACCACCTCTAAAGATGCACTCTGCTATTTGAGGAAGAGGAGTATATTAGTGTTTCACCATTCTTTCCCAATCTCCTATATAATGATCACAATATATAACACCATGATGTAGCTACTTCTTTAGAAAAAACTAACTCTACAGAGTAACATAAAGATGATCCCCTAGTGCACACTAACTACATAGAAAAGATAGGAATTCTAATAACTAATGACCTCCGACTGCATAAATAAAGAATGTTTCTAATATCTTTGACTAGGACTTAGAGCTTCTACACCTAGAAAAATGAGAATATTAGGTATTGGAACTACCATCGACTAAATAAAAGCTATTCATTCCAAGAAACTAGGAACCCCAAACCACAACTCTTCTTCAAATGTAATCCTAAAAATAGCCATCTCATGATGATTTGGATCTATAATGTGTCCTCTAAATAAAAAATGCTCTCTCCATAACCTCATGAAATGTATTCAACATAAATTGGGTGACCTAGGACTAGATCCCTAGATTCAAAGAATCATCGAAATGCCTCTAAATGGCCTCCTCATCTGGAAATTGGTCTGATGAATATTTTTGAAGGGTTTGGATACAAATCCCAAAATCCCACACACCAGAACTTCCCTATTGAAGTGTATGAATCTCTTAATGAATTACCTCATTCATGTTCAAAGATAGGTATATGTATGTAATTTTTCTTAGGCTATATCCCCGGATAATGATGAATCATCACGGTTCTAGATGAATAATAGCCACCACTTCCTTTATGCTCCACACATCATTTTCACAACCAATGAAACCTGGTGTTCAATTTAATACATATCAAACTGAATTCTATATAAAACTCGTATAAATAGTCATATATGAATGAATATTAAATGGATCCCTCATACTTGTGTATACTCTAGCAGTAAAACTCTCAGAGTTATCTCCTCCAAGTGTCATCATTGTTGACCTCCACTCTTCAACATTCTGCTTGCACATCTAGCTGATTATCATTAGAATGAACCTTTTGAGGATGTTGAACAACAGAAAATTCATAAAAAATAAACAATGGTTACTACACATATACCTATAATTTGTAATTTTAAAAATTAATTAATTAAAAATTTGTCATATTGTTTTGGTTTTAACCTATCATAAGGTCTACCCATTTCAAACACAAGTGAAATGAAAAATGGTATAATGTCCATTCATATGTCTCTACCTAGAAACTAGTATCACCTCATCTAGCAGGCTTAATAAAAATAATGGTTTATTAATAAGACCATTGAGGGGCCTAAATAACATTTTCCTAGATAGTATCTTTTACTTAAAATACTTATGAAACTTAACTAAAATTTTTTCCCTACAAACCCATGAAATATCACTTTTTCATAACATCATGCTTTATTTTATCCCTCAATACTAAAGATCTGATATCACTCTATGACATCCCGATCCCCCCAAAGAGTACCCCTCTCAGGATGGAAAATAGAGAAGGGAGATGTTTACTTCTAGAGTCCTACCTCTAGTAAGACCTAAGTTGGAGACTCACACCAAGGGTATAATAATCTTACATATGGAAATCATTAGCATCCAATATGACATAAAGAATAAATACATAAGATATATAAACCAATAAACACCTTTATAGAAAAATAATATACATCATGGTTGAATACATGAAATTACAAAAAAATCCTCAAAACAACTAAAATGAAACCATATGTACCAAATATGTAAAGAAGAAAGTAACCATGAATCCCAAACAGCTCCGAAAAAACCACAAGCTAGTAATATATAGACTGATCTCCAACCTACATTGAATAAATGGAAAAAATATTTTATATGTATATTTTGGGTGAGCATAATAGTATACATAGTAGGATTCCCACCATATTATATCATGAAATATATAACAAAATCATGATAAGGATCATTGAAAAAATGTGAAACTAAATCATAAAAAAGCGGGTATACTATTTTGTCAATGTCCTGAGGGATAACTCACACCATGTATCATATACAAGAGAGAATATAATATTACAATAAAAAATCAATGGCAACCCTATCCCGCTACCCCTCTGGTTTTCCTCTTTCCCCCTAGGACACACATCATAAGAAACCTCTCTAAAATTATCTAGCTCAAAGACACATTAGAATGGAATCCCAATATTCACCCCATTTATCACATCCTCACATTATCTCATATTATATAACTAAATATAGTAAAAATTTATTTTCATGGAGACACCACATCTTGTATGATGTGTATCATTTATCGGCAATTATACCACTCTCCATCACAACCCATACACTGTGTAAGTACATCAAGCCATCACAGCCTTTACAAATGATAGCTATATAACACATTGGATATTATATATAGGATTAAATGTGAACAAATAACCACAAACCATCCAAAAAATCTACACACATACATGGGGGAACTAACCATCGTGCATACAATGACATGTAAATACTATGATAAGAGAGAATGTTCAGAGGGGGGTAGTCAGCCATCCATCTAAACACTACTGTGTTGGGGAAAACCAATTCTATAGGTCACTGGGTGTTAGTATCCCCAACCAACATGAGTATTACAAATTATGAAATCACAAAAATATATTCGATATAATATATCCCATAACTAAACAATAGGAATAACGTAGTCCTAATTATCATCTTTAACCGTGGTCAATCAAACACCCTCCATTGACTTTTATCAATATGATATCATATAAGGACTCATGAATTTATAGATCTACATTAATTAATATTTTATTTCTTTTATAATTTAATATCTTTAATTAATTAATTATCCATTAATTTACCATTAAAATTATTCAAAATTACTTTGCATTAATCATCATTGTAAATTCCATGCCCTCTAGGAATATTCCATCTGAGTCCATGGTTTCTCAAGGGTAACATTATCATATTCATTCTAGAAACTCCCACCCCCTATATGAGTTACAAATTAAAATTCATTATTAGTATCATTAAAATATCTAGGTATTATTAGGATACCATCCAAATATTCGATGAGCTCGAAACATGAAGACAAGTGCACCTGGATTCCTCAATAGATGTGTAAATGAATGTAGATAGAACAAGAAAACCATCCATCGAACATCAACCAGATTCATATGTGAGAAACCAAGATCTCCACATCACATCAATGGGTTATCCAAGATTAAACCCATCCCATCATATCTGGTTTCATCTCCCAAACCCACATTCATATCCAAAAGAATCTCTCTATCATAGTTATCATCTTGTGCCACTTCATCTGAGCCACCATGTTCAATCACATCATCCATCCCAGGCTCATAATGCTTATGGGCCTCCCCTCCAAATATCACATCACATTGATAACATTAGTTCCATAGCACATCCCAAGGTAGAAATAAATATATATAGTCAAAAGGAAAATCTAGGTCATAAAACAAGTCTTCCATCCTTCACACTAAAATGATCTCTCATATCTCCAAACTCAATACACTCAACATTCTCAAGGGGATGTGAAACTCAAGATCTAGAAATTAACATTCTCAAAATAAACGTTTTGATTTCATCTTGAAATAAATGATTCATTTTCAAGTATTCCAGAAATGGTAATCAATTTTTTTTAGATACTACATGATATAAAAAACAAACCATTTTCATAGAATTAAAACAAGATTCAACAACTAAGGGAAGTTCAATTTTAATTAACATTCATTTACATTCAACATTAAAAAAAGAAATATCTTACATCATATAATTTATCAATTACATTATCATAGATGGAAATAAATATTCACACACATTTCATCAATTTCAATTACCATCAAATTACAAGAAAACCGGATTCATTTATCATTACTCTTCTTTAAATATTTAAAAAACTCATTAAAAATATCACGATTTATGTTCAGTACCATTTTCCATAAACAAAAACATGCTAATATATATAATTAAATACATGATACCAATTATAAAATATATAAACCAATTTCCAAAAAATAAATAGTCAAACCTTTATAATGATAGAAAGAAGAAACTTGATATTAATATAGGCAATTATTTATTAATATAGTTCAATAATTATTATGTTAATTTAATATTCAAACAAAGTGTAAAATATTCTAACATTATGATACCATGTAAAAAAATAGAATAAAAAATTAATACACTACCTTAATTGTGTCAATGATATTTTAATCATAATGAACCAACATCTCAGATCCTGATCACCCCTTCTGCAAGAGATACATTCCTCCAAGTATTATACACCACAACTGCACCACAAAACAACAAATAAAACTCTATTAGAATGATACAGATAAACCACCATCGCCTGGTTGGAAGAACCGTAAGGATCAATATGAAATAACTAAAAGAGAATGTTATAACGTACCTCATATCACAATAGATAGAAGAAAAAATTGTAGGATCAATACCCATATAAGGAATTTTAAAACACCTAAAATGAGTACCGTGAATCCCCTTGAAATAAGGGAGGTCCAAATGGTTTTATAAAACCCAAGGAACATCATCTTATAATGGTTTTATGCACATTGTATTTTTATAGTGTGAAATAATTTTATATCCCGAAACATTTTATGTTTATGTACCACTGAAAAAAAAATCACCACATGCTCTTTAACCCATAATAAATTCATAGTTCTAGGCACCCCATACATTTGAATTACACAATCTGTGAACCAAACATTCTTTTCATGAATTCTTTATACTTCTCAAATTCTCCCTATAACATTTTTAGTAGGAAATCACCTCCATAACAAGTAGAGGCCTCCTCCAAGCACCACATGCTTTTAAAACATGAAAACGGTCATACTAGATGGATCCAAGACATTACAAAAATTAACTAAATTAGTATATTAGATTAATTTTTTTTGTTTCACTATTACATAAATAATTTTAATCATTGGAATGTTTTCCTTTGAAAATTGGCTTTTTTAGCACGTCTGTGGGTGTAATATTAAGTTAAATTATACCAAATATTTGAATTGAATATTGAAAAATGTATTCTTTATTTTGAATTTTCATAATTTATAATATCTAAAAAGGTTATATAAATTTTTCCCAAATTTTTTAGTGAAAATAGTAAAGAATTATTTACCATGGATAAGGTAATAATGGTTTTATTGGGGGTTACACTTAGACAATAATGGTTAAAATAAGCCATGAACTTGTCTAATTATGATTTTATGGCCATATTTGCACATTATCAGCCCAATTTTGGGAATATGTGGTCATTTTGATACTTTTTGTGTGACTTAATTTATTATTTGGATTATTTTGGGAGATTTCGAAGAAATTTCCATAAAGGCCCTCATTCCCAACTTATAAAAGGGAACCCACACCCCTAACTTCTTAAAAAAAACCCAATCTAATTAGATTTACCAAAAACAACAAAATTATGTCACAAACTTGCATATTATAATGTTAGAGATAATAATATTCCCAATAGACCAACCATAGGGTCAATTAGAGGAGATCCAAATGAGGTTTCTCTTAGAGAATTTATTTTTCTTAACAACACTCTTGTGTTTTCTTTCTTATATTCCTTCTATTAATTATTTCATAACACATATCACATAACACATAATAAAATAGAATGTATCATATATTTAGATGTTATTATATTTATGTCATAACATTTATCCACCTCCTCCTCCATCAATGGAGAAATGAAATCATCGATCGCATGTGTGGTAGACTACCATTTTTTAACCAATGTAGATCATTTTACATAACCTCCTTTTAATAATAAATATAATGATGGATTTTAAATATTTAAATGTTATTTATGAAATTATTTTACTTCTATAATTATAACATTACATATAAATTCTTACCTTACACTTCATTTAAAACGTGAAAATGTCGCTAGTATGTATAGTGGACTAAATCTTCATGAAGGGTTGTGATTCATTTTTCACTAATGATTTTAATTGAATGTAATAGGGATAAATGTATTGAATATATTTCATATATATGACTACTTATGAAGTAATTTAAATTAAAATATCATAACCTTACTTACCCTTTTACCCTTTGAGATAATTACATCATCGATTGTGCATATGTACATCCAATAGTCTCTATGAGGTGATGTGATTAATTATCTATGTTCAATTTTTAAGAGGGGTTAAAATGGTGTTTGTAAGGAACTGACCCGGGTTACCCTCAAAACTGTCACCTAAACGGATTTTTCCCATACCCAAAGGGAATTCTTGATCCACATGGGCTGGCATCAAGCACCCAGGCATTGAACATCAAACCATAGGGAATGATTTCACACAATATGTACAATTAGAAAGAATATACAAACACATTGAAATTAAATAAGAAATAGAAAATTATTAAATTCATTCCATGACTACAAAAAGATATAGGAAACAAAAAACATTAAAAGTGGATAAAAATCCCAAAGACAATTCCAACTACAAAGCAACGAATCAAAATAGCTACTCCAAGCGATGGTATGGTTGAATTACCACCATATCACCACTAGCTACCCAACCCATTGGATGTGATTCCTCACCACCTCACTACGTCTCCTTTTCTCTCCTTATAATGGAATACATATAAATTTCTACACACCTCCGAAGTGGTGCATATGGTGTGAGATAATAGGATCAATAGGATCCGACCCGGCTTTTCAATGACTAGTCTGCTTATAACAATTCCTATATTCTAATTTTAAATATCACATGGAATTATAAATAGTAAATTATTTCTATAGAAAACATGGAAAACATTTCCCTTTTTTAAAAACTCTAAAACAAATATGTTATATCAATTTCAAATCAAATTTTCCATTTCAAAAGTATTAGAATTCATATCAAGTATATAATAAAAAATCTGTGTAATATAAAATAGAAGCACATATATAATCACCATGGATCACTAAAGGTAAGAGTATAAGACTACTCATGCCACAATCAATCATGTAAACAATTTGGTTCCTATATGACAGGACTATGAATAAGATGAATGCCACATTAGTAAACCACCAAAACAATGTTAATATCAGTCTTGTAGAAAAATAAACCTAGTAAAAATAAGAAATACCCATGATAAAACCACATAATAATCATAAAAAAATAGATCTTTAACTCAAGATAAACCTTCTAACTAAGTTCCCAAGGTAACCCATGTGCTCGTTTTCACAATTCATTCCAATTCTTTAAAAACCATTTCAAACCCATTTCACAATTCCATTTCGTAGAATTGAAAATAACACTTTGTTACCATGAATCGGTAACGTAAAAAAACCCATTTTAATAAAAAAAAAATTTCAATACACACACAAAATTCATTCTAATTCTATGTATAAATCATTTTGAAATTAAATAACAGAAATTTTCTTCAACATAGGCCAGAGATAGAAAAGCCTAACTCAAAACAAGGGGTGGAGATGACCCTAATGGGATCCACCAATGTAGAATACCAAAAAGTTCAATGGAGACCCTATAATCCAATTCACACATCTTAGGACTGACCCAAATGAGAATGGTGGTTGGTGGATAAGAGGAAACACCACACACGTCAACAAAGAACACCATCCACACCACAACCATTAAGGGAACAACCACTGTATTGAGATCAAATAATGGATCTTGGAAGAATATAAGAAGAAACACTAATTCAGATCAACTGATCGGATAGAATTAACCAAGAGAGTTTCCATAATCAATGGAAACTAAGAAATTGAAATATCAATTACCCGGAGAGATGAACCAAAACCACAATGAAGATCGAATGCCAAACAGATTGATCTAGAAGGAAATGAGTATCCCAAAATCACCTAGGAATTACCTTGGGTCATGATTATGATAGTATAGCGAAATAAATGATACAAAACAGTTTCTCACCCACTTTAAAAACTATACACAGGCCATTACATGAAGTGTAACCATCAGTTACAACACATAGTGGGAAACCCGTCCCCTCTTATTAAAAGTTTGTTACTTAAAAAATCAACTCCATTTAATCTTTCACATTGTGATGCCTTTCATGACTTGTATCCAGAATCATAGTGACTTATAACCTAGTTACATAGTGTGAAATCCCCACGCAACCTGATAGACCGGTAAAGGGATGTTACAAACACCCCACAAAAATACATTATATCCTTTGGATGTCATGTGTAAAATGAAGTCCCTGGAAAAATATGAATCCATTGCTCCTCCATTAATTACTCATGTTCCCATGTATCATGAGAATCTGATCCATGTCACCATAGTTCTCTAACAAATATAATCAATTTCCCAGACAATAAATTCACTTGAGAGACTACAATATCAACTTGCCTCCACAAAACATGAACCTCTTGCTCCAACTCATTTACTTCCCAACTCAAACTACTAGCGGGATCAGGATGATAATTCCCAAGCAGAGATATGTGGAATACATCATGAATACGTAGAAAATAAACTAGTAATGATAACCAATAAGTATCCTAATCGAGCTACTCAGTGACCTAAAATGGTCCAACATATCTTGGAGCCAAATTTCCATATTTTACAAGCTGACGATGACCTAGCTAGGGAGAAACATTAAAAAAACCCAGTAACTAACAAATAATTTCTAGGGGACGATGCTATCGATATAAATATTATTCCTATTAACTATGGAATATAACCAGATGTTGATTCACATCCTGAATCATTACCAACATCTCCTAGACCAAATATGGTCCACCTAAAGATAATTCACCTACCTCTTCTCAACAAAGAGGTGATATGAACGGGTGACCATAAAACTCCTCGAAGGGATCCATTCTTATTGACAATTGACAACTATAGTGGTAAAAAAACTAATCTAGTCCCATATCGATATTCCACGATCCACTAAAATCCTAAACACATTCATGAAGCATATCATCCATTATCTGAATCACATGCTCCGTCAGACTATCTATCTGTTGATGGTAAGATGTGCTCAACATGACCTAAGTTCCCATTTCTTCTTCGAGAATCATGTAGAATTCAGAGGTATACCTAGGATCCCAATATGAAAAAACATCAAAACAACTCCCATGTATCCTCGCAATCTACTACACATACATAATACCCATATCATTAACCTTAGTGGTATCCTTGATTGAAATGAAATCATAATACTTCTTAAACAGATCACCAATTACATAGAAATAATTTTTCCCCCAGGGAGTTCACGGTAATCTAACAGCAAAATCCAGGGATACCTCATATCATTTTCAGACTGGTACCAGAAGAGGATGATGAAAACTAGAGGGTTTTGTGTGTTCTGCCTTTATCCATTGGTAGGTGTAATATAGGGACACATAATCTATAGTGTAACACTTCATACTCAGCCACCGGAATCATAATTTCATGTCACAATACATATTACTAGTTTCTGGATGAATTTCCCACCAATATCTGTGATAATTAAAAAATACTATACTCATCGATGAAACTTGGATGGAAACATGCCCCCTGAAGTGGAGTATACCATCAAAATAGAGAGACAAACATAAAATGGTCTACCCACCATAATGGATTTATTGAATCTTTTTAAACTCATCATCATGTATTCACCTCTACAAAATAGGATTTTAGATATATGATGGTAACATGAAAGTGATCATAGTTATACATTAATTATCCTACTGAGAATCTAGGTGAATCTTAGTGAAAATCCCCATAAGGTTTCACTCCTCCTTCGATTCCAGAATAGCTTGGGAAGGTACAGTCTTGTTTAGAGTGTTGACAATGACATTCCCCTTACCTGAGGTGTAAGAAACATTGATATAAAACCTTTTATGGTCTTCTACCCATAAAAAATTCCTAATATACAAGTCTTTCTAAGAAAATATATACCTTTGAATTTTAAGATAATAAAATCCCATGAACCTGACTCTAAAAATATAGCACCAACAATATTTAAGCACATGCATAACTACAAAACTCTCTAAATCTTGAGTAGGGTAATTTTTATTAAGGGGCCAAAAATTACGAGATCCGTAATAGTTCACATGGTAATACTATATAATCACACATCCCAAACTCGCACCCAAAGAATAACATAACCTGATATATCCCTTACTGGGCTCAGGTAATATTAGAAAAGGAGATTATGTCAGAAGTCATTTCTATTCATCTAAAGAAGGATAAAACTTCACAAACCATGTGCATTTTACCTCATTCCTAGTAAGTGATGTCAAACGTGACACCATATTAGAGAAATCTATAAAAATCCATCAGTAGAATCTTGAAATACCAAGGATTCTTTGTATATCAAAGACATTTTGTGGTTCCTTCCATGAAAAAACAACATTCAACATTTTTGGATCAACTAATAATCCATATTCAGAAATCGTGTTCCCTAAGAACATCACATCATGAGTCAAAAAAATACATTTCTAAATATTCCCATAAAAATGGATACTTCTCATAATTTATAGTGCCAAACTCAGATAGTGTTCATGCTCACGTTCAGATTTTGAATAGAGCAGAATATCATCAATCAAAGGTACCGCAAATGTTTCAAGACAATGATGGAATATCTGATTAATCATATCCATGAAAATTAAATTACAATTTGGAAGGAAAAAAGGAATCACATGATATACATAGTGTCCATCCATTCCCCTGAAAGTGTTCATCGGTATATAAGACTCCCTAAGCCTCATATAATGATAACCCACCTAATGATGAATCGTTGAAAACCACCTCCCCCCCCCTTTAACTTATCAAATAAATCATTAATGTGGGGAAAATGATGTTAGTTATTTACCATTACCCTATTCAACTTCTAATTATTTACCCAAAACTGATGTGAACAATCTGGTTTCAAAGAAAAGATCACAGGGGGATCCCAAGGTGAAACAATATGGTGAATAAAACCTTTTTAAAAATGGATAGCCAAATAATTCATGAGCTCTTTCATCTCCACTAGTTCTATATGGTAATAACGTATGCATATTGGATGCAGACCTGGCATCAGATCAACCGTATACTCTACTTATCTCTCTGAAGGAAGACTGAAGAAGTCATCTGGGAAAATTTTATGAATGTCCCAAACTACAAAGGGAAGGTCAAAAAAATATGAAACAATATTGTTCTCAAACACAATAGTAGATAAAAATCATCTAAGCTCAAGGTGGGAAGGCCCTACACGACCTGATCTTGTGTCCCACTCCCCTTGAAACACATTTGAGGCCTCATAGGTATCAAGAGATGGGATATGCTGATGATGAAAATAAACCTCATCTCGATGAGAGAAAATCTAATCGATACTGATAATGACATAAAATATGTATAGATCAAACATTAGAGAATCAAAAACCAACACCATATTAGATATGGTCAATGAACAAGAACACTGAAACCCCTACTCTCTCCTATTTCTAATAGGTGTCACTAACTCTATCAAAAATGAAATAAGTTCTGTTGGATTATGAAGAATATCAAAACAATGTGAATATATAATTGTGTGGTTTGAACTAGTATCTAATAAATAAATTCCTACTGATGATGAAATAAGGATAGTACATCTCACTATAGCCATACCTACAATGACTTCTGCAGGAAACTCATCTACTACGTGAATGTACTTCACTCCTAAGGCAATTGGCCTGAGAACTTCAAAAATTGAAGCTTATAAATGCATTGAAATATCCATTGGAGATAATGAACCCTTACCATGATGTGGCATAATCATATTCTAAGAAATTACCTATAATTTACCAGCATGTCCACATCAGTTTCATGTCTTCATGATCATAGAACATGAATGTGTAGTGTGTCCATCCATTCCACACTGATAGCAAGTTAGGGTCCATTTCAAGCAATGTAATATTGTGTGGAGAAGGCCCACTACTAAGACCCACCTCCACCACTCATGCGATGTCCTTCCAATTTCTCTTCTTCCAACGCACACCACTGAATATTCCACTGGATGGAACAAAATATATGGAGAAGCTAACCTTTACTGTAATATTCATCCTTGTCATTATATCTCTATCTACTGTCTTTGAATAGGAGAAGTGATTCAGCATGAACACATGTGATATGATATCCAATTTCGAAACCTATAGGTATTTCTGTGCCTTAAACTATTCATTATTCTTCATGTCCAGATAAAAACAGACAATCATTCAAAAATGATTGGTGTAATCTGAATCTGAATTTTATCCCTGCTACAAATACATGAAATCTAGAGACTTTTCCAACATCATCGACTTTGAAAAAAAAACTAGAAGAATAGGGTTTTGAAACCCTTTAAATCTAGGTCCACATGTCTATCTTCCAAGACCATAGAATCCCACCGTCGCATTCTATAACCCTCATTCCAAATGCTACACACATCACGCTAATATTATGACATGTCTCAATGAAGTTGAAGATTTGATCGATCCAATCCAGAAAGTCCTATGACTCTTGGGGTTCATTTTTTATTTAGAGGATGGTGGCTTCTCATGCAATAATTTGTGAGATCTGTCTCTCTATCCTCTATATATTGGCAGTAACTTAACAAAAACATTATTAACTCATGGTGAATGTTGATCAACAACATGAATTTGGCGTACGATTGTCTTGATGAGTTTTTAGTCCACAGGAAGCTTCCCTTGTGGATCATTATCTACAACTTCATGTGGAAATAATGGAAGGAATCATGGAGGCATACTGATGCACACTGAAATAGAAGGAACAATCACACAACAAAGTAAATCATAGTTTAAACTAGAATACTATTATTCTAAACTGAGTTTTTTTAAAAAAAAGCACATAGTGATACATAACCCAACATCCCATGGAATCATGTGTCACATCACAAAAAGATCTGGCTAGGAAATCATTAAAACATAACTATCATATCCCAAAAATCCTATCCCTAGTCTAACAAACATCCCAAGATAATGAATCTTGGGGAAAACCCTACCTCTATAATACCATTTTGGAATGAACCGACCAAGATAACTGTAAAACTAGGACATGACGTGATCTATTACATACCTGAATAGCATTCTTGATCCCCACAATATGGAGACAAGAACCCGGGCATCAAACATCATACTATAGGGAGTTATTTCCCCAAACCTATAATAATACATGTATTATATATACAGAAAGAAAAGAAATAGACAACTGAAGCTTTTTAAATATATTTTGTAACTGTAATAATATAGGGAAAAACACCTTTAAAGGTGGGTAAAACTCCGACAGAAAATTCCAACTACAAAGGATGAAAAATAAATAGCTTCTCCATCGATGGTGTTGACGAACTTTGACCATCTCACCACTAGCTACCCAACCCAGCAGAAAAAAATCACTGCCTCACTATGAAGCCATGACATTCCCTACGATGGAGTATATAAAAATTTATACACACCACCGAAGTGGTGATTATGGTGTGAGATAAAATTCTCAATAGGATCCCACTCATGTGTTCCATAACTATTCCTTGTATAAAACTTTATGCATTATAATTTTAAATATAACATGGCACAATAAAAGTAGTTTTATAGAAAATATGGTAAAAAATTCCTTTTTTTCACAGTTCTAATACAAAGTAGGTATATCAATTTCAATGAATATTTTACATATCATCATTTGTAAGTATAGTCATGAATATCAAATATAAAAAAATCTATGTAATATAAAATAGAACGAGGGGTATTAGCATAATGGATCATTATAGGTCAAACAAGAAGACTACTCATATCATAATAAATCATGTTCATTATCAATTTCTTATAACACAGGACTAGGATTCCTGAGAATTCAACATGTGTAAACCCCCACAAATTTCAATATCAATCCACTAGAGTAACCGTCATAGGCAGCAGAGGAAATCCCCATTAGAAAACCACCTCATAATCACAAATCATGGATGATGGCCTCAAGCTAAACCTTCCACCTTAGAACCTAGGGTATCCCATGTGCTCGTTTTCAAAATTCATTCAAATGATTTAAAAACCATTTCTCTATTCCATTTGGAATCATCGAAAATATCACATTCCATTACATATATAAACAATTAGGGTAAAAAATATTTCCTTTAAAACAACTTTTCAACACACACAAAACAATCACGCCACTTCTATAAATAAATTATTTTGTAATGGGATAAAAACATGGTTCATCAACATAGAATAGAGACAGAATCACCTAACCTAAAATTCCGGTCACACACGCTTGCAATGGGTTCCACCAATGAAAAAATCATCAATTCCAACAGAGACCCTAGAATCAAAACCACACATCTTTGGATTGATACAAATGAGAAAGAGGGTTAGAGGAGAAGAGGAAAAATCAAATATCTCAAAAATGGGCACTGACCACACCATAACTGATAGGGGAATGCCCGCTAAAATGAGATCACAAAATGGGTATTGGAAGAAGAAAAGAATAGATACCTATCCAAATCAAAATATCTGATAATATAACCTTAGAGTGTCACCATCATCAATGTAAACCAAGAAGCATAAAGATAACATACCTGAAGATATACACCGCATCGAAAATTATTATCAAACACCTAACTAATCGATCTAGAATTGATGGAATCTATGAAAATCAGTTAGGTTATACCCTGAGTCAAGAGTAAGAGAGTATAGGGAATAAAATGAAACAAAACCAAAGAACACCTACATTAAATACTATATATGGGATGTTACATGACATGTAACCCAGTTACACGATGTGAATTCATAAAGTCCCACATTATTAAGAAAAACCCATCACCTTAGATTAATAATCTATTACATAAACCATTCACTATTTGAAGCATATCATCAGATCGTGTAACCTTTCACAATCTAATACATTTCAAAAATTGTATCCAATAACTCTTACATGACGTGTAACCTTGATACATGGCATGAAATCCTCTCGCAGCCTGATTTATTGGTAACATGATGTTACCAACTCCACACCAAAATGTCTTTCTGTACCAAAGATGTTGTGTAGAAGATTAAATCCCAAGAAAAAGATAAGGCCATTTCTATCTCATCAAAGACTCAAATTCCCATGTCTTGTGAGAATCAGGTATTTGTTTCCATAATACTTCAACAAATAGAATTGATTTCCCATGCATGAATTTTACTTGAGAGTCAATAATCACAAATGGTTTCTCCAAAACTGAAACAACTGGCACTAACATAATTTCATCCCAACTCAGAATGTCAGTGGGATTAGGATGATACTTCCTTAGCTGAGATATGCCGAAAACACCATGGATACCTGTCAACTGAACCGTTAATGATAATCGATAAGAAACCTACCTAAGTAGCTCAGTGACCTCAAATGGTCTAACATATATCAGAGCCATCATTCCATATTTTCCAAGCCGAAGGTGACCCATCTGAGGAGAATAATTCAAGAAAACATAGTCACTAATAGAAAACTCTAGGGGACGATACAGTAGATCCATATCTGATTTCTGTTGACATTGGGATGTAACCAAATGTTTATGCAAATAATGAATATTTAACGATGTATCCTAGACCAAACATTGTGAAACTAAAGATACATCACCTAACTCTTCTGAACAAAGAGGTGATACGAATGGGTGGCCATAAAACACCCTGATGGGAGACATTCCTAGAGATGATTGATATATGTTGATGTAAATAATTCAACTAGTCCCTTAGGTCTATACCAAGATCCACTGAAATACAAGACACATGAATGAATCATATCCTCTAGGATCTGAATCATTCTATTCATGTGACCATCTATCTATGGATGATAAGATGTGCTAAGAAGGATTTTATTTTCTTTTGCTTCTTGGGGAATCCTCTGGAACATCAAGGTAATCCTATGATCCCTATCCAAAATAATAGACTATGGACTCCCATGTAACCTCACAATCTTCTACATATACAGCTTACCCAGATATTTATCTTTAGTGGTATCCTTGATCATAAAGAAATTAGAAAACTTCATGAACCAATCAACAATTACCCAAATAGAAATTTTCCCTCTGCGATTCTGTGGTAATCGAAGAAAAAAAAATCTATGGATACCTCATCAAATTTCTAGATCAGTACCGGGAGAGGAAAAAGTTAACTAAATGGTTTCAAGTTCTCTACCTTTATCCCTTATCACATGTATTAGTGTTACACATAATATGCAATGTCAATATTCATACCCGACCACCAGAATCATGGCCTCATGTCACAATACATCTTTATAGTCCCAGGATTAATGGACCACATAGAGCTGTGACAATTAAATAAGACTAAACTCCTCACCAATGCTAAGATAAAAACCTTCCCCCCAAAGTGTAGTTCCCATATAAAGAGAGTGACCAACAAGAAATGGCCTCCCCCATAAAGGATTTCTTGATTCTTTTTCTAAACTCACCGTCCTACTAGTATTTCTTAAAAATAAACACCATGAGAGATCATGATAACCGAACAATGGTCAGAACCATACCTGAAACATCCTCTGAAGCATCCAGGTGCAACTGATCAAAAATCCCAATAATAATCCACTTATCCTTCAATTTTGGAACAATATGCAATAATACATTCTTGTTAAGAACATATGCAACGAAATTCCCCTTCCATGGGGTGTAGGCGATATCAAACACAAATGTCTGAAGGTATTATACCCATTTCCTCTATTTGAGAATCAATCCCTTATGAGAAAATATGTATGTAATAAATTATTGATTTTAAATGATTGTGAACCTAACCCCAAAAAGATATTTCCTCCCACATTTAAGTGCATGCATAACTGAAAAAAGCTCTAAATCGTGAGTGAGGAAATTCTTCAAATGCGTCTGAATATGAAGAGTGTCATAATCTACCAAATGGTAATCCTATGTAACTAGGAATCCCAAACCATCACTTAAAGCATCAAAAAACACCTTGGATACCTTACCATGCTTAGGTATGATAAGAATAAGAGCTGATGTTAGAAGTAATTTTAGTTTTTAGATAAAATATTAACACATTTCATCCAATTTTAATTTCACTACTTTCCTAGTAAGAGATGTCAAATGTTATTCCATTTTAGATAAATCATTTTAACCCCATCGGTAGAATCCAACAATACCTTGGAAGCTTCGTATCTCAAAGAAATTCTATGGTTTCTACAATGGAAAAATAGACTTCACCTTTTATGGATCAAATAATAAGCCATGTTCAAAAATCATTTTCCCTACAAAAATCCCTTCTTGATTTTGGAAACAACAATTCAAAATCTTCGCTTACAATGGGTGACATGTCAGAATTTATAGAACCAAACTAAGATATTTTTCATGTTTATGCTCAAATTTTAAATAGACAAGAAAATCATCCATAAATAGTTCCAAAAATCTGTCAAGATATAGATGGAATATATGATTCATCAAATATATAAGAACTGTAGAAGCATTAGTTAGACCAAAAGGCATCATAAGATATTCACAATGTCTATACCAACTCCAGAGTTAGTTATTTTGTATATCATTATCTTGAACCCTTAGCTGATGATAACCCAACCGAAGATCGATCCGAAAAATCAATCTTAACCACTATAACTGATAAAAAAATCATACAAATGGGGTAAAGTATATTTGTTCTTAACCACTACCCATTTCATCTTCTGATAGTCCACACAAAACCGATGTAAACCATATGATTTCTTGGAAAAGAGCACTAGGGCTACCCAAGGTGAAACACCCAAGAGAATGAAACCTTTTTCCAATTTTTCATCTAACTGAATCTTGATCTCTTTCATATCCACTTGTTTCATAAGATAAATAAGTGTCAATATCACCTACGTACCATGAATGAGATCATCTATAAACTCTACATTTATCTCTGGATGAATTGAGATAAGTCATTTGGGAAAAGATCAAAAATGTCCCAAACAATAACCGGATGGTTAATAATAGAAGAAACATCATTTGCCTCAAATGAAATATTAGACAAAGAACTCCTAATCTCTTGGTGGTAAGGCCCTACATGACCTGATATTAGGTCCCACTCTTCTTGAAACACACAATATATCCCATCAATAGTATGAAACGAGACACACCGATGATAAAAATCAACTTTATGTTGATGAGAAATAAGCTACTCCATACCGATAATGACATCAATAAAATCAAACCATAAATGAGAAAACCCCTAACCAACATCATATTAGCTGTGATCAATGAAAAATGACACTAAAACCCATACTATAAATTCTTACCAAGAGGTTTTGCTAACTCCATTAAAAATGAAATAATTTCCATTGGAATTTTAATCATATCAATAAAATGTGGAGAAATAAATGAGTGGGAGGTACCACTATCAATTAAATAAATTTATAAGGATGATGCAATAAGGATAATATCTCTCACTAAGGCAAGACCGACATCAACTTCCACTAAACACTCATCACTTTCGTGAATGTGCATCACTCCTGAGTCTTGTGGCTGGAACCCTATAGTCATTAATGCTTCTAACTACACAACAGTAGGGTTTTGATCGAATGATCCCCAAAAACAATTAGGCTTAATCATAGAAAGAAAAAAGTTCTATAAATGAAAAATGCATCCACAACTGTTTTATGTTTTCCCAGGCATAGGAAAATAACGGCTAGTGTGTCCAACCTTTCCACACTGATAGAATGTCAGGGGCACACTGCTAGCTACTAAAGAGGCTACGGAGGGCGCCCACTACTCAGACCCACCTCCACCAATCCTACACTGATTTTTTTCACTTTCTATTATTCTCATGCACAATACTAAATTTTCCACTCGATGGAAGAGAACAGTTGTAAAATCCATCCTTGCCTGTTATTTTCATCTCTTCCATCATAGATCTATATACAATCTCTACCTGGGTAAAAAATTTCATCATGAACACCTATAATCTGATATCTGATCGCAAACACTATAGTTTTTTTGTACCTTCAACTTATCATTCTTCACCATGTCTGGAGTAAACCGATATTCTCATCAATCCAATTCGTGTAGAGTGACACAACACTCCCTCTCTACTATAATGAAAGGAAATCCATAAAATTTACCAACATCAGAGACTCTGGATAATATTTCTGGAACAACAAGGGTTTTAAATCATACCTATCCAGGTCCACGCGTCTATCAGCATGGAAAATAGACTCCCTCCATCGCTTACCGGAACTATCGATCTTGACCACCATACACTTCACCCAAATATTCTTAGATGTCTCCAGGAAGTCGATGAATTAATCTATACTATCCAGCTAGTCCTCATCCACATGGGGTTCATTTGTTCCTTTAATGTATGGTGGCTTCTCATGTTAGAATTCCCAAGGATGATCTCCCCCTCTTCAAGCTCCTGGTTGTAAATCAACAATTGTGTTCTAAACCCGGGGTGCATCATGATCAACATCATAGACCTTCTGTATGATAGGTTAGTTGAGATTTTAATCCACTAGTGGATTCCCTTATAGAGAAATAGCTACATCCTTTTTATGAACTTTTGGAAGACATCTCAGAGGCATAATACTGCACTCCAAAATAGAAGGAATGATCAGAAAAAAAGTAAATTTCTTTTTAAACCAAAAACCCCTAAGAAAAAAATTGAGATTTAAAATAAAACAGAAAACGTAGATATATATATCCCAGAATCCGAAGGAAATTTTAGACTATTCACAACAAGTGTTGGCCACAAACGCATTTCAACATACATCTAAAGTCCCAACAATCCAATCTTCAGTCTAATTGAGATCCTAAAAAATTGAATTATGCAGAGATACTTGACCCCTATTATACCAATTTTTAATGAAAAGACCCCATTTACCCTCAAACCTGCCACCTCACCCAATTTTTCACATATGGGAAGGGTGTTCCCAATACATACGGGCTTAAGGAAAGATCCTATGTAACACCCCAAGCTTCCACGGTACGTTTCCCTTCGAATAATGCGATAGCATGTGTTGTACGCAACCTCGAGTTCTAACACACTCCACAACTAATTAAACTAGCCATTGTGAATAGTAATACCTACTTTTTGAAATCATATATATTTTATATTTCAAAATGGACTTCATTTTTGGATTCGGAATATTGAAATTATCCTAGGGTGAAATTTTGGTACTTTTCGGATAACTTTTATATTTTGATGAATAGTGAAAGTTACTAAATTTTAATTAAAAACAACTTTTTTAATCAAAATAATTAATATTGATAAATTATGAATTTGAGTAGTTTTAAAGTATATTTAGAATATATTTTTACCATTTAATTTAATGTTTTTCATTGGACATAATTTCACAATTAAACCAGACATAAACAAGTGTCAATCTTTTGATAGTTATTATCTCTTAAAAACACGCTTTTTATTTTAACAACGGGAATTAATTTTAAATTAATTTCTGCCACTTCTGTGTTTTGAATTTGAAAAAATGGATTACATATTTCGAATCAGGATGTCCAAATTATGTAAATAGGTAACTTTTATTTTTACACATTTTGAATAATTACTGCGGTAAATATTTTATTTACCATGGTTAAAGGGTAAATCCGGTAAATAAGGGTTACAAAATAATATTATTATAATACAAAATTACCCTAAAACATGTCCTAACCTTATTGGTGGACACATACCCGACCATGGGCATCCTTGGGTCGATTTGGGGACCCCTTGGAGCCACTTGTATGTGGTAGGGACACATTATATTAATAAAGTTAAAATAAAAATAAAAATGGCATAAGCTTACATCTTTTAGAAGAAAATTTTTTACATAGGGTTATACACGTTGGATTTTCGATTATAAATATTCATTAGAAAGCTAAAAATATTTCCTACATAATGATATTTTATTTATAATTTTTCGACATCAAATAATTTAAATTATTAATGACACAATAATGATGGAATGTTTACCTCATTAATAAATCATTTAAATAAATAAGATTATAATGATTACAATATTATCTAAAACCTGTCCAATTCTTATTGGTTGATGTTATTTAGAATATGAGTCATCTTATCTTCGACCTCAATGATTTTTGGACCATTATAAACCGAATATAATTATATTATATTGTAATACTTTCACTCTTTCTTAAAGAGCCCTTCATCTCCCTTATAAAAGGAGACCACTTCTACTAATTCCTCACACCTCTCAAGCCACTTGGCTCGTCCCAACCCTGACCAAATAAGCTCCCCACATCCCTCTACTCCTCCTTGAAGCTTCCACTTAGGCATAAAGCATTTCAAGAAGTCCTTTGGTTCCAACCAAAGTGAGTTACCTAAATTAAAGGTAACGATTTCTCTTAAATTATTTTCATTTATTTTGCTTCTCCAACCCCCAAACTCTTTTTATTTCCATTCTTTTGTAACAAAAAAAGTATCCTAAATATACTAGGATGTTTTTATAAGAAGTATTCTAACTACACATACACACACCTCCATATAATGGATGATGAACATAATGTTTCTGTGAATGGAAAACTAACGACTCACGAAACGATGATTGTTCAAATACATCTTACCGCCTCTCATGGTGGCCATTATGATGGAACTGTAATTAAGTGTGATATTAATGATACATATTTTATATATAATCTTCTGTAATTCCATTTTATTTCATACCATTATTCGTTTCATGTTGTATATACATACGATAATTTCATTTGAGGAAGTGCGGACTACCGCCCCCTTAAAATGATATGACTCGTTCATACCACACATGGAACGTATAAAGAATGGTGTTAATGAACATAAGTAACATATATAAAATATTATGTTATACTGGAATAATAATATACCTATGTATCATTTGGATTCAATTCTTTTAAAATGAAAAATTAAATGGAAGTAGCGTTCGTGCGTACGTACGGACTACCGTCTCCACGAACACGGTGAGATCCATCCTCCATCGTATCAATTCAAGTCTCATTGTCATTTTAGGGTTAAAAATAATGTTAATATCATTCTGATTATGAATAAGATATAATCTATCCATTACAAACATGTCTTACGTAACCAAACATTTAAGAAGAACGAATCGATTATCACCTGAAACGACGATAATACTAAGATATTATTAATAAAGCAATGTTTAAAGATCATATATGATATCATATTGATGTATATGATTATTGTATAATTTAATAACAATGTTTTAATTATTATACAGGAGGTTAACATACCATCGACAAATGGAAAGTTCAAGGTAAGGGTTATTTCACAATCTCTTCATTATCCGAGGTTGTTTATATGTAATAATCTACTGGGATCTCTTTATCATCCACATCCATGTTTTCTTAAAAATGTATTTCAACACATTTTTATTATTTACAAGAATATGGGTTAAAGTAATTTATACCATTTTTTGAATTTTTATAAGAGGAATCATTCCGTCGTTTTTCCAAATAAGGTCCTTTTTAACCTTTTCGACAGAATTAAGGTAAGAATGTTTTTTTAACTTATACGGCGATTGCGGTTATTTTCTGCCATTATAAAATCTTCAAAGTTTTCCTTACAAGCTTATAAGAATATTTTCAAGAAAATGTTTTATTTTATATGGCTCTTAAGTGATTTCAAAAATAGAAAGAGATATTTCTCTAAAAAGTGTTTTGATTTCATCTATGTCAACATCCTTTGATGGATTTTACGTTTATTTGAAGTTGATTTATTATGATACAAAACTTCTATATTGTATTGATGGTTTTGTGATATGTTTGACTGTGGATGTGCTATTTTTATACCATTCATAGTTTATGGTGAAAGTATTGACATTTCGTATGCTAGTTTTAATATGAATGTTTATGTTATGTCTAAACCTTTTCATATGGGAATGCATTGGACTTAATATGTGACGGGTGGAGCCCGCTATAGCTCCTAGATGCATCGGTAGGTCTCATGAGGCAAACTAGTGTCTTGGCACAAGGCCTTGTCAAAATCTTATTTGTAGTCTTGGCACGAGGCCTTGGCTATGTGGTTATGATAGTCTGGCATTATGCATTCCATCATTATGAAAGTGGTTAGTGATTTTGAATGTGATTATTCGATTAGTATAATATCCATGTGAATGAGTAAATGGCATTATTTCATTTTATTTATTCCATACAAAGTTGAAAGTTCAAGTTTGAAAGGCTTTTGTTTTAGTTATACATTGCCTTAAATGTTTATTCTTATTTATGAAAATTTCCACTATATTGTTATCCTTACTGGGCATTTGAGATCACCCCTTTTCTATGTTTTATTTTTCCCAGGAAGTGAAGAAGTAAATTATGAATGACCTGCATGGATATTATGTGGGGATATGAGTGTGAATTATGGAGTCATTATGTTGTTTTAGTAGTTTTTCATTTTATGATGTAATGTAAAACTTATGAATATATCTAGTGTTTCCAAGGCTACTAAACCAATCGGTTGTTCGAGATTTGATCTTTCTTGTGATCATGCCAATGTTATGTAATAATTCACCGACTCTGGGTAGCTGGGGTCGGGGCGTTACAGTTGGTATCAGAGGAAGTTTAGTACAAACCTTGGAAGCTAGATTTAGAAAAACTCTGATTAGAGCACGTAGACCTAAGATGAACTTTGAGGATTAGTATAGAAGAACTTCCTAGAATTTTGGTATTGTAGAGATTTTGTGAGTTTTCTGAGCAATACATCTCTGTCTGGATACGAGCAGGTAGAGGCGGCTCTGGCACAGATGTACCTAGGGGTAAAACCCGAAAACACCGCTTTGAGCTAGACTCGAACGGGAACTGGTGCACGACAACGGGCCTTGCTGCACTCTTGGTTACGACACTCCCGGGGGATATGCTTAGGATAACTCTCATTTTCATAACAAATCATTATGAAGGGTTTATGAGTATATAAATCCTCAAAGAAAACATTTTTATGATTATGGATTATATCCATAAATAGTTCAATTTATGTTAAGTGTTGTATAAGTATGGCATTATGTATTTTGATTCATAAACTGATCTAGTTTATGCCATTGTTTAGAAATGGCGGCTAGTGGATGAAATGGAAACCGTATCAATGCACGCACTTCATGTAGGGATTGCCCTCCTGCTCAAGATAATTATAGTGGGGCTGGTGATGCAACTGGTGCCGATCAGCTAATCACCATACTGGGACAACTTACTTAGGTTATGAATAATAACCTTACCCGTATGGAGCACCCTGATCCGCAGCGTGGAGGATCAATGTTAGACCGATTCATGAGGCAACAACCACCAATGTTCAATGGGAGTACAAATCCCTTAGTAGCTGAGCAATGGATAAATTCCCTAGATAAAATATTTCAGGCATTGGGGAGCAGTGAAAGGGAGAAAGTTATCATGGCAGTTTACCTCCTCACTGGAGATGCTGATCAATGGTGGTCATTGATTCAAAACATGAAGGAAGATGATGAAGTATCAAATATGGAATGGAGGGAGTTCAATGATCTGTTTTTAGAAAAATACTTCCCTCGCGACCATCGAGAAGATATGGAAAGGCAATTTCTATGTCTGAGACAGAAGGAGGATGAGAATGTCGCAAAGTATGAGGCTAACTTTACAAGGTTAGCAAGGTACACTGGTGATTATGTACGTAACCAAAGAAGTAAGATTGATCGTTTCTTTGATGGGTTAAAACCATTTCTCCGTCGAGCATTAGTCTCACAATCCTTTTCATCGTATGAAGACATTGTCTCATGTGCTATCAAGACCGAAAAGGAATTCTCTAAGTCTTATGACTTTAAAGCAAAGCAAGAGAAGAAGAGAACTGCTGATCAATCTGGGAATTGAAATAAGGGGAACAAGGGAAAGGTTGAATATCCATCCTGTGGTAAATGTGGGAAGAAACACCCTGGTACTTGCTTGAAGGGAATGGGAGTCTGTTACAAGTGTGGTGAAAAAGGCCACCAAGCTCGTGATTGCAAGGGGAAGAAGGAAGCTACCAACTTTCAGTGCTACAATTGCAGGCAGATGGGGCATTATGCAAATGAATGTCCTAAGCGTCAGGAGAACTTACCTCAGAAAATTCCAAGGGATCAAGGCCAGGCTTATGCTATCACTACTGCTGAGGTAAAAGCTCTGAAAGACGTGGTGGCAGGTAATTTAATGGTTTCCTCAAGTTTAGCAAATGCATTATTTGATTCTGGATCATCGCATTGTTTCATATCTTCCCAGTTTGCTAAGAAAATTAGATATTTCCAATTTGATTTAATAAGGGAGTTGTCAGTTAAAACTCCTAAGGGAAGTATCGTTGCAACAAAGTTTTGTAAATCAGTCCCCATTAGAGCACATAAATTTTCTTTATCTGCTGATCTCATCGTCATACCTATGATTGAGTTTGATATAATCCTCGGTATGGACTGGATTTTGGACTATTATGTGAAGATTTATTGTAAGAAGAAAGAGGTTATGATTCTTGATGATAATTATAAGGAACACCTTATTTTTAGAGCAGAATCATCACCACCTAATTCTTATTTAGATCCACCCCCAGTAGCTCAACTTAATTCAATTATTGGGGAGGAAGAGAATGAAATAACTGTCGGTGAGGAAAGGAATGTTCAAATAGAGGATGTACCTATTGTGAAAGAATTTGTAGATGTATTTCCGGAAGATTTACCTGGACATCCTCCAGAACGAGAAGTTGAGTTTTCCATTGATTTGATTCCTGGATCAAGGCCTATATCGAAGACCCCTTATAGAATGGCCACTGTAGAATTAGTCGAACTAAAGAAACAACTAGAGGAATTGAGTAATAAGGGATTTATTCGACCTAGTGTTTCTCCATGGGGAGCACCTGTTCGTTTTGTTAAAAAGAAAGATGGATCTATGAGGTTATGTATCGACTACAGGGAGATCAATTCTATAACGATAAAGAACAAGTATCCCCTACCTCGTATTGATGATTTATTTGACCAACTGCATGGAGCACAATAATTTTCAAAGATTGACCTTCGATCTGGATACCATCAATTGTGTGTGAAGAAGGAAGACATTCCGAAGACAGCATTTCGAACCAGGTACGGGCATTACGAGTTTACTGTAATGCCGTTTGGATTGACTAATGCACCATCTGTATTCATGGATCTGATTAATAGAGTTTTCAAGGAGTATCTTGATGAATTTGTGGTGGTATTTATTGATGATATCTTGGTATATTCCAAAACCTACGAAGATCATGAAAATCACTTGCGCATTATCTTGAAGACTCTTAGGAGGCATGAATTATATGGGAAGTTTAGCAAGTGTGAATTATGGCTTCAGGAGATTTCTTTTCTTGGCCATATTGTCTCTAAAGATGGAATCTCTGTTGATCCTTCTATGACCAAGGCAATCCAAGAATGGCCAGCACCTACGAGTATAACTGAGGTACGTAGTTTTATTGGTTTGGAAGGTAATTATCGACGTTTTGTCCAGAATTTTGCCCGATTGGCTAACCCATTAACGAAGCTCACATGTAAAGGGGTTAAATTTGTTTGAAAAAAAGAGTGTGAAGAATGTTTCGATGAACTGAAGAGAAGATTAGTCAATGCTCCTATATTGACTCTACCATCGGGGAATGATGGGTTCGTTATTTATAGTGATGCATCAAATAAAGGACTTGGTTGTGTCCTTATGCATAATGATAGAGTTATTGCCTATGCATCATGACAGTAGAAAATTCATGAACAAAACTATCCTACTCATGATCTTGAGTTAGCAGCTGTGATCTTTGCTTTGAAGATATGGAGACACTACCTCTATGGTGAAAAATGTGAGATTTATACTGATCACAAGAGTTTGAAGTATATTTTCTCACAAAAAGAACTCAACATGAGGCAAAGGAGATGGCTTGAATTACTCAAGGATTATGATTGCACGATACACTACCACCCGGGGAAAGCAAACAAGGTGGCAGATGCTTTGAGCAGAAAAGACCATGGAGTTTTGAACATGATGAGAATTAAAAGGGATCCAATTTTCATGGATCTAGTGAAGATGGACATGGGAATAACCAGGGAAGGTGAAACATCAATGCTTTTTCAAATGGTTGCCAAACCATCTTTACTAGAAAGGATTAAGAGTTCTCAGACCGATGATGAAGAATTTCAGAAGAAGATTAAAGCTGTGAATGATGGGAGATTGAGAGACTTTGTGTATGAAGATGGAATTTTGAAATTCGGGAAGAGACTTTGTGTTCCCGATTTACCTGATCTAAAAAGGGAATTGCAGGATGATGCTCATAGTTCCAATTTCTCTATACACCCTGGGAGCACCAAAATGTATAGAGATTTGAAGGAACATTTTTGGTGGGACAACATGAAGAGGGAGATTGCTGATTTTATGTCAAGATGTATGGTTTGTCAACAAGTGAAAGCTGGAAGGCAACAGCCTGGAGGAGTCATGCAACCTCTTCCCATACCAGAGTGGAAATGGGACAATATTACGATGGACATTGTCATGGGGCTACCAAAGATTCCTAGAAGGAACGATGCAATATGGGTTATTGTTGATCGTCTTACCAAGTCAGCACATTTTCTTGCTATAAGATAAGATCTACCCCTGGAACGTCTAGCAAGACTATATATTAATGAAGTTGTGAGACTTCATGGAGTACCCTTATTGATTGTTTCTGATCGTGATCCCCGTTTTACTTCAAGATTTTGGAAAAGTCTTCAGAAATCCCTGGATACTGAACTTCATTTGAGCACTGCTTACCACCCTCAGACAGATGGAAAATCAGAACGGACTATTCAGACCTTAGAAGACATGTTGAGATCTTGCTCACTTGATTTTTAGGGTATGTGAGATCAATATTTACCACTGGTAGAATTTTCCTATAACAATATCTTCCATTCGAGTATTCAGATGGCACCATATAAAGCATTATACGGAAAGAGATGTCGTACACCAACCTGTTGGGATGACGTTGGTGAAAGAAAACTTGTAGGCCCAGAACTGGTGGAGGAAACGGTGGAAAAGGTGAAGGTAATCCAAAATCACATTAAAGCAACTCAAAGTAGGCAGAAGAGCTATGCTGATAATCGAAGGAAGGATTTGGAATTTCAAGTCGGTGATCATGTTTTCCTGAAGGTATCTCCGTGGAAGGGAGTCATACGTTTTGGTAAGAAAGGTAAATTGAGTCCCAGGTACATCGGACCATTCGAAATTCTAGAACGAATTGGGGCTGTAGCTTACCGATTGGCAATGCCGCCAAGTCTCTCCAAAGTTCACGATGTGTTCCACGTATCTCTGTTGAGAAAATACACGCCTGACCCAACGCATGTACTCACCTATGAGGAATTATAACTGGAACCCAATCTGTCTTATTGTGAAGATACTGTTAGGATTCTTGATACAAGAGAACAAGTACTGAGAAACCGGACGACGCGTCTGGTAAAAGTTTTTTGGAGAAATCATAAGATGGAAGAGGAAACGTGGGAACCCGAGGAACTTATGATGAAGAACCACCCGAGCCTTTTTATGTAGTAATACCCTAGAAATTGCGAGGATGCAATTATTTGAAGGAGGGGAGAATGTAACACCCCAAGCTTCCACGGTACGTTTCCCTTCGAATAATGTGATAGCGTGTGTTGTACGCAACCTCGAGTTCTAACACACACCACAACTAATTAAACTAGCCATTGTGAATAGTAATACCTATCTTTTGAAATCATATATATTTTATATTTCAAAATGGACATCATTTTTGGATTCGAAATATTGAAATTAGCCTAGGGTGAAATTTTGGTACTTTTCGGATAACTTTTATATTTTGATGAATAGTGAAAATTACTAAATTTTAATTAAAAACAACTTTTTTAATCAAAATAATTAATATTGATAAATTATGAATTTGAGTGGTTTTAAAGTATATTTAGAATATATTTTTACCATTTAATTTAATGTTTGTCATTGGACATAATTTTACAATTAAACCAGACATAAACAAGTGTCAATCTTTTGAGAGTTATTATCTCTTAAAAACACGCTTTTTATTTTAACAACGAGAATTAATTTTAAATTAATTTCTTCCACTTCTATGTTTTGAATTTGGAAAAATGGATTACATATTTGGAATTAGGATTTCCAAATTATGTAAATAGGTAACTTTTATTTTTACACATTTTGAATAATTACTGCGGTAAATATTTTATTTACCATGGTTAAAGGGTAAATCCGGTAAATAAGGGTTAAAAAATAATATTATTATAATACAAAATTACCCTAAAACGTGTCCTAACCTTATTGGTGGACACATACCCGACCATGGGCATCCTTGGGTCGATTTAAGGACCCCTTGGAGCCACTTGTATGTGGTAGGGACACATTATATTAATAAAGTTAAAATAAAAATAAAAATGGCATAAGCTTACATCTTTTAGAAGAACAATTTTTACATAGGGTTATACATGTTGGATTTTCGATTATAAATATTCATTAGAAAGATAAAAATATTTCCTACATAATGATATTTTATTTATAATTTTTAGACATCAAATAATTTAAATTATTAATGACACAATAATGATGCAATGTTTACCTCATTAATAAATCATTTAAATAAATAAGATTATAATGATTAGAATATTATCTAAAACCTGTCCAATTCTTATTGGTTGATGTTATTTAGAATATGAGTCATCTTATCTTCGACCTCAATGATTTTTGGACCATTATAAACCGAATATAATTATATTATAAAGTAATACTTTCACTCTTTCCTAAAGAGCCCCTCCTCTCCCTTATAAAAGGAGACCACTTCTACTCATTACTCACACCTCTCAAGCCACTTGGCTCGTCCAAACACTGCCCAAATAAGCTCCCCACATCCCACTCCTACTCCTTGAAGCTTACAATTAGGCAGAAAGCATTTCAAGAAGTCCTTTGGTTCCAACCAAAGTGAGTTACCTAAATTAAAGGTAACGATTTCTCTTAAATTATTTTCATTTATTTTGATTCTCCAACCCCCAAGATCTTTTTATTTCCTTTATTTTGTAACAAAAAAAGTATCCTCAATATACTAGGATGTTGTTATAAGAAGTATTCGAACTACACATACACACACCTCCATCTAATGGATGATGAACATAATGTTTCTGTGAATGGAAAACTAACGCCTCACGAAACGATGATTGTTCAAATACATCTTACCGCCTCTCATGGTGGCCATTATGATGGAACTGTAATTAAGTGTGATATTAATGATACATATTTTATATATAATCTTCTGTAATTACATTTTATTTCATACCATTATTCGTTTCATGTTGTATATACATACGATAATTTCATTTGAGGAAGTGCGGACTACCGCCCCCTTAAAATGATATGACTCATTCATACCACACATGGAACATATAAAGAATGGTGTTAATGAACATAAGTAACATATATAAAATATTATATTATACTGGAATAATAATATACCTATGTATCATTTGGATTCAATTCTTTTAAAATGAAAAATTAAATGGAAGTAGCGTTTGTGCGTACGTACGGACTACCCTCTCCACGAACACGGTGAGATCCATCCTCCATCGTATCCATTCAAGTCTAATTGTCATTTTAGGGTTAAAAATAATGTTAATATCATACTGATTATGAATAAGATATAATCTATCCATTACAAACATGTCTTACGTAACCAAACATTTAAGAAGAACGAATCGATTATCACCCAAAACGACGATAATACTAAGATATTATTAATAAAGCAATGTTAAAAGATCATATATGATATCATATTGATGTATATGATTATTGTATAATTTAATAACAATGTTTTAATTATTATACAAGAGGTTAACATACCATCGACTAAGGGAAAGTTCAAGGTTAGGGTTATTTCACAATCTCTTCATTATCCGAGGTTGTTTATATGTAATAATCTACCAGGATCTCTTTATCATCCACGTCCATGTTTTCTTAAAAATGTATTTCAAAACATTTTTATTATTTACAAGAATATGGGTTAAAGTAATTTATACCCTTGTTTGACTTTTTATAAGAGGAATCTTTCCGTCGTTTTCAAAATAAGGTCCTTTTTAACCTTTTCGACAGAATTAAGGTAAGAATGTTTTTTTTAACTTATACGGTGAGTGCGGTTATTTTCTGCCGTTATAAAATCTTCAAAGTTTTCCTTACAAGCTTATAAGAATATTTTCAAGAAATTTTTTTATTTTATATGGCTCTTAAATGATTTCAAAAATAGAAAGAGATATTTCTCTAAAAAGTGTTTTGATTTCATCTATGTCAACATCCTTTGATGGATTTTATGCTTATTTGAAGTTGATTTATTATGATACAAAACTTCTATATTGTATTGATGGTTTTGTGATATGTTTGACTGTGGATGTGCTATTTTTATACCATTCATAGTTTATGGTGAAAGTATTGAAATTTCGTATGCTAGTTTTAATACGAATGTTTATGTTATGTTTAAACCTTTTCATATGGGAATGCATTGGACTTAATATGTGACGGGTGGAGCCCGCTATAGCTCCTCGATGCATCGGTAGGTCTCATTAGGCAAACTAGTGTCTTGGCACAAGGCCTTGGAAAAATCTTATTTGTTTTCTTGGCACGAGGCCTTGGCTATGTGGTTCTGATAGTCTAGCATTATGCATTCCATCATTATGAAAGTGGTTAGTGATTTTTCATGTGATTATTCGATTAGTAGAATATCCATGTGAATGATTAAATGGCATTATTTCATTTTATTTATGCCATACAAAGTTGAAAGTTCATGTTTGAAAGGCTTTTGTTTTAGTTATACATTGCCTTAAATGTTTATTCTTATTTATGAAAATTTCCACTATATTGTTATCCTTACTGGGCATTTGAGCTCACCCCTTTTCTATGTTTTATTTTTCCCAGGAAGTGAAGAAGTAAATTATGAATGACCTGCAGGGATATTATGTGGGGATATGAGTGTGAATTATGGAGACATTATGTTGTTGTAGTAGTTTTTCATTTTATGATGTAATGTAAAACTTATGAATATATCTCGTGTTTCCAAGGCTACTAAACCAATCGGTCTTTCGAGATTTGATCTTTCTTGTGATCATGCCAATGTTATGTAATAATGCACTGACTCTGGGTAGCTGGGGTCGGGGCGTTACATCCTAGGCATTGAACATCAAACTAGAGGGAACTATTTTTCCCAACATGTACAAACCCATGGAATATATATACAATCAAAAAAGAAAGAGGAAATGGAAGGTTATTAAATATGTTCCATAATGGTAAGATGATAGTGGAAACAAACAACTATAAATGTGGTAAATTCTTCAAAAGACACTCGGAACTATAGAGGATCAAAGTGAAATCGGTACTCCAAGTGATGGCATGGATGGAATCCCACCATCTATCCTCCAGCTACCCAGCATGGAAGGCACAAAACCCTACTGCATCACTGTGGTGCCTTTCCTTTTTTTATAATGGAAGACATAAAAAGTTCTATGCACCACCAGTGAGGGGAGAATGGTATGGGAAAGTAGGCATACATATCATGGTGAAAACCAAAAATCCATGAAATATAAATTAGAAGAAAAAGTATCAGCACCATGGATGACTATAGGTAATACTAGCAGACTAATTGTACCATGATCAATCATGTGAACAATCTTGTTTCTAGAACACATGCCTATAAAAAATAAGAGTACACCATGAGGAACCCCCACCCAAGGTCAATATCACCCCCCTATAAGAAAAATCCTACGAAATAGGGGAAATCCCCATGATAAAACCTATTGATAATCACAAAACATGGATGATGAACTCAAGAAAATACTTACACCTAAGAACCCATGGTATGGAACTATTTATTTCAATTCATTGAAAACCATTTCAAAACCGTTTCACATTTCCATTTCAATGCTTTGAAAATAAAACTTTTCTTTCCATTTATCTGCAACCAGGGAAAACATATTTTCTTTAAAACCCATTTTCAACACACACAAAACAATCATGAAAATAATATGTTTTAATCATTTTGTAAATCAAGAATATTAAGGGTCAGCATCATAGTCTAGAGATAGAACCACCTACCTCAAAACTCAGGTCATACGCACCAGCAATCAGTTCTACCAATGATGAAACCCAACAATTCCAATAGAGACAACGGAACAAAATGCACACATATTAGTATTGATCCAATTGATAAGGAGGGTTAACAGAGAAGAGAAAAAACCACATAACTCAACAACGAACACCCGAAAAAGCACAAATACAAGGGAACTACCTCTAGAATGAGAACAAACAACAGATCATAGAAGAATACAATAACAAAAACTAATTCAGATTAATAGATCAGATAATGTAACCCAAGAGCTTTATTGTGATCAATAGAAACCATGAAGCAGAAAGATCCCTTAAATGGGAAGATTCATTGCAACCACAATGAATATTGAACACAAAACAAACCAAACTTAAGTGAAGTAGTCTCCGAAGGTAAACTTGGAATTTTACCAAGTCGAGAGTAAGAGAGTATGGATAAAGAACCGAAACAAAATATCCACACTCATTCTTTAAAAACTATACACAGGTCGTTACATGATGTGTAACCCGGTTACATTTTTTGTAACCATAATATCCCATATATTAAAAAAAAAACCCATCACCTCATATTAAAAATACATTACATAAAACATTCATGACATGAAACATATATTCATGTTTTGTAAAATTTCATAGTGTGATACCTTTCACCACTTGTATCCAACGACTCTAACATGATGTGTAACCCAGCTACATGGCTGGAAATCCTCCAACGACCTGATATATCTGTAATAGGATGTTAAAATTTATCTAATGAAAAATATATATATATTTCTGTAAAATAATTTTAAATATTATGGAACTATATCCTATATACAACAACCCGAACATTCATGATACAACACACGTGTTAAAAGAAATCAATTAACACTAGAAAAAATGAAAATAATAAATAAATATTAACAAATGGGTTATAAAATGTTACAAGTGAATAATATATGGTATGATATAAATTATTATTGTTCATGAAAATATTTATATTTAACCTATATTTATTATACATTAGTTTCTAACACTTATGATTGAAATCAGACAAATGGTAATGATTTATGACCGTACATTAACTTCCATGAGTAATATGCCATACTCAAAATTTATTCCATAGTAAGATGTTTATACTTCCCCTCATGATATAATATATAATGAATATATTTATCATCATGGTATTGATGGTTTTATTTTATTATATTTCACTAATGGGGATTATAATTAAATGATACTAATATGGTAAGAGTTTATTTCAGAATCTCATCATTATTTTAGATCTTTTCATTAAAATCACCAATGGGGATAATGTAACAGCCCAAGATTTTATGAAAAAAATTATTTTTAATTTCACTAATTTCTTGTGTTGTACGCTACACCAAAAGGAGCTTACACAACACGCATCCTTGACTTGCCTTGTATTACATGCAATCGCGACCTTCCTCGATAGCGTGTGTAGTACGCAATACCGAGTTTCACTAAACAACGATATGCTATTAAAATATTATTAAAACTAGCCGTTATGAATAGTAATAACCACTTTTTGAAATTTTGTAAATTTTATTTTTCAAAATGGACTTTATCTTTGGTTTCGTAATATCGAAATTAGCTTAGGGTGAAATTTTGGTACTTTTCGGATAAATTTCATTTTCTGATGAATAGTGAAAATTACTAAATTTTAGTTAAAAACAACTTTTTCAATCAAAATAATTAATAGTGATAAATTATTAATTTAAGTGGTTTTAAAGTATATTTATAATATATTTTTACAATTTAATACAATGTTGGTCATTGGATGTAATTTCACATTTAAACCAGACATAAACAAGTGTCAATCTTTTGATTGATATTGTTTCTTAAAAACACGCTATTTGTTTTAACAGCGGGATTTAATTATAGAATTAATTAATGAAACTTCTATGTTATGAATTTGGTAAAATAGATTTCATTTTTGAATTCAGAATATGAAATATAGCTTAGGTTGATATTTTGGCATTGTTCTGAAAAACATCAATTTTTGATGAATAGTAAAACTACTAAGTTGTAGTTAAAAAAAACTGAATTTTTCATAAAACATAATTTTACCACTTCTGTGAATGGAATTTCAAAAATCCGAGAGACACGGTTGATGTCAGTAAGTAAAATTTGGTTCAATGAGATGAAAATAATTTTTGGTGAATAGTAACTTTTTACTTTTATTTACCACGGTTAAAAGTAAATAGGGTAATTAAGGGTAAAAATGATATTAATATTACCCTAACACATGTCCTAATTCTATTGGACAAGTGTATCTCGACCAAAAACAACCTTAAGTGTAAAATATTATCATTTAGGCCCACTTGGATAAGATTAAGACATTTATTGTTATTTAATTCAAAGAAGAGTTGAAAGAGTTAAAATCAAAGTTTATTTACTAAAACATTTTTAATATAGGGTTATATATAAGATAAATTCGACTATAAATATTCATTAGAAATATAAGAATATTTAATACATAATGGTATTTTATTTGTAATTTTTAGACTTTAAATAATTTAATTTATTTATGACACAACAATGATGCAGTAATTACCTGTTTAAGAAAATATTAACATAATTGATGTTATATATGCCCAAATAAATGTAATTTGAGACTTTTTATGACTTAAACTAATTTTCTAGGTTAATATGACATGTTATTGTTGATTTAAGTAACTTGGTTAGAACTTATCATTCTGTTAGAAATTTCATAAAAATCGTGTACCAAATAGTGTCAAAATTGACATAAATTAGTTTTTAAAACAAATATTATATTATTAATTGTTATTTAATTCCTAAAAATCTAAGGTTCGGCCAAATGACTTAGATAAGGATAGATATGTTAATAATAAACAACTTGGGGTTTGTTTGGCTTGATATAGTAAGTTTATTAACCATATAGTGTAAGAAAACAAAAAGACACGGTAAATGTTAAATTATTTAACTTAGAGTTAAATCTAATTGATAAGGTTAAAATAATAACCTAAACTTGTCTAAAACCTATTGGATGATAGGATTTAGACCCATCACCACCTTAGCCTCGAAATAAATCAATTTGGAGCTATTTAAAACCGAACTTGACTTTATAATATAATAATATGTTTAGTTATTCCAAAGGTGCCCCTCTCCTCCCTTATAAAAGGGCACCTCCTCCCTCTCTTCCTCACACAACGTTGAGCCTTCAAGGTCAGAAAACCCCTGCAATTTTCTCCTCTCCACTTCCCTAGAGATATCCTAGAGGTCCTGGTCTTCTTCAAATACCAATTTTAGTGCCCTAAAAGGCGGTCTCAAAGAAGCACTTCAAAAAAGAGGTAATATCCATTACCGATCTGTTTCAATTTCTTTCTTCTTCAACTTCTTCTTCTTTAGTTGTTTCATGATAAAGTAATAACATCAGTATTTCGTATATACTGATATGTTATTATAAATATGAAACAAATCTAATTAACCTTCTATCCATCCAACGGGAAAAGGAAATCACCGCGCGTGCGTACGTACGGAATACCGTCTCCACGCCGTGGTGTAATCTATTTTCCACCACCACCTTAATTGGATGGGTATAATGGTGTAATGAGTAACTATATATGATTATTATAAAGTGATATTGATACTGAAATAGTATACATACACTTCAACACAATTCCATGACCATGGGAATGATATCATCGCTCGTGCGTACGTACGGACTACCGTCTCCACGACACGATGAGATTCTTTCTCAATGAATAACCATTCATGAATGATTATAATGTATATATAATAAGTACTAATGAAATATATGACGTAATAATGATACTGGATTTATTTATATTTATATGTATGTCATCTACTTAATTCCATTAAATTAAATAAGGAAACGAAAACAACGTTCCTGCGTACGTACGGACTACCGTCTCCATGAACGGTGTATTTCTTTCCATTTACTGATTTATTATATATATGTATATTCTGAATATATACATATAAATCATGTTTTATATTCTGGAATTATGTAATCATGATCTAAGTAATCATATGAATAATTACAATTCAAAACATGGACGACAAATGAAACAATTTTACCCAAAACGCTCTTTAACATGGAATTTAGAAAAGAACGGGTAATATAAAGTCATAAGTGAACCATATATGATATCCTAACAATGAATATGATTCTGTAATAAGTCAATGAAATTATTTAAATCATTATACAGGAGGTTCGGACACTTACAAAGCAAGTCGGACCTAAGGTAAGGTAAATATCACAATCTCATTTTTATCCGAGATTGCTTATACGTTGGTATTTACTGGGGTGTATTTTATCATCCACATCCACGTTCCCTTAATATGTAATATTATTTCCATCCACCTACAATTTTTGAAAACTTATTTTACCCTTTGGTGAGTTTTTAGTAAATGATATGAAAGGAATCTTTTGTCGTTTTTCGTACGAGGTACTTTTTGAATTTTTCCGACAAAAGTACGAAGAATGTTTTTTTAACTTATACGACAATAATGGATTTTTAAAACATTATTTTTCCAAAAATATTCCTTTACAAGTTTTAAAGTTTATTTTTAATAAACTTCTTTTAGTTTATAATTGTATGACATTTTAAGAAAAGAAAAGTGTTTTTGAAGTAGAAAGGATATTTTCCTCAAGAATGGAGTTCAAGTGTTTTATCAAAATTATTTTCCATCTAAGATAATAAAGGGTTCTGTTTTTATCCCTATTATTGCATTGATTTGATCATGTTGTGATGGAATTAATTTAATGAATTCCTTTATCTTATATGAATTGTTTTATGATCTCATGATGTTTAAGATTCCCATTTGTATTACATGGGTTATGCAATGATGTATGATTTATGAATTTGTGGCACACATAAGAATGGTATCATTATGAGATGGGTGGGACCTATATCTCCCTCCAATGCATTGGGTAAAGATTTTATATCTCATGAGATAGACATGGCTGGAATGGTAGGTTATACCGGTTCAGTGAAACAGGACTGAAATGAGGGTGACTCGGTTCAGAAACGGACTTTCTCTACTAAGATAGTCTTGGCAATGAGTCTTGACTAACAAGAAATGATTCTCTATGATTATGTGTGAATGCCACAAAGTTTCATGTTTTATGTTATGATTATTGTGATTACATTTCACCACCATGATTTATCCCATGTTATGAAATTATGATCTCTTTTGCAGGTTAAGATTTCCAAAAGTTATGTGCTTGTGTATACGATGTGATTGATATTTCTTTTGTTTACCCTTACTGAACATTTGAGCTCACCCTTTTATTTTTTATTTTCCCCAGGATATAAAGAAAGGTTTTAGGTATAAAAAGGAAGATCTTTATGGGAGATGTTGAAGATCTTCCACCACGATTAGAAAATTATATTCCGAGTTTCCAAAGACACTAAACTATTACGATCCTTGTGTGTGTGTTTTTGTTATGTACTAAGTATTCCACAAATGTAAGGTAATGTCCATGTAAGTCAGGCTTTGGGTCTCTACAGTTGGTATCAGAGGAAAGGTTTAGTCAACCTTTGGAAACTAGGATGCGAAAACGTTAGTGAGATCCCTAGAGATATTTCTAAGGTATGTCTAGGGATGTCCCTAAGGTTAAGTATACATATAGGTTATAGTACTATAATTACGCTAACGATTATAGAATTAAACCTAATATGTTAGATATTGAAGGTACTTCCCCTTTGTTATGTTGTTTTCCCTAGCATGATTTTTTCCTCTCACACTATTTTTTTTGGGTTTTAGACGATGGCTGGAACCCGAAGGAACTGTGTTGATCAATGCAATGGACAATGCAATGATTGTCCTCCTAAACAAACAAATGTTATGGAAGATGGAGTGTAAAATCTTATTTCTATACTTACACAAGCTATGAATCATTCTGGACTTCCAAATGAGCAGAGAAGGGAACAATATTATATTGAGTCCTTCATGAGGCAACACCCACCTTCTTTCAGTGGGTCTTCTGATCCACTTGTTGCTGAACAATGGATCAGTACCACTGAAAAGATATTTTCATTTCATCAATGTTCTGAACATGATAAAGTCATCTTAGCAGTATATCGTTTGGAAGGTGAAGCTGATCAACGGTGGAATATTATCAAGAATACGAGGCAAAGAGATGAAATTGAGTCCATGGAATGGGACGAGTTCAAGAACTTATTTTTCAATAAGTACTTCCCTCGTATTCTTCAAACAAAGATGGAGAAGGATTTTCTTGAACTAAAGCAAAAGGATGATGAATCTGTTGGTATATACGAAGTGAATTTTACAAGACTTTCAAGGTATGCATCTGGCATTATCATCCAACCTGAATGTAAAGTTGATCGATTTTTCAGTGGCTTAAAACCAAGTCTTCGAAGGGCATTTTCTATAAGAGACTTCAGTAGCTATGAAGAAAAAGTGTGTTGTGCTATAAAGGTAGAAATGGAAGTTGGCGTTACATATCCATCTCATGGTTTTGACAACAAACGAAAGATGGAGTTCAAGGAGAAATCTCAAAATAATGGTGAAAAGAAGATGAATGTTTCCTTATGCACAAAGTCTGGAAAGAAGCATGGTGGAGATTGTCTTAAAGGGACTAGAAAATGTTTTAAGTGTGGAAAAGAAGGTCATCGAGCAGTTGAGTGTCGAAGTAATGGAAAAAGGGATTCTAATGATGTGAATAAAGCAAAGACTACAGAGAATGCACCACCAACACTTCAATGCTTCAAGGGCAAGGAAATGGGGCATTATACTAATAAATGCCCTAATCCAAGGGTTAGTGATGATCAACATGAGCAACCCCTGAAGGCAAAGGTCAAAGGGAAGTCACATGAAATCACTATTGGTGATGTTGAATATGACAACGATGTGGTGGAATGATTAAGTGTTTATGTAAAGCGATTCCAAAATAATGTGGTATCATAAAGTATTAGAATATTTATGTGTTGGTCTAATGTGGTATTCAAAGTGATTGAGATATTTTTTGGAAATAAGATGATATGCGTATAATGAAGGGAAAATGAGAAAATGAAATGTTTAACAGTATTCATGAGCTCATGATTGATATAAGGACTAAGTGATATCATGGTTTGAGTATATAGAATTTTGAGGATTTTGGTATGTGGAAGGTGTTAACTTTTAACTGCATTCATGTTTTCACTAAGGTATTCAAGAGAATACATGAATAAGGACTTTGAATGTTTGGAATGTGACCAACAAAACATATCTTATGATATATGGGGATCAACGATGGTATTAAATCTCTGGTAATCGTTTTCACTATGTTATGAGAGTGGACTGCAGTATTATGGATAATCCTAAAGATTGGAATGGATTATGATGGACATAAGTTAGTATTGTTTAAGGATAGAAGTTTTTTCGATATTATTGATGGGATGTTATAGTAATATAGTTTTAGAAAAAGGAAAACTTGCAGGACGGGCGACAGCCCATCGCGTCGGACAAGGCTGTGGGAATCGAACCCACAACCGAAGTGCGACTGGCCTTTATCGCCTACCACTGGCCTACAGGAAGACCCTGTTTAGTAGAAACTAGTTTTATTATATTAATCAGTATGATATATGAAGTATAATGTCCATTTTAGGAACCATATATGATTAATCTCACTATATAATGACTTATGTATATTTAATAACTTTTGCTAACCTTTTGTTTGAGACATATGGAATGACCTGTCATTCTATCACATGATCTGCTAACACTTCACGAATAACAAATTCAACTTCATTTATTTATGAGATGAAGTGGAAATTGTTCAAGGCATGAATAACAGTGAGATTGTACCAAAATAAAGTAAGTATTTATTCTAATTCAAATTCTTCAACTTTTGGGAAACGATCTTGAAAACCAAAAATGTTTTCCGAGTGATCTTATATCTGATTAATCAGATGGTACCTTAGATCGTCACAAATTTATGGATTTGTGATTGTTGGATTTTCCATAGCCATGTTCTCTACCACTCTCCATCAGAACATGATGGTTAAAGTTTTCTTCCATATCCATATTTTCACCTATGTGGAAACCCAGTGATTAGTTTATTTGGGTAACCGTTACATTTCATACTTTCGTTTTTAAATATTGGTTTGGGTATTCCTTTTTAAGATGTGGGTTTCTATTAAAGAAAATTTCTAATAGTAAACCATTTATAACCCTGACGAATTTCGAGGGCGAAATTCATTTTAAGGGGGGTAGAATGTAACAACCCAAGATTTTATGAAAAAAATTCTTTTTAATTTCACTAATTTCTTGTGTTGTACGCTACACCAAAAGGAGCTTACACAACATGCATCCTTGACTTGCCTTGTATTACATGCAATCGCGACCTTCCTCGATAGCGTGTGTAGTACGCAATACCGAGTTTCACTAAACAACGATATGCTATTAAAATATTATTAAAACTAGCCGTTATGAATAGTAATAACCACTTTTTGAAATTTTTTAAATTGTATTTTTCAAAATGGACTTTATCTTTGGTTTGGTAATATCGAAATTAGCTTAGGGTGAAATTTTGGTACTTTTCGGATAACATTCATTTTCTGATGAATAGTGAAAATTACTAAATTTTAGTTAAAAACAACTTTTTCAATCAAAATAATTAATAGTGATAAATTATTAATTTAAGTGGTTTTAAAGTATATTTATAATATATTTTTACAATTTAATACAATGTTGGTCATTGGATGTAATTTCCCATTTAAACCAGACATAAACAAGTGTCAATCTTTTGATTGATATTGTTTCTTAAAAACACGCTATTTGTTTTAACAGCGGGATTTAATTATAAAATTAATTAATGCAACTTCTATGTTATGAATTTGGTAAAATAGATTTCATTTTTGAATTCAGAATATGAAATATATCTTAGGTTGATATTTTTGAATTGTTCTGAAAAACATCAATTTTTGATGAATAGTGAAACTACTAAGTTGTAGTTAAAAAAACTGAATTTTTCATAAAACTTCATTTTACCACTTCTGTGAATGGAATTTCAAAAATCCGAGAGACACGGTTGATTTCAGTAAGTAAAATGTGGTTCAATGAGATGAAAATAATTTTTGGTGAATAGTAACTTTTTACTTTTATTTACCACGGTTAAAAGTAAATAGGGTAATTAAGGGTAAAAATGATATTAATATTACCCTAACACATGTCATAATTCTATTGGACAAGTGTATCTCAACCAAAAACAACCTTAAGTGTAAAATATTATCATTTAGGCCCACTTGGATTAGATTAGGATATTTATTATTATTTAATTCAAAGAAGAGTTAAAAGAGTTAAAATCAAAGTTTATTTACTAAAACATTTTTAATATAGGGTTATATATAAGATAAATTCGACTATAAATATTCATTAGAAATATAAGAAGATTTAATACATAATGGTATTTTATTTGTAATTTTTAGACTTTAAATAATTTAATTTATTTATGACACAACAATGATGCAGTAATTACCTTTTTAAGAAAATATTAACATAATTGATGTTATATATGCCCAAATAAATGTAATTTGAGACTTTTTATGACTTAAACTAATTTTATAGGTTAATATGACATGTTGTTGTTGATTTAAGTAACTTGGTTAGAACTTATCATTCTGTTAGAAATTTCATAAAAATCATGTACCAAATAGTATCAAAATTGACATAAATTAGTTTTTAAAACAAATATTATATTATTAATTTTTATTTAATTCCTAAAAATCTAAGGTTCGGCCAAATGACTTAGATAAGGATAGATATGTTAATAATAAACAACTTGGGGTTTGTTTGGCTTGATATAGTAAGTTTATTAACCATATAGTGTAAGAAAACAAAAAGACACGGTAAAAGTTAAATTATTTAACATAGAGTTAAATCTAATTGATAAGGTTAAAATAATAACCTAAACTTGTCTAAATCCTATTGGATGAGAGGATTTCGACCCATCCCCACCTTAGCCTCGAAATAAATCAATTTGGAGCTATTTAAAACTGAACTTGACTTTATAATATAATAATATTTTTAGTTATTCCAAAGGTGCCCCTCTCCTCCCTTATAAAAGGGCACCTCCTCCCTCTCTTCCTCACAAAACGTTGAGCCTTCAAGCTCGGCAAACCCCTGCCATTTTCTCCTCTCCACTTCCCTAGAGATATCCTAGAGGTCCTGGTCTTCTTCAAAGGCCAATTTTAGTGCTCTAAAAGGAGGTCTCAAAGAAGCACTTCAAAAAAGAGGTAATATCCATTACCGATCTGTTTCAATTTCTTTCTTCTTCAACTTCTTCTTCTTTAGTTGTTTCATGATAAAGTAATAAAATCAGTATTTATTATATACTGATATGTTATTATAAATATGAAACAAATCTAATTAACCTTCTATCCATCCAACGGGAAAAGGAAATCACCGCGCGTGCGTACGTATGGAATACCGTCTCCACGCCGTGGCGTAATCTATTTTCCGCCACCACCTTAATTGGATGGGTATAATGCTGTAATGAGTTACTATATATGATTATTATAAAGTGATATTGATACTGAAATAGTATACATACACTTCAACACAATTCCACGACCATGGGAATGATATCATCGCTCGTGCGTACGTACGGACTACCGTCTCCACGACACGATGAGATTCATTCTCAATGATTAACCATTCATGAATGATTATAATGTATATATAATAAGTACTAATGAAATATATTACGTAATAATGATACTGGATTTATTTATATTTATATGTATGTCATCTACTTAATTCCATTCAATTAAATAAGGAAAAGAAAACAGCGTTCATGCGTACGTACGGACTACCGTCTCCATGAACGGTGTATTTCTTTCCATTTACTAATTTATTATATATATGTATATTCTGAATATATACATATAAATCATGTTTTATATTCTGGAATTATGTAATCATGATCTAAGTAATCATATGAATAATTACAAGTCAAAACATGGACGAAAAATGAAACAATTTTACCCAAAACGCTCTTTAACATGGAATTTAGAAAAGAACGGGTAATATAAAGTCATAAGTGAACCATATATGATATCCTAACAATGAATATGATTCTGTAATAAGTCAATGACATTATTTAAATCATTATACAGGAGGTTCAGACACATACAAAGCAAGTCGGACCTAAGGTAAGGGAAATATCACAATCTCATTTTTATCCGAGATTGCTTATACGTTGGTATTTACTGGGGTGTATTTTATCATCCAAATCCATGTTCCCTTAATATGTAATATTATTTCCATCCACCTACAATTGTTTAAAACTTATTTTACCCTTTGGTGAGTTTTTAGTAAATTATATGAAAGGAATATTTTGTCGTTTTTCGTACGATGTACTTTTTGAATTTTTCCGACAAAAGTACGAAGAATGTTTTTTTAAATTATACCAAAATAATGGATTTTTAAAACATTATTTCCAAAAATATTCCTTTAAAATTTTTAAAGTTTATTTTTAATAAACTTATTTTAGTTTATAATTGTATGACATTTTAAGAAAAGAAAAGTGTTTTTGAAGTAGAAAGGATATTTTCCTCAAGAATGGAGTTCAAGTGTTTTATCAAAATTATTTTCCATCTAAGATAATAAAGGGTTCTATTTTTATCCCTATTATTGCATTGATTTGATCATGTTGTGATGGAATTAATTTAATGAATTCCTTTATCTTATATGAATTGTTTTATGATCTCATGATGTTTAAGATTCCCATTTGTATTACATGGGTTATGCAATGATGTTTGATTTATGAATTTGTGGCACACATAAGAATGGTATCATTATGAGATGGGTGGGACCTATATCTCCCTCCAATGAATTGGGTAAAGATTTTATATCTCATGAGATAGACATGGCTGGAATGGTAGGTTATACCGGTTCAGTGAAACAGGACTGAAATGAGGGTGACTCGGTTCAGAAAGGGACATTCTCTACTAAGATAGTCTTGGCAATGAGTCTTGACTAACAAGAAATGATTCTATATGATTATGTGTGAATGCCACAAAGTTTCATGTTTTATGTTATGATTATTGTGATTACATTTCTCCGCCATGATTTATCCCATGTTATGAAATTATGATCTCTTTTGCAGGTTAAGATTTCCAAAAGTTATGTGCTTGTGTATACGATGTGATTGATATTTCTTTTGTTTACCCTTACTGAACATTTGAGCTCACCCTTTTATTTTTTCTTTTCCCCGGGATATAAAGAATGGTTTTAGGTATAAAAAGGAAGATCTTTATGGGATATGTTGAAGATCTTCCACCATGATTAGAAAATTATATTCCGAGTTTCCAAAGACACTAAACTATTACGATCCTTGTGTGTGTGTTTTTGTTATGTACTAAGTATTCCGCAAATGTAATGTAATGTCCATGTAAGTCAGGCTTTGGGTCTCTACAGTTGGTATCAGAGGAAAGGTTTAGTCAACCTTTGGAAACTAGGATGCGAAAACGTTAGTGAGATCCCTAGAGATATTTCTAAGGTATGTCTAGGGATGTCCCTAAGGTTAAGTATACGTATAGGTTATAGTACTATAATTACGCTAACGATTATAGAATTAAACCTAATATGTTAGATATTGAAGGTACTTCCCCTTTGTTATGTTGTTTTCCCTAGCATGATTTTTTCCTCTCACACTATTTTTTTGGGTTTTAGACGAGGGCTGGAACCCGAAGGAACTGTGTTGATCAATGCAATGGACAATGCAATGATTGTCCTCCTAAACAAACAAATGTTATGGGAGATGGAGTGTAAAATATTATTTCTATACTTACACAAGCTATGAATCATTCTGGACTTCCAAATGAGAAGAGAAGGGAACAATATTCTATTGAGTCCTTCATGAGGCAATGCCCACCTTCTTTCAGTGGGTCTTCTGATCCACTTGTTGCTGAACAATGGATCAGTACCACTGAAAAGATATTTTCATTTCTTCAATGTTCTGAACATGATAAAGTCATCTTAGCAGTATATCGTTTGGAAGGTGAAGCTGATCAATGGTGGAATCTTATCAAGAATACGAGGCAAAGAGATGAAATTGAGTCCATGGAATGGGACGAGTTCAAGAACTTATTTTTCAATAAGTACTTCCCTCGTATTCTTCAAACAAATATGGAGAAGGATTTTCTTGAACTAAAGCAAAAGGATGATGAATCTGTTGGTATATACAAAGTGAATTTTACAAGACTTTCAAGGTATGCATCTGGCATTATCATCCAACTTGAAAGTAAAGTTGATCGATTTTTCAGTGGCTTAAAACCAAGTCTTCGAAGGGCATTTTCTATAAGAGACTTCAGTAGCTATGAAGAAATTGTGCGTTGTGCTATAAAGGTAGAAATGGAAGTTGGCGTTACATATCCATCTCATGGTTTTGACAACAAACGAAAGATGGAGTTCAAGGAGAAATCTCAAAATAATGGTGAAAAGAAGATGAATGTTTCCTTATGCACAAAGTGTTGAAAGAAGCATGGTGGAGATTGTCTTAAAGGGACTAGAAAATATTTTAAGTGTGGGAAAGAAGGTCATCGAGCAGTTGAGTGTCGATGTAATGGAAAAAGGGATTCTAATGATGTGAATAAAGCAAAGACTGCAGAGAATGCAGCACCAACACTTCAATGCTTCAAGGGAAAGGAAATGGGGCATTATACTAATAAATGCCCTAATCCAAGGGTTAGTGATGATCAACATGAGCAACCCCTGAAGGCAAAGGTCAAAGGGAAGTCACATGCAATCACTATTGGTGATGTTGAATATGACAACGATGTGGTGGAATGATTAAGTGTTTATGTAAAGGGATTCCAAAATAATGTGGTATCATAAAGTATTGGAATATTTATGTGTTGGTCTAATGTGGTATTCAAAGTGATTGAGATATTTTTTGGAAATAAGATGATATGCGTATAATGAAGGGAAAATGAGAAAATGAAATGTTTAACAGTACTCATGAGCTCATAATTGATATAAGGACTTAGTGATATCATGGTTTGAGTATATAGAATTTTGAGGATTTTGGTATGTGGAAGGTGTTAACTTTTAACTGCATTCATGTTTTCACTAAGGTATTCAAGAGAATACATGATTAAGGACTTTGAATGTTTGGAATGTGACCAACAAAACATATCTTATGATATATGGGGATCAACGATGGTATTAAATCTCTGGTAATCGTTTTCACTATGTTATGAGAGTGGACTGCAGTATTATGGATAAGCCTAAAGATTGGAATGGATTATGATGGACATAAGTAAGTATTGTTTAAGGATAGAAGTTTTTTCGATATTATTGATGGGATGTTATAGTAATATAGTTTTAGAAAAAGGACAACCTGCAGGACGGGCGACAGCCCATCGCGTCGGACAAGGCTGTGGGAATCGAACCCACAACCGAAGTGCGACTGGCCTTTATCGCCTACCACTGGCCTACAGGAAGACCCTGTTTAGTAGAAACTAGTTTTATTATATTAATCAGTATGATATATGAAGTATAAAGTCCATTTTATGAACCATATATGATTAATCTCACTATAGAATGACTTATGTATATTTAATAACTTTTGCTAACCTTTTGTTTGAGATAGATGGAATGACCTGTCATTCTATCACATGATCTGCTAACACTTCACGAATAACAAATTCAACTTCATTTATTTATGAGATGAAGTGGAAATTGTTCAAGGCACGAATAACAGTGAGATTGTACCAAAATAAAGTAAGTATTTATTCTAATTCAAATTCTTCAACTTTAGGGAAACGATCTTGAAAACCAAAAATGTTGTCCTAGTGATCTTATATCTGATTAATCAGATGGTACCTTAGATCATCACAAATTTATGGATTTTTTATTGTTGGCTTTTCCATAGCCATGTTCTCTACTACTCTCCATCAGAACATGATGGTTAAATTTTTCTTCCATATCCTTATTTTCACCTATGTGGAAACCCAGTGATTAGTTTATTTGGGTAACCGTTACATTTCATACTTTCATTTTTAAAGATTGGTTTTGGTATTCCTTTTTAATATGTGGGTTTCTATTAAAGAAACTTTCGAATAGTAAACCATTTATAACCCCGACGAATTTCGAGGGCGAAATTCATTTTAAGGGGGGTAAAATGTAACAGCCCAAGATTTTATGAAAAAAATTCTTTTTAATTTCACTAATGTCTTATGTTTTACGCTACACCAAAAGGAGCTTGCACAACACGCATCCTTGAATTGCCTTGTATTACATGCAATCGCGACCTTCCTCGACAGCGTGTGTAGTACGCAATACCGAGTTTCACTAAACAACGATATGCTGTTAAAATATTATTAAAACTAGCCGTTATGAATAGTATTAACCACTTTTTGAAATTTTGTAAATTTTATTTTTTAAAATGGACTTTATCTATGGTTTCGTAATATCGAAATTAGCTTAGGGTGAAATTTTGGTACTTTTTCGGATAACTTTCATTTCTTGATGAATAGTGAAAATTACTAAATTTTAGTTAAAAACAACTTTTTCAATCAAAATAATTAATAGTGATAAATTATTAATTTAAGTGGTTTTAAAGTATATTTATAATATATTTTTACAATTTAATACAATGTTGGTCATTGGATGTAATTTCCCATTTAAACCAGACATAAACAAGTGTCAATCTTTTGATTGATATTGTTTCTTAAAAACACGCTATTTGTTTTAACAGCGGGATTTAATTATAAAATTAATTAATGCAACTTCTATGTTATGAATTTGGTAAAATAGATTTCATTTTTGAATTCAGAATATGAAATATATCTTAGGTTGATATTTTGGCATTGTTCTGAAAAACATCAATTTTTGATGAATAGTGAAACTACTAAGTTGTAGTTAAAAAACTGAATTTTTCATAAAACTTAATTTTACCACTTCTGTGAATGGAATTTCAAAAATCCGAGAGACACGGTTGATGTCAGTAAGTAAAATGTGGTTCAATGAGATGAAAATAATTTTTGGTGAATAGTAACTTTTTACTTTTATTTACCACGGTTAAAAGTAAATAGGGTAATTAAGGGTAAAAATGATATTAATATTACCCTAACACATGTCATAATTCTATTGGACAAGTGTATCTCGACCAAAAACAACCTTAAGTGTAAAATATTATCATTTAGGCCCACTTGGATTAGATTAGGATATTTATTATTATTTAATTCAAAGAAGAGTTAAAAGAGTTAAAATCAAAGTTTATTTACTAAAACATTTTTAATATAGGGTTATATATAAGATAAATTTGACTATAAATATTCATTAGAAATATAAGAAGATTTAATACATAATGGTATTTTATTTGTAATTTTTAGACTTTAAATAATTTAATTTATTTATGACACAACAATGATGCAGTAATTACCTTTTTAAGAAAATATTAACATAATTGATGTTATATATGCCCAAATAAATGTAATTTGAGACTTTTTTATGACTTAAACTAATTTTCTAGGTTAATATGACATGTTGTTGTTGATTTAAGTAACTTGGTTAGAACTTATCATTCTGTTAGAAATTTCATAAAAATCATGTACCAAATAGTATCAAAATTGACATAAATTAGTTTTTAAAACAAATATTATATTATTAATTTTTATTTAATTCCTAAAAATCTAAGGTTCGGCCAAATGACTTATATAAGGATAGATATGTTAATAATAAACAACTTGGGGTTTGTTTGGCTTGATATAGTAAGTTTATTAACCATATAGTGTAAGAAAACAAAAAGACACGGTAAAAGTTAAATTATTTAACATAGAGTTAAATCTAATTGATAAGGTTAAAATAATAACCTAAACTTGTCTAAATCCTATTGGATGAGAGGATTTCGACCCATCCCCACCTTAGCCTCGAAATAAATCAATTTGGAGCTATTTAAAACTGAACTTGACTTTATAATATAATAATATTTTTAGTTATTCCAAAGGTGCCCCTCTCCTCCCTTATAAAAGGGCACCTCCTCCCTCTCTTCCTCACAAAACGTTGAGCCTTCAAGCTCGGCAAACCCCTGCCATTTTCTCCTCTCCACTTCCCTAGAGATATCCTAGAGGTCCTGGTCTTCTTCAAAGGCCAATTTTAGTGCCCTAAAAGGAGGTCTCAAAGAAGCACTTCAAAAAAGAGGTAATATCCATTACCGATCTGTTTCGATTTCTTTCTTCTTCAACTTCTTCTTCTTTAGTTGTTTCATGATAAAGTAATAACATCAGTATTTCTTATATACTGATATGTTATTATAAATATGAAACAAATCTAATTAACCTTCTATCCATCCAACGGGAAAAGGAAATCACCGCGCGTGCGTACGTATGGAATACCGTCTCCACGCCGTGGCGTAATCTATTTTCCGCCACCACCTTAATTGGATGGGTATAATGGTGTAATGAGTAACTATATATGATTATTATAAAGTGATATTGATACTGAAATAGTATACATACACTTCAACACAATTCCACGACCATGGGAATGATATCATCGCTCGTGCGTACGTACGGACTACCGTCTCCACGACACGATGAGATTCATTCTCAATGATTAACCATTCATGAATGATTATAATGTATATATAATAAGTACTAATGAAATATATGACATAATAATGATACTGGATTTATTTATATTTATATGTATGTCATCTACTTAATTCCATTCAATTAAATAAGGAAACGAAAACAGCGTTCATGCGTACGTACGGACTACCGTCTCCATGAACGGTGTATTTCTTTCCATTTACTGATTTATTATATATATGTATATTCTGAATATATACATATAAATCATGTTTTATATTCTGGAATTATGTAATCATGATCTAAGTAATCATATGAATAATTACAAGTCAAAACATGGACGAAAAATGAAACAATTTTACCCAAAACGCTCTTTAACATGGAATTTAGAAAAGAACGGGTAATATAAAGTCATAAGTGAACCATATATGATATCCTAACAATGAATATGATTCTTTAATAAGTCAATGACATTATTTAAATCATTATACAGGAGGTTCGGACACATACAAAGCAAGTCGTACCTAAGGTAAGGGAAATATCACAATCTCATTTTTATCCGAGATTGCTTATACGTTGGTATTTACTGGGGTGTATTTTATCATCCACATCCATGTTCCCTTAATATGTAATATTATTTCCATCCACCTACAATTGTTTAAAACTTATTTTACCCTTTGGTGAGTTTTTAGTAAATTATATGAAAGGAATATTTTGTCGTTTTTCGTACGATGTACTTTTTGAATTTTTCCGACAAAAGTACGAAGAATGTTTTTTTAACTTATACCACAATAATGGATTTTTAAAACATTATTTCCAAAAATATTCCTTTAAAAGTTTTAAAGTTTATTTTTAATAAACTTCTTTTAGTTTATAATTGTATGACATTTTAAGAAAAGAAAAGTGTTTTTGAAGTAGAAAGGATATTTTCCTCAAGAATGGAGTTCAAGTGTTTTATCAAAATTACTTTCCATCTAAGATAATAAAGGGTTATATTTTTATCCCTATTATTGAATTGATTTGATCATGTTGTGATGGAATTAATTTAATGAATTCCTTTATCTTATATGAATTGTTTTATGATCTCATGATGTTTAAGATTCCCATTTGTATTACATGGGTTATGCAATGATGTTTGATTTGTGAATTTGTGGCACACATAAGAATGGTATCATTATGAGATGGGTGGGACCTATATCTCCCTCCAATGAATTGGGTAAAGATTTTATATCTCATGAGATAGACATGGCTGGAATGGTAGGTTATACCGGTTCAGTGAAACAGGACTGAAATGAGGGTGACTCGGTTCAGAAAGGGACATTCTCTACTAAGATAGTCTTGGGAATGAGTCTTGACTAACAAGAAATGATTCTATATGATTATGTGTGAATGCCACAAAGTTTCATGTTTTATGTTATGATTATTGTGATTACATTTCTCCGCCATGATTTATCCCATGTTATGAAATTATGATCTCTTTTGCAGGTTAAGATTTCCAAAAGTTATGTGCTTGTGTATACGATGTGATTGATATTTCTTTTGTTTACCCTTACTGAACATTTGAGCTCACCCTTTTATTTTTTCTTTTCCCCGGGATATAAAGAAAGGTTTTAGGTATAAAAAGGAAGATCTTTATGGGATATGTTGAAGATCTTCCACCACGATTAGAAAATTATATTCCGAGTTTCCAAAGACACTAAACTATTACGATCCTTGTGTGTGTGTTTTTGTTATGTACTAAGTATTCCGCAAATGTAATGTAATGTCCATGTAAGTCAGGCTTTGGGTCTCTACAGTTGGTATCAGAGGAAAGGTTTAGTCAACCTTTGGAAACTAGGATGCGAAAACGTTAGTGAGATCCCTAGAGATATTTCTAAGGTATGTCTAGGGATGTCCCTAAGGTTAAGTATACGTATAGGTTATAGTACTATAATTACGCTAACGATTATAGAATTAAACCTAATATGTTAGATATTGAAGGTACTTCCCCTTTGTTATGTTGTTTTCCCTAGCATGATTTTTTCCTCTCACACTATTTTTTTGGGTTTTAGACGAGGGCTGGAACCCGAAGGAACTGTGTTGATCAATGCAATGGACAATGCAATGATTGTCCTCCTAAACAAACAAATGTTATGGGAGATGGAGTGTAAAATATTATTTCTATACTTACAAAGCTATGAATCATTCTGGACTTCCAAATGAGAAGAGAAGGGAACAATATTCTATTGAGTCCTTCATGAGGCAACGCCCACCTTCTTTCAGTGGGTCTTCTGATCCACTTGTTGCTGAACAATGGATCAGTACCACTGAAAAGATATTTTCATTTCTTCAATTTTCTGAACATGATAAAGTCATCTTAGCAGTATATCGTTTGGAAGGTGAAGCTGATCAATGGTGGAATCTTATCAAGAATACGAGGCAGAGAGATGAAATTGAGTCCATGGAATGGGACGAGTTCAAGAACATATTTTTCAATAAGTACTTACCTCGTATTCTTCAAACAAATATGGAGAAGGATTTTCTTGAACTAAAGCAAAAGGATGATGAATCTGTTGGTATATACAAAGTGAATTTTACAAGACTTTCAAGGTATGCATCTGGCATTATCATCCAACTTGAAAGTAAAGTTGATCGATTTTTCAGTGGCTTAAAACCAAGTCTTCGAAGGGCATTTTCTATAAGAGACTTCAGTAGCTATGAAGAAATTGTGCATTGTGCTATAAAGGTAGAAATGGAAGTTGGCGTTACATATCCATCTCATGGTTTTGACAACAAACGAAAGATGGAGTTCAAGGAGAAATCTCAAAATAATGGTGAAAAGAAGATGAATGTTTCCTTATGCACAAAGTGTTGAAAGAAGCATGGTGGAGATTGTCTTAAAGGGACTAGAAAATGTTTTAAGTGTGGAAAAGAAGGTCATCGAGCAGTTGAGTGTCGATGTAATGGAAAAAGGGATTCTAATGATGTGAATAAAGCAAAGACTGCAGAGAATGCAGCACCAACACTTCAATGCTTCAAGGGCAAGGAAATGGGGCATTATACTAATAAATGCCCTAATCCAAGGGTTAGTGATGATCAATATGAGCAACCCCTGAAGGCAAAGGTCAAAGGGAAGTCACATGCAATCACTATTGGTGATGTTGAATATGACAACGATGTGGTGGAATGATTAAGTGTTTATGTAAAGGGATTCCAAAATAATGTGGTATCATAAAGTATTGGAATATTTATGTGTTGGTCTAATGTGGTATTCAAAGTGATTGAGATATTTTTTGGAAATAAGATGATATGCGTATAATGAAGGGAAAATGAGAAAATGAAATGTTTAACAGTACTCATGAGCTCATGATTGATATAAGGACTTAGTGATATCATGGTTTGAGTATATAGAATTTTGAGGATTTTGGTATGTGGAAGGTGTTAACTTTTAACTGCATTCATGTTTTCACTAAGGTATTCAAGAGAATACATGATTAAGGACTTTGAATGTTTGGAATGTGACCAACAAAACATATCTTATGATATATGGGGATCAACAATGGTATTAAATCTCTGGTAATCGTTTTCACTATGTTATGAGAGTGGACTACAGTATTATGGATAAGCCTAAAGATTGGAATGGATTATGATGGACATAAGTTAGTATTGTTTAAGGATAGAAGTTTTTTCGATATTATTGATGGGATGTTATAGTAATATAGTTTTAGAAAAAGGACAACCTGCATGACGGGCGACAGCCCATCGCGTCGGACAAGGCTGTGGGAATCGAACCCACAACCGAAGTGCGACTGGCCTTTATCGCCTACCACTGGCCTACATGAAGACCCTGTTTAGTAGAAACTAGTTTTATTATATTAATCAGTATGATATATGAAGTATAAAGTCCATTTTATGAACCATATATGATTAATCTCACTATAGAATGACTTATGTATATTTAATAACTTTTGCTAACCTTTTGTTTCAGATAGATGGAATGACCTGTCATTCTATCACATGATCTGCTAACACTTCACGAATAACAAATTCAACTTCATTTATTTATGAGATGAAGTGGAAATTGTTCAAGGCACGAATAACAGTGAGATTGTACCAAAATAAAGTAAGTATTTATTCTAATTCAAATTCTTCAACATTAGGGAAACGATCTTGAAAACCAAAAATGTTGTCCTAGTGATCTTATATCTGATTAATCAGATGGTACCTTAGATCGTCACAAATTTATGGATTTTTTATTGTTGGCTTTTCCATAGCCATGTTCTCTACCACTCTCCATCAGAACATGATGGTTAAATTTTTCTTCCATATCCATATTTTCACCTATGTGGAAACCCAGTGATTAGTTTATTTGGGTAACCGTTACATTTCATACTTTCATTTTTAAAGATTGGTTTTGGTATTCCTTTTTAATATGTGGGTTTCTATTAAAGAAACTTTCGAATAGTAAACCATTTATAACCCCGACGAATTTCGAGGGCGAAATTCATTTTAAGGGGGGTAGAATGTAACAGCCCAAGATTTTATGAAAAAAATTCTTTTTAATTTCACTAATGTCTTATGTTGTACGCTACACCAAAAGGAGCTTGCACAACACGCATCCTTGACTTGCCTTGTATTACATGCAATCACGACCTTCCTCGATAGCGTGTGTAGTACGCAATACCGAGTTTCACTAAACAACGATATGCTATTATAAATATTATTAAAACTAGCCGTTATGAATAGTATTAACCACTTTTTGAAATTTTGTAAATTTTATTTTTCAAAATGGACTTTATCTTTGGTTTCGTAATATCGAAATTAGCTTAGGGTGAAATTTTGGTACTTTTTCGGATAACTTTCATTTTCTGATGAATAGTGAAAATTACTAAATTTTAGTTAAAAACAACTTGTTCAATCAAAATAATTAATAGTGATAAATTATTAATTTAAGTGGTTTTAAAGTATATTTATAATATATTTTTACAATTTAATACAATGTTGGTCATTGGATGTAATTTCACATTTAAACCAGACATAAACAAGTGTCAATCTTTTGATTGATATTGTTTCTTAAAAACACGCTATTTGTTTTAACAACAGGATTTAATTATAAAATTAATTAATGCATCTTCTATGTTATGAATTTGGTAAAATAGATTTCATTTTTGAATTCAGAATATGAAATATAGCTTAGGTTGATATTTTGGCATTGTTCTGAAAAACATCAATTTTTGATGAATAGTGAAAATACTAAGTTGTAGTTAAAAAAAATGAATTTTTCATAAAACTTAATTTTACCACTTCTGTGAATGGAATTTCAAAAATCTGAGAGACACGGTTGATGTCAGTAAGTAAAATGTGGTTCAATGAGATGAAAATAATTTTTGGTGAATAGTAACTTTTTACTTTTATTTACCACGGTTAAAAGTAAATAGGGTAATTAAGGGTAAATATGATATTAATATTACCCTAACACATGTCCTAATTCTATTGGACAAGTTTATCTCGACCAAAAAGAACCTTAAGTGTAAAATATTATCATTTAGGCCCACATGGATTAGATTTGGACATTTATTATTATTTATTTCAAAGAAGAGTTAAAAGAGTTAAAATCAAAGTTTATTTACTAAAACATTTTTAATATAGGGTTATACCGAAGATAAATTCGACTATAAATATTCATTAGAAATATAATAAGATTTCATACATAATGGTATTTTATTTGTAATTTTTAGACTTTAAATAATTTAATTTATTTATGACACAACAATGATGCAGTAATTACCTTTTTAAGAAAATATTAACATAATTGATGTTATATATGCCCAAATAAATGTAATTTGAGACTTTTTATGACTTAAACTAATTTTCTAGGTTAATATGACATGTTATTGTTGATTTAAGTAACTTGGTTAGAACTTATCATTCTGTTAGAAATTTCATAAAAATCATGTACCAAATAGTGTCAAAATTGACATAAATTAGTTTTTAAAACAAATATTATATTATTAATTGTTATTTATTTCCTAAAAATCTAAGGTTCGGCCAAATGACTTAGATAAGGATAGATATGTTAATAATAAACATCTTGGGGTTCTTTTGTCTTGATATAGTAAGTTTATTAACCATATAGTGTAAGAAAACATAAAGACACGGTAAAAGTTAAATTATTTAACTTAGAGTTAAATCTAATTGATAAGGTTAAAATAATAACCTAAACTTGTCTAAATCCTATTGGATGAGAGTATTTCGACCCATCCCCACCTTAGCCTCGAAAGAAATCAATTTGGAGCTATTTAAAACCGAACTTGACTTTATAATAAAATAATATGTTTAGTTATTCCAAAGGTGCCCCTCTCCTCCCTTATAAAAGGGCACCTCCTCCCTCTCTTCCTCACTCAACGTTGAGCCTTCAAGCTCGGAACACCCGTGCAATTTTCTCCTCTCCACTTCCCTAGAGATATCCTAGAGGTCCTGGTATTCTTCAAAGACCAATTTTAGTGCCCTAAACGGAGGTCTCAAAGAAGCACTTCAAAAAAGAGGTAATATCCATTACCGATCTGTTTCAATTTCTTTCTTCTTCAACTTCTTCTTCTTTAGTTGTTTCATGATAAAGTAATAACATCAGTATTTTTTAAATACTGATATGTTATTATAAATATGAAACAACTCTAATTAACCTTCTATCCATCCAACGGGAAAAGGAAATCACCGCGCGTGCGTTTGTGCGGAATACCGTCTCCACGCCGTGGCGTAATCTATTTTACGCCACCACCTTAATTGGATGGGTATAATGGTGTAATGAGTTACTATATATGATTATTATAAAGTGATATTGATACTGAAATAGTATACATACAATTCAACACAATTCCACGACCATGAGAATGATATCATCGCTCGTGCGTACGTACGGACTACCGTCTCCACGACACGATGAGATTCATTCTCAATGATTAACCATTCATGAAGGATTATAATGTATATATAATAAGTACTAATGAAATATATGACATAATAATTATACTGGATTTATTTATATTTATATGTATGTCATCTACTTAATTCCATTCAATTAAATAAGGAAACGAAAACAGCGTTCATGCGTACGTACGGACTACCGTCTCCATGAACGGTGTATTTCTTTCCATTTAATGATTTATTATATATATGTATATTCTGAATATATACATATAAATCATGTTTTATATTCTGGAATTATGTAATCATGATCTAAGTAATCATATGAATAATTACAAGTCAAAACATGGACGACAAATGAAACAATTTTACCCAAAACGCTCTTTAACATGGAATTTAGAAAAGAACGGGTAATATAAAGTCATAAGTGAACCATATATGATATCCTAACAATGAATATGATTCTGTAATAAGTCAATGACATTATTTAAATCATTATACAGGAGGTTCGGACACGTACAAAGCAAGTCGGACCTAAGGTAAGGGAAATATCACAATCTCATTTTTATCCGAGATTGCTTATTCGTTGGTATTTACTGGGGTGTATTTTATCATCCACATCAATGTTACCTTAATATGTAATATTATTTCCATCCAACTACAATTGTTTAAAAACTATTTTACCCTTTGGTGAGTTTTTAGTAAAAGATATGAAAGGAATCTTTTGTCGTTTTCCGTACGAGGTACTTTTTGAATTTTTCCGACAAAAGTACGAAGAATGTTTTTTTAACTTATACGACATGAATGGATTTTTAAAACATTATTTCCAAAAAGATTCCTTTACAAGTTTTCAAGTTTATTTTTAATAAACTTATTTTAGTTTATAATTGTATGACATTTTAAGAAAAGAAAAGTGTTTTTGAAGTAGAAAGGATATTTTCCTCAAGAATGGAGTTCAAGTGTTTTATCAAAATTATTTTCCATCTAAGATAATAAAGGGTTCTATTTTTATCCCTATTATTGCATTGATTTGATCATGTTGTGATGGAATTAATTTAATGAATTCCTTTATCTTATATGAATTGTTTTATGATCTCATGATGTTTAAGATTCCCATTTGTATTACATGGGTTATGAAATGATGTATGATTTATGATTTTGTGGAACACATAAGAATGGTATCATTATGAGATGGGTGGGACCTATATCTCCCTCCAATGCATTGGGTAAAGATTTTATATCTCATGAGATAGACATGGCTGGAACGGTAGGTTATACCGGTTCAGTGAAACAGGACTGAAACGAGGGTGACTCGGTTCAGAAAGGGACTTTCTCTACTATGATAGTCTTGGCAATGAGTCTTGACTAACAAGAAATGATTCTCTATGATTATGTGTGAATGCCACAAAGTTTCATGTTTTATGTTATGATTATTGTGATTACATTTCACCGCCATGATTTATCCCATGTTATGAAATTATGATCTCTTTTGCAGGTTAAGATTTCAAAAAGTTATGTGCTTGTGTATACGATGTGATTGATATTTCTTTTGTTTACCCTTACTGAGCATTTGAGCTCACCCTTTTATTTTTTCTTTTCACCAGGATATAAAGAAAGGTTTTAGGTATAAAAAGGAAGATCTTTATGGGAGATGATGAAGATCTTCCACCACGATTAAAAAATTATATTCCGAGTTTCCAAATACACTAAACTATTACGATCCTTGTGTGCGTGTTTTTGTTATGTACTAAGTATTCCGCAAATGTAATGTAATGTCCATGTAAGTCAGGCTTTGGGTCTCTACAGATAATATTTGATATTTCAATATTAATCTCAATATATTTTATTATGCTATTATTTTAATGAAAAATTTCTTATAATAGTACAATTTTAACACACTTGGGTACTTGTAATTATTGAGAAAATTATTTTAAGAAAATAATCCATTATTTCACAATTTTTTGTCAAAATCTATGTTTCCAAAAATTGTATTCAGAAATATTTATAACATTTTCCAAATCCATTATTACATTAATTTTTTCCCATTGTGTCTTTTTGAAAAAAATTCAACGAAATCATCATAATTTTTTTCAAAAAAGGCTCATTTGGAATTCCTCAAAATGTGGAAGGAATTGTTGTGAAAATGTTTACTGCATGGATGGAATGTTCCTTCATCATTGGAACTCAATATTTTAAGGAATATTTAAAAAAAATTCAAAGTATATTTTCATATAAAAATATTTTAAAAATATTTTAAATTAATTTTCTTAATAGTTTATTTACATATTATAAAGGATATTTTCCTCAAAAATGTTTTTAATGACATTTTTGTGGTATTTATTTCATCAATAAATCATCCATTTATTGTTCTTATGATCCCATGGGGATATTTTATATTGATTGAAATGATCATATTTTTTTAATGGAATATGATTTGATTCATAGGGGATATGCTATATTATTTCCATTCACATTATTAATCTAGATAAATTATAATTATTACTTTTATTGGGATGACAATTAACATTTCATATGTCATTTTTTATAAATAAATCATTATTTTTATAATGATTCACTCCTTTTATATGAGGAATAAATTATACTTAATATATTATTGGTGGATCCCATAATTACATAGCCCCTTGATTCATTAATACATCACATTAGACACATTTGCTTGAGTTTTTACCCATTTATATAAGATGTCTTGGAAAGGGGACATGATAGCAAGAAGTTTGGAAATGAGATAATGATGGTACGTTTATGTAATCCATCATTGTGAATTCCATCATTATGAATTCAGTTTTTGATATTCCATGTGATTATTTTAAAATATAGAATATCAATGGTTAAGATTCAATATCATGAGATTATTTACATATAAGTATTTTATTATTATTTATTCATACCATATTATGATCATTTTAATGATTAAATTACAATTATTTTAGTTATTTTCCCTGCCATATTGATTATGACTTATTTATTCATTGCTTTTGTGGTATGAATACTCTTATCAAGTAGATCAACTTAGCCCTTTATAATTTTTTACTAACCATAGGAAACAAGGAAGTTCTTTTGAATGATATATAGGGTTACTATAAGGGGAATAATTTTTTTCTTAATTAAAAAATATTTTGGGGATTATTTTTTAAATTGAAATGTGAATTTCATCCATGAATTTAGTTTACCAAGACTATTATTGTATTATGTATTTCAGGTTTCAATTCCTTGTATATTTTTCAAAAGTAATAAATTATAAGCATACTCTAGGTAACTATGGTAGAGGCTTCTATATATACTGCATAAATATCTATCTAGTTAAACAAAATTGGGTCTATGATACTTTTCCACTTCCAACCTAAGTTTACCTTCCTAAATTATTTACAATGGGAATTAAAAGTTTTCCTAAATATATATGTTAAAATATTATACTCAATTATTATGTTAAAATTCAGAATTAGGATTCATTTTAATCAAGTAAAATATCTATATATTATAAATTTGACATTTTAAATTGAAAATAATATATATAGAAAACTGTTTTTTGAAGAAAAATGACTTTTTTTACATTTGGAGTTCTTATTATAATATATTTTGAATTTATATTTAATTACATGTAAATATATATATATATATATATATATATTATATTATCACCATCATTTAAAAGTTACCAATTTATTTAATTTTGATTAAACAAATAAATTTATAAAAAAAATTATATGAAAATAATAATTTTACTTTTCCCATGGTATGTAAATTTTATAGTCTAAAAATAATTTTTGTATAATTTTTTTTAATGGATTACATAATTAGAAAATTTTAAATAAACATTTTAATTTCATTTCATTGAATTAAAATAATAAATGTCTTAGATGTAAATTTTAAAACAGTACTATACAATAAAACTTCTTGGAAAAAATATTTTCAGCACCAAATGAAATATTTATTATTCATATTCATTTAATAATCATTATATAAAAACTATATTATTAAAAAAAGTACATGAAAATAATTCTTTAGTTGTGCATAATTTTATTTATTATGATAAAAATTAATTACCTCTCTAAAAAATATCATTGAAACATATCAATTTTTACCATTAAATAATTTCGTATTCAGTTCTAATTGAATGTTAATCCATAAATTGATGACTATTTATGTATGAACATGTATAAAAAAATTTCACTGAATATTATATTTTTTATAAATTTATATTTTAAATAATATCATTTTGTATATAAGAGAAAAAATGTTTCAAAATAAAATAGATTGTTATTATATATGATTAATTATTATTATTATTAGTTAATTAATTATTTTGTTGATTATATCATTTTACACATCTTAGCTTTTATTCTTATTAACATATTTTGTTGGCATCATTCATTAATTTCAATATTTTAGTAAAAACGACTATTTTATAAAATTATTTCACTAAATATAAAATTTATTTTATAAATGAATTAGTATCCTTAATTTTCATTAAAATTTATTTTTTTCTCCAAATATAAATAATATATTATGAAAATGTATGTATATAAAATAATTTTATAAATTAACAATGGATGGGTAATTCTAAATTAGATACATGTATACTTGTAATATACCAAATGATAGTATACCACATTCAAAATGGTTATATATCAGTTATGGTTCCTCTAATACATTATATAAATTAATGATAATCTATCATTAGAAAATAAACATCTCATTACTATTATAGTCCTTTTATATTTTCAATATTATTTCTTCAAAATTTATTCTTTTTCACAATATGTGTTGTTCTATGAATTGGGATTATGAATAGTTAAGATAATTAAGAGGATTTTTTATTGTAGTGTAAATATTTTTTCTTATTTTCCCATTTTAAATTTTTAAATTTTATAAGGACTAATTATACATGATATGTAATAATCTATTATGAGTATAGTTTGCTTGATATATATTTATTTTAGTACTCCCATATTAGTTAATATTTTTTTTGATAGTTTTATTAATCTAAAAATCACTTCAAAATAATTTTAAAATAATTAAATATAATTTTAAATTTTATGAATGAATGACACATAATTTTGAGAATGAAAATTTAGCCTTATATTTGGGATATTTCACTATACATCTCTTATTAAATATTTGACTCTAAATAATAATTATTTTTTCACCAATGAAAATAACTAATGGTACCCATATGGTTGATAGAACTCAAAATATTATAACTAATGTGGTATCAACCTTATAATATTGATTTACATTTAGAGACACATTATATAAGTAAAAATTTATAGATATTGATATTTTCTCATGTCCTAAATATTTCTTCCAAATTCACATCTATAGTTTGTTATAATAAATTAATTATTATAGAGATGTAAAATTGGAAAAAAAATTATTACATCCAATATGAATAGAAAAAATATTTTAAATTTGAGTCTGAATAAAATTTTATAAAATTAATCCATTATAAAAATTTAAAATAAAAATCTTATGAAGTCTTATCCTTTATCACCTTTATTGAAAGCGATGAAAATTTTAGTTCATCTATTTAAAAATTAGATAAAACTTTTGATCATTTAGTTTAACATAGTTTTTCATAATTTTCCCATATATATATTTAATATAGTATAACTGTAGAAACTAAACCCCACTCTGATACCAAAAAAGCACCCCAAACACACACTATAGGTTCCCATGATAAAAAAACATTATAAACTATGGAATAGGAAAATTAAAATTGGGTGATATGAGAATCATATTAACAGTAAACATATGTTAAAAAAATTAATGATAATAAATCAACATAATATGAGAATGTGGGGGTGAGAAAATATTATATTTTAATTGAATTAATTTAAATAATTAGACTTAAAATCACTTATAACAAAATATATGGGTAATGAAATTTTTATTTTTTGGCATAATATAATACACAAGTAATAAGAGTGATGATAAATGCCAATAATAGTACCCCCATGAAAAGAATAAGGGAATAACATATAAATATTGAATGAAATAGAACTAGAAACAAATTTCATTGTAAAACTTAAAGTATTTAATCAGATATATATCGTGGAGAACCCTATTTATATAAAATTGTTTTCATAGGATTACAACATGTGTATACTTTTTGGATTTTTCTAGTATCCCATGTCTCATTTAGGGTTTTGGGAAACAACCTTTATAACCATTTGAGAATGGTCTAACTGTATTAGATCCCTATGGGAATGAAATAATAACATATGTATTATATCATCATTTTACCTATACTATCATATCCATATCTAAAAATACAATAATTTTACTTCTAAATTTGATACCGAAAATTGAAACACACAATTACCCATAAAAATAATATGATATAAAAATAAAATATAGGATCACTTACATAATTAAGGAAATTTTAGGATTTTATTTTTATAGAATTATGGAAAACTAATTCAAATTTGAAACTTCTAAATAAAATATATTTTCAAAAAAAATATCAAAATAATGACTTGATTTTCATAATTTAAACAAATTTTCATATCTGAAAACCTAGATTTATTTAATTTTATAAACATCATTAATTCATGTGAAAAAATATTTTAAAATATATGATGAGAAATTAACAATTTCTTAGTAAGTGAAATAAAATTATGAAATTAGTTAGTTTAGTGAAGAAACATAAAAATTAATAAATTATTAAATTATCAATGATATTCTATGAGTATATATAAAAATATTATCCACCTAGAAAACATTAATTATTATCAATGAAAACCATTAAAATAAATAGAAATAAAATTGAATCCATTTTAGGAAATATAGAGAATCATATACATAAGTCATCCTTACTCGTGAAAGAAATAAATGGATCCCAACTAAATCCATATGAGAAAAAACTCATGTTAACTCTTGCCGAATTTCATTTGAAGGGAAGGGTAATTACCCAAGGAATTGGAGAGCTATATTTGTCTCATAATTTATATAAATTGTATCTGGTTAACCCGTTCTTATAGGATTTATCAGGCTCACCCATCATCGTCTATAATTATCATATACCATATCATAAATAAATTTTATTATTATTTTATTTTTTCATCTTAAAACCCCTAAAAATTGTTTTTAATAAATAATAAATTATTTTTCAGATCATGAAATCCCATTTCTTTTTAAAAACCCATTTTCAAAACTAATATACATCGAACAAAGGGAAGATGACTTTTCTTTTTAAGAATAAATGGATTAAAAAATTGGAATAAAATAATTAAATAAATGTTTTGGAGATAAGTATATAATTTCATGCCATATATACTAAAATTGAAAATTACTTCACTTCTTTTTTAAATTATGAATGATATATAATACAAAATATATTACAATATTCTATTAGATACAATTTGTAAAAAATTAAAAACAGATATAAAATTTACATTAGAATTAACCTATTACCATATAAATAATACCATAAAATATATTATTGAATATATACATAGAAGAGATAGATTTATAAAATCAATCATTATAACATTTAAAATAAGATTTTATATTAATGTTTCCCTTACCTCTAGTGAAACCTATTATGTGCATTATATATCTTATTGAATAATAAAATTACATTAAATATTCAATTATATAAGAATAATTTTCAAAATTATTATTCCTTTTATTAGATTTATTACCATGAAATATTCAATTACATAATCATTTAATTTCATGATATATTTCTTTACAAAACTCTTCCCATATTTCCTAAATGACTTTATTGGGTAGTATATGCTCAGTGAAATAACATATTATAAATTTGAATAATAATATCTGGGAATAATATTATTTTATATATATTAATTTTTTATAACAATTGATGAATGGAATACAAGATAATCGAATGAAGTTACATCATGGAGGTAGTAATCTACACATACACTTTTATGATGTTATCATTTTAAAACTGATGGAATGATATTAAATAATATGATATATTAAAATTATAGAATTATAAAATTCTTATAAATATAATATATATAATAATATAAAAAATTAATCATCAGAAACAAACATGATAAGTGGTGACGGAAAACGAATTATATCAATTCGCAACGAAACAGTTCATAATACAACGAAATGATGATTTTGTTTCCCATTTTTTGGAAGAAAGATATATAAAATTGTTGATAAATTAATTTAATAACATATTATTATATAATATATATTTATTAAATTATATCACAGTGCTAATATTTTTTTGATGGAGGATGAAAACAAAATAAAACTAAACCATTCAACTAAGAGAAATAAATATTCTCCAGAAATCACCCATTCAATTACACCTTAATCAATCCATGGATAATATTATTACCAAAATAAATCCTCCAAAACATGTTTAGTTATTTTATTAAGGAATTTGGGTATGTCTTGGATATGCTATAATTCTAAAAAGGTTAGACAAAGTGAAGGGATGAGGTGAATTTTAATAATTGAGGGGAGGGGAACTCTTGCAAATAATGAAATTATTAAATAAATATAACATAATATTAATATAAAATTTCACAAAAAATTTATATATTATGAATATATATTTAATATTAGTCTATATTCTCTCATAAAATATTATTATTTTTGGTTTATGTGATGTTTTCACTATTAATGGGTTTGAACACCCATTAACCATTTTGGATATTACCACGATATTAATCTTTTTTTTCTATTTAGGTTTAATGAAAGATACATTATAATGTAATGTTACCCATAAATCAATGGTTGATATTTTCAACCATAAAAAGTAACATTGTATATTATTTATTTTGAAACATTTAACAAAATATTTTTTATAAACATATTTAATATCATTTTTCAGACTAAACATTTAAATGGAATATAATGCTATAAATATAAAAATGGAAGTAGACTATAGAAATTTAATAAATCCCTACTATATTATATATAACTAAATCATTTTCGGGACACTATAAATCACTCAATAAAATTTACCTTTATATTTATTAAAATCAGTTAATATATTTTTATACTTCTTTCATAAAGACTATAATAGTGTTCTGTATGCTTCTAAAAAGTTATTTTATCAATAAATAATAGAAATAAAAGAAATAAAAGAAATAATTCAATTATATTTAAAATATTCATTTATAACTGAAAATAATCTCTTTTAAAGCAATAAAAACATATTAAATTTATTAATGTAAATAAAGTGTCATTTAATACATATTCTCTACACAAAACAATATAAAGGTTAATATCATAAATAAATGGGAGAACGTAAAATTTTAGATTTTTGGTTTGTTAAGGATTAAATATTTTCAACATTTTTTATAAATTCATGTGGTTGAATTAATATTAAGCATTATTTCATTAGATTTAACCATAATTTACCCATTTTTCCATTACCATGGTAAAAAATACTCACTATAGTTTTTGTTAAAAATTATGAAAAAATGACAATAAATTAATTAAAAATATTATATATCCAAATTTATAATCATTAATACATTTTATAAATATAAATTTATAATTTATAAATAATTTAATTTAATAATAATCTTGTAAAACATGAAAAATGTTATTTTCCAAAAATATGCCTTCTTAAGTATAAATAATATTGATAAATAAGAAATATAAAAGTGGTATAACTGACCTTAATTATATTATTAATAATTTATATAATATTATATTAGATTTAATCCCATTTGAATCAAAATTTAACATTGTAAATTCATGAAAATAAATGGAATTTTTCATTAAAAATCATTGTTTCTCACTATTTATTGAAAAAAGAAATATTTTTTAAAAATTTTAAATATGTTAAACTAACATAAAATTTAAATGATAATTTCATCAATTATGTTCATACTTTAAACTAAAACATCTAATTGTTTAATAAATTACATATCATATTCCCAAATGAAAAATGTGAAAATATTTTTTAAATAAAACATTATTTTAAAGAATAAAATTACTTCACTATAACAGGAGTTCTTATTTATGGTGACGTAAATAATAATATTTTATTGATTTAGACCTTTATATATATATATTAAATAATTTTTTAAACTTATTAATTCCTCCAAATTAAATAACCTTGTTATCATAGTAATAATTAAATAAAAATATTTCCTAGCCTTTATAGATTAGTATTGCGTATCTCTTACAATATCAAGAATAGAAATCCTTTTTAAAAAATCAAGGTATTATATTATCCTCCTTTAAAAAAATTAGTCCTTGAAATTTTATTTTAATATTTGTAATGAAGGGTTTAAAATTTTAAAATTCAATTATTGAAAACCAATAATAAAAATTGGGATAACAATACTTCTTTATGAAAAGAGGGTCCTGAAAAAATGATGTTCATCCAAAATAATACATATCTAGGATTCCAAAAACGATTACATTATAATTATGTAAAAATATGGACGTGGATGAATAATTAATGTTTAAATAATCACAGAGGGTGATATAGATAATCGATCACATAAATGTGAATAAGAATTAAAAATTCAATGACCAGAAAAACATTAATCAATGTGTTACGAAAAATACCATAAACTCCTCATAAAGTAATATAAAAAGATAAATTTTTTCCCGTGATCATTTTCCTAGATTAGTAGAATTAATTTACCATCATGACTATGAATATTTAATTCCTAGAGTTCAATTATCATTTATTAATTTACAAGATTTAATAAAAAATGAAATGAGATTATTATTATCATTAATAAAACAGAAATTCGTTAAACAAGGTATGATAACCTCTCAAAATGTATAATCCTCCATATGAAGAATAAAACATAAATATATAAAATTCAACAACAACACTAAAGTTTCATCATAGATCATTCTATTAATGAATAATAATATTTCCCAAATAAATTAAATAACCTAAAAATTATGGGATTGTTTTATCCTTAAAAGGTTAAATTATAATTTTCATCTTACATAACAAAAATGTACTATTAATCTCTAGAAATAATCTATCATGTTAATCATAATTGTAAAATATAACTCTAAAAAACTTATCATGTCCAAAATTTAAATTAATCACATCAAAATATCATATCTTATATGTGATAGGGGGTTTAAATTCCTTTGAACATTATATCAACCTTTAACATATATTACCATTATGGTATCCATATATAATATGTCAACCTCTCATGAAAAAAATCTTAATCTTCAATGTTATGTAATCCCTACTCTAATACCAACTATAACATCCAAAAAACCACACTCTTGGATCATGTACTAATATTATAATAATTACTTTTATAGAATCTATGTTAATAAACTTGGAAAAATTATAGCCATCGAAAACATAAAATATCAAGCAAAAATATTGGATAAATTCCATACCATTGGACAATTTTTGTTTTGAGTTTTTGTGAAATAGTTCAAACCCATTCAATGTGGACACTTACTCAAAATATTCATTTTTCCCATATAATATGTTATTTATGAATTCTTTATTTATTTTTTCCGGGTTAGTTCCATATCTTCATACTTCTATTATGTTTTTTTCGAAAAAATGACATTAGGTTTGATTGGAAAAAATGAAAACTATGACAAGAAAAAAAAACAATATTCAAATAATAGAATCTCAAAATTCAAAACATAAATATATGAACAAAAATCAAAACAAAAATAAAAAAATATGAAGATAAAAATAAATTATTATTTGGTTTCATGATGTAAAACCCAATAATTTTGTTGATTATTATTTTTTGAGTTAATTTATTATTTTTGATATTTTTCATTTCACAAAATACTGAATATAATTTCTTTCATATGAAAACACTGAGATTATATTGTGTTATATGTAAAAAAAATTCAATCATTCACACCATGAATCAATTATGTTATATTTTGTTGCACGAACAATTTTTTTTTGGATTTTAGTACACACAATACTATGTTGCATAGGTTGCTTGTGTTACACACAAGGATGAGTTTTACAAACAGAAATATAATATTAATATAATTATTAGGATATTATTATAGATACCACCTATATTTTGGAATGGATTTTATGAATAAGATTTAATAAATTATGAAAATAAGATTTAAAATTAAATATGAATGTAACTTATATTATATAAATTAGTATAAGTTAATTTATGATCAGTTTGAAAATAAAGAAATAAATTTTCAATGAAAACTACTTTTCTATGTACAAATACAATATTCATTATATAAATTTAAAAAATAACTTTTTATTATTATTTTCAATAAAATATATGAATTATATATTAAATAAATATTTTTGACACGCATCCAATATACTTGATATGTATAATATATAAATAAATCCAATTTTACGAATATAAAGATGTATTTTTCTAAAAGGTAATTTCTCCTCCTTTGAATGAAGAAACCATTTTAAATTTAATTTTAATTTTTTTTTAATTTTTTTTTTGAAAAAACATACTTCATTATTGGAATTATAATTTAAAAAGTAAATTTGGGTATGATTTAGGTATTTTTCTAAGATGTTTTTGGTTTTATGAATAGTGAAACCCCCTTAATTGAAATTCAAAATAACCTTTTCATTTTAATTAATTATATTGTAAAATTAGTTATTATTTTTTAATGTATAATTAGATAAATGATACATCACATAATAAAATATTTTCATTTGAGTCAATTTCATGCTGAAATTGGAAATAAAAATTAGCAAACATTTGAACATTTTATTTTAACAACCTACACTCTCATCCAATATGTAAGAATAATTTAAAATTAATTTCATCTAGTTCAATGATTGGAAATGGAAAAAATAGATTACCCATTATAAATAAGAATATTTTATAATGGATAATAATTTTAATTTAGCCTATGACGGAAAATATTAATGAATGTGCTTAAAATTAATTACACTGACTAAGAGTAAAATTTGTTTAATAAAGGAATAAACCATAAACTTAAGGACCAAAATTACCTAGAACATGTAAAAAACCCATTTTATGTTCATATATTGACTATATAATCCATTTTATTTACATGGTTCTATTGATGGTGTAACATGATATGTGAAAAAGTTGGTGTAACTCCCTTTTCAAATATCTAAAAAACTGTATTCCTCTTCCACTATAAAAAGGATCTTAACCCTACCACTTATCAACACCACTAAATCCCTTTATATTTAACAATATTTTATAAAATAAGATACCATATTCCCTAAAATAGACATAAAATACTCCCTTTTGGAAGAAAGAAAACCAAGAAATCCCTTTGGTGATATCCAAATGGACTTACCCAAAGAGGAGGTAAAATCCTTCCTTAAGCTCCGTTGTTTAATTTTCATTATACACCCCAAAAAATCTATTTATAACATGATTATATAATAACATAGATATAAATAATATAATAATATACTTTATTATATGGGTTATACCTAAGAGTACAACCACTTCTATATAATTCGTAACAAACATATAGTTCTTTTGTACCACATAGTACCACCCCGCGAAACGATGTTGTACGTTCTTCCTTTACCAACTATCATGATTATAAATAATGATGGGAAATAAATTTTTATATGAAATATAAATTTTATTTATGATTTATTTATTATACTATAATTATTATATAAAAATTTACGTCATCCTTCCCATTTTTTGTAAATATAATATCATCATTTATGGAGGTGTGGTCTACCACCACCAAAAAGTGAAGTGATACATTCACACATTACATGGAATGTATTAAGGACTGGTTTAATTAACAATATTTAATGTAAATAACTCCAATATAATATTAATTACCTACCTAAAATTATGGTAATATAATAAAAAATATTATTAATTACCATTTTCATATTGTAAAAATTTACAACGTCGTTCGTGGACATGTTGTCTACAACCTCCTCGACGCGATTTGATTTACTTTAGATCACATAAATTATGCGTATAAGTATATATGATTAAATAACATGTAATTTATTATATAATTATCATTATATAATGATATAATGTTTATTATCATCTTTCTATAGCGATCATTGAAAAATGGGAACAATACTCATGCGTATGCATAGCCTAATGTGTCCTTGATTAAAACGTCGGTTCATTTTTCATAAAATTATTTAATTATTGTATTTAAAATTATAATTTTCATATAATTATGATTATTATTTATATTTTTATATAATTTACCATTTAATCATAGTTGACCCACCAAATGTGTTTTTAATAAATGAACCGAATTTTGACAAAACTCCCGATTTAAACATAATTGTTTAAGTAGCTATATAAAAATTGTAATAATGGATGTAAAATTAAAAATAAAATTTTAAAATGTTACTAATAATTCAAATTCATAACATCTTTTTATGATTGAGTAATATAAAGACACATGTTAGAAGTCAGACTCAAGGTAATGAATTTTCTTCTCACTTTTTATTTCGGTGATATACATGCCATATTTAACAATGTCTTATATTAAGCTGTGTATATACTCATATTTAAAATGTAATACAATTAATTTCAATTATTTTGTGATATTTAACTCTTTAATTTATTTTTTACTTTCATGGGGATCATGATTCAAAAGTTACTCAATGTTGTAAGGGTTTCATCATCTCACTTAGATTTTTCATGTGACAAAGGCCATGTTCACCTCTTATTTCTTATATATGGTGTTTATACTGCCCATGGATGTATTTTATGAATCATAAAATTATATTTATGTGTATTTAAATATCATTTTTATGATTTTTCATTCATGGGGTTTAGTATTCAAGAGTTACTAATTCCGTAAGATAAGTTTGCCTCAATTTTCGTTCTTTGTGACACATGTCATGTTATGAACATATATTCTTCTAAAAGGTGTATACATTTCCCTTTGAAATTTTATCTCATGATTTTACTTTTTTACCTAAAAGTTTATAATTCATGGAATTTAATTTTCATACATGGGTCGTATGGTTCAAAAATACCATGTGGTGCGAGTGAATGGTAACAATCTCATCATTTACTATGATTGATTATGATAATGCTTTCATTAATGAAATATTATGATCCATCATTGAAGAAGACTCATGAATTTTCATCTATTATAGACAGTTATGGTATCATCATGTATTAGTACCACATTATCACTCGTTGGTACTCGATATAGTTAGGAAAACATTCTTTTGAAAGTCCATCATTATATAACATTTTGATCAGAAATCTGTGTTTTCTAAAAATATTTTCCAAGTTTATTTATTAGTTTTAAATATTATTTTTGAATAAATGGTTTTAAAATTTTATCAAGATTATTTTATAGGTTTTTAATGAAACTGGTTTGTAGTGTTTTTTTATGCGTCTTTGATATGTTTTCAAGGAAAGAAGGTATTAAAAATGTTTTGAAGATACTTTTATATGTTTTGATAGTAAAATGTTATAAAACAATTTTTAATAATTTTTATATTATCTCAAGGAAAAGTTTATTCAAAATTTTTTCATAGTTCGATTATATGTTCTAATGAGAAACATTTTTCAAAATTTTTTGAAACTTATTTTACATATTTTTAAGGAAAATTATTTTTAAATTTTTTTCAAGATTATTTTATTAGTTTTCAATGGAAGAGAAAGTTAAAATGATTTCAATATTAGATTATATGTATTCATTTAAAAAGTTCTGAAATTTTTATTAATATTATTTTATATGTTTTCAAGGAAATCTGTTTTTAAATTGTTTTCAATTTATTTATAATTTCTCCATGAAAAAGAACATCAAAATATTTTAATTATTCATTTATATTTTTCCATGGGAAAAGGTATTGAAAATTTTTTCATGATATTTTATATTATTTCAAGTAAAAGTGTTTCCAAAATTTTTTCATGATTATTTTATATATTTTTAAGGAAAATTTTTTTCATAATCTTTTCATGATTAATTATTTAGTTTTCAAGGAAAAAGGTTCTCAAAATTCATTTAGGACACTTTTATATGTTTCGATGGAAAATATAACCACCCATAATTTACATAAATTTTTATTACTTCATAAGTGATGCATAATTATTATAGCATACAAAAAAACCATCATAGGTCCGTATTGGTATAATGTCTTTAGAAACTGGGAAACATAAACAAATGATTCATAAAGCATCTACATTGTCTCCCATTTATTTCATCATATATTGAGTCCCTTTTAGCATATCCTACTTAATATCCTTCTTCCTGACCTGGGGAAAGGAAAACATACAAAAGGGTGACCTCAAATGCTCAGTAAGGGTAAATAAAGGTAATATCAATCATATCATATTCATAAGAACATAACATTTTAAAAATATTAACCTACAAAAGAGATCATAATATATTATCAAGGGATAAATCATAGAAGTGAAAATGCAATCCCAATAATAATAACATAAAACATGAAACTTTGTGGAATACACACATAATAATAGAAAATAATTTCTTATTAGTCAATACTCCTTTCCAAGACTATCTTAGGGGAAAAATTCCATTTCTGAAACAAGTTCACTCCTCGTTCCAGTCATGTATCACTGAACCGGTTTAACTTTTCATTCCAGCCATGTATATCTCATGAGATATAAATATTTACCCAATTAATTGGAGGGAGATATAGGTCCCACCTATCTCATAATGAAACCATTCTTATGTGTGCCACAAAATCATAAATCATATATAATAGCACATCCCATGTAATAAAAATGGGATTCTTAAACATCATGTCATCATAAAACAATCCATATAAGATAAAGGACTTCATAAAAATAATTCCATCATAAAATAATGAAATAAATGTAATAATAGGGATAGAAACAGAACACTATATTTTCATATATAGAAGATAATTTCGATAAAACATTTTAAGTCTATTCTTGAGGAAAAGATCCTTTATACTTCAAAAACATTGTCCCTTTCTTAACATGTAATATAATTTTAATAAAAAAGAAGTTAATAAAAAATAACCATGAAAACTTGTAAAGGAAGATTTATGGAAATAATGTTTTATGGAATCATTAAAATCCATTCATGCCGTATATGTAAAAAAACAATCTTCTCATACTTTAGCTAAAAATGTCAAAAAGTATCTCATACTGAAAACGACAAAAGAGTCCTTTCATATCTTTTACTAAAAATTCACCAATTCATAAAATTGGATTTAAACAATTTTAGGATGATAGAAATAATATTACATATTGAGGAAACAAATATGTTTATGATAAATACACCCCAATAAATACCAAAGTATAAACAATCTCGGATAAAAAAATGAGATTGTGATATTTTCCCTTACCTTAGGTCCGATAAGTTTTGTACATGTCCAAACCTCCTGTATATTGATTTAAATAATGTCATTGACTTATTAAAGAATCATATTAATTGTTATGATATTATATATGGTCATGTTCTTATCTTCTTATTAATAATATTTCATTACTGCTTGTTATTCGGGTGTTTATTGCTTTATGTTCTTATGCATGTTTTGTCGAATAAATTCTTATTCCACTTTTTAGGATATAGATAACTTATTTAAATTATGGTATTATTTTAATATATATCATATTCATTCATTAAATTCACTTATATAATCATCATTCAATGAAGATCATGTAGAACGAGTCGCATCACATTGTGGAGATGGTAGTCCGTACGTACGCACGAGCGATGATATCGTTCCCATAATTTTTGAATGGTATTGTAGTGGATGATGGAATGTATCAGAATTAGAATCATGCTATAATAATAATACATAGTTATTCTCTACACCATTATACCCATCTATGTAAGGTGGTGGTGGAAAACAGATTACACCACGGCTTGGAGACGGAATTCCGTACGTACACATGCTCATTGATTTCATTTTCTGTAGGATTGATAGAAGGTAAAGTATGGTTATTTCATATTTATAATAGCATATAATTATATTATTGATACTAAAGTTATTAATTTATGATGAAACAAATAAATAAGATGAATTAGAAGAAGAAATAAATTGGAAATAATTGGTAAAGTATATTACCTCTTCTTTAACGCGCCTCTTCTTAACCTCCTCTTAGGGCACTAAATATGATTTTTTAAGAAGACCAGGACCCCAAGGATGTTATTAGGGAAGTGGAGAAGAGAAATTGGTAGGTTTTTTCTGAAGATTAAGTCTCAATGTTGTGTAAAGAGGAGAGGGAGGAGGTGCCCTTTTATAAGGATGGAGAGGGGCACCTTTGGAAACCTCAAAAATATTAATTTATAATAAATCAAAACCCTCTTAAAAACATCCACAAATGACTCTTATTCTAAGATTAGATGATATAGGGTTGTAATCTAATTAACCAACAAAATTTATAGAACTTGGAAATTTATTTTAAACATTATCAACTTTATTTATCCATATTTAATCTATTTAATTTTATTTGTGGTAATAAGATTATAAATCTTAAATTGTTATAAATAGTTACTTATGTATTGTTAATTGTTAATAATTGGATAAATTATGAAATTTTAGACCTTATAAATTTTAATTTATAAATTTTAAATATTTTTGTGATTTTTAATCAATTTTATATTATGTTATTTTTATAAAATAACAATAGTGTCAATTATGACACTATTCATTTATTTGAATTAAATAAACTCCATAAAAAAGATATGTTCAAAATAAAAGATTTAATAGCTTCATAACATGTCATAGTAATCTAGAAAATTATGGGATCATATTAAATAGTTCATATAATATTTATTTTAATATTTGTAAAACCATTTATTTGATATTTCAATCCATAAAATAATTTCAAAATCACCATTGTGTCATCTTTAATGATAATTATTTAATACCTAAAAATTATAAATAAATTGACATGATTTAGATAATTTTATTGTATTTATGGAGATTATTCATGTTCTATTATTCATTATGTTTATCACTAAATTAAATTTATTATACTTATAAGATTTAAGAATGTGACATGTTGTCACCTTCTTTAGTTTTAATAATAATTAAATTATTTTCATGGAAAAAAGTCCATTAAATGAATCCAATCCGACCATTAGGTGATATGGGTCGACTTTTAGTCATCCAATAGTATTTTTTTAGGTGTTAGTGTAATTTTATAATCTTATTTTTACCCTTAATTACCTGATTTACCATTAACTATAGTAAATAAAAATTATCATAGTTACTATTCATAATGTCAAAAATATAAAAGTGACATATTAACATAATTTGGACCCACTGAATACAAATATAGAATCCATTTTTCAAAATTCAAAACATAGAAGTTTTAGTAATTAATTTAAAATTAATCCTGTTGGTAAGAACACGGGTTTTAAAATTTAAAACATTGTCAAATAATGAAATGATTTTACCTATGAATTCAATGTAAAATCAATTATAATGACATAAATTATATTAAATGGTAAAAATATATTCTAATTATACTTTAAAACCATTCAATATTATAATTTAATCATATAAATTATTAGAATTAAGAATTTTGTTTTTAATTAAAATATAGTGTGTTTTTACTAGTCATTAAAATATGAAAGTTAACAGAATAATATGAAAAATTTATCCAAAGTAAATTTTTATATGATGATTCCAAAAAGGAGTTTTATTTTTTCAAATTGATCTTATAAAAATTTCAAAAATTATATTTAAAATGGGTGCGCCATCAAAAGGCGGAAAACCTGCATTTTTTTAAAAATACTTCTTTTATTCGAAAAAACTGATTTTGTTTTCATACCTCATTCTAGAAAATGTGTAAGATGATTTATAATGATATAAAATTTAAAATTTAGTTAATAATATTCATAATGGATAGTTTATAATATTATAATAATATATAATTGTCTGGTAAAACTCAGTATTGCATACTACACATGCTATCGAAGAAGGTTGCGATTGTGTGTAATGCAAGACAAGCTAGTGTTGTATGCAGTGAAAGATTAATTTTCATATAACATATGAAATTTAAAAATTATTTCTCATAAAATCACAGGGTGTTATATTCTACCCCCCTTAAAATGAATTTATTCCTCGAAATTTGTCACTTCGTAACAAACAGATGAGGATACCTCTCCCTCATCATATCCTCAAGCTCCCATGTGGATTTTTCTAATTAGTGGTTCCTCCATAAAACATTCACCAAGTGAGTGGTCTTGTTCTGTAGAACTATTTAACTACGATCCAGAATCTCTATCGGCTATTCTTCATAAGAAATATCATGCTCCAACGGTACAACTTGTGAGATTAGTACATGTGAAGGATCAGGTATGTACTTTATCGGGATAGATACATGGAACACATCATGAATTTGAGAGAGATTCTGTGGAAGCCCCTATCGGTAAGCTACCTTCCCAACACGATCCAGTATTTCGAAAGGACCGGTATACCTAGGGCTCAACTTTCCCATCTTCCCAAATCTCATTACTCTCTTCTAGGGAGATATTCGTAAGAACACATTATCATCCACTACAAACTCTAAGTCTTTTCTTCGGTTGTCGACATAACTTTTTTGTCGACTCTGAGCTGCTCGTATGTGTTGTTGAATAGATCAGACCTTTTTTTCCATCTCATCAAAAAGATCAGGTCCTAATATCTTTGTTTCCCCAACATCATCCCAGAAAGTTGGAGTTCTGCATTTCCTTCCATAAAGAGCTTCATAAGGAACCCTATGAATACTGGAGTGAAAGCTAGTATTATAAGAAAATTCCACCAATGGTAGGTGTTGATCCCAACCACCTTTGAAATCCATAGAGCAATCTCTCAACATGTCTTCTAGAGTTGGAATTTTCCTCTCAGACTGACCGTCTGTCTGAGGATGATAACCTGTGCGGAAACTCAACTCTGTATCTAGAGTATGCTGAAGACTTTTCCAAAACATCGAGGTAAACCTCGAATCCTGATCAGATATAATGGAAAGTGGTACTCCATGAAATCTTACCACTTCCTTCACATATATCCTGGCAAGATGATCCATAGGGAAATCTTCTCTAATGGCAATGAAGTGTGCCGAATTCGTAAGATGATCAACTATGACCCAGATAGCATTATCACCTTTGGATGTTTTGGGAAGTCCAGTGACAATGTCCATAGTGATGTTTTCCCATTTCCATTCTAGTATGGGTAATGGTTGTAACATCCACTTTGACTTCTGTCTCTCAGCTTTTACTTACTAACAAACCAAGCATCGAGAGACATATTCAACAACAACTTTTTTCATTCCATACCACCAGAAGTACTCTTTCAAGTCCCTATACATCTTCGTTCTTCCACGAAGAATAGAGAATGAAGAACTATGAGCCTCATCCAGCAGCTCCTTCTTTAATTCTGGGATGGAAGGAACACAAACCTGATTCCTAAACCTTATTATTTCATCACAATCAATGTGGAATTCTGGAACATTTCTCACTTTCTTTTGTAACTCTACATCTTCTTTCTGCGCCTCTTTAATCTTCACATCCATAGATGGTTGAACATTCATTTGAAAAATATAATATTTTTCCAATTCCATTATAATTCAAAGATTCAACCTTTGTAAATCCAAAAAATATTGTATCATTTGAGATCCTCATCATGGATAAGCCGGCATGGCCTTGTCTACTTAATGCATCTGCCACCTTGTTCGCTTTCCCAGGGTGGTAATGAATTGAGCAGTCGTAATCTTTAATCAGCTCCAACCATCTTTATCGGTGCATATTCAGCTCCTTTTGTGCGAAAATATAATTCAAAATTTTATGATCAATATAAATATCACACCTTTAACCATAAAGAAAATGATTCCAAATATTTAATGCAATGATTACCGCAGCTAACTCCAAATCATGAGTTGGGTAATTTTGCTCATGGATTTTCAACTGTCATGAGGCATAAGCTATCACCATATCATTTTGCATGAGAACACACCCCAATCCCTTATTGGATTCATCACTGTAGATCACAAACCTTTCTCCACTACAAGGCAGTGTGAGCATAGGTGCACTAGATAACCTTCTTTTCAACTCCTTGAAATTCACTTCACACTCCTTCGTCCACCCGAACTTAATTCTTTTTCAAGTGAACTTGGTTCGTGGATTAGATAATCTTGAGAAATCTTTCAAAAAACGTCAATAATATCCATCCAGACCAAGAAAACATCAGATCTTAGTTACTATTGTTTTTCTCGACCATCTTTCTATAACCTCTATTTTTTTGACCCACAGATACCCCCTCTTTTGAGATTATGTGACCCAAAAATGTAACTTTTTGAAGCCAAATTTGGCATAAATCTTCTTCTTTCTTAGGGTATACAATACAATTATCAATTGATCTTCATGTTCATCCTTACACTTTGAATAGACAAGAATATCATCTATAAACACTACCACAAACTGATCAAGATAGTCTCTAAAGTCTCTAATCATCAGATCCCTGAAAATAGCAAGGGCATTAGTAAGACCAAATGGCATCACTATAAATTCATAGTGTCCATACCTTGTACAGAAATCCATATTTGGTATATCCTCCCTTTTGACCCTTAATTTATGTTGCCCTGAACGGAGATCAATCTTAGAAAAGTATTGAGATCCACATAGTTGGTCAAATAAGTCATCAATCTGCGGGAGAGGATATTGGTTCTTGATAGTGATCTTGTTAAGTTCTCGATAATCAATGCAGAGTCGCATTGATCCATATTTATTCTTAACAAACAGAACATGTGCACCCCAAGGTGACGCACTAGGGAATATGAATCCCTTATCAAGATTCTCTTGGAGTTGCTTCATCAATTCCTGCAACTCAATTGGGGCAATTCTGTAAGGTGTCTTTGAAATAGGCATAGCATCTGGTATGAGTTCTATTGAAAACTCAACTTCACGATTTGGTGGATGACCAGGAAATTCCTCTGGAAAGACATCATCAAACTCCCGTAAAATGGGTATATTCTTAATCGTGAGTTTCTCTCCAACCATTTGAGATAAATAACCTTCATTTATTGGAATCAAGACCCATAAGATAGATGAAATTTCCAATGGAAGTTTATATTCATCCTTGCATTGATAGATGATAGTAGATTTATCAGGAATATTAAATGTGATTTCCCTTCTTTGGAAATTTATATGAGCTCCATATAATGAAAGCCAATCCATTCCAAGAATCACATAAAATTCCACTATAGGAAGTATCACAAGATTCGTAGGAAGCACATTCCCACAAACGTCAATCAGAGAAGAATTGTAAACTTTTGATGTGATTGTTGTGCCGTTAGGAGTTATCAAAGCTAAATCAACATCTAATTGTGGAGGTAATATGGAGGTAGCCTTAGAAAATTCTTCAGAAATAAAAGAGTGGGTGGATCCAGAATCAAACAAAACATTTTCTACATTAGAGTGGATGGTAAGTGTACCTTTCACCACTTCGTTATCATACTCCACATCGCCAATAAAAATTGCATGTGCCATTCCTTTGTCTCTGGCCTTAAGAGTTTGTTGATGTTGATCATCATCAACAACCCTTGGATTAGGGAATTGATTAGCATAATGCCCCATTTCCTTGCACTTGTAACATTGAAGTGTAGGAGGTGCATTTTGTGTAGCCTTTTCTTTGTTCACCTCACTAGACATCTTTTTCCCATCATTGCGGCATTCAAATACCCGATGACCTTCCTTTCCACATTTGAACCATTTCATTTTTCCTTTACAACAATTCCATCCATTTTTCTTTCCACAAATTGAGCATAAGGGAAGACTCATATTCTTTTCAGTGTGGTCTTTAGATTTCCCTTTGAATTACATTTCCCACTTCTTATCAAACCCATATGACTGATGAGTTACTCCAATCTCCATCTCAACCTTGAGATCACATCTAACAATTTCCTCGTAGATATTGAAGTCCCTTATGGATAACGACCTTCAAAGACTTGGTTTTAAGCCACTAAAGAATCGATCGATCTTACTCTCAGGTTGGATAATAATTCTGGAAGCATACCTTGCAAGCCTTGTAAAATTTTCTTTGTAGGTACCAACAGATTCAACATCCTTTTTCTTTAGATCAAGAAACTCCTTCTCAAACTTTGTTCAAAGAATACGAGGGGAGTACTTATTGAAAAATATGTTCTTGAACTCGTCCCATTTCATGGACTCAATTTCAACTATTTCCCTCATATTCTTGATAAGATTCCACAATTGATCAGCTTCTCCTTCAAAACGATATACTGCTAAGATGGATTTATCATTTTCAGAACATTGAATAACTGAAAATATATTTTCAGTAGTGCTGATCCATTGTTCAACAACTAATGAATTAGTAGACCCACTGAATGAGGGTGGACGCTGCCTCATGAAGAATTCAATAGAATGTTGCTCCTTCCTTTGCTCATTTGGAAGTCCAGCATAATTCATAGCTTGAGAAAGTTGTGTGAGAATGGCTACAAGGTTTTTTCATTCCAGCTCCCATAACTTTTGGTTGCTCAGGGGGAAAATAATTACATTGCCCATCGAATTCCGCACTAACACGGTTCCTTCGAGTTCCAGCCATTGACTAAAACCAAGAAGAGTTGTGTGAGAAACAATAATTATAACAATAACACTACATAATCAGTAATAAAATTTCACACTTTAGGTATTATCATAGGTTATTCATCGCCTTTTCTAAAACACTAATATTGTGTTCTATGCTTAGCCATATCCTTAGGGTTCATACAAAGGATTTCACATCCTAGTTTCCAAAGGATGACTATACCTCCCCTATGATACCAACTATAAGGACCCATACTTTACATACATTGTTATTACTTCATCATTGAAGCATACGTATTTCAAAATATAAAAAAACCATTATAGTACAATATAGGTATAGTGTATTTAGAAACTGGGAAACACAAACTACTGATTCATAAAGCATCTACATTGTCTCCCATTTATTTCATCATATCTAGAGTCCCTTTTAGCATATGCTACTTAATATCCTTATTTCTGACCTGGGGAAAAGAAAACATACAAAAGGGTGGTCTCAAATGCTCAGTAAGATTTAATAAAGGTAATATCAATCATATCATATTCATAAGAACATAACATTTTGAAAATCTTAACCTGAAAAAGAGATCATAATATATTATCATGGGATAAATCATAGAAGTGAAATGCAATCCCAATAATAATAACATATAACATGAAACTTTGTGGAATACACACATAATCATAGAAAATAATTTCTTATTAGTCAAGACTCATTGCCAAAACTATCTTAGCGGAAAAATTCCATTTCTGAACCGAGTTCACTCCTCGTTCCGGTCCAGTATCACTAAACAATATTAAATTTCTTTTCCAGACATGTCTATATCATGAGATATAAATCTTTACCCATTGCATTGGAGGGAGATATAGGTCCCACCCATCTCATAATGAAACCATTCTTATGTGTGCCACAAAATCATAAATCATATATCATAGCATAACCCATGTAATAAAAATGGGATTCTTAAACATCATGTCATCATAAAACAATCCATATAAGACAAATGACTTCATAAAAATAATTCCATCATAACATAATCAAATCAATGTAATAATAGGGATAGAAACAGAACCCTATATTGTCTTGTATGGGAAATAATTTCAATAAAACATTTGAACTCCATTCTTGAGGAAAATATCCTTTATACTTCAAAAACATTTTTCCTTTCTTAACATGTCATATAATTTTAAACTAAAAGAAGTTAATTAAAAATAAATTTGAAAACATGTAAAGGAATATTCATGGAAATAATGTTTTATGGAATCATAAAATTCCATTCAAGCCGTATAAGATAAAAAAACATTCTTCTCATACTTTGGCCGAAAAAGTCAAAAAGTATCTCGTACTGAAAACAACAAAAGAGTCCTTTCAGATCTTTTACTAAAAATTCACCAATAGGTAAAATTGGATTTAAACAAATATAGGAGGATAGAAATAATATTACATATTGATGAAACATGGATGGGGATGATAAATACACCCCAGTAAATACCAAAGTTTTAACAATCTCGGATTAAAAAAATGAGATTGTGATATTTTCCCTTACCTTAGGTCCGATAATCTTTGTACGTGTCTGAACCTCCTGTATAAATATTTGAATAATTTCATTTAATTATTATAGAATAATATTCATTTTTATGATATCATATATGGTCATGTTCTTATATTCTTGTTAATAATATTTCATTGCTACCTGTTATTCAGGAGTTTATTGCTTTATGTTTTTATGCATGTTTTGTCAAATAAATTCTTATTCCTCTTTTTAGGTTATAGATACCTTATTTACAGAATGGTATTAGTGTAATATATATAATATTTATTCATTAAATTCATTTATATAGTCTTCATTCAATGAAGATCATTTGGAACGAGCCGCATCACATAGTGGAGACGGTAGTCCGTACGTACGCACGAGCGATGATATCCTTCCCTTAATTTTTAAATGGTGTTGGAGTTGGTGTTGGAATGTCTCAGAATTATTATAATGCTATAATAATCATATATAGTAATTCTCTACACCATTATACCCATCCAAGTATGGTGGTGGTGGAAAACAGATTACACCACAGCGTGGTGACGGTATTCCGTACGTACGCACGCGCGGTGATTTCATTTTCCGTAGGATGGATAGAAGGGAAAGTATGGTTGTTCAATATTTATAATAACATATCATAATATGAGTGATAATGATGTTATTAATTTATGATGATACAAATAAAGAATAATAAGTACATGAAGAAATAAATTCGAAAGAATCTAAAAAGTATATTACCTCTTCTTTGACGTGCCTCTTCATAACCTTCTCTTAAGGAACTAAATATAGGTTTCGAAGAAGACCAGGACCTCTAGGATGTTTCTAGGGAAGTGCAGATGAGAACTTTTAAGGGGTTGGCCTAGCTTGAAGGCTCAATGTTGTGTAACGAGGAGAGGGAGGAGGTGCCCTTTTATAAGGGTGGAAAGAGGACCTTTGGAAACCTCAATAATATTAATTTATAATAAATAAAACCCCACTTAAAAAAATCCAAAAATAACTCATATTAGAATATTATATGAAATAGGGTTTTAATATCATCATCCAATAAAATCTGGACATGTTTGAAATTTATTTTAAACATTATCAACTTGATTTATCCATATTTAATCAATTTTATTTTAGTTGTGGTAATAAGATTTTAAATTTTAAATTGTTATAAATAATTACTTATGTATTGTGAATTGTTCATAATTGGATAAAATATGAAATTTATGACCATATAAATTTTAATTTATAATTTTTAAATAATTTTGTAATTTTTAAACAATTTTATATTTTGTTATTTTTTTAAAATAATAATAGTGTTAATTTTGACAGTATTCATTTATTTGAAATAAATAAAATACAGATAGAAGATATGTTCGAAATAAAAGATTTAATAGCTTCATAACATGTAATAGTAATATATAAAATTCGTTGGACAAATTAAATATTTCATATAATATTTATTTTAATATTTTTAAACCCATTTATTTGATATTTCAATCCATAAAATAATTTCAACATCACTATTGTGTCACCTTTAATGATAATTATTTAATCCCTAAAATTCTAAATAAATTCAAAAAATTTAGATAATTTTATTAGATTTCTGGAGACTATCCAAGTTCTAAGATTCATTAAGTTCATCATTAAATTAAAATTGTGATACTTATAAGATTTAAGAAAGTGACATGTTGTCACTTTCTTTGGTTTTAATAATAATTAAATTATTATCATGGAAAAAAGTCCATTAAATGAATCAAATCAGACCCTTAGGTGATATGGGCCTACTTTTAGTCATCCAATAGGATTTTGGTAGGTGTTAGGGTAGTTTTATAATCTTATTTTTACCCTTAATTACCAAATTTACCTTTAACTGTAGTAAATAAAAATTACCCTAGTTACTATTCATAATGACAAAAAAATAAAAGTAACATATTAACATAATTTGGACCCACTGAATCCAAATATGCAATCCATTTTTCAAAATTCAAAACACAAAAGTTGCAGTAATTAATTTAAAATTAATCCCGTTGTTAAGAACAGCAGTTTTAAAAGTTAAAACATTGTCAAATATTGAAATGATTTTACCTATGAATTCAATGTAAAATCAATTCTAATGACAAACATTATATTAAATGGTAAAAATATATTCTATTTATACTTTAAAACCATTCAATATTATTATTTAAACATATAAATTATTACAAATAAAAAAGATGTTTTTAATTAAAATATAGTGTGTTTTTACTTGTCATTAAAATATTAATGTTATCATTATATTATGAAAAATTTATCCAAAGTAAATTTTTATATCATGATTCAAAAAGAGAGTATTATTTTTTCAAATTGAACTTATAAACATGTCAAAAATTATATTTAAAAGGGTGCGCCATCAAAAGGCAGAAAACTGACATTTTTTTTAAAAATACTTCTTTTATATGAAAATACTGATTTTGTTTTCATACCTCATTGTGGAAAATGTGTAAGATGAATTATAATGTTATAAAATTAAAAATTCAGATAATACTATTCATAACGGCTAGTTTATAATATTATAATAATATATCATTGTCTGGTGGAACTCGGTATTTCGTACTACACATGCTATCGAGGAAGGTCGTGATTGCATGTAATGCAAGTCAAGCTATTGTTGTGTGTAGTGAAAGATTTCTATGAGTATAACATAAGAAATTAAAAAAATATTTCTCATAAAATCTCAGTGTGTTACAGAAAAAGTTTTCATTTTTTTTAAGATTCATTTATATGTTATCAAGGAAATTGAGTTTTAAAATGTTTTCAATATTATTTTATAATTTTTCAAGGAATGTGGTTTTTAATATGTTTTCAAGAACCTTGTATAGGTTTTCATGGAATAATAAATTCAAAATTATTTAAAATCATTCTTAACATATTTTCAAATATAATTTTCAATGAAAACTTGTTCCAAAAGGTTTTATGTTTTAGAAATCATTTTTCAAAGATTAAATGATATCTTACTCAAGATATTTTTTTGAAATTTTTTCTTCATTCCATTATATGTTTTTGATTTGTGTTCAACCAAAAGGAATTTAAACTTTTTATATGATTTAAAAAGTGATTTTCAAATAAAATTTCTATTACAACTGATCCTTTAAAATATTATTCCATCTAAGTGAAAATCCTTGTTTATAGTTTATCCATTACTATTGATAAGTTCCAATGATATAATTAATATTATTTTAATAAATTATTTTTATAGGGATTTATATTTATGAAACTTGTATCCCTTAAAAAGGTAATACCATGATAAATAATTATGAAACAGGATTCTTTTGATGAGTTATTCCATGAAGAAATTATTATGAGACCTATCTCATTTACATAGTAAATAATATTATGGAATGGTTTGGATACCCAATTCATTTTATTGGTTATTGTATGATGTTTAGAGAAACCATATTATTTATGAGTAATGATACGATGAATGTTTTATTATGAAAGGGAACATGTATGTGTGATTTTCTAATGTAATGGGTGGGACCTATATCTCCTTAAAATGCATTGAGTAATGACCTATATCTCATGAGATGCTGATATGAAACTAGTTGACGGGGGTAATCCTCTATAGGAATATGGGGAATCCATATCCACTATGGTTAGATGGGAAACCCGATCCACTTATGTAAAATGGGGAAACCTGGTCCCGTACAAGTAAAGGATTGGGACTAGGGATGTTTGTTTTCCCTACCCTATGGGTGTAGTCCACATGAAGTGTCGAAATATTTTTTGGCCATGATCCTTAACATAAAGGGAATGATTGTATTTTCATATGTCAAAATTATATTTCGTATTCCTATGATACAATTACATGGTTCATGTTCTTCATTATCTTATGCTTCATGTATTATGAATTGTTATTCTTTATTCCATGTCTCAAAATTATGATCTTTAATAAGGATGGAATGATCTCCAAATGACATGCATGTCTTCTTATACCATTATGTTTATGATATTCAAATGGATTTCCATTATTTACCATTTCTAAGCATTCAATATCACCCCTTTAATCTGTTTCCTTTCACAAGGATATGAAGAAATGTTTTTAGAATAAGTTATTTTTGGGTAGATCTATTTGGAAAAAATGAACATCATTTACCAAGTTAAAATATTTTGTTCCATGCTTCTAAATATATTAAACTATTATATTCCACAAGAATTTGCTTTTTTAAGGTACCGAATATTCATCAAAATAGATGCAATACACGTGTGTGTTAAGAATGGGTCGTTATAGTAGGTATCAATGGAAACATATATTAAACCATTGGAAACTAGGATACGAAAACAATAATGAGACACCTAGGGATATTTATAAAGACATTTCTAGGTATTTATTTAAAAACAAACCTAATGTGTCATATATTAAAGAACTAGGTGTAATGATTTAGGCATCACATGTGTAATTTGTCACGATAATGTGTTATTCTACCCTGACATGTGTTGATAAAACTATGTTTTATAGTCTTATCCAAAATTAATAACTACATGGAATAGGGTCAAAGTTGAATGTTTCAGTTGTGGAAATTATAGGAATTATGAAAAATGATGTCCTACATGGAAATCTCATAAAGATATTCTAGATGGTGTTATGAGTTGTGGTTCTAATGATGAGGATAATGAGACAAAAAACGTCATGTGAAAGGTATGGGATGCTGTAACAGTATTATTTAAATTAAACATATAATGCATGATAATATAGATGTTGAGGAACCCTAATACTTGATTCATATTTCCTATTATGGGAAATAATATGATGATGACGCCTAAGTAATGGTTTAAGAATAATGTTGGATGGTTTAAGTGTATATGTTTTGGAATTCAAATATTATGTTATATGAATCATGAAATATGTATGTATTTTTAGTATTATATATTCATTAAGGATTGAAAAGGATACGTCGAATTGTACTGAAGTGATATAAACATGATTTAATGGAAATATTATATTTTCATTAAGGGAAGGTAACCCTTAATGTGTTCATGAGTATGAGAAATTGATATCTAGTATTGATAAAGAGATATTAATATGAATAATGTAAATTGGATAGTACTTTTGACATAATAACTGTTAAAAGATTTATTGAAAATGTTTTTTATTTTATCATGGATGATGCTTAAAATATTTTTGATTTAAGGAATACATCCATAAGAAAGGATACATGTTTCCAATAAGGATATATGGGAATTCAATTTTTCACTCTGTTATAAAAGAATACCTGATAAAGGTATTCACAAGTTTGGAATGTTGAATCTAAGAGCTACTTTATGATATATGGGGGATCAATGTTAAACTGATTTAGTGAATTTATTACTAAGGTTTTGGATTTTCAACTTTTACAAGGGTAATAAGGTTAACCATTTTTGGAATGGTGTAAGATAATCTTTCGATGAAATTTGGTAAATTAAATTAGTATCTCACCATATGAAAAATTACTAATATTGGATAACATGTTCTAAATTTTTTTGTGTTTCTAAAACATATAGGTGGATTGGATTAACATTCTACCATATAACCTGTTATTACTTTAGAAAATAAAAAATCACCTTCACTTCCTGAAATAGGGGATGATGTTGAAATTAAATAAGCTGAAACAAAGGGTGAGGTTGTCCTGATATGATGTAATAATATAATCCCCTGATAATTTTTCATCTTAAGTTAAAAGGTTCTTAAAATAATTTCAACATTTTATCATCATTTTTATGATATTAATGACCTTTCAAAGCCTATTTGGGATATGGATTTTTTATTCTTAACTTTAGCCTAATCCTATTATTTTTCACTCCCAATCAAAAGATGATAGTTAGATATCTCTTCCAAGTCAATGTTTTACATGCCACCAACATTCTCCTATTTGGAATGGTAGTTATTTGGTACTCGGGGTAATCATTATGTTTCCATATTTTATTTTTAAAAGGTCGTTTTAGTATACATTTTTATGATGTGGATTTTATTGAAATGATCTTTAAATTATTAAATATTTGATAACACATATGTATTTTGAGGGCTAAATATAGTTTAATATGGGTATAATGTAACACCTTGATATTTTTTGAATGTATTTATTTGAATTAATATAATATTTTGGATATTATTCATTTCACACAATAATGAATATAGATTTTTTCATAAAAATTCACTATTTTAGTCTTGTGTAATATATAACACCGTTCAAATCTTGCACCACACGAAACAGTTATATTAGCTTTTGGTACATGAAAAACTATTATTGGAATGTAATACACATAATACTGCATCCCTTTGATATATTGTGTTACACTCAAGGATGGGTTTTATTGAAATAAAATATACTGTTAATATTAGTTTTATGATATTATTATAGAAGCCACATGTCCATTGGAATGAATTTTATGAATGTGATTTACCAAATTATGAAAATTTGACTTACAATTGCATAAAATATTAATCATTTGTTTATCAATTTGTACAAGTGAATGAAATAAATATTTCAAAATAATGAAATTACTTGTCTATGAAAAAAATATTTCTATGAACAAACAAAGGTTTTATCTCGAAAAATTAAACAACCCAATTTTCCTTAAAGTTTTAAATAATATTTATATATTATATATTCAGTAAATATTTTTTATAATCATCTTATATGTATGATTGGTATGAGATAATAATAAATCCAATTTTATCAATAACATGATGTATTTTTCTAAATGGAAATTTTAGAGCCTTTTAATGGTTAACTCAAATTAATTTTTTTAAACATCCATAATTATTATGTTAAACAATATACTTCATTTTGTGAATTTTAATATTATAATTTAATTTGGGTAAATTTTTATTAATTTTTTTGTGAAGTTTTGTGTTTTGATTAATTTTTAAAAACATTTAATTTAAATCTAAAACTGATTTCTCATATAATTTATTTTTATAGTTAAATTATTTTTTAGTTTTGTTTTCATGTATAATTAGGTCAATTATAAATCACTTAATCAAATTTATTTCATTGGAATCAATTTTAATATGAAATTTTATATAAAAACATATGGAACATTTGAACATTTTTTCATTAAAAACATGAATTATTATCTGGTCTACGAGATTGATTTTAAATACATTTATGCCACTTTTTATTATAATTTGTAAAAATGGATTCAATATTTTGAATCATAATAATTTCTATTTTCTAATATGGTCATCATATTTTTTGATCATAGTGAATTTGAATAAAATTAATTACACTGATTTCGTAAAAAAATTTCTTCACAGAGGACTAAACCTTAAATGTACAGAATTAAATGAACTAGAATATTTTACAAATTCCATTTTCTATTCATATATATACCATTTAAACACTTTGACATACATTTATCTTAGAATTTAGTGGGTTTTCATGGGATAAACATGGATGGAATTCCCTTTTTAAAAATTAACCAGAATTCCATTCCTCCTCCACTATAAAAAAGAAATAGTCCCTCCCGCTTATTCAATCATCTCATGGACACTGTATAATGTCCCAGAATTTCCATATAATTTTTTTTAATTATATTGAATTGTTTTGAGACCAAATTCATTGATGATACATGATTTTATGATCCGGTGAGTCCGGGATGGAATTTTTGACATTTTTAAGGTATGTTAAGTGGACATTCTAGTGGGTTTTTATAACATTTGAAGCGGTTCTCAGATCAAAAATCGGAGGGCACTGTTGAACTCAAAACGTCAGGATTATCATAGAAAAGACATTATTTCGGCTGACGACGGTCGAACAGAAAAGTTAATTTTCATAATTTTTGAGAAAGATAATAAAATAACATAAAAATTTATTTTATTTGTTTTCTCTCCAACGTGCGACGACATGGAAAAACTGTAGTGCAATGACAAGGTACTGACGAGGTTCATTAATGGAGCTCATTAATGGTTCGTTAACATGCAGAGTAATGAAACTTTAATGATGTTTAACAGTGACACTATTTCATAAATAAAACAACGCAATGACGTGACATCGCAGAATAATAGAAACACTATGTCTTGTTTTCTTTTCAATAGTTTGACATGTTGGTGGAATGGGGATAAAAATGTGATGACTCTATGATGAACATCAGATGGATTTCCTCCCCAATGAAGAATGACAGACACTGATAGATATCATCAACATCGACATACCTCGAAGAAAAACAATCCCCATATACCTATTGGACCCTTGAGGATGAAGCGCTACGACAACAAATGTCAATGAGGTAGGGGTTGTCTTTAAGTTTGATTCCCCAATTATTATGCTAAATGTTGAATGAGGATGAACCCATGAACAAGTTGATCTGTGGGTTTCTCATTCTTGCGAGAGGGTAATTTTTTTGGGATTCAACATCGGGGCTGAATTATCATGGATTGAACATCTTTCCCGATCCTCCCCTGTGTTTTGGAATCCTAACATGGAGGGAGAGGGCCGTCATAAACAAGGCCCAAACTCCTCCACCATGTGTTTTCGTTATGGAAAAGCATCTCAATCGATGGAATGGAGGGTTTGAGACCTTCGTAGTGAAGTGGACATTCCCCGAAGGTCGAAGGAATAAGAGGAACGATGAACAGACCACAAGAGAATGTATTGTGGTTTTCCAAAGATTTTGATGGTGTTTTGGCAATTTCATCTGGGTGTAGAGACGTGTTGAAGCAGTAGAAGCCACGAACGATGTGGTCCGTGACACTGGAGATCCGTGGCGCCAGCCAGGTTCCATGTTGATGTGTAAATCCCAGGACAGATTCCACTGGTGACGTGGAAGGTCCGGTTGACTCCACTCCAACCAAGAAAGCTGGAATCCGTGATCTATCAACCGTGGAAGGATGAAGGCCTTGCAGACGAACCGCGGGGCAGATGAGGAGATGGACACAACATCCAACGACGTCTCAGCCTGTTGCACATAACCCATCAACCCATGATAGATCAGGATCTATCTAGCGAGTCGCGCCCCACACAGTGAGACGGGGCCGGACCCATGCCGGTAGGCCAGACCCACGCTCGTAAACCAGACCCATGCCCTTCGGGTTGGGCTGGATGAGAGCAGATCATCGACATACCCAGCAGGCTGGACCGCTGGCCTAACATGGTTAGGCCCAGCGAGGCCCATTGGGCATGGACCACTATCCAGGCTGGATTAGACCTACCCTAACCAAAACCAGGTTAGATTGGGCCAGTCAAATTAAACCGAGGAATGTGGGGCCCCCAGACCGGGTTGGTTGGGTCGGCCCGACCTGGTCGGACTGGGCTGAGACGCAACCGTCCACTGGTTACTAAAAAGCTAATAACTTGCAAACTGGGCAACTGATCAACGATCCATTTTTGGAATTGTGACCATATTGACGAGGCGGTCCATCTGAGATACTCAATGTTAGTTTGGGGGGGGGGGGTGGTGTATAGCCGAGTTGGATCAGAATCCTATCCAATCAAGCCCTTTTTACTAAAATGACCATATCATATAGATCGGGTGTCCGTTCAACGCGCCTTATATTGTGTTGGAACCCTTACGACGAGACATACCATTTGGTTATATTATTTGGGACTTCATGGAAGTTGAGGTATGAATGGTGCATCAAGAAGTAGATGTGTGGATCCTTAGTGGTCCACCAGATTAAAAACAGCCGTGTGGATCCATAATGGCCTGGCAAACAAGAAAGAGCAGTGTGGATCCTTAGTGGCCCAACAGATGACCAGAATCCATGTGGATCCTTAGCGTCCTGGTAGATGAGTAGTTTCCATGTGGATCCTTAGTGGACCATCATATGAGTAGCAGCTATGAGGATCCTTACTGGCCTGGAATACGAGCAGTGATTCCACTGGGATGAGTTCCTCTATAGTACGAAACGTTAATCACTATAGCAGATGACCCTTCTTCCTATGCTTTATATTGTACCTGCTGTAACATGTCCTTACATTACGTATTTTTGTTATGTTTTCATTGTGGAATTTCTTGTTAGTTGACTTGGGTCCCCTTCTAAGTACTATGTTACTCAACCCTACACGGGTTGGGTCCTGTGCAAACAAAAGACATTTTGACGGAGGACATGTTGACCATAAAGCTGGTGGCCCCCAGTAGGATCCAAAAAACAAGACATATTACTTTTTCTTCCAGTAGATACACTCGTATTACCAATAAGTGGGGTTTTCATATGATGTCTATCGATTCCTATTGAACTTTTCTAATTTTTAGTTATTTTTGTTGGGTTTGTATTGTAGCCCACTTGTTTTATTATGCTCATTTTCCCCTTTACGTTTTTGGGATGTGGTTGGGAATTTGTGTGAATTTAGGTACTCTGTAAAATTTATTCCACTAGCATGTTGACGCCTTCGACGCAAGTCACCAACCCCTAGACTTTGGGAGATAGTCTTAGGGTATGTCATGACACATGCAGCATGGGACGAGTTGTGAAAAAGTGCTATCAGAGGTGGTAGATTCTACCTCAAAGACCAATATTCCCTTGTTTTCTTTTTTGGAAATAGTGTTGAGAGTCTTGGGTTCAACGTTCATATCCATGGAGTCTAGTTTTGCTGTGGTGGTCGGCGTATCCATGCACCAGGACCATGAATTTTTCTTTTCAGCTCTAAACATGAAAAAACGGGTTGTATAAGAATATCATTAGGTTCTTTTGTATAAGATTCATCTCACCAGGTATAATATATTGATCGTGGTCCATCTAGATACATTTCAGGATGCCTCCACACAGATAGCCAACTTGGTTCCCGATACGTGGTCATGAAGAAATTCCACCTAGTGAAGAGGCGTCCATTCAGGAACCAGTTCTATAGATGGCCCCACCATGGGGTATATCTATTTTACCACCACCTATTGATCAGCTAGCAGGACTACCTCCAGTGGTTTAGGGGGAGGAATATTTCTATACTAAGTCTTGGATGACTCTTCGGGCACATAGAGATGAGGCACATGGTTTGAATGTGTATCATGGGCATCTGAGGCAACAATCACCTAAGATATAGTGTCACCAGGACCTATGAATTGTAGGTGGGAAAATTAAGTCGCAGAACTAGAGGGTTCATAGGAGGGAACATGCTAGTTTCTAAAAGGGCGGGCTTTGCTATGCTTGTCGTGAAAAGGGACATCTCATGTGAGATTGTCCCACCATGCAAGCTGCATGGTAGGAGATGAGACAGTTGTAGACTATTAGGTAATATGACCCCAGGACTCCGGGGATTAATCAATGTATGATGCATGTCTTTCTACTTTAGCCGCAATATTCATTGAAACTTGTATTTATGATTTATGTTTCCTTCCAAATCTTCTTTTTTGACACCTAGAGGTTCTGATTAATACCGTTGACTTGAACCTCACATTTAGAAACTCATACTGGAGGAGACCCAATGACCGCACACTGGTGATGACAGTGTAACATGTCTCTTGGAGGAGAGAGTATCAGTTAGGATATCTTGGTGGTATCATCGAGGCCTTACAGCGTCATTATTGGTATGGAATAGTACCATTCTTGCTAGGATTTAGTGTATTAGGAAAAGGATGTGGTTCATCTATGGAGATGGAACCAGATTTCCCTTTATCAGGGGAGGGGAAATCCTTGCATCTCTTGATATACTCAGTAAGGGGAGGATGTAGCCAATTCCTATTTAGTTGTCTAGTTCGACCCTCAATGCCAGGAATGTAACGAGTCCCCAATTTACATAATAAAAGTAGAATATAAGGACATCTCCATTGAAGTTGTTCCATGTTTACCTCTCTGTTAGGAGTTAAACATATTCTTTGATCCATACCCTTGGATGAAACTGATATCCACAGTAGAATATCATATAGATCCCATGGATCTTCATGAATGAGGGTACAACTGGAGGACTTACAGGAGAAGAGCTTCTTGAAGCCCATTTTTTCACCATTGGCATCCAATGTTTTGTTTTCCAAGAAGGCATATAGGAGTTTGAGGATATGTGTGGACTATCAGCACTTGAACTTGGTGACTGTGAAGATCAAATATCTTCTGTCGAGAATTGATGACATCTTGGTGTACTCAGCATCTGAGGAGGAGCAGAGTACACACACGTGGATAGTTCTGAGTACACAATGAGAGCACTTACTTTATGGTAAACTCTATAAGTTCTTGTTTTAGATATTGGAGGACCACTATTTGGAACATTTCATCTTAGAGGGTGGAGTTGTAGTGGACCCAGAAAATATAGATGCAGTGCTTTCTTAGGATACACCCAGAAGCGTGATTGAGGTGAGGAGTTTCTTGAGGATGTCTAGATACTACTAGATGTTCATGCCCGATTTTTCCATTGTAGTAGAACCCTTTTCAACTTTCAAAAATAAAGGTTGACCCTTCTAGTGGACAGAAAAATTACAACAGAGTTTCTAAGAGTTGAGGTTGAGAGTGACAAGTGCCCCCATCTGGAGACTACTAGAGGACGTCATTGAGTACAGAGTTTTCTGTGACACATCATGGACCAGTCTTGGTTGTGTCTTGATGCTAGAGTGAGCAGTGATCTCCTATAACTCACGGTAGTTGACGAAGTATGAGAATAACTACATGAACTATGGCCAAGAGTTATCCCCAGTGGTTTTTTCCTTGATGTTGTGGTGACACTACTTGATGGGTTAATGGTTTACAGTTTACCCCGACCACAAGAGTCTCATGTATATCTTCTCCCATAAGGATGTGGACCTGATATAGTAGTTATGGCTGGAGTTCCTCTAGGACTATGACTTTGAGATAGTATATAATCTCGGTAAGGGCAACATGGTAGCATACACGCTTACCAGGAAGACTAGTTCGCAGTTGGTGAGTCCTGAGATAGAGTAGCTAGCCAAGATGTAGATATCCTTCTTGGATGATTATTGAGAATCTTGCATTCAGTCGATGACTTTTACTCCCCCGCTCTTACAGTGAGTCTAGGATGAACAACTTTTTGATGATGACTACGAGGCCTGACATGATATGTTACCCTCAAAACATTCTCATGATAGCTTTTTGATAGGTGGGGAGCACATCAGGTGTTTTAGAGGGAGTACCATAGTACCAGGGGCATTGCGAGAGGAAGTATTGAGGGAGTTACATACATCGCCTTGATAGGTACATGTTGGTGTGATGAAGATGTACTAGAAGCTCTATCATCATTACTGGTAGCTTGGGATGATTATTGCAGTGGCCGAGTTCGTTTTAGGAAGCCTCACTTTTCAGCATGTGAAGGCTGGGCATTAGGTTCCAGCAGGCTTAGCTCAGCCACTTGAGGTATCAGAGTAGAAATGGGATGGTATCTCAATGGATTTCATGATGGGGTTACCATGTACTTCTAGAGGCCATTATTCTATCTAGGTGATTGTTGACGAACTCACCAAGTCGGCTCTCTTCCTACCTATCTGGGAGTAGGGACCGGTAGAGGGTATGGGACGCCTCTACATCCAGGACATAGAGTGGCTCCACAGAGGGTCTTCTATGATCATCTCAGAACATGTTGAATGCTTTATATCCCAGATATGGAAGGTATTACAAGAGGCATGCAGGACTCAAGTGCACTTGAGCACATATCATCATACCCAAACACATGGTAAGACAGAATGGACCAAACATACCTTGGAGGAAAGCTTCATGTGTATGTCCTAGATTTTGGTCATAATTGGGAGGACCACTTTCCACTAATAGAATTTTCATACAAAAACAACTATCATTCCACCATTGGCATGGCACCGTTTGAGGCCTTGTAGGAGCGACCTTGTAGATCGCCCCTACACTGTAAAGACACAGGGGAGTCGACACTGATGGGTCCAGAGTTGGTACGGGCTACCACCAAGAAGGTGTAGATTATCTACCAGCAGATGCGGACTACACAGAGAAAAAAGAAGTCTTATGCTGACTGGTGATAGAGACCCTTGGAGTTTGAGGAGGGATACCATGTTTTATTTCGGTTCTTGCCCCGACTGGGATTGTGGATATTTGGTCAGGGAGACAGGTTTTCTCTGAGAATCATCAGAAATTTCCATATTTTCAGAAAAGTTGATGAGGTGGCATACCGCCTACGTCATCCCCCACAGATGCACTGGGTGTACAATGTTTTTCATGTGTTGTAGCTGAGGAAGTTTGCGCCTGATCCATTGCACGTCATTGACTAGGGTGAGCTAGACATTGACTATGAGGCGAAATTTGACGAGATCTCAGTGTAGATAGAGGATCAATAGGAGTGGGTCCTTTTCGGATGCTCAATTTCTCTGGTGTAGGTTATTTGGTAGCATGGGAACCTCTAGGGGAGTACCGGGGAGCATGAGGCTCACATTCATGCTCAACACCCTCTATTTGTTTGAATATCCCTTGTTTTGGATTTGGGGTACATAAAGCCCTATGGTGGGGAGAATGTAATGTACCAAAATTTCCATGTAATGTTTTTAATTATATAGAATTATTTCGTGATCACACGCTTTGACGGAACATGATTCCGATTTCCAATAAGCCTATGATAGAATTTTGAACGTTTTTAATGGTTCGTTCAGTAAACATGTGAGTGGGTTTTTCTAACTTTTGAACTAGAGATCAGATCAAAAATACAAGGGCACTGTTCAACTCAGAAAGCCTATATTAACCTATAAAGTATATATCATCGTCCAGAAAGGGCCGAACAGAAAAGTTAATTTTTGGACATTTCAAGAAAAATAATAAAATAAATTAAAAGGTTATTTTAGTTATTTTCTCACCGATGTGTGTTGACATGGAGAAACTATGGTGCAATGATGAGACAACAAAAAAATGAATTAATTGATCTCATTAATGGTTCATTATATTGCTGTGTAACGATATTTTAACGATATATAACAACGATGTTGTTTCATAAATGAAAAAACATAATGACATGATGTCGCATCGTAACAGAAATGATGTGACCTTTTTTATTTTTATTAGATTGATGTGTTGGGGGAATGAGGATTAAACAGTGAGGATTCTTTGACGAACCTCCAATGGATTTCCTCCCCACTGAAGAATTATGAATACCAGAGGTTTTCATTGACTTCGACGTACCTCAATGAATGAAAAATGCCATCCACCTCTTGGTCCGTCGAGGATGAAGAGCGACGCCAATGGCCATCAACAAGGTATGGGTTGTGTCTATTTTTGATTTCCACATTCTTATTCTAAATGATGTACACAGCTTAATATATGAATAGGTTAATCCATAGGTTAGTTGTTCTTATAGGAGGGTAATCTTTTCAGCATTCAACATGGCTGAATTATCATTGATTGAACAACTTCCCTGTACCTACCCCATGTTTTGGAATCCTAACGAGGAGGGCACGAGCCGAAACTAACAAGGCCCAAACACCTCCTTAGTGTGTGTTCTTCATGAAAAAACATCTGAATTGATGATATGGCAGGTCTGAGATCTTTATAGTGAAGAATAAATTCCTCAGAGGCCATATGCATATGTGGCGTGAAGAAAGGACCACCGGAGCATGTCAGGTGGTCTGCCAATGATTCTGTCAGTGTAGCAGCAGTGACATGATACAAATAGTAGGATAACGTTTAGGTGGAGTGGTGTGCCACAGTGGTGTACTGAGGTAGCAGAAGATGCAACTGATGTGGGCCATGATGCTGGAGACCCGCGGTGCCAGCCTGGCGCTGCGTTGATGGGTCAAACATGAGGACTGAGTCTGTGGGTGATGGGAATGGTGTGGTCCTTTCTAGGCTTCCCGAGTGTTCTTGACATCATGGTCTCTATAATATGAAAGGATAGAGGCCCTGAGGATGAAACCCAGGGCAGGAGGGGAGCCAGACATGACAACCTTCTGCGTCTCGGCCTGGCGCACAACACTGGTTCGCCCATGGCATACTAGGCTCCACCTAGCTGGTTGCACCCCCAACCAGCGGCCAGGATCAGAACTGCGCCCGGCGGGCCAAACCCACGTTGGCAGACTAGACCTGGACCTTTGGGATGGGCCGGATGAGACCGGGTCGTCGGGCGACCCGACAGGCCGGACCCCCGGCCAAACTCAGACGGGCCGAGCGAGGCCCATTGGGTCTGGCCCACTGGCCAGGTGAGACCGGACATACACTGACAGGAACCATGTCATATCAGTCCAGTCAAATTATGAAAAGGTATGTGGACCCCCGAGCCAGGTTGGGTTGGTCGGTCCGATTGGGTCAGACCGTGCCCAGACGCATCCAACCCCCGGTTACTAAAACGCTAATAACATCTATTCTGGGCATCCAATCAACGAGATGTTTGTGGTGTTGGGTCCTTCTTGATGAGGCGGTCCTTATGAGATACTATAAAATAGTTTTGGCAGGGGTTGACGTATGGACTGGTTGGATCAGACTCGAATCCAACAATACCATTTTTACAAAAAATGACCATATCTTACGGACCGAGTGTCTGTTTGACACGCGGTCTATTACGTTTGAACCCTTATGATGATATGGTCCTTTGGGTTATTATATGTGGTATTTAATGGTGGTTGATGTATGATCGATAGCTCTAGAAGTAGATATGTCAATCTTTAGTGGCCCGATAGATGAGCAGCAGCCGTGTGGCTCCATAGTGGCCCGACATGTGAGCATGAGACGAGTGGATCCTTAGTGTCCCACAAGATAAGAAGTAGATGTGGGGATCCTTAATGTCCTAGAAGATGAGTAGCAGCCATGTGGATCCTTAGTGGACCAGTATATGAGTAGCAATCATGTGAATCCTTAGTGGCCCAGGAGACGAGCAGAGATTCATTAGGGATGAGTCCCTCAACATTATGAATAATTAATAATTATAGCCAATTATCCTTATTCTTATGCATTAGATTATAACTAGTGTGAGTTATCCTTACGTTGTGGCTTTTCTTGGTGCTTTATTTGTGGAATTTCACCTTAGTAATTTGGGGACCCCTACTAAGTACTATGTTACTCACACCTGCACGAGCTTTGGGAGAATGTGTTGTGTCCTGTGCAGATAGAAGACATTTCGACAGAGGACTTAGTGGACTTGGAGCAGGTGAGGAACAGTAGGATCAAGTGTAAAAGATGTACCACTCAGCTTCTAGTAGCTACACTACTCTTACCATTAGGTACGGTTTTCAGCTGATTTCTAATAGAGTCCCTTTTTTACATTGCTGTTTTTCAGTTCTTTTTATTGGGTTTGTATTCTGGCCCACTTGTTTCTAGTTGTAATTATTCCCATTTTTTTTTGAATATAACCATTTTCCCCTTTCAATTTGTGGGATCTGTTTGTGTGTGTGTGTGTGCATACAGTTACAAAGGCAAATGCCTTGCACTTTCAGGTTGACGCATTAGTCACTAGTCGCCAACCCCTGGCCTTCGAGAGGCAGGCTTGGGGAATGTCATGGCATGGGCCCCAGGGGATGGGTCGTGAAATTTTTTTTGCCAATAATATTCTAAAAAAATCTCCCAAATTACATCCATTCATCCTATTATTCTCTCATTAGTCATAAATAATGTGATGGAATCCCTTTGGTAAAACCCAATGGAGTTACCCAAAGAATATGAAACATCTTTCCTCAAGTTCCTTTAAATTATTTTCATTCTCCACCCCCACAAATCACCATATTAAATGATTATATAATAACCATAAAAATCTAAATATAATTATATTATTTTACTAGTGGTGTTTTATATACAAATAAACTCACTTTTATCTTATGGGTAATGAACTTATAGTTTGTGTGTACGGAGGGTGACCTTCTCACGAAACGACATTTTTCATTCATTATTTACCAACTCTATTGAGTGGGACTTGTGATATAAACAATGTTTCAATATTATATATATAATTTATTAGTTATTTATAGATCATAAATAATTATTTAAAACATACCTTCATGCATTCCATTTTTTGTTAATATGATAACTTCATTTTCGGGCGTGTGGACTACCGCCTCCTTAATGAGATGTGATACATACAAAGGTTACTTGAAATTCATTAATTATGGGTTTCATTAAACATATGTGACATAATATATATATATATATGTATGTATGTATATAATATACATGAAATAACTAATTTTCTAGAAATATAATATATCATTTTTATTACCATTTTCATATAGTAAATGTGATAATGTCGTTCGTCGATGTCTGGACTACCACCTCCTCAACATGAGGTGACTTATTTTAAATCATAATATATATATATATATATATATATGTATATATGATTTAATTATGTCTCATGTATGATATAATTATCATTATGGAAGGATACCATGTTACTTAACTTCTTTCAAAATTGATCATTAAAAACATGGAATGTTACTCATACATATGTAGGACCAACCATCTCCATGATTTTAACAATGGTTCAATTTTCATAACCAAAACAAATGACTGGTTTTAAAAGAATAATTTTTTGTATATATATATGATAATTATGAAATTATTATTATTCTTGAGATGTTTATAAATTTTTCCTTTAACCATAGTCGACCTAGAGAATATTTTTTTAACACATTAGCTGAAATTGGTCACAAAACACCCAATGTGGAAAAAGGTTATTTAACTAGTTGTATACAAAATTATAATAAAATAAGTATAAGTAATAATAAAAAATGAAAAATGTTCCCTAGATTTAAATATTTAACATATTTTTATTATTCAGGATGCTAAAGACACATGTGACAAGTCTGAGTTGAGGTAATTTTATTTCATCTCACTTTTTATTTTTGTAAGATACATGCCATATTCTCCACTCTCTTCATTTTTGTATTCTATATACATATCTATGAAATTCTATATAATTATATTACATTATTTAATGATATAAACTGATTTAATTGATATTATACTATCATGGGGATCATGAATCAAATGTCACCCATGTAGTAAGGATTTTCCCATCTCACACTTATTTTCCCTTAGTTAAAGGCCATAATCACCCCATATTTCTTATATGTGGTTCGTATACTTCCCAGGTTTGTATTCAATTATTAATATAATTAAATTTATGGGTATTTACATATCCATTTTATGAAATTTTTTTCATGGGGTTTATGTTCGAAAAGTTACTAAATTGGTAAATTAAATTTGTATTAATTTTCCTCCTTTGAGGCACATTCCTTGTTTTCAACGTATATTCCTCTACGAGGTGTATAAATTGACCTTTGAAAATTTATCTCTTGAATATCCTTATTTTCATGATATTTTATGTTTGATGAAATGTATTTTTATTACATGGTTTGTATAATACAATGATACCAAGTGGTATGAGTTTATGACAACTATCTCATCATTTATTGGGATTGTTTGTGATCATTATTTCATTGATAAAATATTATGATCCATAATTCACGAAAAATCATGAATTTACTTCTCCAATGTTTAGTCATGTTACATTCAAGTATCAGTACCATTTTTTCTCTCTATGGTACCCAAGATAATTCTGAAAACGTTTTTATGAATGTCCAACATTAAATATGTTTTTGGTCAGAAATCTATGTCATGTAAAACCATTTTTCATGATTTATTTATATCTACTCAAATTTATTTTCAATGAAATGGTTTTAAAAATTATTTCTAGATTATTTTCTATGATATTGAAAAATATTATTTCAATTTTTACTCATGACTCTTTTATAGTATTTTATGGGAGAAGGTTATAAAAATGTTTGGAAGGTTCATTTATAATTTTTAAATTATAGAGTTTTGAAAATAAACTTCTAAATTGTTTGATATGTTATATTAAGAAAATGGTTTAAAATGACTTAAAGATTATTTTATTATTTTTTCAAGAAAACTGTTTACAAAATATTTCTACGGTATTTTATATGTTTTAATGGAAAATGCGTTTCATAATATTTTCAATATTATTTTATATTTTTTCATGGGAAAATGTTTTTAAAATCATTTCCAACATATTTTAAATGTTTTAAAGGGAAAGAGTTCTTAAAATATTTTCAATGATTTTTTATTTGTTTTCATATAAAATTATTTGTAATTTTTTATCAATCTTAAATTATATTTTTTTCAAGTATTATGGGTTTCATAATGTTTTAAAATAATTATTAATGAGTTTTCATGTTTATTTTTAAATGAAAATTGGTTTTCAAAGTGTTATACATTTTAAAAATATATTTCAAATAATAAAGTATATTTTCCTTACGAATTGTTTGAAATTAATTTTCTTGATACCTATATATTTTTTCAATTTGTCTTTAAAGAAATTTTTTTCCAAAATGATATATGTTTGGAAAAGTTATTTTCAATTAAATGTTATATTCTATTTTATATAGCTAAATCTTTCTCCATATAAAATGACATAATTTGTTAATGTTTATGATTTACTAGGGAATTAATTCAAGGATACCATTCAAATTATTTCTCTAAATGAGTTATGTTTTGGAAGAATTATGTTTATGACACTTGTTATCTTCTATTTGTTATCATATGATAAATGCTTGAGAAAACTGATTCCTTTCATAGGTTATTCTTAGTTTAAATGACTTGAGACCTATCTATTTTACATAGGTAAATTCATGACTAAATTATTATGATACTGATTTAATTTTAGGGGTTATGAAATAAGGTTTATGAAACCAATATATATTTATTGTTCATGATATGATGCATGTTTTATTATCTTGTAGTGCATGTATGTATGATTTTATTATGTGATAGGTGGGACCTATATATCTCTCAAATGAATTGGTTAAGAATTAATTTATCAGGAGATAGTTATGGGGAAATCTCAGTGGTCTTGATGAATTATGGGAATATGTGGAAACCCAATCCACTATGAGAAGATGGGAAAATATGGTTCACTATAGGAAGAAGGGGAAACCCAATAGACTAGATAATACTGTAAAAAATGATCCCTTAAAAGGAAAGGAATATGAATATGGATGGTGGTGTGTCCTGCCTAGTGGGTGTAGTACCTGTGAAGTTCCCTGATAAGTTTTGGAAATAAGCCATGAATTATAGTGAATGATTTTATATTCTTATTACACAAGTATATGTCTTATTCCCATGATATTCTCACATGGTTCATGTTCATAATGATCTTATGAGTCTTGTTTTATGCACATACAATATTTATTCGATGTCTCATGATTATTTTCTCTAATATAAAGTGTATGATCATCCAATGATATGATCATATTCTCATACCCATGTGCTCATGTTATGAATAAAAATTTCCTATATTTACCATTACTGGGAATTCGAACTCACCCCATTCTTATGATTCCTTTCCCCAGGTTGTGACGAAATTATTTAAGTATAAGTAATAGTGGGGAAGATCATTGTGTGAAACATTGAGTATCATTCACCAAGTTAGATGACCTTGTCCTAGGTTTCTAAAGACTCTAAAAATTTTGGGTCCTCAAGCATATACATTTTTAATGTGATTAATATTCATAAAAAAATGTATTATACATGAATGTTAATACTAGGTAACTATACATGATAAGTGAATCCTTAGACAGGAAAAGGTTCAACCAACAACCATTAACAATCATCTCTAAGGAAATACCCTATTCACACACATAAATCAATTTTTTACCCCTTTATTCATGTTCACTAGTTAGAGAGATTCCAATACCAAAATATCGATGGATTGGAAAATTAATATTTTATTAATTTTGAAGAAAGTTACATTATGAAATTGTGATAAACTTGTTAGGTACATGATTATTCCAAAATAGGGATATTTTCATTTCTCATGGAAATATGAAGGTGTAATAATATTTTAACTATAGGAAACACCAGATGACATGAAATTTCTACCACATAGGATTCACATATAACAATTTTTCAAATTTGGAATCCTTCATTTCCCAGAACATAATATACTACCCCATACAAATAAATAGTTTTGTTAATTTGTGATATAAGATGTGGGTCTGAGAATTAATTCAGTTCATTAGTTCTATAGGGAATGCTTTTACAATAGCATCCTCTAAGAAGACATGAACTCTATTTACTACTTTGAAAGTGAGATAACCATCCACCAATTTCTTCTTATTTTGAATGATTATTATCATAGTGGAATATTTGGTGGTCAATATTTATTCTAAATATCTATATGTCTTTCCACTCTCATGTTTTTTAGAATTTTTTCCATTCTCAATAATATTGTCTTCCATATTCAAACTATTCATTACCTCTATTTTAATATTTTCCATGGAATCCTTCTATGATGGTGGTAGCTCTAGATATGTGGGTATATATTTATGAAATATACCATATATAAAACTTTATTTTAATTTTTTCCCTTATCATAAATTCTAAGGCCCCAAACTTAAATGTTGCATAATCTTGAGTTATCTTAAGAATTCACATTGAGGATAATTTCATGTTTATAGATTTAGATAATTAGACCATAACTAATAAATTAAAAACCATAGAAATATAAAGTTGACACTTTCAATAGTATTTGTTTCTACCATAACAAAAAATCTTTTAAAAATAAACATTGTTTCTTTTCATGTCCAATCTTCATTAATTCTCCTTGATTACATCCTTGATAATATTCTCTCTTAAATACTATGAAAAATTTAAAACCAAGGGATGGGAAAAAAAAGCTCAGTAAGGGACATATAAATAAAAAACTATTAATCTTGTTAAAACCTGATAACCCATACAATGTTCTCTGAGTGGATGAAGCGAAGAATTTTCACATGAATAACACTTATACTTTTTCCTCAATGAAAAATATTAAAACCAATAGAATGAAATTAAAAATTATATAGGTGACTTATAGAGAAATATACAAAAATCCATTTCAAATAACATACAATTAGAATAACATTATGGTTGAATTCCAAATTGGAGATCTATAATGGGGAAAACCCTTTGTATAATCTATATAGGGCTCACCCATGAGATATAGTGTGGATCAACCCATCGTATAAGCTATATAGGGATTACCTGTGAGCCATTATGGTGCTCAAACCTTTGTATAATCTTTATAGCGATCTCACATTTTATGTAATTCTGACGTAACATTTCATGAATAAAACACATTCATCATAAAGCCCCTTTTTTGAAAGCTTTTTCTAATCCCATATGAACAAATTATAAGTATAAAAATTACATTTTCATTTAACAACCTATTTTCAATACCATGATACCCAAATAAAGGAATAAGGGATTTATTTTCATTCTTAAAGACATTAAGGCTTATAGAGGATTTAAAATATAAAACAACGGTTATGGTGGCAGAGAAGTCATTGTTACCATATACGTTAAAAACATTATTTTTTAATTTTGTAAAGAATGTAAAATGATTCATATAAAAATATTCATTTTTAAAACATTGAATAAAAATTCAGGATTGATATAAAATTTCCTTTATATTTTTTTATACCCATATAAATAAATATGTAATTTAATATCAAGAAGAAAAATACTTGATAATTAAATCTTTAAATGTTCAAGGTGTCCCATACCACTTTGAAAATTTAAATATTAATGTCTATGATTTAATATATAACATTAGGATATATAATATATAGATAAATATGTTCATATTGGCTATATATACCCCTTATAAAAGAATAAAGGTGCATATTATCAAGATAATCCTCAATGATAGGAGATCGAGACAAAGTCTGTTACCTTGAGTCCGACTTGTCTCATTCATTAATTAAATTCATGAATAATAAACTTAAGATAATTTATACTATAATTAGATAATTTTTAAATTTAATAATTCATTTTACATCACTTATTGCCATGTTATTAAAATAATTTAATTATTTTAATTCATATCAGACGTTTTGTCGATGTTCGGTATTTGAGTCAAAAATGAACTTGTTTTGATGAAAATTATCCATGTGGTCATAAGTACATTATCCCCAGAATATTATTCATGATTTAAATAAAATATATATCCATTATATATTTATTTATAATAGTCCATAAAATTATGGGATAATAAAATAAATGCACCATTCATGGAGATGGTAGGCCGGACGTATGCATGAACACTACTTCCATTTCATTTTCATATTAAACGATTCAAAAATAAAAGATAAATAAGTATATTATAATTTCAGTATAATATCATTGCTATATATGTTACCAAATTTCCTTTACAACATCCTTTATATGTTCCATGTATGCCATTAACGAGTCATATCACTTTAAGGGGGTGGTAGTCCACACTTCCTCAAATGAAATTATCGTATTTACACATTATGGAAATCATAAAGGTATATTGTGAGTAAAAAATACAGAAGAATAGATAAACTATAAATATAATATATATAAACTATAAATAAATTTCCATCATAATGTATGCCATGATAGGTGGTAGGAGAAAATATAACAATCATCGTTTCGTGAGGCAGTAGTTCGTCGTGCACCAAAACATTATATTATATATCCACTAGATGGAGGTGTGTGTAAGTTCAGGTAGAAACCTTAGAATAAAAACATCCTAGTATACTGAGGATACTTATTTTTGTAAAATAAAGTAATATTGGTTATTTTTTGGGGTTGGAACAGGATAATAAATGATAGTAGTTTGAGAGAAGAAGCTACACTAAATCGGGTAACTCCTTTTGATTTTTTCCAAAAGGCTTACATGAATTTTCATCTAACCTAGATAAGGAATATATGTCAAAGGGGGGAATGATAGATTATTTGATCATATTTTCGCAGATCCAAGGGGATTTATAGGTGTGAGTAATTTGGTAGAGTTGGTGGCCTTTTATAAGAGGGAGGAGGGTCATTTTAGGAATGTCTTGAAATATTATTTTACTATGAATTGATTTTCAAATTATAATACTTAAAAATTCATATATTGAGAGGATAAAATGAATATGGGTATAAATACTCTAAAAAAATATTTTTTATACAAGTTTAGGTCACAATATTATCATTATCTTTTAACATTAACCCTTAGTTAAAAACATTATATCTTACCACATTTTCTTGTATTTTCATAATATATGGTCACTATAGTTAATATAAAATGCCCAGGGAAACAAAAGTGGATAATTATTAATATTTGTAACGTTATATAAGTTAGTTTACTGAATATTAGATTTTTAGGACTATTATATAATTTAATAAAATAGTATTTGTTTTAGAAACTCATTTATGTCAATTTTGACACTATCTAAAAATTGATATTTGTTAAAGTAATAAAAACATAATTCATTCAAACCAAAGGAATTGACTCATACCTAAAATTTAAATTTCATTGAAAATAATTCTTGTATAGCATCAAAATTTTAAAATTATATTTATTTTAAAATTTATAATATCATTTAATTGAATATTTCATTGATAAGGTAATCACTGCATCATCATTGTGTTATAAATATATTTATTTATTTAATGTCTACAAATTATAAATAGAACACCATGATGTATGAAATATTTTTATCTATCTAATGTATATTTATAGACTAAGATATAATTTATATAAACCACATAATTGTTTTTGTTAGGGGATACATGTTTGTGATATATATTTTTTCATTGAATTAAGTAATATAAAAGGTCATTATCACACCCAAGTGGCTCAATGGGGTCCTAAATTAGATCCAAGGATTCTCATGGTTGGTAATATCTCATACCATAGAATTATGAAATGTTTTAAGTTAGTTTAATATTATTAAAATATTATTTTTTACCCTTATTTACCTGATTTAATTTTTAACCATGGTAAATAAAAATAAATTCTATAGTTACTATTCATAATGTCCAAAAATAAAGAAGATCTATTTATACAATTTAGGACTTCTGATTCCAAATATGGAATCGATTTTTTGAAATTCAAAGCACATAATTGGCAGAAATTAGTTTCAAATTAATTCTCATTGTCAAAACCAGAAAGAGAGTTTTTAATAATAAAAACTATCGAAAGATTGAGATGTGTTTTTGTCAAATTACAACGTGAAATTACTTACAATGACAAAAATTGGGATAAATGATAAAAAAGTATTAATTTTACACTTTAAAACCAATTATAAGTAAATTATAAATATATAAATAAATTTGATGAAAAGACATATGTGAATTAAAATGCAGTATTTGTACTATTCATTAAAATATGTATTTATCAGAAAAATACCAAAATTTCAACCAAAATAAATTTTGATGTCACTATATAAATAAGAAGATTATTTTATCAAATAAAACATATTAAAGTGACAAAAATATATTTAAAAAGGGCACTCTTTCAAAAGGAGGTAAAACGTCATTTAAAAAATATTAGAGTAATTTATCCTTAAAATTGGATTCATTCTCATTTTCAGCATCTAAAATTTATTCGATAAATGTGAAAACATTTAAAAAACATGTTTCATAATATCATAGTCAGTTATTTTCATTCATGTTAATAAAATATCTATGAATTAACTACAATTTCAATTAATAATATTATTGTATTATTTTTTGGTACAACTCAATGTTGTGTGCAAAGTAAGACTTCATAGAAACCAAATGTTGCATTTCAAGTACGCTTTTATAAAAACATACAATTTAATGTAAAATGAAATCATTATTCATAAATAATAATATACATGAAAATATATTTTTCTATAATACCTTTGATGTTACATCATTCTCCCCTTTCGGATATTGCATCCTTATAATTTTATAATTCGGCATGGTAACATCAATGAAAATACGAAATTGGAAAAAGAGTCAATAAAAATACCACTTTAAAAGAATAATAGAGAAGTAAAAAGGTTACTCGAGATAAAACATACTGGATTCCATGTAGGAAAATATGGATATGGGAGAATAACCACTATCTTTTTCTGATGGAGAGTGACAGAAAATAAGACCAGGAGACAGTTAACTACTAGAAAACCATAAACATGTGATGGGTTAAACAGACATTGATTTAATAATAGGAAAAGAAAATAGAATTTTTTTTAAATGTTATGTTCATAATGTTCAATAATTTATTTGAAAACATGATTAAGAACATAATGAAACATACTTACTTGTCATGTAGAATATCATTCTATAATAAATTTGAACCATAAACTCATCTTGTCTCCAAACAATGAGTATTGAAGATGAATTGGTCACACTTGAAGCACTATAATCAACTTATAGATAGTCAAATAATCTAAAAATTATTAACTATATATTCAAACTATCTTGAAACATTAAACAAAACCAAAATGGTTAGGATAAGATAAGATAATTCCCCAAAAAAGAAAAGTCATTTATAAGAAAAAATACTAATTTTAATCTCCCAAATTCAACAGTAATACCCAAAGTTCTACATAGACCTTTAAAAAATTAATTGTCCATAAAATTCCTCAATAATAGTCTAAATAAATATTTAAACCCACAATTTAGAAGGATTTGATAACATAGACTTCCACGATAAATCATAACATTTATCTCTAAATAACATCGACTACTCTTAAAGTATCATACTAAAAAGTAATTAACGTAATCACATATTCTCTATGATAGGTTAATCATTTCCATAAATAACCCAAATTTCCATATGTCCACAAAAAAACACATATTCTTCCAAAATAAAACTCAACCATTACTCGTCAAATTAAATCAAATAGTATTCTATTTTCCTTAGGTATATAGTTCTCTCAAAATATTGAAAATCTTCCAAAATAACATTTATCACATAATCAAAAAATAATTTTACTATACTACGGACATCTATTTGATAAAACATAAGTTCCCAAAATAAAATTATTCTCTATCCATAAAATAATTTAACTATGTATAATAATCCATTCTAACCATGGACTTCATGTAGGCCAGTGGTGGGTGATAAATCCCAGTCACACTTTTGTTGTGGGTTTGATTCCTGTAGCCTTTTCTGACGTGATAGGTTGTCACACAGTCTTCATGTTTCTCTTTTTCAAAAACTATATAATATTATGACATTTAAATAAATGAGATAAAATCCTCAAAAATAAAAATAACATTTTTAACCTTAAAGTTTATCTCATACCTCGCATTTTGAAACCCAGAAATTAATTTCCCATAATTTACTCCAAGGTGAATGCCTACAAAAATACCATTAGTCACCATAATATTTCCAATAATAAATCCTCAAAAGGGATATCTTAGACTTTAAATTTATGATATATGTTAAAGTTATATACCCATATTGATATCCCTAAACCTTAAGAAATCATTCTCTTCTCCAAATTTGTCTAATCCATCCTATGATACCAACTGTAAGGCCCCATCCGTAAACATTACATAATCTTGAGTTAATTCAATAATTTTCATTGAGGATTCTTTCAAGTTTAAAGATTGAGAGAATTAAGACAAAACTATTTTATAGTAAAAAATAGAAATATAATGTGGACACTTCCAACAGTTTTTGTTTCTTCCATAACATAATAACATTTGGAACGAAACATTTCTTCCTTTCATGTGTAACCATCATTACTTTTCCTTGATTCCAAACATGACACTATTCTCCCTTAAATCCAATGAAAAAATTTAAAAACATGGGATGAGAACAAAAATTTCATTAGGGGACATAAAAATAAAAAAAACCATTATCCTTGTAAAAACATGATAACCCATTCAATGTTCTCTGAGCGGATGAAACAAATAATTTTAACATGAACAACACTCATTCTTTTTTCTCAATGAAAAATACTAAAACCAATGGAAATAAATTAAATCCCATTTAGGTGAATTAGAACATCATATTCATAAAACATTTAAAAAAATATTCCAATTGAAATAAATATATGGTTGAAAAAGAAATTAAAGATCTATAATGGGGATCACCATTTATATAGCTATATCGGGCTCACCTGTGAGCTATAATGAGGCTCAAACATTCATATAAGATGTTTTGGGATCACCTGTGAGCTATAATTGGGTTCAACCCTTCATATATGCAATATCGGGCTCACCTGTGAGATATAATGGGGCTCAAACCTTTATATAAGGTAAATTAGGCTCACCAATTTTATATAATTCCCTTGTACCATTTCACGAATAAAACATTTTAATCACAAAATTCCTTTTTGAAAGATTATTCTAACCCCGTATGAAAAAATATCAGTATAAAAATACCACATTAATTTTGGAACCCATTTTCAATACCAAGGTACCCAAAATAAGGATTATGGGATTTATTTTCAATTTAAAATACATTATGTCTTATACTGGATGCCAAATATCAAATAATGGTTATGGCAATAGAGAATTCATTATCACCCCATACGTAAAAAAATTTCTTTTATTCATTGTGTAAATATAGAAAAATGATTTATGTTAACATATTCCTTTTGAAAACATTGAACTAAAATTAGATATTGA